>OX443561.1:19048559-19648559 GCA_949372485.1 Cheilosia soror
TACAGTATGTTGGATTGCAATGGAATATTATTTGGTTACTACAAGTATACACAGATCATGCACAAAGCCTACAAGGGTGCAAAAAAAAAAAAAAAAAAAATTAATTAAAAAAAAAAATATTAAGTAAAAAATAAAAAATAAAATAAAAATAAAATCAAAAAAAAAAAAAAAAAAAAGTTTAAGTTAAAGTAATAAAAGGAAAACGTTCAAGAAAATTAATACCTTAGAACATAATCTTTTTCGTATGTAGAACTCCTCCGCTATAGATGAAACAGAACCGAACTAACAAGAAGTTCTAATTGTTTTCATGAGGAACCACGCCTAATAAAATGTAAATAAAGGCTGCAAACAATTCGTACCGGAATATCTATCAAAATTATTCACATGGACGAATTTTAATTTTTCAAATTTTTCAAATGCTTTGTGAGTAATCAAAGAAAGCATTTATTAGTCCTTCTACAGAAGTTAGATACCATTGATGGGAAATTTTAAAGGCTATATTAACTTCGCTTTATAAAGGAGCATTCACGTGGGACAATTATAAAGGACACAAACCACTTTCTATGTATGTATGTATGTAATAGAGACATTAGCACAGGCTTCGGCCCTCATTGAAGCTAAGCTCTGGGCCTCCGGCTATCGTAGAATAGTGCCAATGCAAATGGACAAACTAAACCCGTAAATAAGCTAATTGAATAATTACAGAGACGTAAATAACCGTATTTATCAGGAACATAGGATGTGGAGGTCCCATTTATTCTATATCTTGAATTTGCTTCGAGTTCTAAATCTCTTCCATGTAGCTTTAAGTTTTGATGTTGTTCTTGATTTCCCAATTCCACGTAGGTAATACCATTACTATATCTATCCTTGATTCCAACCTCACACCTCGGTGACACTTCCAATTTTTAGTGTTTAGCAATTATTGTCAATTTGTCAAAACGTTTGTTTGAATTACGAGATTTATGAAATCTTTATATTTACCACATTCATCATACTTTCCACATTATTTTTAGGACGATTTCAAAACACTATTTTCCATCAGTCCAATTGGGTTCAGATTAACCATTCAACACTAGCCGTCGACCTTGAATATCGGATATCAGCGGGAACACGATCACCAAACTTAAACTCGGCAACATTACTCAACACCAGCAGCTCGTTATGACTGTAGCGAATTAAGGGACCATATTTTTGAATAACTCCTTAATTTGGGAACTTTTTGATTCTTGACGCCGAGCTTCATGTCCTTCTTGAAAAAACGAGCTTTCTCATTACTCCCGCAGATTGCCTCAACTACCGGAGCGAAGTCTCCAATTGTCAATAATAACAAACAGAAAAATTAAATTTTGCAAAAAAAAATTAGAAAATTAAATTATTATGTTTTATTTACTTGACATAAAAATTCAGACCGCTCAGCTTCAACTGGGGTAGCGACATAAGTCCGCGCAGCATATCTCCGCCGAACTAAGCATAAAGGACACAAACCACTTTCTATGCATTTAAAAAAAGAAAATTGTACATTTTATTATTCCGAGAGGAGGACAATTAATTATCCCATCAAAATGTATTAAGAAAACAAGTTTAAACAGTTTAAATAACGAAGATTCGAACTCCAAACTTTTTGCGGCGAACGAAAACACCCTTGGCGCGAATTGTGAAAGTTTATTCGCAATCCACGTCATTAATTCGCGTTCCACAAACTAACGAATAAAACATTCGTTAAAACTTGACCTCTCAAAGTAGAAATAGCGTAGAACATAGGTAGGTAGAAACTGAAACTGATGATTGAAATTCGCGAACTGCCGCGACCTACAAAAGTGTTAATGTGAATGGACTGTCAAAATCTGCGAATATTCGTTCGTTCGTATTTAGTTGGTCGCTCTCATGTGACTGGTTCTTAAGCATAATCTTCACGAGACATTTATAGCTAAATTTTAGCTTCCATACAAAATTCTCCTAAAATTTATATTTAGCAGAGCTAAAAACAAATTAAAATTTCATTTCAGACTTTAATGCATGTATATTTAAAAAAATTATTGCCACCATTAATGTTCAGCACATTTTCTCAAGTTAAATTTTTAACGGATCGTATTTTTAACTTTCTCGTTTCTTCTGTGTTTTTGTCTTGCGGAAGAGTACTAGAATGATTTTTTTCAATGAATACCTCGATAAAAAACCCCTAAAAGTGAACAATTGAGATCAAAGAATATGTAGTATACAAGCAAAAAGAAAGCGCAACGAAATTATTTTAAACGAACACCTGTTTTCTGTGACAATTATATCCATAACGCACTTCATGCCAAAATTTGAGTTTAAGCCAATGTTTGAAAAGAAAAAAATTGGAGAGCAGCTAAAATTTAGTTTCGCTTGAGCAGCGTAGGTACTTAGCTTGACAGTGAAAAGCGGGCATTCTGAAGGCGGTCACAATGACAGCGGTCAAACTGACCATTTTCGCAAGCAAACAAAAACGATAGCCAATAGAGATCGGTCTGACACATAAAACGCACCTAGCTTATGTCGTTTTTGATTGGTCGACCAGAACCGCCCGGAAGCTGTTCGTTTGGCACTCAACTGACAGTTTTCTCCTGAAAACAAAAGAGAATTTTGCTTTTGGATTTGAATTGAAATTCAAAAGCAGAAGCACTAAAACATTCATACACAATAAACGTCAAAATCGTAGAATGTCATTTTTGTTGTGTCGCATTTGATAGTTTTGCGTTATAAATTAGATGAAAGTAATTATTTTGGATATTCCGATGAAGTTTTGCAATTCAATTTATTCTTCTTCATCATTTTCCTCATCAGTCAAGTGAGTGATGATGATGATGCAATTGCGCTTGAGTTTAGCAAATACAACGAAACATAGACTTCAAACTCCAATAAGATCTGTTTGCTTGTTCGATTGGCATCCCGAATCGGAGAGTTTCACCGGATCACCGGACGGTTCTGTACGACCAATCGAAAACGACATTGTTTTATCGTGATAAAGGCAGTGGGGTGTATAAAAAGAATTAGGCTTTTAATAGCGATAATTATGTAGATATTACAGCATTATCAGTTTCCATTTTTCATAACACTAATAAATATTAATACTCTATAATGTAAAAACCTCAACGAATCAAATATTTATAGAAAATATTTAATGTTGAGTAGGTATGTAAGCGAATTGCAAAATAAATTCTTGCTTATTAACAAACTTGCAGTTTTTTTTTTAATTAATGAATTAGTTATAGGTTATAGGTACCCTCACCAAAACAAATCAAATTAATTGATTATAAATTGGTATCGAATATACAAAGCCAGCGCCTCTTCTTTTCTGTGGTTTCGGTTCAATACACAAATAAACTTTTATTAAATAATAATGTGGATTTTTAAATTTCAATTTTAATATTTTAATTCCGATAACAAAGTATTTGTCCGTTTGTTTCCTTTCACCATCCTGACCATTTATTATTAATATGTAATTAATTTCTTTTAATGTGAATTTTTATTCGATAAAGCTCAACAATAGCAACCCCCTCAATACATTATTGTCATTGTCCTTTGGCCGATTGTCGAAGGGTGGGTTATTATAATTGAAGCCGCAATTGTACCCGTAATATCATATTTTTCTGTTTATAAAATACCTACTTATACAAGTGCATCGTTGACCTAATTTCCAATTCATTATGGAATATGGCAACACCAGACTATCCACAGTCACCACACACCACTTTAATATTTTGTGCAACGCGACTAACAAACAATAACGCTTATTGCTAAAAGCCAGCAATAATAATAATCTGTTCTTGGCATCTCGCTCCCCTGCTGTCAATAGCAGCCATTTTAATTTGGCCAATTAAATATTTATTGATGGAAAAATATAAAATGGCGCTCGAGGGTTTCGCGGGTGGTGGATGGACTGATGGTTGTGGGAGACAACACAAAGAATAAAAAAAAAAAAACACCCGATGCCATTATTAGTATTTTCATTTGGTTTAGTGGTTAATCAAAATCCTGAACTCTGGTGACACTTGAGTTGCCACAATTGACTAACAGAAAAAAAAAGAAGGAAATAAAAAAGAAAAACTGAAAAGCTTAACTTTACTATGGGAATCATTATATATACTCGCACACTTTTCATGACCACGTTCATCGGTGGCGGCGAGGAGAAGTTTCCTGCGCTACATCCTATAAAAGCGAGGATATTGCTTTCAATAAAAGTGGAATATTATTCTACACCACAATGCTGGACCTTCAATATGACTTCATGATGAAAATTATTATTTCAGTCACAAAGTTAAAAATGAACAACTTTACTTATGGATGATGATGGTGCAGACTCTTTTCCAGAATATTTTTGATTCACAGCAGGAGTGTAGAAGGAAATTGTGAAAACGATTCCTCAGCGGATAAAGTTCTCTTCAACTTTGCTTACTTTTGAAAAGATGGAACTTTTGTTTTTTGGAAAAATATGGCGGGATTGGTATTAGTTATATTCAGTGACAGAATCGCCAACGTAAATTTTATACAGGGTGGCCTAAAATTCAGTTCTAATGTTACTTTTATAAATTTCTTTTGTAATATCTCACATATGTTTTTTGGACTGGTTATCGAATAGATATGAGATCCTTTGAATATATTCGAATTATTTAACGAATGTGCTTTTGAGCGGCTGAATTAAAGAACTATAAAGTAAAATCGTTGCTCCAGAAACAGATTGGCACATCAACAGAAACTTTGACAGTCACAGTGCACATTTTAGAGCCGCTGATTTTTAATGGCTTAAGGCTTACCACAGCGACATCGACATCGACGTTAGGGCTTAGTCCTAAATTAAATATTGCTGTGCAACTGCTACCAACGCCACGGTGACGTTTCAGTTCTCTCAACTTTCGAATGCTAACATACTGAAGGTGCGGAAACATTACCAGGATATCTGCAATTAAGTCCTCTATTAAGTTTCAGCAGTTTATAAATTGTAAATTGTTTAGAAAATACTATTTTCATATATTCTTTTGTTTTAGATTGCTTTTCATTTTCTATTGGCAAAAAAATCAATTTTTTTTTTATCCGTGTTAGTATACATAAGCTTTATTTATCCAAGGGTAATTATTTAGCCCAAATGACACACGGCCTAAAGCCCAAAACACATGTGCAGCATTTCTGGACGCAGTGACGCGCGCAGTACATCAAGCGAGATACACGAGCAGAATTTTTGTTGTGACATAATTGCTTTTGTTTACAGCTATTTTGTTTTGTGGAATTTTGATTTGAATATAATATTTTTCAATGAAACGCTATACCTAATTGTTATCTGCTTTCCAATCGTATTGGAATTGAAAAAAGATAGCGCACATGGACTAGCTTTATATATTTCCCGAATTCTATTCATTTTTCCTACATTTAGTAAGTCAGGCGGTGTTATTTTTAAGCAAAACATTTGAAATAAACGTCGAAGCACAATGATGCCAAATATGGTGAAATTTTTTTTTTGTGTTGTGGTGCATTGTCTGTTGCAGTGGATTAAGAAATAGAGACAACTTGCAGTCCTGCGACGCATGCTGAATTTACATGTGTTCTCTCCCATATTCAAACGTGTGTGTTCTATTTTCACAGCATAAAAATAAAATTATGCACATGTGTTTTGGGCATTAGAATTGAAGGCGAAGAAAAATATGTTTAGTCTTGTGCGGAAAGAAGAGTATTGAGAAATGTAAATTTAAAGAAAACTTTTGAAATTACTTATTTAGTCGACATTACTATAAGAGAAATTCATTAACAAATTAAATTATTATATTTAACTTTAAAATTCCTGCACATTACATTCAACAGAGATAAACTTTTCGTCTCTTTTGAAAATATCTTCACCATAGTAAACTTCAATTGATTAAGTAGAGCCACGTTTTTAACAAAGAAAAGGTCTTGATTTTAACTTATGTAACTTAAATTAGCGGTGACTAATTACTACATTATATCGTAATTTAAAATCTAAAAATTGTATGTTAAATTTTGTCGAAAGTTGTTCTAAATAAATTTATTGCTAAGGGTAATGTGTATCAAAAGAGCATTTTTAGAAAGCGTAGAACGTTATATAGCTATGCTATGATGCATTATTCCCATTTATTTCTACTGGGAGCTCGTATAAGCCACATCCTGTAAATTCGCTTAAAAGAAATTCCATGTAGTAGGTAACTAATTATATCACTCTCCTCGATGTTGGGGGTTTTAGTATAGTTTGTCAAAAGATTTGATTGTGGACGCTAATGTTTCGGCCTGAAAAATCCTTTATTTCAACAAGAACGGACGACGCATTGGTGAAAGAATTTGCCTTAGGTGGGAAGTTGGCTTCAACTAACTTAGAGTGTCAACTGGGCACAGTGCGTCAGTACTCAGTGGTTTTGCTAGACTACTGAACCGTCACCTTTTGCGAATGCCATCACAGCTGTCCTAAAAGATTCAACCGTACGGACTCAATGCATATTTGGAAAATACATTCCAAACTTCGATGGTACGTAGAGCCAAAGAATATCAGTCAATATGAAACTAAGAATATCTATGTAGATATTTTCCTATGGGAGATACAAGCAGGATACCGGGCTTAAATTTATAAATGTATACGGCTTCGACTACAAAAATAGCGATTCCCTAACTGTGCGGTCGGCGTGTCGTGAAATTTATTGGCTGGTCTTCGGGGCATTTAGAAGAGGACGCCAAATTTTAGCCGATAAATCATCTTTAGCGACAAGGCGCATTTTTGGACGAATGACTATGTTAACAAGCAACATTTCCATATTTGGGACGACACCATTTCAACGTGGACGCGTCCTTATTGAAAAACCATTTAGTGAATCTTCAGTAAGATCGGCTTCTATTTACATATCTGTGTTTTTAGAAGGGCGTCGTAAAAATATTTCAACTTTTATAGACTGTCGCAGTATGAAAAGGGATTGCGGACCCCTGCCGTAGTGCTGGGCCACACAGGCCTTCTCAAGAAAGTCGTGCCGGGCAAGACAGGTCGATTTTCATGGAAATCTATAATCTATTTTGTTTTTCTCAACTAACCTTAAAATGTCCCCTTCTCGAACGATACGACTTTCAGGGGAAGGCATGGTGTGGCCCAGCACATAGAACATAAATGAACATTTTTAATTGACTTGTAGTTAATCACTCTGTTTTCGTGATCACAAACCACATATAATAGACTGTCGAATCCGCCCACAAACCGGACTTTACCTACAAGCTGCGTAGTACCTATAGGTAGGTGAGATGTCAAGTGTGGCGGGCTGTTTTCTGCACACGTATTCACATACAGGGTCATTAAGACGTGATTTTTTCCGGTGAGAATCGGGTCTAATTATATAGTTTTTGTTCGTCATCCTACATTTGTGACATTTTTGTTCAATGTTGTTGTCTTTTCATTAATTAATTTTTGATAGACTAAATGTTGGCTAACATCTCTGATGTTAGTCACTCTTACACAGAGTTCTTCGGGATTTTCAAAATTCTCATCATTTGTATTTTTAGTTTTTTTGTTGCAGATTTTTATTAAAAATCTTCTGAAATCTTCAGTTAGAATATAACATTTACCACACCAATAGTACTGAATTTTATAATGTTTTCGATTAGAGCGAAATGAAAATACTGTGTGGTGTGGAATTTGGCCGATACAGTTAGCAGCACAAACCACAGAGAACTAGACCGCCGACTTTCCGTACACCTACCCGATTCTCCCCGGAAAAAATTACCCTGTCTGCGAATACGTGTAAATGTCAAAATTAATGGCGGGAATGTAAATAAAACATAAGAGCGGCCATTTATTGGGATGTGTTAAGAAACGTTGGGAACTAAGTTTAGGTACTGTTTACATTTTAGATAAAGTCATTATTGCAAGTAGCTAGACGGCTGGTTGGAATGATTTAAACTTAATTTTGAGCGAAAATATAATCTATATCGTTGATAATATTTTGTTAGCTCATTCGAAAACTAATACTTTTTTCAATCCACAAGAAATTCATCGCAACAACAAATCACCCGCGAATAAAAAAGAGGTAGGTAGGTAGTGAATGAAAAAAAATAGCTGGCGATTTATTTTACGTTCCAGCAAAAATTTAAAACCAACTAAGGGATAACTTTTGGAATTGTGGTTTAGTTTAACACGAGAACATTATCTTAGAATTAGCTTGTGGCATCACCATAAATTATTATTCTGCTTTCTCTGTCTTACAACTCATTTCGAATAAACCCTCGCGTCTTTTTTTTCAGCGAGTTAGTTGTATTTTATTCTTGTCTCCGCAAAACTTTAACTTTTTCAGCATTTATTCATCAATAGGCCTGTTTTATTGCACATCTATAAAGTAGGGGTATTCATGCAACGTCGTAACGAACATGGTAAATGAATTGTCAAATTTTATATGGAAAATCACACAAGATGTTAAAAAAACCGAGATGGTAAACTTACGACGAGGTCAATGTGACATTTCACACTTGAAATAAAGGCGCGAAATCAGGAAAAAAATACTTTGCATGCATTTATAATACTTTTGATGTTTTTATAAATAGAAATTGCAAATTTTACTATTCCAAGTGTAGGATAAATTATTAATCCATCAAATTGTATTAAGAAAACAATTTTTTAAAAGAGTTTAAATAACGAAATTTTCAATTCCAAACAAAGTATGTTTTCGTTCACGTCAAAAAGTTTGGAATTGGAAATTTCGTTATTTAAGCCCTTTTAAAACTTGTTTTCTTAATAAAATTTGATAGAATAACTAATTATTCTATACCAGGAATAGTAAAATGTGCAATTTTCTCTTTCTCGTAATGGTAAACTTACGACGTTGCATGAATAGATACCCTTGTCAAGCAATGTGTAGTTGTTGTAATTGCGTGTTAAAATTTATACTTTTATTTACTTCACTGAGATAGATGTGCAATGAAACAGGTCTAATAACAAAATCAAAATAACAAATAAAGGATAACCACTTGAATAAACCAAAGTGAAAAATAAATCACGAAAAGAGTTTCATTTTTACACTTTGTTTTGACTGTCAATTCCTGAAGCTCTTCATTCCAAAGTTCCAGGAGCAAGTCTTTTCCGGACCAATTTTGTTTTTTTACAGTCAATAGATCACGAAATTAATAACATGATTTTAGCTAAATCAAGTGAATTTAGCTAAATCGCGTTGGTGGGAACATGGTATAAGTGAAAAGAATATTATCACATGTTTTGACAGTCCATTCACATAAACACTTTTATTTGTCGCAACAGTTCGCCAAGTTCAAACATCAATTTCTACTACTTAACAATCTTGAATTTTGTATTCGATAGTTTGTGGAGCGGGTTTTAATGTCGTGAATTTTGAATAAACTTGTGAAAATTCGCACCAAGGGTGTTTTCCTTCGAGGCAAACATTTTTAGTTCGTAATTTCGTTGTTAAAACTCTTTTCAAACTTGTTTTTCTCATATTTTGATGCATTAATTTATTATTCTATGTACTCTTGCATAAGTAAAATAAGCAATTTTTTGTCAAATAAATGCATCAAAAGTGGTTTGTTCCCATATTATTATCAATTCGTTTGTTCATTTTCATGTGAATATGCCTTTACATCGCCAATTTTAATTGATATCAACAGTTTGAACAATTTAACATTTCCTAAAACTAAAGTGTGATGTGAACGAAGTGTAACTGGAAAATAAGAAGAAACCTTCAGAACACAGCCCCACTGCCACAAACCACTGCCAGGTGCAACTGCCATAGGATTTTACTAAGTATGCGTGTGTCGTAATTTCTTCCCTTTGATTTATACAGGCTCAACACATAAATAAATCCTATGGTGCCAACAGCTTGTAGGCAAAGTCCGTTATGTGGGAGGAGTCGACGGTCTATTTCTTACTGGTTTGTGGTTAGCAGTCGATATTTTATAAACAATGTCAGTAAATAAGTCGACAAAATATCTTCAATTTAAATGCAGTTAACAATCTAATAAAAATAACAAAATTTTTCCATTAAAAAATATATAGAAATTGCACTTTAATTCCTCAGCCGAAGTTGGACCTCCCTGTACAATAAATTGCAATGGTATATAATATTAAAAAAAAAGTAATGAGTAAAAATAAAAATAAATAAATAAAAATTAAAAAATAAAATATATAAACTAAAAATAATTAAATTAATATACAAAAGGAAAAGCTATAATAAATAAAATAAATATTTAAGCAGTGCAAATAGGTTACCTGGTGATCTGCCGCAAAAACCCACTGCGTGCCAAAGCAACTGGGATGGGGAGGACACATTTTTTTTTTTCAAATTCATAATTTTATATTTTTTTTTGTTCACGTTTATTCAAAAATTTGTTATTTCAAAAATTAAAAAAAAAACTCAATTATTTGTTGAAGTATAATAATAAGAAGCATAGTAGATATGTTTACAATTTTTTTTTTAATAACAAAAAACAGACTTAGAGGATTCGAAATAAACAACAAAAAATTAGGTTTCGTGGGAACAATAAGAAGCTGGACTTTGGAAATTAAATTAGAAATCGATTTTTTTCAATATTATCCTATTACTCGTGTAAAATATCTATATATGATGTAAATGTGCGTTTGAGCGGGGGAGCGGATAGTGGATAAATGTAATAATATGTGTGTGTAATGTTTGTATATTTGAATTTTTTGTGTGTTTGGATTTTTTTATATACTATACCTTTAACCTGCAGCAGAGCTGTGTATTTGATTTCGGCTGCTGGATTAGTAGCTACACATGTGTATTCACCGGAGTGTGTCGCCGATAAGGAAGGAATACTAAGGAGTGAGGAATATTGATCTAAGAGTGTTACATTGGCGCCCAAAAGTGCGGGCAATGGCTCACCATCCTTGAGCCAACGTAAGGTTAGGGGAGGATCACCCCTAGATACCCCACAAACAGTACGCGTTCGCATACCCTCAGCCAGCCCGTCTTGGAATGAAAATGGCTCTATAATAGGAGGTACTGTAATGGAATACAAGACGAGAAAAAAAAATAATAACACGAATCGAAAAACATAAAAAGATACACAACAAAAGGATTCGTTCACATTCAATAGTAGAGAGCATAATACACGAAATGAATTGTTTCGTTCATTTCCATGTGTCGGCGACATTTAATAAATTTTTTTCCTTTTTTCTTTGATTTTATATCGTATGTGCGAGGTTTTTTTTTGTTTTTCGTCCCATCCAGTAGTTGCAGTTGTTGGTAGGATATAATATTATTTACATTATTATAATACTTTTAAATATTCGTTCAAATAAAAGTGTTAACCAAAAGTAAATAAACATAAAATGATCTACTGGATATTCTCCACACTTGAAACATACACAGAAAATATAAGAATTTATATATAGTCTTTTTTTTTAAGAAGAAAACGTTTCCAAAAAACACACAATTACTTAGAGTAGTTTTTTTTTTTTTTTTGTAAAAAGGGTGAAATAGAAGAGAATGAAACATATTTATATATAGAATAGTTGAAAATAGCATTCTCTCTAAACGAAATATATTCATAAATATGAAATCATAAACAAATATAATTATATTCTTCACTATAAGGAAAATGAAATTGTTTTCAAAAATCAAACTTTCAACAGTAACTAGATGTAAGAGAAGTTATGAAAGGATAACGAAAATTATTACAAAACTAAAATCCTAATGTGTTTTTGTTATTGTTTACAAGACGAGTGTAGTGATGGTAGTAGATAGTAGTAGAAGTATCCATGTCGTTACCATTGACCAGTAGAGCCTGGGAATTCTCGACTTCGGCAGCAAGATTACGAACTACACACGAATAGTTGCCAGTATGATCGGAACCCAAATTTTCTATCACCAATATGCTGTTGTATTGATCGACTTGTTTCACTGACATGTGTTGTGACGGATCGATGGGACGATTATCCTTGCGCCAAGTTATTGTTATGGGTAGATCGCCTTTGACAACGGAACACGTTAATGAGGCACGATCGCCCATGTTTAGCTGGAGGATGGATGTTTGAAAGGGACTCAATCGCGGCGGAACTGGAATGTAATTTTGAGATTTTTGTTTTCTTAATCGGTATTGCTGTGGAAAAAATTGCGTTAGCTCTTTGACGACGAATTTATTTACCTATGCTAAATTGAGATGCGGATCAGTGGAGTGCTAGAGGTTTATGTCGACAAATTTGGCTCTAAAAATAGAAGCGTGTACTTAGCTTCAATAAATTGGACACTTTATGTTATTTTTGTCAATTTGTATTCTTAAGCTGACGCGACGGCTGGATTTGAGTGGTTTCATTGTCCATTAACAACCCCACAGATTTGCTGACTCGTGGCGTCACATCATCTGTTTTATTAAATTCCGTACTGTGGCTGCAAGGCCCTTCTTGGCTGAGTTGTTAATCAGAATATTGGCCTATTGAAATGTATCCCTATGATATTCCTAAAGCTTTTTTAAAGCTTTTACATGTGATGGTTGACAATCTGGATGGAAATTATGAACCTGGTTAACCTGTGGAGCCTATTATGTCGGCTGAGCATTTTTTGTAGGTACTTGGAAAATGCTTCTGGAGGATGACTTCTTTAGTAATTCGGGCGTTAAACGCTTTAAGGCGCAAGAGCTACAGGTTGCTGAGGATTACTGGGATAAAATACGTTCAGGGAGTCGATTTTAATGAATAAATTGATGCGATAAAGAAAGGTAACAAAATTATTAATACCGCTGATTTATTCACTCTTAATCCAGTCTTCGAGAATGGTATACTACAAGTAAATAGCAGACTTAGGGGCTAAAATGAAGAAGAGGGAAGATATTACAGCTTTTCCCATAATTTTACCCAAAAGGTCCGCTGTTAACAAGCTTATTAGGTGCGTTTTTTTGGCTATTCTATATAGGCTTAGAAAAATAATTTCGTGCAAATTTAATTTATCCGGGCTAATGAAATCTATCTAGAATTAAATTTGTGTGGAATTATTTTTCTAAGCCTACATAGAATAGCCAAAAAAACGCACATAGGCATAACCAAAATTTACATAGTGGAACAGGTACTACGAGGTTGCCAAGTTGAGGAATAGATTCTGAATCATAAGAGGCAGACAACTGGTTAAATCAGCGACTTCCATTATGCGAGGTTTGCATTAAACTGCTATCATCGTCTGGATGTGAGCGAATCGCCCCGCTTCCACGAGGCAGAATGCCGTTTAAAATGACAGGTATATAGGGTGGGCCATCTAGCAGTTTCCTTTTAAATCACAGATTATTTTGACACTGACAGCTGTTTCCCGATCAAAATCTTGTCAGAAAGTCAGTATCATACCTCCGCGAAACGAAATAACTCGCTTATTTCCAAAGTGATTGCTGTGTAGCCCAAACAGTGTGTTTTTGTCGAGTTATCAGCCGTCTTGGCGATGTCAATTGAGCGCCTCGGGGCTTCGATTTGAACTCTTTGGACCTTTTTTTGCGGGGAAGCGTGAATGACCGATGTTAAAAGGATTAAGACAAGCTCATGCGCTCGCATGTGATTTTTTCAACATCATTCTTCAGAAAATTGTGTCAAACTCGCAAGCCAATACCAGGAGCACAATTTTCCAGAAGTCTGTTTATACTCTGACGACATCGACATTATTGGCAGAACGGAGCGAGCTATCACTGATGCGTTTAGAAGTATAAGCTAAGCACAGAAGCGGCAAAAATGGGTTCAGTGATGAATGAGGAGAAAAAGATATATGCTGTCAACAAGAAGGCACACACAACATCGACGAATTGGACAGAACGTCGCGATGAACAGCTATATCTTTGAGGTAGTTAGGGACTACCTCGGCTCCGCTATTAACTGTGAAATTGACTTCACATCAGAAATCAAGCGAAGAATCACATTTGCCAACAATTGATAAGTAAGGCCTTGTCAAGAAAGACCAAGGAAACTCTATATAAGAGCCTCTCAGTCCTGGTTTATGGCGCCAGATTCATGGACACACGCAAAGACAGATGAAGATCTCCTTAGTCGCTTCGACATCGAGTTGGGCAGAAAAGTATGCATCAGTCGACTAAGATGGCTAGAACATGTAAAGCGAATGGACACCGAACGCTTCGGCCCGAAGAGCCTTCGATTCCAACGCGAAGGGAAACGCAGTAGAGAAAGACCTCTAGACCTTGTGGCGTGCACAAGTGGAAGGGAACCTAACACAACTTAGTGTGCACAACTGGAGACGATTATCCAAAGATCGTGCTAACTGGAGAGGCGCGTTAGTTGAGCCCCAGATCCATCCCGGACTGTGGCACTTATACTAAGTAAGTAAGTAAGCTGCAAGTTGATTGGCTGTCAGTTGAAAACGAGCTAATTTCGTGACAAGCCTTTTGCTTAAAAGTGATTATTGATGAATCCTATAACTATTCGACTATTGTGATAGCCGAGGACGTCCTTCCAAATAACACAAACGACAACGTCAGTAAATGTATAAAAGAAATGTTTGCATGCCATGGAAGTAGAACCAATATGGCGGCTTGTCAACTGTCAGGCTGTCAGATAGAAATTCAATAGCGAAATTTAAGTAGTCCAGTTACACAAATAAAATAATTGTTTTATGATAGAATGAATTGCAAAAACGAAAAAATTGTTTGCAAAATCAGTGACAAAGCTAAACCCCGAATTGCAGAATATGCCTACTTTCTATGACCATATTGCCCTTTTCGTTTATAAATCTAAGAACGATAAATTTGTATATCACTTCTAACAAAATTGAATTTATTTTCTTATAAAGACAAAAAGCCGCATTCAATTTAAAACATTTCAATTGTCATTTTGAGGTTATTATTGTAGGCGTTAAGGGTGTCAACATTAACAAGAACTTTGATTTTAAAGTGACAGAATCGGCCCAGAAAAAAAAAAACAAAAACATCCTGTTCATGATGTCATAGCCAGAAGGCAAACAAACGCTCTATACCAGATAAAAATACAAACAAAAAAAAAATTGTATTTCTGGCTGGTGTCAACGGTGATGGTGCCACTGTGACAAGGGACGGAAATGAGTTTTGTGTTCAGATTGGGTTTTAATTTTTTTTTCTTGTGTTTTATTACTTTATTTCGAAAAGTTTTCTGTCACCGGATAATATAGTTAACTGTCTGCCATTGAGTGATGTAAAGCAGTTATTTTTCTTAAAACAAATGTAAGTTGTCTTGCTTGCCAGTTAGTCAACTGCTTGAGCTACAAAGGTGATGCCATCGTGTGTACTGACTTCAGCATTACATCCAAAATAAGAGGGTGGATATCAAAAAATTCCCACCTACCACTTTGTTATTTCTGTTAGTACATCACTTAAGAATTTCGTGTACAAAATGCTTTCCAAAGAACTCACAGTCAATCTCCTTGCTTATCAGATTCATACGCTACCCAAAGCAATGACGACAACATTCTCTTCTTTAGACCGCATCATAATGATCCACTTTGAAATGTTTAACTCCAAAGTAGAGGGAAAATTGCACAAATAATTTGGAATATTTTTCAATTTGAAGAAATTCCCCATCCCTACCTCTCTTTTACCGCATACTTATCGTATACACGACAAATGATATTCATGGTTCTTCCTCTCTTTGAGCGATTTCCCGCCACACGCTGCGTTTTCCAAAAGAAATTTCTTTTTCATTTCCTGTCATTTCCATATTCAAATTCAAAGGAATACATTCGCAGTCACTCCATTTCCGTTTGCAACCGCCCGACTCGTCCTCTCCGCATGTATGTTTCCTGTGAGACACCAGAATTTCCGCTAGCGGTTAGTTATTGTGTTACAATGAAGCCAGCGAGCCAGCCAACAATGTCGTGAGATCGCATAATTCACACTTCGGCAAGGATACTACGTTTCCCATAAAAATTCAAGTCAAAGCTAGGCCCCCCGCTCCCATCCCCCTGCAAACAATATCTCTCTGCACATATAAGATTTTATTTTGGAGCGAAATGAGGAACCTATTGTCTATTTGGTTTCGCGGTGAGACTGAGAAAAAACAAAAGTGGTTTCCAACATACATTTCGTATTTCCCCAACTTAAGATGCTTAAATCTGCTCCAAGTTTTGTATATAGTTTTTGTGTGTAGCTTCCGTACAATTCTACTGCCGTTAAGGACCCACTTGGAGTCAGCTTAAATAGGAAAAATGAAAATAATTTTGTAAAGTAGTTGCACTCTTTTTCCCCCCGAGGGAATACCCCACCACCAGAAAAAAATGTTTATTTCTCATAGCGATGCGAACTCCTTGAAAGAGAGAACTCAAACAAAGAAAACCGAAAAAAAACCAACAAAAAAAAATCGCGCGCTGGACCAACGAAGCACACAATACAAGTGGAAAGCGCCAGAGATTCGAATATATAGATGCACAGAATAGGAAGACGGAGATGGAAAAGTTTTATTTGATTCGGCTTTATCCACTTGGTTTGTATGTGCAAAGAACTTCAAGTCCTTCTTGTAGCAGCAGCGCCTAGCTTGTATGCAGGCCCACCAACCCCAACATCATCGCCACTTCTCGTGCGGTTTTCAGTTTTATTTTCGTTCATCCAAACTGCCGGAATTTTTCTATATCGCATTTTTAATTATTTTATTATTCGTTATTCCCTCTTGTGCAATAAAGAACAAAACAAAAAAAAAATTTCCTGCAAAAATGCATTTTTTTTTGTTTAATATTTTTAAGGTGGAATCGCAGATTCATATGAACGGCCGGCCTCCTTTTTGGCTTGATGAATGAAAAATTTATCACAATTCCATCTCTCGCTGGTAACTGAAGATAGAGGACGATGCACTTAAATTCTAGTTTGGATACAGACTCTAGGGGATGCTGGTGGTTTTATTGCATTTGAATTGTTATCGTAAAAAAAAAATGTTTGAAACAAGGTTAGGGACTATTCTGTCTATTCCATTACATTGGATGTCATTTCAATGGCATCAACTGTCAACTTGGTGTACAAAAGGAAATTCTCAGATTTCATATGACTGGGGTTGGATATGCTTCAAATGTAATAAAGGTCATTTAATAATTTTATCATTTAGTGCAAATTATAATTTTCATATAAACAAAGGTTATTTATTGTACAAAATAAAAATAGAAAGCAGGGATGTTTAGGTATATTCCAAATATTGCTCTCATGGGAGGACGAAAAATCCACCTTCAAAACTTTCCATATCGTTTCATAAAAAGTTTGCATAATTTTCCTGTATGCGTTCGCATAAGTTTCCTCTTGATGTTCGCATTTTGTACTTCTGCGTGGGTTTTGACGAATCGCAGCCGATTTTTTTTTTATTCCCAATCCATATTCAATGTGACGCCTTCACCAATGGTAAGTGCATAGGTATGCACATGCACAAATTTGTTGTTTTTTAAAAGGTTTGGCAACACTTTTTCCAGCGACAACTAATTTGACATCTGATACGACCCCATTTATACGCTTCGATTTTTGTCGTATGTGTCATTAATGTGACAGTAAAGTGGATAAAAAGTGCGGGGGACATCCAAACACGGAGGGGCCACGAATTCACATCCGATTCTTGTATTCTCTTTTCGCCCTTTTCGTAATTTTCTGCGTTTGCTTTATTCTTCAACCGTACTCGGTCGCATTATGTTCGGTCTATATCTGCATTTGTTTTGTTTTCGAATTGTATGCGGTCTGCAGCTGCCTCACCAAAAACAATTTGACAATCGAGCAGAGGCCGTGAAAACCCTGAACAAAATAAATGCACTATAAGTGCCCAAAGGAAAAAGTGTTGCCAATTTGAAGTACACACCTTTTAATAAATACAGGTTATTTTTGTAACCTGGGACAGCCATTGTTACTAATGTCAAAATTGAACTTCACCAACATCTTGGGTAAGTTATGCGCGCAAAACCAAGTCAGATTATGTTGGGTACCCGTACACTATGATATTGAGGGTAACGAAAGGGCTGATGCTCTGGCCAAACCGGAGCAGAGCTTCCACTTAATGAAAGTATTGAGGGCATAAGACCTCCAATAGCCGTGGCCAAGAGAATCGTTCTCGAGAAAATTAAAAATAGGGCAGATCAGAGATGGTTGGATATAGCAGGGCACAGGGTCTCAAAGCCTCTGTGGCCTAAGCTAGATCGGAGAAAATCTTTAGAATTACTAAAGCTCACTGTCTTCTAAGGAATCACGCTATGAGATTAGGTTTAACAGACACGGACACGTGCAGGTACTGCGAAGACTTACATGTCGCAGACGATATAACTCATCTCCTCTGTGAATGTCAAGCTATTGCTCCGTACAGGAGGAGTTTAAATCGAGCTACCTTATCTTATGGATGTTGGCAGTAAAACCAACTACACTTTCGGCTGTTGTTCCTTTAGTTAAGATTTCTTTTCTTTGAACTATCACAACCACTGTCAACGATGTAGTTAAAATAGTTAACAATGGCGGAATTTCGAATACAGTGCTGATTTTGGTTTGTCATGAGTATACTTGCATTAGCGATTCTCCCCTAATCGAAAAACAAGTTTATAATATAGACTTTCACTTTATTCGACCCAAAGTATTAATGGCATAAAACTATAAAAGGTGTCTCATAATTCACGCAAAATGTAATTTTGATAGAAAATACAGATTTTTAATTAGAAAGCTTAAATTTCTGAATGATTCATAGAGTAGGTATACAGATTGGGGTTATGCATGGAATAACACATATGATAAATGGCCGCCACGGCTGTGCTGGCAAGTACGAACCTACTCTTTTATTGAAATGATGACCGTTTTACATAAATGTGGCTGAATTTCATTAATAAACCTTCCAATTTGCTTTTTCAAGGTCTTGGTGGTCGTAGGCTTGTTTGCAAAGACCTTTGACTTCAAAAAAACGTCAAATAAAAAAGGCGTTAAATCGCAAGAAATGAATGGCCAATTCTGATCGCAAATGGCCGATTACACGATTACGAAATGACTTAATGCAGTAATTGAATTGTTTCTCTGGCTGTAAGGCATGTGGCACCGTCTTGTTAAAACCACATGTTGGTCACATCCATATCTTGTAATTTAGGCACTAAAAACTGGGTTACCATGTCACGATAACCAACACCATCAATTGTGACTGCCTGATCAGCCGCATTTTCCAAAAACAATGGTCCGATAATGCCTCCAGCCCAAAATCCGCACGCGTTGTGGATGCATTTGTTTCTCAACAATTACTTGTCGGTTTTCTAAGCCCCAAATTCGACAATTTTGACGATTAACGAAGCCATCAAGATGAAAATTAGCTTCATCACTGAAGATGATTTTGTTCGAAAAATCAGCATCCACCTGTTGCTGTTCCAAAATCCATTCACTGAACTCTCTTCACGCTGCATGGTAAGTAGTCTTCAGTTTTTGAGTCAATTGAACTTTGTAAGTATGAAGTTTCAAATCTTTCGTGAGAATTAGCTGTAGAGAGCTTCTTGAAATGCCCAATTCTTGACTACAGTGCTGAATTGATGTTCCTAGACTATCAGCAATACTCTCGCGGACTGCTTCGATGCTTTCTGTTGAACGACTTGTGACAGGACACCCAGAGAGATCACTAATTAATTCAGTCTCCTGAATTTTTTGATTATTCTCTTTACAGTTGATGGTTTTAAATCACTATGACGCGGCGGCCCGATTTTGTTCGAAAATTGCTGACTGTAGCTGACAAACCTACATTATTTTTAAAATACAATGAATTAACAATTAAAATGCGTTGTTCTTTCGTATGGTGCCCCATTTTTACTAACCCCGAACTGTCAGCTGTCACATTGTTATCTTTTTTTCTGTTGGCATCACTGTAGGTACTATTAAATGGCGTAAAATTCAAATTTTGCGTGAATTATGGGGCACCCTTTAGTTTTATTAAAGTCAATACAATGGTCATTTCATTACTATGATAGCCATAATGACGTGCTGTGTTTTATTTCATTTAATAGGCTGTACGCCCCCGTAAAGCGAGCATACAATAGCTGTGATTTTATGAAACCTCGCCAGCCAGTGGTTGCCAGTAGTTGGCAGTTGAGGCACATTTCACATGCTAATTAAAACAACAACCTGCTGGCAACTGCTGGCAACAACTCTTGATTTTCTCCCCAGCCGAAGAGCTGCTGGTTGGTAGCTGGCTAAATTCAATTCACAATGAACAAACAGGTGGCGCTGAAAACAACAAGTGGCTTCAAATTTCCGTAAAATTTGCTTAAATCATAATTGCGTTCTTATCTCATGCACACAACATTCCAGAGAAAAATGTCAGAATTTATCTAATATTTCTACCAAATGCATAATTTTATATGAAATGCTGGTAAGATTTTAGGCTTATTGTCTAAATTCATTCGGCTGTCTTCATCTTCCTGGCAATTGTGCTGGCAACTGTCCAAATGAACGGCTGGCTGGCGAGGTTTCAAAAAAACATGCCTATTGTGTAAAAGAACAAGAAAATCCATAGACCAATCCTGATGGTGTCCAAATCTATGGATTCCGATTGAGGTTTACGACTCCGTGCAAGTCATATAAATGCATGTCAGATAGCTCTTTTACGTCCAAGAATTTTTTTTCTCATATAGCAAAGAGCTGCGGAGAGTGCAAAGAAAGCTCATCAAAGATTGAGCCGAGTCTTATGTTATCCTGGGCACCAAGAACCTGTAGCTTTTTGCGACAAAGGCTAACAAGCTTCTGTTATATTTTTCTATGGCAGAAATTGCTTGTGCGATTAAACTTTTTTTTTTTTTGTTTTTCAGCTGTCAGTTTGGCTTAGCCGACTATCTATCCGCGTATCCATTATCCAAACCTATCTTTTACTCTTCATCCACGGCCAACCTATCTATAATGTGGATACCCTTTCGGAGACAATTTTGGAACCTAAATATTTTTGTGATATTCGAATTCGAATTCGTCTTAATCATTTTCTGTTTTGGATGTGTTCCAAATTATACTATAATCACAATTGAGCTCAAGTGAAATCCTGAAGCTTCATCCAGGAACAGGAAAACATGTTCTGGCATACCTCCAGTTGACGCATTCAGCACTCCACTGTACCACAAATTTAAATCACAATAAATCTCAATTTTACGCGATAATATCCTGAACTAGGCTCCTTCTTTGTTAACCTGTTGTAAAATAGAAATTATTTAGCAAACAATTCCTTTGTTGCTGCAAATTAGTGTACAAATTAATTTCAATTTAATTTAAATGTTTAATTTGTGGCAAAACAATAGCAATGCCATCATCTGTGCGTATATGTACCGCCAGATGTGCGCGCGCACACACACCATAATAACAGGGTGTCGAAAGGTGTTACATACTAACCTATTACAGTGACTTCGCCACTCCTACGTGCACTGTGGCCCTGCTTATTACGTGCCCAGCATGTGTAAACGCCCGAATCTGCGTTCTTCTGGACCGGACTTATGACCAGAGATCCGTCGGGCTGCACCCTCTGTCGTATATCATCAGGTAATTCCCTGCCGCTACGCTCCCAGTGTATCTCCTCGATGGGGTATCCGGCCACAGGACATTTTAGATTTAATGTCTCTCCAGCTACTGCAGTGACTTTTGGAATTAAACGAATATACGGGAGACCTGCAAAAAAAGAAATCACACACATGAATATATATTTTTTTTTTGTTTCTTGTTCAGTTGTATTTGAGTTTCACACATAAATGTTTATGCTGTGTCGTCACTCTAAGGACCAAAGGGTTTGGTCGGCAGAATACGGGTACCGATGTTGTGCTATTTGGAAAGGACACAAAAATACACATATCCTGTACAAAAGGACGGGAAATTAAACACACTCTGCAGCCGACAACCGAAACGAACGAAAATCCACACACACACAACAAGAAAAAAACCCGATATTCTGCAGCAGAACATTTTACATCCTTTTGGATACATAACAACCAACATCCTGCTCTGCATATGTGTAATGTGTGTGCAGTGCATGCCTATGAATATGAAAGGAACAACTTTTGCATTTAGATTTACAATTTAAATCCCACAAAACGAAACAAAAAAAAATCCTCCACTCCTTTCTGAGTCCCACTCACCCGCTCGTCGGGATATCAAATGTGCATTTAATAGAACGGGATGCAGTACGAGTAGATGAAAAAAAATATCCTCTTCAGCAATCCTTGAAGAACTGGGGGAGATATGATGAACAGGATAAAAAAAAAACAAAACGCCCATACTCAGCCTATCTCCTGACAAAAAGGATTCCTAATTATTTGTAGTGTGGATGTTGAATAAATACCGAACACTGACGGAGCCGAGAACGGCTTTCAATGAGTTGCGCGCGTACAGCGTAGCGATTCATGCTTTCTTTCAGTGGACCATTAAATACCTGCAACGGCAAAGGTGGCAACGTATACCTATATCTTGCGCTCCTTTCAGCCAAATTGAATACAAGCTTGGTTGGAGGTGTATGTTTTATTGGATTTCAAAAATCTGTGCACAAAGTTTGAGCTCTGGCGCGGGACGGCCTTAAAGCATATTATTGTGTAAACGTGAATATATTTCGTGCCATGGACTCGATTGAAATGCTTGGTTGCAATTGTAAATCAAAGAAGAACTATAGCATGGACTTGACCTGAACTTTGATTCATAAGCTCCGCTCGGGCAGTGATGGCCGGTGAAGTTTAGAAAAGAGCTTCCTTCACATGCAAAACCGTTTACATGCAAGAAGAATGGAGAGACGGAGTCGTACATAGCGTGCAAACCATAGCCGCATTTACAGGCGGATCTAAAATGGACACTGACTGGGGTAGAGTCGGGTGTCTTCTCCAAATCGCGGGGTGTATCCAAATTGATATGCCTCCCCGACCATAGTAGCGTCTTTCAAGCAGAAGTCCTGGCAGTAACAACAGCAACCTGTGAGTCTGTGGTAAGGGCAATACCACCTGGAGGTATTACCTTCTTTATCGACAGCCAGACAGCAATAAAAGTCATAACTGCACCAGAAATAGAATCGACGCTTGTGAAGTGCTGTCACGAAGAACTCAAGGCTCTTGGTACACAGCACAAAATACCGATCTCCTGCGTTCCGGGACATGAAGGCATTTCAGGCAATGGGAAAGCAGACGAATTAGCATGACAAATTTCGACAAGCTGATCTCTCTGTGTACATCCCGCTTGCACACTCAATCTTGAAGCAGGGAGAAAAGCCACAAGAGAGGTGAACGCTAGATGTGTCACCTTAAAAACTTGTAACACCACAAGAAGGCTATTGCCGTCCTTCAACGAAACCAGAACCGAGAGTACCATACGAAAGGATAGGAAATCCTTGTCCACCCTCGTAGGAATCATAACGGGGCACAATAATCTGCGGTACCACATGAAGAAAATGGGCTTAACGGAAGAGGAACTTTGTAGAAGCTGCGGTAATGAGGGAGCTATTAAGGACAAAACTCATACCTCCTATGTCACTGACCAGGTCTATAACACACTAGGTATAAATTCCTAGGGAGTCACTTCTTACACGACCTAGACGAGCTTTTCAGCACATCAATAGACAAGATAATGAACTTCGTCAAATCACAAGGATGGTTTGTATATGTAGCAGAACAGTAAGCAATTTAAATACAGGGTTATAATGGGTAAGAGACAACCTCTTTTGACCTGACCTGCCCGTCGCCAGCCCGCAAACCTAACCTAACCACAACTGATTATTGGAAGGTTTGATGGCTGCCAGGCTAGGCGTCTATAACTATATTCACGGAGCTTCCTTCGCTACTTGTCGGATATCAAACCAAACAATAGAATCTGGGCAAGTGCAACTTAGCAGCAACTTCGAGGCAAGTTACAAGTGTATCACACAGCGACAAACAAAGAAAAGACCGAAATTAGTGCTAGTTAAGAGTGGCGTCAAAGCCTCGGCTGGCAAGGTGTTCATGGAGTTGCTGAGGTTGAAGGATTTAAACACAGTACCAATATCGAAAGTTTGAAGTCCCCTCGAGTCCAAGCCAAATAGAAGAGAATAAGCCCACACTTGTGTGGGGTTTAGTCAGTTCTCCCATCGGGCGTTACCCCAGTTGACGGATAGGGGGAAGGTGGATACTCTATAAAAATAAATATTGAGGACAAGAAAAGGAGAAATAAGTTACGGTGCATGGAGTCGGATCTGCAGTACCGATGGCGGAAAGTGCGAAAGCAGGCTTAAAGTCGTCGAATACAACGACTGCAAGATAATTGAAAATAATAGTGCTAATGCACCTGCTAATAACGGGTTTTTCAATAAGAGCGCTACAAAAGTTTTTTTTAAATAAAACAAAAACTGTTTTGGATATCAATGAAATTCTTTATTTCTGTGAAAGTACGTTCGATGCCATTATGTATGGAACTCGATTTCTTTTGCATGGCCACCACGGGCACGCTTGCAGAAGTCCAGACGCTGAACCCAATTTTCGACGGTTTTCAAGCATAAATCGGCCGATACTGCCGCAATTTCACGTTCGATATTCGTACGAAGTTCATCAATCGTTGCTGGCTTGTTGGCATAGACCATAGACTTGACGTAGCCCCACAGGAAATAGTCTAACGGCGTCAAATCGCACGACCGAGGCGGCCAAGCGACTGGACCATTTCGTGAGATAACACGTTCTCCAAACTTGGTTTCCAATAAATTGATTGTGACATTCGCTGTGTGGCTTGTGGCGCCGTCCT
Source organism: Cheilosia soror (assembly GCA_949372485.1). Lineage (NCBI taxonomy): Eukaryota > Metazoa > Arthropoda > Insecta > Diptera > Syrphidae > Cheilosia > Cheilosia soror. The sequence goes on from OX443561.1 coordinate 19,073,187, forward strand.
GTTGGAGCCACATGTCCTCCAAGTCCATATCATGCAATTGGGGCCAAAAATATTCGGTTATCATTGAACGGTAGCGATTCCCATTCACAGTAACGGGCCGGTCTTGATCATCACGGAAGAAGTACGGCCTAATTACGCTGCCGGCCCATAAACCACACCAAACCGTAATTTTTTCGGGATGCAATGATGACTCATTGAGTACGTGTGGATTGTTGCCTGACCAATACCGCATATTTTGTTTATTGGCGAAGCCATTCAGCCAGAAATGAGCCTCATTGCTGAAGATGATTTTTCGATGAAAATCCGAATCATTTTCAAGTTATTGCTCAGCCCAATTAACGAACATACGACGCTTCTGGTGGTCAAGCGGCTTCAGTTCTTGCGCAATTTAATCTTGTAAGGATGTAGGCCAAGATCTTTTCGCAAAATTCGCCACAACGACGTCACAGAGATGCCCAACGCTTACGAACGACGTGTGAGAGACACATTTGGGCTTTCTTCAACTGAAGCCTCAGCGGCAGCAATATTCTCGACACTACGGGCACTTCTTTGTCTCACTGGCACGGGAACATTTTGTACTGTGCCTGTGGATTCAAATTTTTCCACTAGACGCTCAATTGTTGATCTGCTAGGACGATTATGACGACCATAAATTGGACGTAGCGCTCTTAACGTTGAGGCCATTGACTCCGAATTTCGGTAGTAAATTTTAATAATTTCGACTCGTTGTTGGCTCGTATATCTTTCCATCATGAAATGGCAAACCTTACTGAAGAGAAATGTCAAAAGAGCGGCAAGAAATTCGGCGTCATTTGCTGTCCCTGTCGCTTTACTTTTGTAGCGTCCCTGTTGAAAAACCCTGTAGTAATGGCAAACTTGGATGATGTAGCCAGTAATGCTACAAGGAAAGAGCTCCTCGATGTGTACATTGTTATCGACCCTTTTAGGAGAGCTCTCGATGCTCGTATAAGCTTCAAACACCATCTGCAGCATGTATGCCAGAAGTCGTCAAAAACTGTTAGTTTACACTTTCAAGGCTAATGAGTAAAACCGGAGGCCCAAAACAGAATAAGAAACTACTTCTTGCAGGAGTTGTTGGTTCTATACTCATGTACGCAGTAGAAAAATGACCAACTGTCACGATAGTTAAGTCTTATGTACGTTAAGTTCGTCTACCGTCTTAGTGCACTAAGAGTCGTCCGTGCATTTAGAACTATTTCAAACGATGCTATACTCATCATATCTTCAATGCTAAACTAAGAACGGAGCGATTCGGAAATGACCGGGTAGGCGATGATAAAAGGAGGTACGAAAGAAATCGCAATATCGCAATCTGTCAGAAACAATGGAACGAATGGTTAATACAATGATGGACACATCTCACAGCAGTGATCGATGCTTGGATTAAACGAACTTATGGCGAAACAAATTTCTATCCGACCCAGAATATCTCTTTAAACGTGGACATGAAAATAGCCCAAACTGCCCACATTGCAAAATCGTTTCGGAAAACGCGGAACACGTATTGTTCATTGCCCACGGTACGAACCGAAAGAATTGAGTCACCAATTTGGGGAATGCCCTACTCCAGATAACATCGTAAGTTACATGTTGCAAAAAGTCGAAAACTGGACCATGGTAGTAACGTGGCCATGCGCATACTCAGCCGACCTAAGGCGTTTGGAGCTTCAATGTTCAAGTATTAATGTAAGCTAATCTGGCTTAATGCCAACCCCTGCGAAGTAATGCCTTACGATGGTTTCGCGGGGAACAAATAATCGGTCTATTCGGGAAGGGAGGAGGTTTTAGACGGCAGTTATTAGAGGGTGCCTCATGCAAGGTTTCCACCTTCCATTGCAAAAAAATAACCCACACTTGTCTAAGAAACGAGGGTAAGAAAAAAGGGACTAAGCGGCGCTGAAGCGCAGACCTGAGAAATCAAGAAAGAGGCCTAGTATTGACACCAAAAGAGTGCCTACAAAACATAATGGGTGAACAACAACATTACTCCCCCAATGTAATAACATCCAAATCAAAAGCTAAAAGAAGGTATCACTGGGGCCATGGGTAGACCTGTATAACCTAATGCTACAGTGGTAAGTCAAATTTACGCTGTCAGTGGCGATAGTTGTTTTAGTATGTTGACAGTACTCCAAAAGGCATGCTGATGGATGACATTTCGCCATGCGGATTACCTATGGACAAAGCCGATCAACTCTCACAAAGAATGACAATGGAATGATACTTGCAGTAAAAAAATTTGTCCCGGCCAGCATGCTCTGGTGGAATGAATGAAGGATATGACGCTGGCCACTGGTGATAATCCAAAATGGTGTAAAAAGTTAAAGGGTGGACGAAAAACCTCACTCATGCAGTTAGGATACATCTGCACTAAAAACAAGGACTCGAAGAACATTTAAAGATAGGAAAAACTTAAAGTGTTGAAGCCATTGCCCTTGTTACTGCATCAGAAGGTCTTTGAAGCAAAAAGAAAAGTTCCTGACGTTGATCGTTTTCCAAAAAATATAACAACCCGTGAAATAATTTTCAAATATACATTTACTGCGTTCCTAAAAGAGGGGCTATTCCACACTCAGAGGCAAATATAATAAGAGCGGTCTTCTGCCAAAGGAAATTAAATCCTCCGCATTCAGGCTCTGTGCAATCAGACCAAAAAGCGTTTTCCGAATAATTTCGGACGAAACAGTCCGCCTTATAGCCGGAATGGTTCCCGTCGGCATTCTGGACAGCTAAATGGAACAGATTTCCACGAAAGTAGTGTTCTGAAGGAGCAGACCGCGATTCATGATCATCGTAACAATCTAGAACGTACAAAAATGAATGTTTGTGTGAAGCTATAGGTCCAGATCCACTATTAAAAATAATTAAAATATACATACCTACACAATTTATGGCCCACTTAAGCAACGAAAGGAACGGATGCATCACACGCTTCAAATCAAAAGGAATTTGAGTTGGAGAATGCGAAAAAATTATATATGAATCCTAACCGCCTAATCGGACTGCGTTGAATGATGGTACTACAAGTCAATGACTCATTATACCCACACATCAACCAAGATATGGCAAAATTTTACCGGCCAAGTGCACATTATAGAGGCCCAACCACATTTCACAACATCGCATTTCCTTTCGTTATTTATTTCAAATTTTAATTCGAATTAAATTACAAACGCTTAATTCGAAAACTTCAATTACATCCGTTGATTGCGTCGCATGAACGAATTGCATCCGTGAAACAACGTTCCCTTCTCTTCCTTCCGGGCCGGTCCGTTTCTAAATCCCACCGTTGCGTTGTTGAGAGCATTTTCATGAAAATGACAGCTCACTCTTTATTTTCTTTTATTTCCGTTTCCAGCTTTTGTGCACTCCATGTTATTGCATTCAAATTGAAATCTAATAATTTATCATTTATGAGAATCACCCCATACATATGTATAGGCATGTGACGGTCCTGTCCTGTCCTGCATGCCAGTTATTCCGACCATAATCGAAAAAATAATGTGAGAGAGAGAGAGAGAGCTGAAAACCCGCACCAGGAAAATGAAGTTGTTATTCAATTCAACGAACATACACAAAACCGAGTGAAATACGATATACGGATCTCGTATCTATGTGGGTCAGTATAACGTCAATGGGCACTATACAGCCCGCACATTCATTCGCCAGGACAACAGCCTGACGCGCCCGTTGTTTGTACATGACCATGTTCAACAGCGACCGCCATTCGCTTACATTCCCACTTTCTTTTTTTTTCTTCTCATCGTTCTGCGTTGGGCGGTGAGATTTTTAAATTCAAGCCTTCTCTCATTTTCAGGACACAATGCAATAAGCCGTTCCGCACCGGAAACCCACAATGATATCCATTCATATCTAAAAGCATTCACACTCGCACACACATACACACACGGGATATGGACGTCATTTGCAATCGGAATGTCCGTTATGCGGATGGTGTTATCCCAAAGTAAAAATACAAGCGAATCTGAATTAAAAGGACTTCAAGACCAAAAATGTCGAGAGTGCGACCAAAAAACGAAAATGAATTGAAAACCAAAACGTGGAGCACCAGGAGCAAAAAAAAATAAAACTCTAGAGAAAATCCGCAAAAATATGACAAAACACAACACTACCAGCGTTCGTTGGTGTTCCCTGGCATATACAACCGAACCGACCAACACCACATCGCGCGAAAGGAGCTGCCATTGCAAAACAGAAGCCCCATCCACAGGGAAAGGATACAAATCACAGCCGTTCATTGGCACAATGCGATGTGATGTTTTGGTGGCTCTGATTCTGACGTTGGCCAAAAAATGAAAATAACAAAATCCGACAGCAGCATCACACAAACACAACACACCCGCAAAACAAACAGAATTAAAAAAAAATAACAACGAGAAATAATCCCAAAAACTGAAAAGTGGTGTGCGCAAGCAGAAAAAAAGTGACATTTTCTCAAAATTACGTACCATAAATATTCAGCCGTGCAGAATGGTTGAGTTTACCAGCCCGGTTCTCGGCGTTGCACGAGTATTCGCCTCCGTCCTCGACCATAACATGGCTAATATTAACGTGACTAATTACATCGCCATGGACAGTGATGTATTGTCCGATCATAAATCTGTATTTGAAAGAAAGAAAAATGGTAAAAGAGAATAAGCAAGGATATTACGAATATCAGCATCAGAATGATATCATATGATGGTGGTTGAGTGTAATAATACAGTTAAAAGAGATTTAAAAGCAATAAAGCGTTTTTTTTTTGTTGTTCGACCTTGACATCATGGGCCATCTCCTTTCAACAATACATGCATTTTCCGTTCTTTCTTGAACTTTCCCTTACTTTTCCTATTTCCTATCTATTATGTGTAAAAAAGTGCCTATTGGCAACACGTAACGAAATGTCAAAGTTTATACTGCGTCAAGTTGGGGAATGTGGCTCGCTCTGCTCGCGGCAAGGAATCTAAACTCCAGTATAATCATTTTCGGACATTATGCCGTACGTTTAGGATCCAACTTTTATATTTATAAAGAGTTTTTAAAGAAAATAGGATTACGTTACGTTGATTACGTAGTCGTGTCCCGAACATCGGTAAACGTCAGTTCAGTACAAAATCTGTCAAAACGAACGGGCGAATAGACACTCCGTAGAAAATATTCAAAAGTTATTTCCAAAGTGAGTGCTGTGTAGCCCAGTGCGTTTTTTTGAAAAGAAGTTTTGGCCGAAATGAAGCACCCACCGCGCCTGCTGTACCCAAGTTTGTACAAAAAGTTCGCGAGACTGGTATGCTAGTAGATAATACATATGGCGAATGTGACAGCTGTAGCCGAGAGTGTAAGACTCAATTCACGAACATCAACTCGCCATCGATCTCAACAGCTCAACATTTCACGCATTCGGCTGGGAACAACGTTTCGGTCAACGGTGGGCGTTACAGAGCCATGTTAACCGACTTTTTTTTACTGAAATTGAAGAAATGGATTTGAACGACATCTGGACCGATGTTATGTCAACAACCCGGAAACGATTCAAGCACTTAAGGCCAAGATCATCTATCAATCAGTGAGCTACAACCCGAAATCATCAACAAGATTTTGGAAAATTTTAGTGACAGTATGCGGTACTGCGAAGTCAGCCGAGGCAGCCACTTGAACGACGTCGTGTTCTATAATTAATGGGAATGTTTGCTCTTACTAATAAAAATAAATAATAATACATGGAAACAATTTTATTTTGTTCATTTTATTGCATTTTTTTAAAGAAACTTGTAGTGGGCTTGTTTTTATACAGGGTAACAACAATCTAGCGAAGCGAATAGAAAGTTGCGGATATTCTCAGCTCTTCTGGACAAATGTGAGGGAAATGTCTGGATTTCAAACTGGTTCCAGAAATATGGCCCGATGATTCCACCAGCCCATAAAGCACACCAAACAGTGAGTTTTAATGGATGGTAAGGGCGTCTCGATAACTTCTGAGTTTCTCCGCTCCAAATTCTGCAATTTTGCTTGTTTACATATTCATTGAACTAAAATTGGACCTTATTGGAGACCAACATTTTCCGTGGAAAATTACATCAAACTGAATCATGTTTTAGGCCCATTCACCGAACATACGCCGCGTATAATTGTTTCAACTCTTGCACAATCCGGACCTTTGAGCTTTTAAGCCAACAACTTTCCATAATATCTCTATAATTGCTGTCCACGATGACGAGTCGTCGACTCATTCGGATTTTCCTCAACACTGGGCTCTACAACGCCAATAACTTCTTCTGTCGACCTTGTGGATGGGTATTATCCACTAGAGTCTTCGTGGTGCAAAAACGATAGATCGTATTCCGAATAACTTGCTCAGGTGGACGATTATGTCGATCGTAAAATGGACGTAGCGCATGATAAGTTTAGCGAGCCGAAATATGATTTTCAAAATAAGTTGACACTATTTGCACGCGTTGTTCTGGCTTTAATCTATTCATCATAAAATGGCAAAACGTACTAAACAAAAAGCAACTTTCAACTATCAAATTGACTGTCTGTAGAAACAGTGTTGCCAGTTTAAAAAGCAAGGTTCTAAAAAAAACACCCCTCATAATGTGTAAACAGCCCAATTCCATGGAAGGGGAAATTAATAAAAATATTATTCGTGGACCGTTGGATAGTGGTCTTAACTGATGAAATTTAATGACTAGCTTACGAGGAATTTATTCCGTCAATCAATTCAATTTCACATTTATCCATATTTGACGAAGGACCCGGGCTAATCCGGCGAGAATATTTAATTTTAGAGATGTTAATGCCAACAGGAGCATATTCCTATTGCAATCTTTCCTCGGTAACTTCTTAGTCAAAACTCCTCAATGTTATTAATCCCTACAGTCTTGAGTTCCGAATATGACAAAGTAGCTTATAATTGGCATACTCCTCAAAGTTGTAAAGGGCGTCACACAAATTACTCAACAGATCTGCATCTGAAACGGATCACAAAATACAGACTGTCCTTAATAGCAGTCCTAATAAAGTTGATCTTTTGACTATAGAGGTAGAAGGATACACCATCAAATCAAAGCCAAAACTAAATTAACAAGGTTTACTGCAGGATCACAGGCAAAACTTTTGAGATCATTTAACAACAGAGCTGACAGTCAATTAGCGGTTGTGAGCAAGTCAATCCTTATGTAAGCGGGCAGCCTAGTTTTTTTCAATTCCCCGGCATTCGAAAGGAATATTCCTAATTTTCAAAATTATTTCTCCTTTGATACCTAAGTCTCTCTTTGTGTTTTCATGATAGTCACACAAAGTTAATACTATATCAAGTTCGATAATCTGGCCTCGAATTCTGCTCGACCATTATTAGCACTAATAGACATGCAGCTCATTATTCACCCCACAGCGAACTGCGAACAACATCTTCAACTTGTCTCCGTTTTCACAAGTCGAAACTTTAGCTAACAAACTGACAACGACAAGTACTCGTAACCTAACCTTGCATAACTCAATGTAAACGTTTTTGCTACGCCATCGGCCATCGACCATCCGACGCACGTACATCCGATTACGTTGACATATAAATTCATCTTATTGGTAATTAATTATGGACACACTTCCCTTTGGTTCGTTCATTGCCAAGCACTGGATACACTTACTAATGAAGCCAGGATAAGAGTTTCTGTTTCATGCGAATAACTATGGTACTCCACTGGTTCTCGTGTAACGTATCCGAATTTTATTACTCATCCAGTGTAATTTCGGAATAATTTCTCTGAGGACGAAGTTGGTCGTTTATCTCTTCCTCTGTCCCTCTCCATGGTCGGTCGTGGTTGTGTGTTTTTTCGTTCAACTTTTTTCGACGTCACCGACCGTCTTGCTCCTTTCTTTGCCACCCAAAAAGCACACATGTATAATTTGTATTTGTTAGATTTTGTGTTTGGTCATGCTATAAATCGCAGTCATCCCAACGGACAACGTATACCCGGTCCCAGTCGCATCTATACTCGTAGATACACCAGCACACATGACATATCCACTAACTATGCGGATTCTTTGGACAGCAGCAATTTATATCCTTTGTATGGCATGCCTATATAGAATATCTTTGATGTTGTTCAACAGCACCCCGTTCGGTTGCATGGAATTGGGGGGTTGAATTTGGATCGGAATGTGTGTTGCTGTGTGAAGGCCGGTCGCAAAAAGAAGGTCGATCTAATTTTGCAGTGCCAATGGGATATTCTTTTGACTATGGCTATATCCTTTCATTTAAGCTACACTTTGTTGCTGGGTGTTATGGGATGCAGAATACTATCTTCCTGCTGCAACACCCAGAGTCGCTATACGAGGTACAAGTTGACCCAATTTCTTGTGAGTGATTTGAGGCTAGAAAGAAGGACATTCGCAAAAAAAAAAGAAAACTGACAGTAAAAAAGGAGTGTTCCAATAGAAATAAAACCAAAAGGATTGCTGAATTAGAAATTTAGACGAGCAGCTAAAAATCCTTAATTGATTTAAGTTTGATTGAAGGGATTGTGATGAATGAGTGCTGCGGTGGGGGTTGTTTTTTTTTCTTGCCTTATCTTCCATCAAAGAGGATTTTAACTATTCTGACAAGGATTATATGCAATGCAATGCTGCTAGTCGTTTTCTCGAGCATTAATTGATTCAGATCAATCGATTTTAGAGTGCAGGGAAATTCATTTGGATTATGGTGTGCATATGTGTGCGCAGCGCGAGAGAATCTGTTCCGTTTGAGTATTTACCCGGATAAGTCTCGGTGGATCCTATGGAATTATAACGTTTCCTTTGCCATGGGAATAGTCGTTCTTCGGGGTTTTTTTCCTTCTCCTTCTTTATTTTTTTTCAATGGATCGGTTCTTAATGAGAAAACGTACTTAGGAATTAAAATGAAGTATGCTTCGTCAATAAAATTAAGAACTGGGACAACGGAAGTCGCTGTGGATGGGGATTATTATGCTCTGTTAGTTGTGTTTAGAGTCCTCTTAGTTGGAGTATGGCAGACAACCAAATAATTATTATTATATATAGCACTTGGCAAGATGAGTTTTATGGGACAATTATTTTCTATACCGAGAATCTTGTGCCAGAATGATATCCGTCTTTATGGTATATTTGTGCTTAACCCCCTTTGAAGAATCTAATTTATGACCAAAACCGCATGGTTGCCATCATAATCGGAAGGGGTTATGAATTTATTTTGACATTTTTGGTTACGCCAGTTCCGGTGGGCTTATTATAGTAGTATACACTTTAGTGGTCACCTCTTAGGATTCTCTCTGTTCTTTGTTAGTGTTAGGTAAGTCTAGGTACTTCAATCCTGAAACAACGTCTAGATCGCATTATTTAAGTTTAACCTTCCGTGTGCTTTGCAACTTTGAATTTTTCGAAAGTTTACGGGGGGTACTTTTATACAAACCATTTTGGTCATGTTAAACGCATGGATCCCAAGACGTGCTATGGAATCCGTACCATTAGACAGGCGTCCTCTAGGTAGACCCAGGATGAAATGGTTAGATCAAGTCCATAATCTGTCCTCTACCCGTATGGTGATTCAACCTTCATGATTTGGAGTCGATGGCGAAGAAACGAGAGCTAAGGAGGGCCCACTTGAGCAAACTACACCAGCGACCGACTTAATAGGAAAGCGGGCCTCCAAAAATAAATGAATGAATGATCAGAAGTTGCAAAACTTTTGGAGTCTTTGTAGATATCACTATTGACGTATTTGTTTGGGAAGTGAGTATAACAAATCCAAAAGTGAGTATAACCATTTTGCATGTAAAACCAAAAGTGAGTATACAAGTGTTGCATGTAAAAGTAAAAGTGAGCTAGCTATAGATTCTCAAAAAAATACGCCTTATGTCAGATATACATGACAAACCCACTAATACTACTTCAACAGGTAGATTCTAGTAAAGAAGTTTAGTTTAGCTATACCCAAAGTAAACCTTTGGTCGACTGTTTGCCTGAACGAAACCCTACTTGAAAGATAATAAGCAGCTTATTTTCCAGCCCAATTCATTAGCCTAGCTCCATAAAGGTTGGATGATGTCAAAAAAGACTTTAGACAAAGTGATGCTGTCATATGACTTTTTCAACATCATACTTGGGAAAATTGTACGAAACTCGCGAACCAACACTAGGGGCACAATTTTGTCTGTGCAACTACTTGCGTACACTGACGACATTGACATCATTGACAGAACACGCGCAGCGAGCGTTTGTAAGTAGATATTAGCACAGAAGCTTGATGCGAGCATAAACGTCAACTGAGAAAACTGTTCACGTGACCAGCTGTCAGACTTACTAAACTAGATTCTTGAACGCCCTCATTAATTAAACGTCAGTATATGGGATCCAAAAAATAAGTGTGGTTGCGATTGTGTCACGATTAAAAAGCACTCGCTAAATGTCAAAAATGACAACTGTTCTGTCAGTCTCGTAGGTGCGTTTGTTTGCTGGTTTAGGTGAAACATTATAAACGCGTCGTTATTTTCTGTCTGACATTTTTTTCACTTTATATTAATTTTAATGAATGTGGTTTTTATTCCTTACAGGGTGGGCCAAATACAAGTTTCTTTTTAAAAATGCAATAAAATGAACAAAATTAAAATTTTTCCATGTATTATGACTTTATTAGTAAGAGCAAACATTTCCATTATTTATGGAATACAACGTCGTTCAAGTGGCTGCCTCAGCTGGCTTCGCAGTAGCGAATTGTCACTCCAATTTTCCAAGATTTTGTGGATGATTTCGGGCTGTAGCTCACAGATTGCTTGGATGATATTGGCCTTAATTGCTTGAATCGTTTCTGGATTGTTGGCATAACATCGGTCCTGCACGGTTCCCCACAAATCAAATCCATGTCTTCAATTTCAGTAAAAAAAAGTCGGTTAACATGGCTCTGTAACGCCCACCGTTGACCGAAACGTTGTTCCCAGCCGAATTCTCACGGCGGGTGCTTCATTTCGGCCAAAACTTCTTTCCAAAAAACGCATTATTTGGGCTACACAACAGTCACTTTGGAAATAAGTTTAAAGCGTAAAGCGACTAATTTCGTTCCCTCGAAGTATGATACTGACTTTCTGTCAAGATTTCGAGCGGGAAACAGCTGTCAGTGTCAAAATAACCTATGATTTAAAAAGAAACCACTAGATGGCCCACCCTTTATATGTAACTCTCTTTGTACTCTCAATTCCTTTAAGTTACTCGAGTTCATCTTAATTACTTTCTTTTGAAATTCAAGAGAGATTTAAAAGTTAAAACGCGCTTTTCTTATTTTTCTTATTTCGATGTAAAAGAAAAGTCTTTATACAGGACTCTGTGTCCTAATTGGATGTGATGTTAATTTCTTTGAAGACTTTCGGAAAAGGCAACAGGGATTTCGCTTTCGTTATCAATGTTCATTTCCTGACTCACTAAATGCAAAACAATTCTCCATCTGTCAGTTTTCAGCCATCCATACCACCTCATCTTTGTAACCGGAACAAGTCGATTATTATCTTAATATCCGTTGAAACTAATAACAAAGCCTCTCGAAGTTTAAGCGATTCAAGTATAAATCCGAACATCAAATAAATACACAAGTACTGTTCGCTAAACTTTTCCATTGGATGGAAAACAATAAAACTTCTTGGAAACAGCCCCTTTACATCGCGCAGCTATAATTATATTACTTTCTTAAAATTTTCATAATTTCCACAACCCCCCGCCTCCCCCGACTAGAAAATTGTAAGCTTAGATGAAAAGTTTCTTGGTATTAAAAGTTTTTTGTTTACTGCTCCCTCATCAAATCCTCAAGTTTGGTAATAACCAAAAACTGTTTGTTTCATCTCTCCCCTCATGATGATCCGTCATTCGAGTAGTTGTGCGGTGTGGATGCAAGAGTGCAAGTCACACACTGCTACCTTTCGTCTGGCTTTAAAGTACTTGTATATGAAACTTTCATCTCGAACAATAGCGTGCGGGCAGCAAAGGAGGTGGCAAAACTTGCTTAAGCCAACACCCTACAGCCACTCGATGAGCATTCGATAACTCGTAACACGTAAACCGCTTCAGAAAATAACAATTACTCAAGAAAGACCGCGCGCGCTAAGAGCGTGACTGGAGCTTAACCAAACGGACCTCAATCAGTCTACCGAACTTCATGCCCAAACCCAGTGCATTCAATTGGAAAATTACATGACTTGAACGGAAAACTTTGAACGAAACTCATTCGGTTGTGCGAGAGTTGATGAAGATCCGTGACCCTCAAGTTGTGTCATCGAATCTACCACAAAATACCAACCAACCCACATTGAGACCAGAATTAGAATAACTGAGGGAGGTTCGTGTTCATAGCCCGCACATGTGCACGTTACACGTACGAGTACGACAACGAAAACGACAACGACAACGCGTTGGCCATCAAATAAAATGTCCTTGCTTCACATAACATTGAGCAATAAACTTATTCGTCCGGAATAACTTTTTGGCCCTCGTGAAATGAGTTAATATTTCAAAACGATGTATCCGGCCCACACGAGAGAGAGGACGCATTGAAATAACTTCATTTGCCATCCGAATTGATAGAGATACCAATCCAGGCACTCGCAAGGGAAGTCCATTTGGCAGACGCTGATGTGCTGTACGAAACTGGAGCCACCTCGAGGCAGCTCCATCACCCACTTTGTCCGTACACAACCATTACGAGGATGTGTTCCGTTCGTAAGGTGTCCGTTTCAGATGCCTACTTAGCAGGCCATAAACCTGGCAAACATTCTACATACAAATACGAAGTGCTGCGAAGCGAAAGGATAATGCGGGAAACTGGCATGATGGCGGCCGGCAGTGCACTCATACGCACACATGAGATTTTATGTTCAAAGATTTATGCTGCGGGCAGCCTGCCGAGGGAAGGAAAAATCATAAGAGCAAATAGCCAATTAGGCCAAATGGGGTAATTATTGTAAATTACTTTATTAACTGCCACATTGCACATCCTGAAATGTTGCCGGGGTGGGGTGGCCGGAAGTACCGAGCGTACACTCATTATCACCAAGTTCAATGGAATTGAAATAATTTGTCCTTTCCGCCCGATGGTGGCTTGAATTGGATCTTAGAAGTTTCTTCATGCTGGACCGTACCTTTTTTGGGGATTAAGTGTCCTGCATGTGTGTGTTAGTTGTGATGTTTGTTAATTACCACCGTGTTTGGCGAAAGGAATTTTGTTTTCCTGACATGTTTCTCGAATGCTCTCGATGGGGATATACTGTTATTGGTTTGTTTTCCAAGTTGACAACTTAATGCGCGCGTATACAAAGTGGCGCGCCTTCCGCAGTCAAAACATGTAATCAAGTTGATTTATGCGATTTTTGGCCAACTATACGTCTGGCGCTGATTTATTCATTTTTTTTTAATCAGCGCCAAAGTATCTAAGAAATATTAAAAGCGATGAGGCGTTTGGTCAAAGTACCCATCAAAACGAAACAATCATTCTTGATAGAGTCGTCGTCCTTTGGCCAGCAACTCTGCCTAATAAACCAAATTGTTGCGAGAACTCTTGACGATGGGCCGTTAAAATGTTTGCTCGTTGACTTGACGTTAATTAGCCACAAGTCAGGGCGATAAATAGATTTGTCTAATTTAAATGACTAATCTCACTCCAAGGGAAGTAATTATTCAAATTCATGGAAATTCCAGTCAGTTTCTGGTCTTATATTGGATTTTACGATCCCTCGAGGAATTTTCGAAATTAAATAATTTTCACTGAACTTTTCCTGTTGGTATTTCCCAGATTGCTCCCACAGGAAATACGCTCTCAAAGTTAAGAAAATAATAAGTTACTTCTGGAGGTGATAACACAGCAATACGTTAGCAAAAGTTTTAAAGTGGGCCCCCAGCTCTCAGACAAGGATTTTACCATCAGCGATTTTGCTTTACACAAATCGAAAAGAAGGCGAAAAGCGTGCCAACTGGCAAACCACGTGGATTGTTTAAAAGTTTGACATACGTTTGTGTAATAGCAAATTAATGACCGTAGGAAAATTGCATTTTGTGTAAAGGATCCAAAAGGCGACCAATTCGAAGTTTTGCTTGCGAAAAATATGAGTGAAACAATGAGAGAATGTTGCTATCTTTGGCCTTGAGTCAGGCCGATAGCTCGGGGCATTTTTTTCTTCCGAAACAAAAAACTCTCATTACTAATTCGATTTGAACAATAAAGAGAAGCGAATCGTTATGTCCACAACCACAATTCCTTGGTGACATTTCTTCAGGAATGATGGGGAGCGGCTTTCGTCCCGGCAGAATCACAACCGAATGGTACTTGAGAAGGCTTGGGAGTATGCTACACCTGTTTACGCATGCTTCGTAGATTTGGAGAAAGCATATGACCGAGTCCCTCAGAGGTATTACAGGAGTATGGAGTTGACGGTTCTCTCTTGAGAGCCATTCAATCTCTTTACACAAACTGTAAAAGCTGTGTTCGGGTAAACGGCGTTAAATTAATACCTTTCACCGTGGGCGTTGGACTTCGTCAGGGGTGCGTCTTATCTCCTCTCCTTTTCATTACTTATATGGAGTGGATGTTACAGCGCAGTCTTGGCGAGGAACGTTTCGAATTGGGACATCTGAGGATAAGTCATTTGCTCTTTGCTGATGACTTGGTCATCCTTGGATCCTCTGAGACTGAACTTCAGCTCGCACTCGATCGGTTTGTAGCCGTTTGTGTTGAAGCTGAGATGAAAGTAAACGTGAACAAATCTGAAGTGATGGTCCTCTCCAGAACTCCTGTTCAATGCACTCTGCATGTTAGTGGAGTCCCATTGAAACAGGTGAAGAAGTTTAAGTATCTCGGGGTCTTATTCACGAGTGATGGAAGGAGCAATGCCGAGTTTTCCTGTAGGATTGGTCAGGATGGGTCAATTTTGAGACAGCTTGGTCATTCTGTTATTAGGAGGACTGAACTTAGTGTCAAAGCCAAGTTGTCAGTCTTTAATTCGGTGTTTGTTCCAACTCTGCCGAAATGAGATTTCTCAGTAGTATTGCTGGTGTGACCCGTAGAGATCGCATCAGAAATACCAGAATACGTGAGGAACTCAATCTCGAATGGACAAGCGGACCTTTGGCCGTGCCCAGGAATTGCATTGCTATATATGATCATATTCGTGCCCTAACCGCCAAATTATCGTAAGCGACAAATTGAAAATTGTACAGGGGAGCCTTTTTTTTTGTTTTTTGTCTGAGCTAACAAATATTGAGGCTTAATTTTTAGTAGTTAATTACGTTTTCGTAAATACAATTCGAAGTGGCTACTCGCACGTTTATTTTGACAGATTTTGTACTGAACTGACGTTTACCGATTTTCGGGACACGACTACGTAATCAACGTAACGTAATCCTATTTTCATTAAAACCTCTTTATAAATATAAAGGTTGGATCCTAAACGTACGGCATAATATCCGAAAATGATTATACTGGAGTTCAGAGTCCTTGCCGCGAGCGCAGCGAGCCACATACCCCAACTTGACGCAATATAAACTTTGACATTTCGTTACGTGGTCGTGTCCCAAACAACGTGCGAATAGCAACAGCCAATTTTGGCGTTTACGATAAAATGAAAATATAAGGAAACTATATACTTTAATGAAAATTTTACTTTATTTATTGTTTATTATTTGTGAAAATAAGAAAACAATAAAAATATTCTATCTATCTAATCATATGGAGCGAAAAGTGGAATTATAAAATATCTTCCTCGTCTGTTCCATTTATCAAAACTCATGGATAGGTAGATACTCGTTATGGGATCTTTGAGGAACTACGGAACCCTAACGTTGTGTACAAAAAAAGATGCAAGAAGCCACCGTTTAATGCAGAATATAACTCAGGCAGCAATACTGAATTTTATTGAAAGCCACATTAAGTCAGGCGAATTATTACGATGGCGATGGCTATACTGAAATTGCGACTCATTCTCACTTATTCTTCAAGCCCTTTGTCATGTCAGTATGAATGAAATCGATTCGAACCATAAAATTATTTTTTTTCCGTCACTAAAGAACACTTTTTTAAATAAATTTAAAAGTAAATTTATGTTTAAAACAATGAAAAAGATGCAACAATTTATTTCGTACTAGTTTTACAAAAAAAATGCTGGCCAATTCAGATAAAAAACACTTTAATTTGACAGTTTTTATGGGAACTTACACCTAAAAATTACTTTTTTCGAAAATGTCTTTGCAAAAACAGGCATTTTAAAGTTATGGACTGATTTAGAAAGTGCAAAACAAAACGGTTTACTTTAATTTGGTCTTGCAGATGATTGACCATCCAAAAAATAAGTGTTTCTAGATCTGTAGTATGTATTTCCAATACATTATGTATGAAATATTTTAGTGTTTTTATGGGAATTTCCACTACTGTACTGTAGTATGCATGTCGCTTACGATATTTTGCTGTTAGGAAAAAATGTATATGTCGCTTACTATAAATTTTGTTTTCTCTGTAATTTATAACTGGAATGCTTTATTAAAAAACCAATGATGCAGAAAGACGCGCAATCGAACTATCGAACTGCATCGTTAACTAATTTTTGCTTAAAATGTCGCTTACGATAATTTGGCGGTTAAGGCGCGATATCTATCATGACAATGTATATCAATGTTCTATAACTTAAGTTTGCATGAGTGGCGTATACTGTTTTTTTTTTATGGAAAGTTTCAAGCCCCTTTGTCCAATACCGCTAACATATTTTAAAAGGTAATAAATGTCTATTTATTTAACTTCAAGGCTAAAGCAGATCTGTAAAAATATATTGGAATTTTTGAGAGGTTTTTATTCAGCGCCATCTTTGGGAAAACTTGAAATCTTTTGAGTTATGTACACTTTTCACTTCATAGGAAATATAGCTATTGGGTAAATTTTAACTTATTCGACCGAATAACTTTTAGAAGTGTTGAGGAAAATCGTTTACAATGTCTTTTTTTTTTGTGCTTAGTCCGATGAAACAAACTTGAAAATTGACGGTTTCAGAGAATATATCTTTAAATGGGAACATAAAGCTATCGCAAAATGTCCAAATAACGAAACTGAAAGGCAGAACACTTGATGAGTGGCTCACGCCCGATAATATTTTCAATAGCATAATTTTAAATTTAGAATGACAAGTAACGCGGCGGTATGCTGCACTGTGACATTCTTAGCGGGCTTAGGCTACGGACAGAGTGAACGCGAGAAGCGAAGCGAAAGCTAAAGCTAAGGTTTGACAGGTCAAAGCTAATAAACTGCGCCCATACATTTTAATCGCACTGGCCATAGTAGATTCGATGCTAAAATACATGCTAAGCGAAACTTGGCGCTAAAAGCGAATAAACTCTTCTGCTCAGTTTTTTAGCAAGAAATTCAAGCTAAAACGCAGCTGTCAATAGATTTAGGTATACATATAATCGAATACTTTTAATGTAATTCAGACGTATTCAGCAATTTTTGTCAGGATGTCTTCCGATGTCTTCGTAAATCTTTGTAAAGATTATAATTATTCGTCATATTTATTAGCTGATTTTTTAATCTCTTGAACGGACTGTCCTTTTCCAACAATGAATGGGTAAAAATGAATTATTTAATGGAAAGTCCTCTTCTTCTGACCATTTCCATTTCCATAATTCAAAGATTTTGTTTATTTTGATGGACTTCCGAAGCGGTAATGTTCGCGTTCATTATGGACACCATTCGCTTTGCGTATAGCTTAGAATCTTTAGCTTTAGCTTTCGCTTCGCTTCTCGCGTTCACTCTGTCCGTAGCCTTAGAGTATCAAAGTAAGGCGAATAGTTCGAATAATACTCACATTGAGTTAAGTCTTTATTCTAACCCTGCTAAATAATGTCTTCCTGCGGTTCCACAGGGTTAAAAAATTAGTCCGTTCCGGGATAGTTGTATTTTTAAAGCACTACCAATGTTTCCACCTTTCGTCGCAAAGAAAACAGAAATTCTTTAAGCACTCCACTGTCGTGATCCTTAGAATTGATAGATGGGACATTATAAATGATTATGTTAGGTTAGGTACTAGAACCACAAAGAGAACATTTATTATGTATATCTCCCATATGCAAGGACACAGAGAGCACCCAGTCCCTTATTTAAAAAAAAAAACTCTTACTATAGGTACATAATATCAGCAAAAGTTTGTCACAATTGAAATAAATTAACATTTCGATTGATTAGTGTCTTTGTATCTAAGCAGGTATAAAATTAGCAAACAACAATAGACTTTATAAAATTTTACACTTCAATCTGCATTTTATTTGGCAAAATTGAGACTAATCCTTATAAACCAGGAGAGCTCTAAATATCATAACAATTGCACCCAAAAACTATACAAAGCATGTCCCCGCCATAAAGTTGCCCCTTAAAAGTAATCCCGTGTAAATGTCAAAATCCGCCCGACATCATTAAATATTTACATAAAACAACACTCACGCGGATTGTCCTGGTGTATACAATATACAACAGCATTGCTCCTTCGTTTGCCAGTAATTATTCGAAACGTAATTAGATGTTTTCGTAATTAGAATCCGACTTGGAATGTCGCTCTTAATAACTACCACTCATAGCGACCGAATAAAAATGACAATTACCAACGACAAGGACGGGACGGACGACGCGACTTAATCAAGTCGTAAGGCTAGCTAGCAACATAATTCCATCTCCTCTCTACAGCAACTCTATAACAACTTTTGTAATTTTAGTACTTTAATTGGTTAAGTGCTAAAGTTTCCTGATTAATTACAAGTCTCTGTGTGATTTCACTGCAAAGTCCAAACCGATTGAAACTTCAATAATAATTTATTCTCCCCTAACGATAAACATAATTAATTCATCATACATACTGATTTGTGTGGTGTGGTGGGTACCCATTTCTCATAACGCACACAAACACAATGTGGAGAATCTCCATCCAATTAAGTTGCTCGACCTCCAAATTGCAAATCTCAATCCATCTGTCCCGAAAGACATAGTGTTCGGTTAACGTTTTCAGATTGCAGCCCCCTCGCACAAAAACGAGTTGAAAAAGTGGTCAGAAGAAGGGGTGGTTATGAAATGAACCCCCTATCCCCCGGTTGGTCATTTCGTATTCAGGTGACCTAAAAATCGGAGCCGAACCGTTTAAGCATGTTCGAGGCCAAGCGGCACTTTTCGGTTCGATTTTTTTCCAACGCAAAAGTTCAAATGAATTCCATCGACGACTGGCTGTTGGGTTTCTGTCTGTGTGTGCTGAATGACGGATGGGGTGTGCAAACTTTGACATTTATTATCCCAGGTTACGGGGCGAAATTCATTCGTCATTTTGCAATTCCTCGATTGTCTAGTTGTAGGGTCGTCGGTGTATCTCGTTGCCTCCGCAATTAGCTTGTCAAATCTTCAAATTAAATGTCTGGAAATGAAATCTCATTTATCTGGAAAGGGAAATGGAAAATGGGCTACAAAGAATGAGTTACGACGACGAGTCGAGTCGAGTCCTTGTGCGCAAATTAAGATTGTTTTGGAAATATGTAGTTATTTTGATTACACTCGCTTGTGTGACTGTCCGTATAGACCCGCCGCCGCCGCCGAGCCGCGACCTCCCTGTCGCTCAGTGTCACGGTTTGGTTGTAATTACATTGTTTGTTTACCGGAGGGCAGACCAGCAGATTGAAAGTGCACGACATCCGCCATTTGACTGGAGATAGTTACCTGTTTTGTTTGCCCACCAGGTGGATGTTGGTGCGGTGAGGCTATAAATGGTGTGTCTTGTTCTAAGGGGGTATATGGGGGCAGGTTTTTTTTTATGAAGGTGCGAAGGCCAGCTAATGTCGTTTCACAAAGTCTGGAATTAAATAAAATTGAATTCCAACAGAGCAATTTCCTACCGAAGCTATGTGCGATGTTGTTTTTGTTTACCCTCGTCGAACAACTACTACCGGTGGCGCCCAGAATAACATGAAATCCAATTATAAGCGAATTTTCACTGCGAATTTGCTGGAGGAGAAACAGCGAATGAAGGCAGTGCTACTGTAACAGCGAGCTGTATGACAATGCACAGTGGGGTCGATTTATGTAGCAAGGGGGGCATCATAAAGTGTCACTGGCAAAACTGACAACTAAGGCGAAAAGATGATGCTTTACGTTAGAGTGGAAATCGCTGAAATGTATAGTAGAAAAATGAATACCGCATTATTTCTGTATTTTTTTTAGGCTTATGGCTTGACACGAAAGAGAATGCGAAGTAACTTAAACACATTTGACTTTGGTTTTATTTATTTCTTTGAGTTAAAATACTTTCATTCGAATAAACTTTTCACACGAGAGTAGGTATCTGTTTAAAGTTTCATTATCAAATGAATATAATGAAGCCCTTCGGCAATTTTAGTTACGAAATCATCAGTTTTATGTGTCAGAAATAAATTATTTATTCATTTCTTGTTTTTGCAATGAAAAGCAAAGAATATAAGCTGAAATGAACAAAATGAAAAGAATGAATGAATCTGGATAGTATTTTACTTCACTGCAGCAAGTAAGTGGAGTAGGGCAAGTAGTTGCTGGATAAAGCAGCTGAAATGGTAGATTGAAACGACATACATATCGTAAACGCAAACATGCCAACATTAATGTAAAGCTTAGGCGGCTCTCAGATTGAGGCAACAAGCAATAAGCAACTAGCAATAGGAAACACGCAATATTATCGCTAAAGTTATTTTACTTTGAATTGAAGGTCTCACATCAAACCAACTCAATATCGCTCGAAGGAAAAATGTTGCTGGTTGCTACAATAATTATCGCTTGCGATACAAGCGCATGTTGAAAAGCAACATAATATTGCTTCCTAGTAGCAATATTTGTCATTATTGACACATTTGCGCATACTACGTTCTGGTGGCTTATCCGATAACAGTTTTGAAATTGGGTGGGATATGCTATGAGTTCCTTAGCGCATGATTTATTAAATTAGTAAATGCAGGGTGCACCCAATATTTCCTTTTCTTTTGTCTTTTTTTTTTCTTAAATGGAACCACATTAGAAAAATCGAATCATCGGAGTCGTCGGATGACATGTTAGTTAGAAATTTCAGGTAATACTGTTGCTTCGATGTGAGAATAGGCTAAAATAAAGTTGCGTATTGCTTATTGATAGTTGCTAGTTGCTTAGTTGCTTATTGCTTGTTTCCTCAATCTGAGAGAGCCGCCTAATTCAATTCAAAGTAAAATAACTTTGAGCAATAATATTGCGGGTTTCCTATTGCCAGTTGCTTATTGAATGTTGCTGTTTGCTTATTGGCAGTTGCTGGTTGCTTATTGCTTGTTGCCTCAATCTGAGAGCCGCCTAAAAGGCTAGCGGGTCTAGTAGACTAAAGTAGATCCTCCATAACTCTTCCGCCACGAGATACATTTTAAGCAACTGGCAGAGTCGATCTCGTCAAGATCTTAAATCAGGAAGTGCTCAAGATCGAGTCATTCTCAACCTATAGGGTTTCTTTAGACATGGCAATGAGATATAAATCCTCAATATATAATTCATTCGAGGTGAAACTCGATGACGCTATATAACTCGATAATCGCTGGGCCGATTTTCATGATTTTTTTTTTTGGTTGGTATTGCTGTATTTCAGGTTTAGGGAGAAAGAAAAGTCCGGAAAATCGGCGGCGTTGGTGGTGTCAATATTTGACAGTTGATTTTGCCTTCTAGTGACTGTTGCGGGTCCAGCTAGTTTCTATAAAATAGTGTGGACGGTGTAAAGAAACCAAAAGGTGTTAGTTGTATTTTTTTTCGAGGGCCTCACCCAGAGACCCTTAGTGTATTGTGAGCTAGATCAGTAAGAAAGTTATCTGAAGTAGTCGGATTATTTATGAGTGGAATTTTCCATGACCACCCATGAAGTTGCCAGATGAGTTCAGCTTATAGCAAGAACTTAAGTCAAGAACTTATAGCTAGATCCATAGGAACATGCATCAAAAAGCAATTGGGACACACATTTGCAGATGGTTCATCGAACTACACCATCCTCGCCGGATAGTGGATTTTGGCTATAAAATTCCATCAATACACCCTATTCGTCACCCTGTATCAAAGCGTATACTAACATCATCATCAGTTAGAAAATATGCAGATCATAAATGCAGCACAAATGTTACTGCGACTAAATGGTTACCATAAGAGAATTAAATGGAATTAAATCGTCTAAAGCCAATGTACCAATTCATCGAAATTGTATCGTAACCATGATAGGTTCAGTAATCCATTCGACTAAAATAACTTAAGACTTAGGCATAACCCTTAACCTGGTTGGAAAAATACGAAATACGGCGATTCATCTGTGAATGAGGTTGCAAACATATTTTTTGATTGCTTAACTGTTCAAAGTGCAATATTGGCCTCGAGAAATATGTTAACCATCCAAGAGTTTGAAAAACCTTTGTAGTTAAAGATTTGCGTCGTATTTTAGCTTCTAGTATGTCTCAGCTTCCATTGGCATTTTATCCCTTTGAAGTCTAGAAACGTTTCCTTTTTCTGACAATCTAAAAACTGAAAATAAAAATTTAATGACATGACAGTGCAGATGGTGCGTCAATATAAAAGTAGCTCTCTCTGATCTCTGGTCCAGGGTCTAGCCCAGCAGAAACCAGACGATGCGCTAATTTTTTTCGACAGAATAATAATTTGATGATTGATGAATAATTTTCGATGCAACGAAAGAAGAGTATCGACCCAGGAGAATGGATGAAAAGAAGATCCTGTGTAGAAAGAATAGGGCTTACGCAGCTTCTCAGCGATCGAAGAATCTTGCGATCGTAATAACATTTGTAGTTTTTATAAAGTAGAGAACCCACGTTCAGTCAATGAAGAACCTAGTAGGCATAGAAAAAAAAAAAAACAATACTATATCTTGCATGAACTATCGAGGCATATCCCTGCTTAATGTCGCTTATAAGATCCTATTCAACGTTCTATGTAAACGTCTTAAAGCGTTCTGCAACACATTAATCGGCATGTATACCAGTGTGGCTTTCGGCCCGGCATCAGATCGACTATGGCCCAAATTTTCACACTGAGTCAATTCCTGAAAAAGACCAACGACCAAGTCGAAACTCTCCACCTATTCATCGACTTCAAGCATAGCATACATCGTCAGGAGCTCTATATGGCGATGTCCGAATTCGGAATACCGGCAAAACTGATTCAGCTGTGTCGCGTGACGATGAAAAACACGCGCTGCAGCATGCAGTTTGGAAGTAGTTCCTCCGATCTATTTCAATCTTTCACCGGATTTTGGCAAGGAGACTCGCTATCATGCGACTTCAATCAATCTCATACTGGAGCAGATAGTACGCAGTGTAGCTGTCAACACGGAAGGCATACTATCTTCAATCTTCAATAGGTCCTTTCAAAACGTCACTATTAACAGCAACAATTTCGAGGTAGTTAAGGAGCTGACTTGAAGTAAACATCAATTCTACGAATTCCACACCATAGTGGATATCCGGCGAAGAATTACCCTAGAAAACCGTCGGCAAAACAATTGGGTTCAAAACTGCTAACTCGAAGGACGAAATGTGTGCTCTACAAAACCCTTATCCTGCCAGTTCTGCTTTATGGCGCCGAGTGGTGATAAGCAAGAAGGGAGAGCTGATACTGGGCTCCTTCGAAAGAAACAAATACTCTGGCGGATTTTTGGTCCTGTGCGCGAGGAGGGCGAATGGAGGAGAAAATACAACCGCGAACTCTGAGCTGTGCCAAGATGTGGATGTAGTCCAAAAAGCCAAAACTATAATGGCTCGGTCACATCGATTGAATGGACAACAATGGTCCAGCTAAGAGGATCTTTGAATCCCAGCCCACAGGTTCGAGAAGAAAAGGAAGACCGAACCTCCGTTTCAACGACCAAGCCATCGCGGATGCCATAGCGCTTAGTCTAGACAACTGGAAGCAGCGTGCCTGGGACAGGCGGAGACTCCTCACAGGACGGGAATCCGATGTAAGTAAGTAAAATTATTTTGCATTGAGGGCTTTTTTTAGCACATGCTTAAACTCATGTCACATTAACTGTAGCGCTATTCAGCGATGGTTTGAATAATTTTCGTTATTTTTCTTAAGTTGCAAATTTTCGTTTCGCCTCTCTGTCGCAGGCCACTTTGTTTATAATGTACGTACCTATCTTTTGTCTTCTAAAATATTTTATTTTATCGGACGATAACACAAAGTATAGCCACAAGTTGTAATTGCATTGAGACACGCCATCTAGCAGCCAAATTTAAAGCCGTATTGTAATCGTTTTCATAGCTTCCACAACACGATTTTGAAATCTATTGATAGATAGTATTTTTTTCAATCTTTTTGCGAAACAGTCGTAAAATATGAATTTAGGAAAGTTGCAGTAAAATTCTCCATTTGGGAACTGTTTGGTTTTGAGATGAGCTATAAGAATCAGTAGCAAATTTAATTAGAGAAGAATGAATCCTTTAAAAAAAACAGATCTACCCCTTATTTGCATCGCTCAGCCCACTGTGCCCATGACAACTATGTGCAATCAGTGCTGCAAGGAAGACTACATGCGCTAACCCCATCGTTGTCGTTGCGCTCGTTGACAGTTTTACGATGGTTGGGTATAGTAACAGGACCCTATAACCAAGTGCAAGCCCCCCGTGTTAGAGTGCCAATACCAGTATGCCATGGCGCAAGTAAGCAAGCAAGCAAGCAAGGAAGCAAGGAAGCCCTCAAAGGAATGTTTTCCTGTTTATCTGTTTAGCGGGGGAAATGGAGGTTTGTGCATCGCGTAATGTAATCCCGACCAAGTCGCCAGATTAAGCGACGATAAGGATTATACACCCATACACTCGTTGAAACTTTGTAGCTTCGCTTCTGCCATGAAAATGTTAATTATTTACATTTTAACAAAAATATATACGACTGCGACTATACACACTGTAGCAGTCGTCAACATTCGGCAGCGCAAAACTGACAGGACGAGTTCACTGAACACCAGAGCGTTGTAACAGAAAATTAAAAGAAGGCACGAAAAAAGCAAAAAAGAAAATGTTGCGTCTTTTTTTTTTTTAATATTTTTTCCGAGGGAATTCTTCAAATTGGTGATTTTTCTCCCCCCGAGGCTGCTCTGTTGTGCTTCATACTGCTGCTCCCTGTAATTGTTTCAGTTTGAAAATCACCGCAGGGATTTTACGTTTTATTTTTTTCATTTTGTTTATAGTTTTCTGTTAGTTTTAATTTTATGCAAATCGTGAAATGAAGCGTGTGCATAGAGAAGAGGGGGGCGAGTTAAGTCAATTTTCATTTGATCTAAGGACCCAGGAGGGCATTGACATCTGTGGACGAATTCATTTGAATTGATGCAGAGTGGGAGCACTCTAAACGCTTATCTCCAACAGTTGAAAGTGGAAAAGTTTTCCCATCGCAAATCTGTATTTGAAAATGTTTTTTGTTTCAATTAGATTTTGTGAAATGGCTATTTGGGAGGAGGGCGCTTAGTAAATTACTTTTTGTCTCAAAGGGCAGGTTGTTGTAGAACAAATGAGTAGATAGACGACTCCAGATGGGGATATGTACAAACTGAGGATGAGATTTAAGTTTAATTTATCTTGAGAAGTTGCAGGACGAATATATGGGATGTAAAATAAAATTGTTTCTTGGAAATTGTTGAGTGTAACAAGATTATGCTGTACGCACGAGTTCGCAGGGTTGCGGAGCATAAGTCGGTTTCTTTGAGGGGAACTTTTGAGAAAGGATAATTGCTTTTCGGTTTTTTTAATTGATTTAAGGGGCGTGTGCTGTCCGTAATAAAAGTACAAATAACCAAAAAAAATAAAAAAACGGCCAAGTGAGATCACTCCCGCAGCGAAGGTTCCACACTTGACCAGAGTTGGTGTCTCGCAAACGCTAGTGTGTTGGTTGTTCTTTGATTTGATTTGATTTGACCTAGGAACAAAATCAGCTTAGTGGGTGCGGACAGATATTGCAGTGAAAAGAAAAAAGTTCCATTTTGTCCATAAGGGAACGGAACCTTAATAAAAGTCCTGAATGCAAAATGCAAAATACGCTTTACTAAAGGGTGACCCATTATTCACTCAAAATTTGAATTTTGCGCCATTTCATAGTACAGTGATGCCAACGCAAAAACAGATAACAATATGACAGATGACAGTTCGGGGTTAGTAAAAATGGAGCGATATACGAAAGAACAACGCATTTTCATTGTTGAGCAATATTTTAAAAATAATGAATGAAAAATAATGTCAACTACAGTCCGCAATTTTTGAACAAAATATGGCCGCCCTAGCGATTTAAAACCATCAACTGCGAAGAGAATAATTGAAAAATTCAAGGAGACTGGATCTTAAGCACTCTGAGCGTCCTGTCACAATTCGTTCAACAGAAAACATCGAAGCAGTTCGTGAGAGTATTTCTGACAGTCCAGGAAGATCAATCCAGCACCGTAGTCAAGAATTGTGCATTTCGAGAAGCTTTTTAAAATTTAATAGATTCAAGAACTATAAACTGACCATGCAGCCCGAATAGAGTTCGTTAAATAGATTTTGGAACAACAACAAATGGATGCTGATTTTTCGAACAAAATCATCTTCAGTGATGAAGATCACCTTGATGGCTTCGTTAATCGTTAAAATTGTCGCATTTGGGGTTCAGAAAACCCACGAATAATTGTTGAGAAGCAAATGCATTTTACAGCGCGTGACTGTTTGGTGCGGATTTTGCGATGGAGGCATTATCGCCTATCGGACCATTCTTCTTCGAAAATGCGTTCGTTATAGTGAATCAGTGTTTTTTTTTTAGCTTCGAGACATCGAGTGTTACCCTGTTCAACCGAAGCTTTGCTGAGATCTAGGCTATATGAATTTCAACCCACATATCTTCTACACTGCTTTCATCGGTCATGCTTTCTCTTGCAGCTGGCAGTGTGTCCGAATTCTAAGCACCTGAAGCATGTTGTATGTCCTATTTAAGAAACCAATCTTAACTCTTAACGAATTTAGCATTTATTATATTTTCGCTGTCTTTCCGCAACAGAATCTTCGTTGCCTCTGAACTGAGCAGGATGTCTGCTTCATATATCATACCTTCTTTTGCCCGCGGCTTCGCTAGCGCAATCCTCAGGATTTGGTATAGAGAAATTCCTTCACAGTCAGTAATTTCCCTCATTTATATTTACATATTGCGGAGGAAACATACCTAAGAAAGTACCTACCTAAGGAGTAGTTAGTATCTCTGGAAAATGAACACCATATTGGAGAAAGCTTGCATCTCAACTAGGGTTACCAGATGTCAGGATTTAGCCTGACGCGTCAGGCTTTTAAGGTCTCTGTCAGGCTCAGGCCAGGCCTCACGCTTTGTCAGGCTTTTTAATTCTTTGTTGATTTACTATTTACATCAATTCAATTTTAACGAGAAAAAATTTTAAATTGTTGCTGAATGCATCAAAATATGGATGCAACTAGATCATTTGGAATGGTTTCATTTATATTCGTTCAGTAAAAGAGACAATCACCCCTATCGCGAATAATATTTCCCCGGGAATGTTTCCCATTCAGCAATTTGATTTACATTGCTGACAAGGGAAAACATTCCATCGGAATTTATTCGCGATACCCCTAAATATGCGGCAATTCAATCCCCAATTTACTATATACACAATTTACTACTACTATTTGATCTGACAATGGTCAGTATTTCTCAAATGCTTTAACCTTTTTTTGTGGATGAAAATTTTAAAGGATATGGATTCTTTTGATTCTTTATTTGAAAGATGAGCATTTGTAAAAGAATACAATATAACACTAAATGATTCCTATTTGTTTCACCAATGTACCAAATTTGAAAAAAATTGCCAGTCAACAAGATACATAAAAAAAAAAATAAATAGGTGGCGCAACAGGCGGGTGACACCCAAGGCCTAGCTTCTCGCAACCATTCGTTTTGTGTGAGTTTCTATTTTTGGGACGAATGGAAGGGACCTACAATTTTATGCCGAGTCCCAACGGCTCAATTGAGAAGCTTTTTCATGACAGGCATACTCTCGGATGTTTGTCAGACGTTCGCGAGAGGTGGCGCAGTAGAAAAAAACTTTAAGATGTAATTAGGGGTTTTCCGGGGATCGAACCTGGGATCCCTCGCACAGTAGTCCAACACACTAACCACTGCGCTACTGCGCCCAACAAGATAGTAATCATTGGATATGCAATATTTAAGCTTAATATTTTGAAAATTCCAAAACCAATCCTACGGAAATAAAAAAAATTGTAAGGCCGCGCTAAATAAATTATCTTCGGCTAATTTTCTGACACTTATAAAGAGATCACAAATTCAAATCTTAAAACAGAGATTTATCGAATGTCACGGTATTAATAATTTATTGAAACTCAGTGTTTTATTTTCTCTTGAATATTCCAGCAAGAATCAAGCAAAAGAAAATGTCAAAAATTTGCATATAGGATATTTTTTTGTCTTACTCCCGGAGCAGGATAAACTGTTGACAACTAAAAATTTGTTTTCCACCGCTAAAGAAAATTAGTCGAAAATCATATTATTTATCCCAGTTAACACACGGCCTTAAGATCATAATTTACTTATAATTTATTTATTTATTTATGAGTAGGTATAAGTAAGGCATGTGATTAAAATTTAACGGTACTGCGATGTCATATTTCAGTATTGTCAGGCAGCTCAAATGCTTCCGGATTTTTTCTCGTATACAGTCCTTATACATATTTTGAAGAAACTTGACGTTTTAAATCAAATATATGCAGCTGTAAAATATAAAAAATGCCTTAGATAAAAAAATTCTGTGTCAGGCTTTTTGCTCCATAATCAGGCTTTTCTCTCCTACTTGTCCGGCTTTTTCATTTTTTGTGATGGTAACCCTAATCTCAACACAGATCATAATATAGCAGACTGAGCCTATATCTATGGGACAAAACATATTTCTTAGCTAGCAAATCCTTAATTATATTCCACACCGCCAAAATCTTCCTATACTCTGAAACATATGCAACCAGAAAGATCGTGAGGATGTGTATCACTTTTTAGCAATATGACCCGATTCTTACAGAATTCCGATTAAATATTCTTGGAGTACGTACGCTGGAGTTAGATAAAGCGATAAACATAATCAACGGCGGTAGAGGTTGACACGTATTACAAAGTTTCAAATTGAAACGACGAACGGTTCGTGAGTTTTGATATAGGCCCCCTTTAAGGGGCCATCGGTAATAACTCAGACCCCAAGCAAAATTTCCAAAATCGGACAAAGGAATAATCTTTATTTCTGACAATAGAGTACAAACTGATTTTGAAGTCAATCGGAGGAAAAATAAAAATTTTCCCATACAAACTTTAATGCCCCCTTTTACCCCTTTAGGGGTCGAATTTCCAAAATCGGGGAAATCAGTTTTCTTTATTTATCATAGAGAGTACACGAACCGAGTTTAAAGTAAATCGGATGAAAAATAAAAATTGCCCATACAAACATTGACCCCCCTTTTACCCCTTTAAGGGCTGAATTTCCAAAATCAGGGAAACCATTTTTCTTTATTTCTCATAGAGAGTACACAAACCGAGTTTAAAGTCAATTGGATGAAAAATAAAAATTGCCCATACAAACATTGACCCCCCCTTTTATCCCTTTAGGAGTTGAATTTCGAAAAATCCTTCCTTAGTGCTTGTATTCATCATAAAGATAACCTCTGTGCAAAATTTCAGCTTTCTAGAGCAAGGGGTTTAGGCTGGGCGTTGATGATCACAGAGTGGTAAACTTACGGTTCGCTATTCGTGGAACCGTATGACCTCTTTATCGGTTCATCTTGGGACTGGACTCACCCAGATTGCCGAGCTGAGCTTGATATCAGCTTGGTGTCAGAGAAGTTTTTTCCAAATAAAGAAGAGTTGTCCTTCATCTGTCAAAACAATTGTGTCGGGTCTCGTATTTTTTATATGCATCCTTAAAATGCATTTAAAATAAGTATACATTATTGAAAATATGTTGTTTTTATATCCAATGGTACTGTAGAGTGGAAATTTATTTTTTACTTCTAAAACTGAAACCGCAGGCGATTCAATGCGACAAAGTTATTCCAAATTATTGAAAACTGTTCGGTCTACTCTTGAAATTCGCAGTAGTTTTGTGTTCTGAAACTATAAACTGACGAAATGGCATGCCATTCAGTGCAAAAGAAACTTCCATCCTCTTCGGTTGAAAATTGTCGCCAAGAGCAATAAAATTACATTTTCCAAAGGACTTCAAAATTAATCATAACTGAGTCTAGTACACCGCATCGAAATCACATTAACTTCAATTGAGTGCTCAAATCGAATAAATGTCAAGTTCTCAAAACTTGTTAGCTAACAGCAAGCAGCCAGTAGAGCTCGAGCCTGAATGCCAACACGGATATACGGACAACTTTCTAATGGAGAACACACATGACGCACGACAACGTTTATTATTTCCTCTTTCAGCCATCGTAGTTGTCAATATTTTGCACAAAGTTTCCTGCAAAACTTATGCGGACGACACATATGTGATTCGTTGGCATTATAGACTATACCCCCCAACACAAAGGAAAATAAAGTTTCCGCATCGGAAAGGTGTCTCAAAAGTGTTTACAAATGTAAACATCCCAAAGAGGAACACTCTGCGATATGTTGTTCTCGTTGGCGATATGTTTAAGGAAAGTTTTCTCATTTACGATGTGTCCTCAAATTGAATACACTTCAGAAGACAAATGTTTTCCAAATGACTGCGATAAATCTTCCAACACAGCCGTGGTGCGGTTATGGTGGTGGTACGATGACAACGTCAGCGGAAATATATTCGACAATTGTGTGAAGGCAACATTCCCGGCTTGTTGGTTTCTTCCAGTGAATTCAAATCGGGGATCTTCTATACATAGCACCAAGCATCATGGATGCTAATTTAAGGACCAACAAAGCAACAAGAATTGAATAGAATTAGAATGCAAAAAAAAAACCGGCTTCCTTCGAAAACAACTGGTTTGGCAGGACATATTCGAGTCGGATTAACTTCGTGTACGGTACTGGTACCCTTTTTTGTGGTTACACAAACTTTTACAAGTTTTCATTAAATTGCGATTCGAATCGATTTTCGAGATAAAGTTTTCGACAAAGTTTATGTTATATTGGACAAGCTATATCTGAAGAGCCCACAACACTCATCCTTTGCTCTCTGATGCAGAAGAATGGGATCCAGATCCACATAATCAAACTAATGCTTTGTGTGTAGTGTGATTAAAAATTATTTATGTAGAGGAATTTTGGAAGTAATTCCGGATCCAAGGCTCGGCGTCCTTGGATTTTTAATTGGCTGCTGCGTGCAAAAGGAATTATCTTTTTTTCATTTAAAATTATTTATTACAATCGTTAGGAAGATAAAAACAAAGTTTAGTATGTTGCGGATCGATATGGCAGTAAAAAGTAATTTATGGGTTTGTGTACGAATTTTCTAAATTTCCGGATAAAGATTTGCCGAGTTTTGAAGTAATTTTTAGGCAACATTTCAGATTTAATGATAGCGGACGTGATTTTGTAGACCGACAGACATTAAGATAAATTTATGATTTACTCGATAAGAGAATTAGTAGTCGAATTGAGGGTTGGTTAAAATGGCGCCCAACGTGAGGCACACTAGTACTTTTTTGCGGAGACTATAAATGGATGGTAGTTTGAAATATTTTCAAAGAGCTTAAGAGAAAGTGTTTCAAAATGAAAATGTTTCTAGGGCCAGCTTCTTGCAAATATTCATAATTAGTGTGTTTTAAGAATTTAATGCTGCATGCGAATGGCTGAATCTCGAGTTTTTGTCATGAGTTCCCGTGTGGTGCGGCAGTTAAAAGCAGTGCATGTGTTTTTATTTTATCTAGCGTTAAGCCCGGAAGTTTTTGCTGGGCAGTTTAAAACAAAGGGACATTCAATGTAGTCGTCAATATCAAGGAAATGCTCTATTTGTAGCTGTAATTTGCATCTTCAAATTATTATAGTACTAAAGGGTGTCCCATAATTCACGCAAAATGTAATTTTGATAGAAAATAAAATAAAATAAATAAATAGTTTACGCAACAGGCGTGTAGACATCCTTTTCACAACCATTTTTTTGTGTGAGTTTTTTATTTTTGGGACGAATGGACCTACAGTTTTATGCCGATTCCGAACGGCTTAATTGAGAAGCTTTTTCAGGGCAGTTGAAATCTCGGATGTTTTTCAGACGTTCGCGAGAAGCGGCGCAGTGAAAAAAAAAACATTAAGACGTTATTTGTGGTTTTTCGGGGATCTAACCTGGGATTCCTCGCACAGTGTAGTCCAGCACACTAACCACTGAGCCACTGCGCCCACAAAGCCCTTGACTGCTTTTGGTTAATTTTCTGTCATTTATAGCCACTCACTTTGGTTTAAGTAAACCGAATTATATTTGAGGAACGGCTGTTTTTTTTTTTGTTGATTTTAAGCTAAAGAGCATTCGAGATCGTTATGTTTTAAAAATAAAATCGTTCGGTTAATGGCTACGGTCCGAGATTCGGGCACATTAGTTTGCCTTAAATCTCTTCCCAATGACGCGAACAACATTATCCTCGAGGTCGATAATTGTTACTGGGACTGGCTAACCGCATAGCCCAGAGATTTTACGTAACCAAAAAGAAAAAAAAACTAAAGGCGTTAAATCGGACGATCTAGGCGTTGGTCGATTCTTTTTACGCGCCCTGAAGATGTTTCCTTTATAATATTGGTAAAATTTCGACAGATATTCCCTGCTAAAAGCACATGTCACTAATAACTAAACGATCAATTTCAGCCTTTCCATGGCGTGGTACCGCTCTCTGTTGATAAACAGCGCGTTAAATATTTCAGTTTTTTTTCTGGGGGGTTATTCCAAAAAGCGCGGCGGATCTTATTGAAAGCGATACCTCAAGGCGTGGAATCCTAAAGCCCTTCATGGTAAATTGGTGGCTATTACAGAAAGCAATTACAGAAGAATGACAGCCAAATATTTTAAAATATGGCCGCAGTCGGCTGTCAAATTCCTATCACAGACTCTGTACTTACATTCGTTAACTAAAAATTGGTTGAAATTGGATTGTAAGTTCTCGAGGTCTAAGCAGACAGACAGACATTCGTATTTACACGTTTATTATGGGATTTGGTCTGAATTTTAATTGCGAGACCAGAAAGTTTCTGTCAGCTTCCCAATTAAAATCGCCCACCTAAACTCATAGTTACAGTCTACTAACTTGACATTTCGGTTACCCTCCGTCTTTTTCCTCCCGCAGACAAATTATTATCGACGTAAAACAGTGGAGCAGATTCGTATCCGTTCTGTACCGCACCCACACTTCATGCAGGCGAGCCGAAGCTAGACTGTTTCGGTCACCCCTCGCCTTTTCACCGAAGACAAATCGCGACCTCTTTTTTTCGGTATCTGCCCAGCACAAGTCTTTGTCTTGTGGACTGATTGTCAAAACAAATTCAACGGAAGGCAGACTGCTGCGGTTGCTCCCATCCTTTTCCAAACGACAATCCACTTTTGGTCAAGCTCAAGCAGCCAAGCAGATTGATTCAATCACCCACTTCTGCCACGCACCAGTCTCCCTCCTTAGTGATGGTCTGTCAGAGGCAATAGGCAGGGAGCAGATTGTTACGGTCAACCTCCACCCTTACCCGAAGACTAAGCAGCAACCAGGAGGTGCAAACTTATATACAATTTGACTGCCTCAGTCCCCATCAAAACCTCTCGAGGTAAGACACTCAAATTCGCAAGTAGCATAGGAGTTCCCATTGTTTCCGGCACGTCGTAATTTTTTCGAAAACCATTTAAAAATCCCTTTAACATCGAATTTGTTATTTAGAATGTCATGTCAGTCCAGTTATCTGTCAATAAAATTGATAAGCTCCAAATGAAAAATTTATTTCTGCCGCAATCTGCACTGCGCCCCAAGGGCCAATATTTTAAAAAATTGCACTCTGAGCTCAAAACCCATCGTTTAAATTATTTGTTCCTTTGAAATATTCAAGCTGACAGACAGACAGATATTCGTGCAAATACAAGCTTTAAACTGATCCCTCCATTAGACTGTGTCTACAAAAGTGAAATACTTATTCCCCAACTGTCAGTTTTAAGTATCTGAACATTTGTATTCAACTTGAGTCTGATTACCATCTTCACTTCACATTACAGAATTTTTCTTCGCATCTCGTGTACATGATACAAGAAGTTTAGTTTTATTACGAGCATGTCATAACGGGGAACATAGTCGTTTAGCAAACGTATAGGTTGTCAAAGTTGAAGGCGAACTTGGAAGTACAAAACGTGTACACTTGGGTCAAACTTGCAAGCTCATATTTTCTTCTTCGTTTCGTTTTTTTTTTTCATGTTACAAAGACAAATGGATGCGAAGAAGAACCTGCCATAGTACGAAAATATCCTGCGATTATATCCTAGACAACAGTCCGGCTGGAGGGCGGCTTTTAACAAATTCAGTGTGTCCTAAGTGTCCATTAGATACAAATTGAAGATCATGCAATGCCCAAGACTGTGATTGGTGACAACAGAAGACCCTATTTCTGATTATTATCCTTATCTTGCACATCTGGAAGGAAGCACCATCGCAAAGTGTCCAATAAATTCAAGTTGTCATCTAAAATAAACGAACAACTCTCCTCTCCCGCACAAAACTTGTTTCATTTGATAAATTTTCATGGAATTGTTGCCAATATATGTTATTTTTCTCCAGTGGTGTTACAAGACACCACACAAAAGCATACCACTACATCGTGTGTGACAAATGTCCTTAAACAATAATTCAGTTCCTTGGAATAGATTCCATTTGGTGCTTGGTTTTTTTTATTTTTTTTTTTTGTGTTGCTTCCCTGCTTGCTGCTGGTAGGATATAATTTTTGTTTGTGAACTTGCATGCCCACATATTTGCGGTGACAGTGGAAAAGAAAAAGAAACAGCAAAAAACCAGAAAGGATATGTGGGATGAATGTGGGTAAACACAAACGTATACTTGTACTCGTGCACATATCCTTCATCTGCGGCAAGAATATTCAATTTGTCGCTCATGCATAAAACAAACGAAAGTGGAAAATGGCGGGAAACGTCCGCCAGGACGTACGTACGTACACTTTAGGTGGTGTTGTGATTGTACGTAGTGGCACCGTTTTTTTTTTTTGCTTATTTTTCTCATTTTTTTGTTAAGGACTTGCATATATTTTTCAAACTGTTACTTAACTGCTTTTTACCCATGCGGTGTATGAATCTTTTAGGAGATTTCTTTGAATGTTTTTCAGTTGTTGGCAAGGATACTCCACGCGTTGCTTTTCTCACATTTTGTGTGTTTTTTTTTCTTCTAGTTATTCCTGTGTTTTCTTGTGCGCTCGTCGCGCTGCTCATCATGAGATAAGCTGGTGTTTTGAGATTTTCCCTTTTTACGTGAGAGAAATGCGGTATTTCTTGTAAGTTATTTTGATAGTGGAAGAGATGAATGGCGAATGTAGTGGGTGGGGAATCCCCATAACAGGTAGAAATTAGATGAGCCACCACCATTTTTGTTGAGGGAAATAAATTTTCTTCATTTTGAACATGAGAATGTAAAATTCCTGGAACTGGGACGTTGCGTTGCGTTGGTTGGTTTTTGTTTATTCACATCAAAGTGTGAAGGAATGTTTTATGTAGGAGATAAGGGACGTACTTAGATTAATTTGATGCTGGGTATATGGTTGGAGAAGATGAGAAGATTCATTTAGGATGGATGCAGGTTTTACTGGGCTAATTGGGATTCCAGTTGTGTATATCAGTTTGAATGTAGCCCATTTTTACATACGAAAGGAGCTCTGAATGTTGTTTGTACTTGGTCCCATGGGGGGTACGTAGGGAGTACTTGTAGGACATGTTGAATTGTTGAATCTCTGAGCGTATAGGTCGTATTCTAGGCCTCATAGTCAACATTTCTGCATGAGGGATGAACACTAGTTTTTCCAAATCAATCAAGAAGCATGTTCAAGTGTCTCGACAATTTTTTCGCCAAAGTCACAATTACATCTTTGACTTTTGTACTGCGTGTCAATGTTGATATACCTACCAGCCAAAAGGCCTTGGTAAACACTAGAACAACTCAAAGTGGGTAAAGGCAAGCAAAGAAATTTATGAATCGGAGCAAAGCTACGACTATACACATGTGAAACTGAGGCCTCCAAACAGAGTAAGATCAATCGGGTTAGTTTTAAAGAAAATTTAACAATTTCGACGATGAATTGGTCTTAACTTGAAAAGACTATCTAAGTACGTCCGTAGATACAGTCCTTAATGAATACTTGCGGTGTGGTTGAGTTTTCCTATTATAAACAATGCATGCCAGAAAGATGCACTAATCGATCCTGCAGACCATGTCCGCCCTTGACCACATTTAAACACTTATGGTTTTATGACTGATGTTGGGAAAAGGCCAAGAAATTCCAATCGACGATCATAGACTTTCCATCGATTTCAAAGCCACTTTTGACACCATAACAACGAGCTGTGGAACTACATAAAAAATCCATTGCGATAGGTAAGATAGGTAAAAATACCACGGAACCCGTATAGTATCGTCAAAGTTCTAAGACAGGGTGACGCGCTAACATTAAACTGAAAAAAATTGTACGAAACTGACAAGCCAACTCTGGGAAGTACAGTCTTTCAAAAGTACAGTCTTGCAAAAGTCTTTCAAGAGCTTCACAGCAATACTAGCTGTACCCGCGCGGCCTTGTCCGTGCTCAGAAATTGCATTGCTTAAATATATTCTTTTCTATCAGGACAATGCATATCAATGTTCCAAATTGAAATCTTGAGCTCCCACTACACTCACAGAAAAAAAATTGTAAAGGACTTTACTATCCGAATTGTAAAACTATCTATTTACAATTTAAATAGCAAATTTGGTTAATTTACTATTTTAATTGCAATTTTTTTAGTTTTACTATTTTTTTTGAAAAATTGTGTACATATTTATGTTTTTAATCGCGCTTTGAAACCGAGAGGGTATTTCCTGCATTGTGACATCAGAATCGAAGCTTTCCAGACAAAAGAAGTCGGGATATAGTTTAAAACATTGAAATTCTTCACAAAATGGATACAACCAAGTTGGCGTTGAGGGACCTATCCATCGGCCAGGCAATACAAACAGATTTACCGACCGCCGAGTCATAAAACTTCAGGAAATGTGGCCTCCCCTCCCACAACAGATAGTAAAATACAAAATTCAAAGTAAAAACAAACATAGTCAAAAAATAAGCGAAATTTACTATTAAATTTTAATGTTACAATTAAAATTGTAAATTTTACGCAAAAAATTGTAAGTATGTACATATTGCAATTTTTTTTTGTGTAAAGCAATAACGTTTGCCTTTTTTTTTGTAATTGGGGAGCTTTATATTGACCAAATTTCAAAGCTAAAGCTGCCAAAAATATCAAAATATAGTGTTATTTTGAGATTTGGGTGTTCATGGTCATCTATTGGAAAACTTGAAAACTTTTGAACAACGAACACTTTTCAATTCATAATATCTAAGACAGATATCGGTACAGGCGCGGGTGTCTTCAATGAAACAATAAACCTGCGAAAATCATTCCAAATCAACGCGATCACTGTAGTGTCTTTCAAGTGGAAATTGCTGTTATAACCCTAACCGCAAAGGACCTAAAGAGACGACACATTGCCAAAAAAAACAAATCCCTATATAATCTGACAGCTAAGCGGCCATAAAAGCCATGGAGTCAGTCGGGGTGAAGTCGAAGTCAATGGCCGCGTTCAATGTGCTTAAATAAATAAAAAAATAGATGGCGCAACAGGCGGAAGACACCCTAGGCCTAGCTTCTCGCAACCATTCGTTTGTGTGAGTTTATATTTTTGGGACGAATGGAAGGGACCTACAATTTTGTGCCAAGTCCGAACGTCTGAATTGAGAAGCTTTTTCAGGACAGTCATACTCTCGAATGTTTGTCAGACCTTAAGATGTAATTTGTGTTTTTCTGGGGATCCAACCTGGGATCCCTCGCAAAGTAGTCCAGCACACTAACCACTGCGCTACTACGCCCACAATGTGCTTAGGCACCTAAATATTCAGGTGACAGTAACACACAAAACTTGCCTAGATTTGCAGGCAAATCGACCAATCAGAGGATGTTGACTAGCTAGGCAAAAGCGTGTTGAACGCGGCCATTGCAAGCCAACGCGGTGACCTTATGCTGGGTACCTGGTCATATGAATGTTTCAGGTAATCAACAGACGGATGAGTTTGCAAGATAGGGGTCGAAAATGTACGTATTATTGTCCCTAGAATCTGTAAGAACTCCGCTAAGCAAGCTTGTAAGGAAGATTGACATTGAATCCTGGAGTAGAACAAACCTACGCCAGAATTATAACCAGAGGTGAGCTAAAAGAAATCCAAATTCATGATCGGACTGACACACAAGGATATTCGCATACTCGCGGGGGTCATTACTGGACACTGTGGAAAGGCTGGGCATACTGCATAATGACTTCTGCAGAAGCTGTAGAAACGTTGAAAAAATAAAGCCTGTTCGCCACCTGCTTTTCGAATGCCCACCTCTTAAAAAGAGTATAGACAGATGATTCTTAAACTTTTTTGATGAACTAGAGGATCTGAAGAATATGGATCTTAAGGAACTCTTGAGATTCATACTTAAATCGTTGTAGTTTCAGTACGTAAACAAATTTCACACCATCGGTTACTTTTAGGACAAGCTATATAAACTGAATACAAAGAGCTTATGAATACCTGTGTTTAATACTAAATCTAGGTGGTTTAAATAAAAAGTGGCAATTCTTGTCTGCAACAGGTATCTGATGGATGATTACCGTGACTGGACCCATGGTCTATGTCTATGCAACCGCCACAAGAGTACCCATTTACCTACCCTACCTAATTCATAACAGATATATTGTGTAAGTTTCAGCTTAATCGTCCTGACTACTTTTCGAAATGTCAAGACTGTTTACAGTGTTATTTTTGTTTAGGAAGTGCCGCGCCCCAATTTTGACTAAACTATACAGGAACACTCCCTGGCAAACACATCAGACGGTCTGAAAATTGTAGCTCAATCGGTTTAATGGTTTTCAGTATATACGATTTTGAACGATTTTTTAAACGCCCATTTGTCCAATTTGGCCAAATTTCCATTTCGAGCAGTGGAGCTACATCACACAGTCAGAGATGTGAAAAAATTAGTTCTCTAAATAATGATCTGGATAAAATCTTGATGTGGGGAAAAGACAACTTGGTTGTATTTAATGCAAACAAGACTCAGCTCACAACATTTTCTAGGAAAAATGCATCAACAGTTCCTCAGATCCAAATGGATGACCATCCAATCCATCCCAAGGACTCAATGCACCTTCTAGGAGTCACAGTCAATTGAGGAATCACATGGCAGGACCACCTATCATATATCGCAAGATCGGCGTCCGCTAAATTGAGCTACCTATTTAGAGCAAATAGGTACTTTAGCCCCAAGCAACTTCTACTTCTCTACAAAGCACAGGTTAGACCAGGACTGGAATATTGCTTCCATATATGGAGCTCGTCTCCAAAAGATTCACTTAACTTACCTGACAGCATACAGAGACGAGCAGTTCGACTTATTCACTCACATCGCATCTACAACCGTTGGTGCACAGAAGACAAGTCGCTGACCTTTGCTCGTTCTATAGGTACTTCCATGGTAGATGTTCCGAGGAACTCGAAGACATTATCCCTCGAAATGCAACTTTTGGGCGCTGATAAAGCCTTATAGGTTCGCCTATCCTGGGAGAAGTACCTATTTAAAAAATGTGCACGACTGGGTCGCACGTAACTTTCTCGTTTATTGCGAATCTCGCAGAATCTCAGAGTCATTTCGTAATACATACTACATAAGCATACGTATTAACTTCAACGTTTACTTTTAAATTTCACCCCGAACTGACACTTGAATTTCGATGAATTTCGAATTATATTGCCACTGAAGTTTTGGGCTTTGCAAAAATATACCGCGTGTGAATACAGATCGGGATTTGGGTAGTAATTTTTGAGAAATATTCATTGAACGGCTATATTCTAGTTTTCTGAGAAAAACTAAGTACGTGATCATATTTAGCATGCTTATGTTGTCTTAAATGTGTCTTTCGATCAAAATCGTTAGAGCGGTTTTTTGTAAAATTATGCTGACAAATGTTACAACTTTGGATTCGAAAAGCACTGTTATTGAACTGTTTAGCTGAAAACTGAGTACGAAGTATTCTTCAGGATATAAACATTACCTAGCAGTTATATTTTTAACCAAATCGAAAATGGCGTTTTCGAGATATGTGTAGTTCTTAAAGTACCGTTTTTAGCGATTGGGTTTGAAATCGAAGGACGCATTCATGGTTCAAAAAACACTGTTTTTCAACTGTTTAGCTCAAAACTGAGCAAATGGTATTACTATGGATTTAAGCATTACCTGAAAGTAACATTTTTATCATAATCAAAAATGGCGTTTTTGAGATATGAGCAGTTTTTTAAAGTACTATTATTAGGGATTTGGGTGGATATCAAAGGACTCAGTCTTTTTAGGGAAAAACTGAGTTTGCAATCAAGTTAAGAATGACAATAGAAAAATAAGTTTTTTTTTAAATCGTTTTTACCGTTTTCGAGAAAAAGCCAATTTTCAAAACTGCCGTTGCTGGACTTTTTAGCGAAAAACTGGGTATGCAGTCATGTTAAGCGCGCTTACATCAACTATCAATTTTGGTTCAAATCGTTAGAGCCGTTTTCGAAAAAAATCTAAATTTAGGCATATTTCGTAAAAATTTTATATGGGAGGTACCCTTAATATTAGGGCTAGCATAAAAAAAACGTCCCTAGCGCCCACAAACTCTAAATACGAAGTTTGAAGCAAATCCGTCCAAGCGTTTAGATTCCCCAGGGGTGGGACAGACAGACATACGGACGGACAGAATTGCGAGACCCACTTTTCTGAGGTCCCCTATCATCGTAATATCAGAATTGATCAAAATCTCGAGTTCGAAATTTTAAACGAAAACAATATCTTTCTCTATCACAAAGCTTAGCTGATTTCAGCTCAATAGATTCGGTGGTTTTTGTGATATAAGATTTTGACTTAGACAACAGGCATGAATGCTCCGTCCCTGAAAATCACGAAAATGATTTGGTCGATACGATCATGGTCATACGTTACCTGTTCCAGGACTTTGGAAAGTGAGTTACGAAAGAAGTCGGATTTGGATGTGATTATAGGTCTTCCCTATCCCACTTCATTCTCGAATTATTTTTTTACAAAATTGTCTGACTTCAAATCCAATCCCACAGAAAAGTATTTTTCGAACGTGAGTTTGGGCATTTTAGATTCAGTATAGATTTGTTCTATACACTACTGGGCGGTAAAT
This sequence comes from Cheilosia soror, assembly GCA_949372485.1. NCBI lineage: Eukaryota > Metazoa > Arthropoda > Insecta > Diptera > Syrphidae > Cheilosia > Cheilosia soror. Next base: position 19,114,686 of record OX443561.1, read on the forward strand.
ATTTATAGGACTTTGCTATGTATATAGGGGTTTTTTGACCAGCAGGTGCCTTCAATCTTACTGCTGTGCAATACGATGATTTTAATATGCAAAACAAGGGATGGAATGGCTTGGATAAAGTTACGGATTGTGTTTCGGCCGGACTTAGAGTTGTTTCAAGTTTGCTCAACTAAGTTATCTTGTAGGCAATTGTCCCACTTTCAACTTCGATTTCAAGAATTGTATCTTTAGTGCATTGCTTATACGAACTAAGTCCCACATGGAACCAAAACAAAAGTCAGATTTAGTTCATACGTACTAACTCCGACGATTTTCGGGAACAAAGGCCCGATTCTAAAATGAACTAAATCCCAATATAAGAATTTGAAATATCCAAAATTTTCCATTTATAGAAAGTTTGCATAATATCCAAACTCACACCTACTCCAAATGCAACAGTGACCCCAAGCAGTGGCGTTGCAGGGGGGCATCATAACTCCACACATATTTTACTGTTCATGAATTGTTGGGTAATAGTACTTATGAACTAAATCTATGGTGTCCATCGTATCTCTATAAAAGAGAACATGTTCTCTTTTTTCGGCCCGATCTTTTTTACACTATCTTTTTTGTTACGGATCTATTTTCGTTCTCTTTTTTTATTTAGGTACATCATTTTTATTTAATTTTCCAAAAGATTTGCTGATACTAAAAAAACAGAAAGAAAATGCTTTTCTTAAAAGTAAAAGTAAAAACTATTGAAAATAGGCTTTTGAAAACTGAACTGTCAACAAAATTAGTCAGTTATTTAGTTAGCGGACTGCTTCAAATCTTACCAAAAACCGTCTGTATTTCGAAAAGGGGAGCGTTCAACTCAAAGAGTTTTTAAGTTCTACTTTGATGAAACTTAATAATAATTTAAACTGGAAGGATGTCGAAGATTCAATCGTTTATCTCAATTCTAAAAAAAAAGGAATATGTACGTATAAATGATAGCAAAAGTTTTTACGTTTTTGCGAGTTGCAAAACTTAGAAAACTCAAATAAAAATAAATTTGATGAATTGCGTTCACCACAAAAGTGTTTTTTCAAAGACTGAAATATCCTAAACATATGTAAGGCCTTCCGCACATGACTTGTATCGTCATCGTAGCGTATGCGGTGCGATGTTCGAGAGGCAGACGATTTGTTGTGCGGTTTAATACGCCTATCGTTATCGTAGCTGCACGGCAAATTCATGATGTGACGATGACGATACGAGTCGTGTGCGGAATGCCTAATAATCACTGAGAAGAATACCAAAGTCGAAAGAATATATTTTTTCTGATTGGGCCCATTGGACACAAGAGAGAAATAGATTAAAAATTTCAACTGTTACCATGTTACCATCGCGACTAGCCAAAATGATTTATAATCACGAAAAATGTTCCCACCGAATTTTCCGTACTTTATTTTGACATTTCTGTCATTTCCTGAAACTTTTTTTTCCAAAGTTCTAGGAGAAAGAACTATAGTCTTTTTCGGGCAAAAATGCCCTTCTGTTGCCTTAATTCTTGCTTTGGGAACATATCTGACAATATGACAATATATCGGTGTGAACATGTTATATTATTAGTAAAGGGTGGTTAAATTTTAAGGGCCGATGTTGAATGTGAATTGTGAACCACACCTAAACGTCAAGTTTTTTTTCTGCATTTCATTTGACATTTATCAATTTCAGACTAACTCGATTTGAACCATGGAAAGAAATCGTGATCTTTTCGGTCAATTTAATCGTCCAAATGTGCGTACAATCGGAAAAATCGTGCAAAAATTTGAGGAAACCGGGTCTGTAGGAGATGTGAAAACACCAGTGCATGCTCGTGCAGCTCGTACTGCAGAAAATATTTCTGCTGTTGGCGATAGTGTGGCTGAAGAACCGTCCACCTCAACTCGCCGTCGTGCCCAACAATTGCACTTCTCACGCTCGTCGTTGATGAACATTATGCATAAAGACTTGCATTTACGAGCTTACAAGGCGCAATTGACTCAAAAACTATAGCCTCTTGACCATATCAAGCGTCGTCAATGGTCAGAATGGTGCGGCAAGAAATGGCAACAATGGATGATCTATTTTCGAAGAAAATCATCTTCAATGATGAGGCACATTTTCACCTTAGTGGATTCGTTTTCTTTTTTTAAATAATGAATTCGTATTTTGTATGTTAATTAAAATATATTTTTGAAGTTTTTGTGAGTGCATTTTTAACTTTTTTTATTTTGTGTTCTCTTTTTTATCCTCTATTTTTTTTACGAATGTTCTCTATTTTCATGTCTTTGGGAACAAAATGTTCTCTTTTTATAAAGACCACAGATGGACACCCTGACTAAATCCCACTGAATATTTCTTGGGACTTAGTTCATATTGCCTATTGGGAGTAAGTTCCTCCATCCCATTGACCAATATGTGATTTGCAATAATTTCTGCGCAATAATGGAACATGAACCCATCCCAAAATCAAATAATTCTCAACCAATTTAAGTGGTTTTGTCCTTCAACTTAAGCCACAAAATGAATGTCAGAACTTTTGTATAGCCAGCTTTAAGTTTTTGCATTTTCATTCATTCCTAAGTAAAACTATTGCAGCTATTGTTTTAAGTGCCCAGTCAACCAATAAGCAAGTCTATTCAATAACACCGGCCAGTCAACCGGGGCGTATACGTAACATTTTCCCAATGTGTTCGTTTCTCGCATAACAATTGAACAAAATTATCCCGCCCCACCTACCGTCACTCGAACAGAAGCCGTACAAATACACAAAAGCGAAGACAAATTGACTTTTTCTAAAATCCCTTGTTGACTTTTGCACCACCCTATGCACAACTATTTACCGGCACTTACAACTCAACCAGCAAGAGAAAACACATTTTATGTAGGTATAGTTTTTCTGTGAATGTTTTTTTGTTTTCTCTCGACTTTCCACAGTCAACTATTTTTATTTGTTTAGCTTTGGATATCAATCGAAGCTGAAAAATACCCATCCAACCGTTTTTTTTTTTTTTTTTGCAGTGAAGTGGTAGAACGTATAGAACAAAACGAATGGCCAGGAGTAAAAAAAAAATAAATAGAAAAACTCAACTCCATATCCACACTCTATCATAAAAAAAAAACCATAACCGTCGGCTGATGGTGAATGAAAAATCTGTTACGGAAAATCATCTGTACACAAGGACACAAGGAGACTTTTCTGCTCTCTCCTTTGAGTGGTGTTTCTCTTTGGAGGGAATACCTTCACATATAGATATCAACGACGATGTGCACAAACAAGCATGATAGAACGCGAGCGACGGACAAGAGCGGGTGGTGTTGGATATTTCCCTTTTCTATAAATGATTCCAAAGCTAGACTAAAGCTAGCGAAATGAAATAAAATGAAATGAAATGAATGAATAATCAAGCACACACACACACACATACAGAGAGAGAGCGACCAGCAGTGAAGTTTTCTCCCCCAACCCCCTGTTGGGACCTTTTGCACGCTGGCGGCGACGGGGGTTGGCGAACATTATTCGTCATGCCATACCAATGCACCGCATCCAGCGCAATGGAATGAAGGTACTTACACTTTTTAATTACCTCGTTTACTTCTACTCAGGGATAAGTTTTAATTAAAATTATTTTTGTTTTTCTACGTTTCATTGCGGATTTGTTATGAATTTGTATGCGAAGCCCTTTCTCCTTCTCAATCATTCATGTTGCACTTGCAAATGGCTGCGGCTGCCTGTGTATGGGTGTGCATTTCTATTCTAGCATCTACAACTATAAATTCGATTGTAATGACAGACGAGGGTGTGTGTATATCTGTGTATGGTGTACATTTCGAGTTCAATTACCTTCCATTCGATGGGAGCGGAAATCCATCCAATGTCCATGAAATTTGTGGCGTTGGATTTCCGGCTGCTGAGCATTTCAAACTAACTGCCGGTCCCGGCTGTAGGGTCTGCTCGATGAAGCTATAGAGCAGCACTGGTGGAGCATCTGTAAATGAATGTTTAAAAATGTGTTATAGTAGATTTTTTTTTTGTTTATACATAAAATATAAATGCTACAGTGTGGTGGGTTGGACTGTGCTACAACCGACCGGATGGAATGGCAGGACGCTGCTACTGACGGCGATACTAACTGCGGAGATAATTACAAATTCAATGATAAACTCCAACGGGTGATAACGAGCCAAAAGCACATTTTGCTGTGCGCCTATCTAGATTGATAGACGCTATCTACTCCGGTTTGGTAATTGAGTTTGTGCACGCAGTAATGGAGTTAATTCAATTAAAGTTGCGTATTCGCCCCGTAGCCAGGAGGAAACGGCTACCTACACGTCCTCGACTGAGGCTAACTAACTTTTCTGTAATGGGTATTGGTTGAACACTGAATAGTCGGTTGGACGGTGGTGAATCGTGATGATGATGATGGATGATGATGATGATGGCGGCCGACGGACGTATATAGAAAGCGCTGGGTTAGTGGTGGTGCATATATTTCGTGTCCAACTGCAAGTGATTAATGAAGTGCGGCTAGAAGGAGGAGCTGTGAAAAAAAACGGATTTTTCTATTCCACCCGCTTAAATTTTTTTTTGTATACCTAAAGCATTCTCTTTGAAAAGACAAATTGTTAAAGTTTGTCATGGAACGCGCGCGATGCAATCTGTTGGAGGCATTTGAGGCATGAAATTCGAAATAACTTTTAATTAACTTCTTGACAAGTAGTGAAACTTTGTACAATGTACAGTACATGGCAAAAGTGCAGTAGCAGAAAGGATTAAGCTGGCGATTTTTAGTGTTTTTTTCTCGTTAGCCATATAGTTGGTTTTAAAATTCTTTTCGGTCTCTCAGTCTCTGAGGCTACGCAACTTTAGTGTGATGTAATGAAACGTGGGTTAGGATTTGAGGGTTTTGTTCTGTGTGCAGATTGCAGCCCAGTTAAGTGGCTAAGTATAGCTTTTTTGGGGCTTGAAGGCGGTAGAGTTTTTCTGTCGACGTTAATGCAAAATTGAATTTGGATGTAATTAACTTTTGCTGGTAAAGGAATCTGCTTAGAATAGAGGAACAGAGGAAGCAATTTCATTTGATTTAAAATTCGACATGTTTGTCACCACTTCCCTCTTCCTTCCATATACCATGCTATTGCTGCACAGGTGATCCCATTGGATTATGTGCATTGATTGTGTAAGATGGTCAACTATGACTAATGGTAAAATAGAGGAGAGAGAGCATCCATCCACCTCGAATCACTAGAGGCTTTACATTTCTTTAAGAGAAACTTCTTGGGCAGAATTTCGAAACTTCGATGAAACGAAAAAGCGACAAGAAACGGGAGGGGAAGTGAAACTTTGGCTATTCAAAAATTCGCCCAAGACCGAGAAGTGAATAACCGCCCAAAAATAAATTTGGGTGATTTTTCATTCGTTTTCGGGCGAATTGTATGAAAAATCGCCCAAATTTTCAAAAAATAAAAATCACCTTCACATGATGAAAAATCGCCCAAATTATTTTCTTGGATTACTTTTTGGGCGATCTCACATTCAATTTTGGGTCTTCTTGCATAATTTTTTGGGCATTTTTTATAATGAAATGTACCCCATAAATATTGAATCATTTTGCATTTTCCGGTTTTGGGCGGCTTTTCGCATGGCCTGAAATTTTTATGGCTCGTTTTTTCAGTGTGATATTTTCTGTATAGGCACAAGTTGCCATCGAGTTAAGCTCTATTAAAAAAATGTCTTGCCGCGCACTTGAGGGTTTCAAGACGTTTGTTCCATTTCAAGTTGAATAAGGTAGGTACTTTTCTTCCTTAGGTGAGGTCTGCTTAATTGGTTCGGCAATCCCTTTTCAGCAGGCTTTTACTAGGTCGTTGACAAATTCTTTAAATTCACTTTCTTTTTATGTTAGCTTCAGATACATTATATTGGTTGTCAAAACGTACTCTCCTTGAATTTACTTCGATGGCGCTACAGTCCGGTGTGGACCTGGGCCTCAAACAGCACGCCTCTCCAGTTAGCCTGATCTTTGGTTAACCGCCTCCAGTTGCGCACTCCAAGTTGGTTGAGGTTTCCTTTCACATGTGCTCGCCATCTAAGGCGAGGTATTTTTCTACTGCGTTGTCCCTCCGGGTTGGAATCGAAGACTCTTTGGGCCGCGGCGTTGATGTCCATTCGCTCTACATGTCAAAGCCATTTTAGTCGACTGATACGTATTCTTCTGACCACCTCAATGTCGCTGTATAGCTCGTAGAGTTTGCTGTTAAATCTCCTCCTCCAACGTAAACGGGACCGAAAATCACTCGAAAAATTTGTTGTCAAAAAAGATCTTCATCCGCCTTTGATAACGTCCATGGGGCTTATTCCCAAATGCGCGGCGGATCGCTTTTCATGGCGGATTGATATGTTTATATTTCCAAAAGCGATTCGATCCATTCAAAAGCGATAGCTATTGTGAGGATTGCTAACAATAAGTCCGCCAGCAATCCGTCAACTGAATAGCTATCGCTTTTGAAAGCTTTTGGAAATACAAAAATATCAATCCGTCATGAAAAGCGATCCGCCGCGCATTTGGGAATAAGCCCCCATGCTTCTTCGCCATAAAGCAGGACTTGGATGACGAGGCTTTTATATTGGAGTTTCTCGACAAGGCCTAACTAATCAATTGCTTTCTTAGGCCGAAGTAACAGTGTTTGGCTAGTGTAATCGTAACGTTCTGTCCGATTTGTCGATGTTGTGTGTCACTTCTTTTCGGCAGCATGTGTTTTGTTTTGCCATCATTCATTACTTAACCTATTTTTGCCGCGACATCGACACTGACATCTTGCTGTGTTCTGCCAATTATGTCAATGTCGTCAACGTATACGGGTAGTTAGACTATCGGAAAATTGTACCCCTGGTGTTGGCTTGCGAATTTAGCACAATTTTCTCAAGTATAATGTTGAAAAAGACACATGACAGGGTATCGCAACTTGTCTAAAGCCCTTTTTGACATTAAAGGGGTAGTTGAGATTGATTCCGACCTCTATGGAGCACAGAGCGTTCTCTATCGCCATTCTGTACAATCTGACAAGTTTGTCAGGGATGCCAAAACTAGACATGGCTCTGTATAGCTCGTCTCTATAAATGCTTTCATATGCGGCCATAAAATCGATAAATCGATGGTCAGTATTGATTTGGACTTCTTGGGTTTTCTTCAGGATCTGCGGTAGTGTGAATATTTGGTCGGTTATGAACTCCACCTAGTCATCTCCCGCTGCCTTAAAAAGGTCGCCAGTTAAACAGTCCTGTCCAGCAGCTTTGTTGGACTCGAGCTTGGAATTGCTATCCTCACTTCGTTTTGATCAGGTGGAGGGACATTTTGGCTTTTATTGTCCAGGGATAAAGGGCTCGTTTTGCCTGATAGCATAATTTGTTCTGTTTAAACACATTTTATAAAATATAGGTCACGAATTAAGGATAATTTCCCCTATTGTGAATGTCGATAGTTGATCGATCTTATTTTAGGGATTTTCGAAACCACCGTCAAGAAACCGTTGCGAGTAATTTTCATGGAGACAAACATTTTTGTAGATTCAAGTAAGTCCCTCACTTACAAACGCGCATAATTCAATTTCCGGCAAGAAGCACCTGCATAGATAAATCAAGAACCATCTACACGAGTGTATACTCATACAATAGATAGTAATTTCCTCTCGTATCTGTAAAATTTAAAAGGTCTTCTGATATTAGATTTCAATCTTCTAGCCTTTAATTAATACTCAAATTCTCCCGATACGTTTTTTTCCTGTGATTGCACTTCGTAGAAATCGTTTGTGATGTGTCAAAAGAATGAACTTCATTCAGCAACGCGCAACTCAATATCCTGGATGACTAATAAAATCTATTCAGGGAGATAATTGAAAGTCATCATAAGTCCTTGCACGTTTAGATCCTTTGGAGAATAATTTTAAAATCCCTCCCTCTGCACAGCCGTATATGTATATATTCGAATTTGAACGTGCGGCACATACGAGTGCGCCTAAGTCCCGTCATTCCTCAATTGCCACGTATGTATTTATTTTTAACACCACACCCCTCCGAGTCAGAGCCGTTACTCCCCGTTGACGGTGCTGGTGCTGGGGATAAAGTCAATTTACAAAGGGGAAGTATATCCCTAGAACTATTAGTCAATTTTACCAGTTTGTTAACTCTTAACTGAACCGTGAATTGCCGGACGATTGGTTAATTGACTCTGATGAATAGGTTGTGGTAGGTTCAAGTTGAATTTTGCATCAAGTGAAAGGTCACTGGCCGGCCGCTACAAAAAGGGTCAAACAGATGAAGCTATGCAGTTCTATTGAAGTGATTTATTGAAAAATGTATTCCTTTGAATGGACGGACGGTATAATTGGTATCAGTGGCGGAAATAATGAATGCATTCAGGATCAGGATTTCTTTCATGAGTTCGTAAAACTAAAAGTTATCAGTATACCTACTAGAAAAAAAGTATGAAAAATGAAAACTTTGTTTTTATTTGGAAAATCTTCAAATAGGGGTATTCCAAAGAAGTCTTATTCATTTGGGCCTCAGATTTATGTTATGTGAAGTCTTTTCTTCGACGATTTTGTCCTAAATGGTGCAGTTTTGGCGAAATTAGACAATTGAATCTAAAAAGTATATAATTATAAGAGATCACCCTCCAATCACTGCAATTGCGGTATTTGTCCTATTTTGATCGAACTTGACACACAACGTCTTTGGGCCAATAGCAAACATTTGTTAAAAAATTAAGCTCAATCAATTTGGTGGGTTTTGAGATGCATATACGTTTTTGAAGTTTTTTTTTTTCTTTGTATGGAAGGTGCCACGCTCCTTTGTAAAATTTTGACCAAACTTCACAGAAACTCCTCGGGGCCAATAAAATAGATTTTCTTAAAATTTGAGCTCAATCGGTTGGGTGGTTTTCGAAATTTGCAATTATTGGTGCTGAATATTCTCATACAAAATTTAAATTTAAATTTTTTCAATTTTCCGACTTTTTTCATTTTTATTTCATTTTCATGGTTTTCGGAATTTTATTTTTTTGCTAAACTAGCCCTGATTTGAGATAAACAAAACAAAAGAAGAATCAGGCTACATGAAATTTCGCCCCAATGAAAAATGGCCCCGAACTGAAAATGAAAAATCACTCCACAAATTTACATGAAAGGCAACAAAAACAGAAAATTGCGTAAAATTCTGCGAATTGGGGTGACAATTCATATTTTGGGGCCTTTTTACATTTTTCATTTTCATACGAAAATGCAACCCCCCGCTTGGGTTTACTGTTAGATTTGGGCACTTATTTCATTTTTTGGGGCCTTATTTCCACTTTGATATTGGGGTGATTTTTCATAGGATGATTGGGGTGATTTTTTATTGGCGCCAAATTTCATGTAGCCGAAGAATCATCCAAATTGGTAAAGCAGGTTTCGAGTTTTTAGAAGTCTTGATGTTTGGTTTTTCAGCCTGATTTTTTGACAGTTCACGTGTGATTCTGATTCGTAACACATGTCAAATAAAAAATGCTCAGTTAGCGTTGTCATTTCACCATGGATAGATCTACTCCCGAACAAAGTTTGCAAATTATTGAATTTTGTTACCAAAAATCGTGCTCAGTAAAAAATGTGTTTAGAGCACTTCGTCCATTTTATGGTCGTCGTAATCGTCTTATATTAAGCAGGCTACGTAAATAATCAAAATTGCCGTATATGGTCTGCTGAACAACCAGAAACATTGCAAGAACTGCCAATGCGACAACAAAAATGTACCATTTGGTGTGGTCTATGGGCCGGTGGCATCATTGGACTGTATTTCTTCAAAGATGATGATGGCAACAACGTTGCGGTCAATGGTGCTAGCTATCTTACGATGTTTTCTGACTTTTTTTTTGCCCAAAATGGAAGAGCTGGGCTTGGTTGATATGTGGTTCTAACAGAACGGCACGGCATATGACACAGCACGTGAATCCGTGGTCATTTTGCGAGTCGAATTTGGTGAGCAATTCATCTCACGTTTTGGACCTGTGAGTTGGCCACATAGATCGTGCGATTTGACGCTGCTGGACTATTTTTTGTGTGGGGATATGTGAAGTCTCTCGTCTATACGGATAAGCAGGCAACTATTGCAACAACCTAACTCGTGTTATTGGTGAGATACCAGTCGATATGTTGGAAAAGGTATGCCAAATTGGAAATTCCGGATGGACAACTTGAGGCGTAGTCGTGGTCAACATTTCCACTAAATCATATTTAAAAATTAAATGGCAAGAATTGATTTATCGACCCTTAATTCACTCAATTTTTCAATTAGTTGTTGTTTTTTTTTTTTTTTTTTCAATTTTAATAACCAAACGCTTAAAAAATCACCCTTTATCATATTTCTGGGATAAGAATTTTGATGTCACGGTTGTAAGGTACTATGAACACAGCTAATTTAGACCTATAGCTTCTCACAACCATTGTGTGAGTTTTTATTTTTGGAACGAATGGAAGGGACCCACAATTTTATGCCGAGTCCGAACGGCTCAATTGAGAAGCTTTTTCGGGACAGTTAGACTTTCGGATGTTTGTCAGACGTTCGCGAGAGGTGGGGCAGTAGAAAAAAACCTTAAGATGTAATTTGTGTTTTCCCGGGGATCGAACCTGGGATCCCTCGCACAGCAGTCCAACACACTAACCACTGCGCTACTGCGCCCAGGATCATTATACATACTGACATTTCGACTCGATAAAAACAATTTTGTAAAACAGAGCGTACTTTCAAGAAGGAGTATTTTGATTATTTTCAAATTGATTGAAAGCCTATCTCGCTCTGGACCACCACAAAAAGGCCGAAAATTCCAGAGCCGTCGATTAAAATAACCCAAAACGTTTGCGGAAAAAGCTAATAAAGATAAAGCAAATACTTTTGGAGCCCATCTAGGGAAATTTAAGGTCTGCTCAAACCAGCGCGAAATGCGAAAGCGGGAGCGAATTTCACGCGGGATACTGTGGGATATACCGCCATCGGTTTCGCGTTTCGCATTAGATTGAGATGAAGGAAAATATTTTTTTTCACCAAATTACTCCAAAACCAGTTAATGTGTCGCTAACATTGGTATTTGTCGTTAATCTAGAAGTTATACCTGATGTTGGGTGCAAATTTTAGCCTTTTACATCAATTAGTTCTTGAGATAGAACTAAAAATTGGCTTAGAAGGTTCAGGCAGACATCGATCGTAGCGATAAGTTTACGTTTTGCCCCTATGCCAACGGAATCTTAAAAAGCGCTAGGATTTTCCAATTCGGCTATAGACATCGCTAGATGGTAGATATACAACATATATAGGATTGTTTAAACACCTGAGCCCTTTTACGGCACAGCTAGATCGCCAATAAATTCAGACTTTTAAAAACAGGAAGCACAAAAAGTTCATCTCAGACTCAGAGCGAGAGAAAACATTACTGGACTAAAGCAGGATAAAAGATTAATTTTGGCCTTCAAGAAATTTCTGAATCAAAGCAGGCATGATATCAAAAGTTTCAAAGCATATTTGAAAAAAATTACCTAATTATTCGACTGTATACAGTTTACACTCTACAGTGCCGACAGAATCTTGAATAAGTCGAATCAACTGCACATATTGGCCACATTCAAGAAACTAGTCATCGTAAGTCGACTTGAATTATCTGGGGGCTTATTCCCAAATGCCCGGCGGATCGCTTTTCATGGCGGATTGATATTTTTGTACTTCCAAAAGCTGTCAAAAGCGATAGCTATTCAGTTGACGGATTGCTAGCGGATTTATAGCCAGCAATCCTCACAATAGCTATCGCTTTTGAATAAATCGAATCGCTTTTGGAAATACAAAAATACCAATCCGCCACGAAAAGCGATCCGCCGCGCATTTGGGAATAAGCCCCTGGACTCAAATTTACTTGAACGCAAAAACTAACTTCAATTGTCAGTATGTCACTTCTTGTATTGTATTTTTTTTCTCAGGGATTCTGATTGGTGCTCTACGTCAGGGCAATCGAGATGTCAAACTGTGCGTTCATTCAAGAAATTTTTTACTTGATTTGTCAGTTCTGTGGACATAACTGACTAAGATAGCCCAATAAAAACTCATATACATGAAGATATAGCGCTATCAGATTTGCTTAACTAGATTCTTGAACGCCCTCATTCAAAGTTTGACAGCTGCTGAAAGTTGCCCGAGTTCATGAAAGGCAGCAATGAATGCATTCAACCACATCGCAGGTTAATACGGCCAAAAGTGCGATCAAATCAAAACCTGGTATAGACAAGGAGACGTTGAGGATTTCGAATTCTCTGGAAAATAAACTTTTATCTTTAAGGTCGGGCAATAATAAAAAAACGGACAGCGAAAATCACTCCATAATCTCTCCTATACCCGTATGGGGATTACCCTTGATGATTTAAAGTCGATGGCGGCGAATCGAGAGCTGTGGAGTGGACCCTACTTGAGCAACCTACACCTGCGACCCACTTAATGGACAAGCGGACCATTGAAAATGAATGAATGAATGGAAAAAAATAAAAAAAACAACTAACAATTTTCAATTTGGCGAGAGGTACACATCTGTCAAAGCTTTCAGTTGTGCTAAGCTGTGGGTACTGCAATTGAACTAATTTTGATTAGTTTTCTAATAAACCTATTGTTAAAATGGAAACCCCTCTGGATTCTTGTGGTTGCCTTATCACATGCATAGTTTAAATAAACATAATAACCAAAGTTCAAAACCATCATTGAGAAGCTAAAATCGTTAAATCAAACTTATTTTAATTTCCATGCCATCGCTCAGTGAAATAATATTCCCAATACCCACATCCATTTCCAAATGATTACTTAAATACTCAGCGACTGTGTATATATGAATGAACACCATTGTACAGCACTGTACTATCAGTCCCAGTCCTTTTCCCAAGCAAACACCGAAAAAAATCTCTGCAAATGATAATTTCCCAAGGAAAACACAAAAAAAAAAAAAAAAACTTTCGAAAAGAATACCCAGGTATTCTTGTTTATCCAACCGTGTCACCACCATGTCTCTTCGCACGTGTGAACATTCCAAAACTCCTCTGGAAATTCCTCCCTGTGGAAAATCAACAGGAAATAGAAATCTGAATTTTTGTTCTCTCCTCCTGCCTGAAATCTGACAGACAACAGAAGGAGTCAAACGAGGTCAGACATTGAAACACATACCTACATCTACATACATCTACCCTAACCGAAGAAACTCTCACCGGTGGTACCTCTATTGGCAGATGGCAGGTAGGTAGTTCCAGTCAGTTTATGCAGTGAAGTGCAGAGTACAAAAACGACAAAAAACAAAAACACATCCTTCGTCTCCCTATCCATTCATAAATTGATTTGATTGGGAAATTTGATTTTTTGCGATTTTTTTTTTGCTTGCCTCAACCCCTGAAAGTGCCTTGCACATCCTTCATCAAATGTTAATTTCTTCCAGAGCTTACATAATACGCCTTATCCGCATCCATTGACGACCGACAGCTATCAGAGCACCAAAGTTCACTGTCAGTGCCGGATCTCCGACAGATGCCGACGGAAGAGGATCAAACGAGGTATCAGGGCGTTTCGGCATTCATGTTGAATGTGATGAATGAGGAGAATATTGAAACTGACAGGCCTTATTATTTAGGGATTTGCAATAAATTGCTTGCTATTGTGGGTTACAACATCTCGACGCTCGTCAGCAGCATCATCATCATCACAGCTGCTTTGTGCTAAATTATGGTCAGCACCCTGGGTCGGGGAGAAACAGAGAAAGATTTCTATGGAAATCCTTACTAATTCGCACATCACTTAGTAGCAAGGATGAAACCACACTTTAATGGACTTGGACTACTTAACATTTACATAGAGATTCTATTATGTTATTGGGTGCATATATTTACCTCCTAATTGAAGTTCGGCCGTTGCCTGGAAGGTATCGCCCTCCGGTCGACGAACCACGCACTGGTACATTCCCTTGTTCTCACGGCTGACTCGCGTCACTACCAGGGTATCTTCGATGCGTCCCGATGTTGGCAGTTGTCGTCCATCTTTGTACCAGAGAATATTTTGCATACCCACCGGACTGCCGTTGCTCGTAACAAGGCAACGAAATTCGGCAGTGCCTCCCATGTGAACGCTTAGGACGTTGGGTGAGATTTCCACCTGCACTGGGGTGGCAACTGTCAGGCGAAGCTCGGCACTGGCCTCGCCGCCAACATTGCTAGAGGTGCACTTGTAAACGCCCGAATCCTCAGCTGTTACAGCTTCTATTGCGAGTATTGGTCCAAGCAGGCGTATTCGTGGTCCGCTTATCACTGCCAGTGGCCCAGGACCGTTGTGCGTATACCAACTGTAAAGATACAAGATTTATAAATTAGAAAGGATTCAGTTTGGCAATAACAAAATTATTTGGCGTTTCTTATCGACATATGTCTTAAAAAATATTCCTCACAAACAACTTTCATCAATCCACTTCCACAACTTTACTGGAACTTTACTCGCGCAAAGTGCAAGTAAAATGTCACCGCCAACAAAGCAGTTTAATCAAGCAATCCCCGACTAAACGGAAACAGTCGAGCGTTTTCTTCACACGTAGCGCTGCGACCAAGCGAGGAGGCATTCGTTATCCTCCCTATTCATAAAAGTTATTCCTTCTTAACTTCTTTTCTTGGAATTTTGTAATTCCATTGAAAATTACTACGTGGAATGCAATGTGTAGGTGATTGCACTAGTACTTCCGCTTAAAGAAAACAAAAATGGAAAACTTGTCATCATGAAAAATGTGAATTCTTCGAAAAACGTGAAGAAAATCCCTTTTTAACAAGTGATTGCGTCAATTCAACGCCCAACACAAAGCCGTCGACAGGACACGTTTGATTCCACAAAATGGTTACGTACAGATTGAAAATAGCTTAAGTCAGAGTTTAAAGGTAGTCGCTTCATGTTTGTTTGGGGAAAGTTTAAAATGTTACCCAACTTTAGCCACCACAAAGGGGGATGATGGTTATTTTTCGATGTGCGATGTGTCAACTTTTATACTCAGTTTGCAATGGCAATTCCAGAAACCTGATTATGTCATTAATTGGCGTTATTTCCTTTAAATGGTTGGGACAATTTTAAAACTAAAATATGTACGTACAGGAATGTAAAGTGGAATTAGGGTTTGAATAGCAATTTAGCTGAACCACAATTTTCCGTTGATAGTGTTTTGCACATGCGAGTTAAATTTTGACCAACTGCATTCAAATCCATTGAAAAACTGATCACACAATTGCAAAAGTCATACACCCTGCTCATTAGGACTCGTTTAAATCTTATGTTTGGTTAGGAAGTTACCAAGAAGTCTTTGTTCGTAGGTCGTTGTTCGAAAGACCACTTTAAACAGTTGCCTTCTCTGTCAAATGTTGAGAAGAGCGAGGTTGACAAGGTCCACGACGTCAAAATTATAGATTCCCGTTTGTGACATTCTGCTCAATTTGTCTAAATTTGTTGACAGAACTGACATATAGCTGTCAATTGTGGCATTTTGCTAAATTCTTCGATGACGGCATATCGCATTTTACTAATTCAAAAATTTTGTCGTCTTGAATTGTCTGCATTCGATTTGCCCTTAACTATAGATCGATCGGGAATGCCACTTTTCTACGTCACTTTTGACTTGATTGGTGGGTCAACAAGTCCCTGAAAATTAGCACAAATTGTGTAGTCACCTTTAGATTTATCTTTTTTTTTTGTCAAGAATCATCTTTCAAAAGAACGCACCCAAATTTTCAGACAGATCTGTCAAATAGTTTCGTTGTTGCAGCCATTTTATAAAGACATTAGACACGACCTACGAACATTTTCGTTAAAATGGAAAAAAGTGAATTCCAAATTCTCATTAAACACTAGTTTTTGCGAGAAAAAAACTATCACGCAAATCGTGACAAATATTGTGGGGACTCTCCACCATCGTTTGGAACCATTCAACACTGGTTTACTCAATTTCGGTGCAGTCTTTCAAGCACAAGAGTGACGTCGAACGTTCTAATCCAAATGATGTAACCACACCAGAAATTGTTGACAAAATCCATGGTTTGATAATGGACCATTGACGATCGGCGAGTGAAAGTGCACAAACTTGAAGAGGCCACAGGCTTAGGTATCAAATGGCTCAGTGATTTCGATTTTACATAAATATTTGGACACGAAAAAGCTTTCCGCAAGATTGGTGCCGCGTTTCCTCACAATCGACAACAAAGGCATTCGTTTGACAACTTTAAAGGTGTGTTTGGCTATGTTCCAGAAAATTCCATAAAGTTTTTGCCCCGTTTTGTAACCGTGGATGAAACCTGGATTCACCACAACACACCAGAAACCAAGGAACAGTCAAAACAATGGATTTCTCCTGGTGAATCGAAGCCGAAGAAGGCCAAGGTAGGGTTTTGTCAGCAAACAAGGTCATGGCGATAGTTTTTTTTGGGATGCGCGCGGTGTTATTCACATCGACTACTTTAATAAAAACCGGCCAAGTGCGAGTCACTCGCGCACCGAAGGTTCCGTACGTATAGTACTAGTGAATTACATTTACATAATCTTTTAGTTCATATATATAGGTACTGTACAGTGTACATGCATGGTTAAGAACGCGTCATCGTCAGTCAAATCCACCGACTCGGCTCCACCCAACTAGCAATAACAATAATACAAATACAAAGAGCTCCCATGAATGAGAAAAAACTACGAACATGATCTACATAAAATTTGTAACAGTAGAGAAATTAAAACTAAAACCGCATAAATGAATGGGTGTTGTGTATCGTGTATTCGTGTATGGTATCGGTATGTGATGTGTACAAGAGAATGAGTATCTATTGAAGTTCCAATCATAGTTGCAAAAAGGCTTACTATTGTACTGAATTCAGTACAATTTGACTTTCCCGAGTACGCAAGTACCATTTCTCAATTTTCAGTACTATTTTTAATTTTTGAAAGTTTATTTTTATATCTTTCAAATCAGACATTATATAAGGATTAAACAAAAATAAGCTGAACGCACTCCCTTGTTTTAAAATTCTTTTACTCACCGTACTTCGTTAAAAATAATTTTTTTGAAATTTGCTGCATTTCTCGAAGATGTGGAAAAACGATTTGATTTTGGAGACATTTTTTTGAACTCATTGCAAAATTTTTCACAAAGTTCCATTTGGACGATCAAGTAAATTCAATCGTTCAATTTGTCTTAAGGTTTTTTTCAATCATGAATATCTGACTACGATAGAAATAGGTACAAACTTCTCTTTCTGAGTTTTGGGCTGAAATAGGCCTTATGCAAAATGAATGCAACAAGTTCATATTTTCAGATCCTACACCGCATTGTCCAGGGTGCTTTTTGTATTTCTTCTTATTCTCCCGCAAACGTTTAAAGAATGTTTTCTTATCAAAATAGCTATTATTATTATTATTAAGTAGATATTTGGTGGCTTACACATTAAGATAAAAATATCTTTTAAAATAGTGATAAGCTAAATATTGAATTTTAAAATAAAACAATGAATAGGTACTACATTTAAACGAAAATCATAACAATTAAAAATAAATATATAAATGGCCGATTAAAATTTCCAAATACAATAAGAAGTTGACACATAAAAATATAAAATAATAAAGAGACAAAAAAAAAAACAATTACAAGGAAAAAAAAATAAAAATTAGATACATATTACTTAATTGGCCGACAAGTAAGATTTTAATTTGGTTGAGAATCTCTTTTTCTGTCTAATTTCTCTGATGTGACGAGGGAGGGAGTTCCAGAGTCTAGAGGCAATAACAAAAAATTGACGTTCGGACGTTAAACAAGAATAGCGCGGGGATAAAATGTGTCTAGTCCTGATAGATGCGTACAAAACTTTAGTCTGTTAAAAAGGTTGCAGGGTTGACGTGTATAAATTATCTGATGCAGCATTAATATGGTACGGTACTGTAAAAGACTGTCAAACGCGATGTTACAGATCCGGTAAGAGAAGTGTGAAATGTGGTCGTATCTTCGAAGACCGAAGATATATCGTGCTGTATTGTTATAAGCAACGTTAAGTTTCCGGTTACTAATCGAGTCGCAGTTTCCAAAAACTTCGCAACCATAAGTTAAAATTGGAGTAATTAAAGTTTTAACTAAAAGAACTCGCGTTTTTATGGGAGTATAGTATTGGGTCGCCCAAAGAGAACGAAGAATACCATACACTCTGCCAACTATACGGTTAATGTGATCACTCCAAGTTAACGTTTTGTTAAATAACATGGCCAAATTTTTTGCAGTGTCAACATATTCGATCGCACCATCATTAAGGTAGATAGGTGGAAAGAATGATGTGCTTAAAGTTTTCCGTGATATGACAATACATTTAGATTTTTTTGGGTTAATAAGCAGCGAATTCTGTTGTGACCAAGTATATATTTTGTTAAGGTCAGAATTTATGCAACTGACGCAGTGATCTATTTGGCCAGGTGAACAACTCATGTGTAGCTGCGTATCGTCAGCATACATTTCAACATGGGAGCTAGTGACGATGGAAGGCAACTCATTAACATACAGGGAAAAGAGAAGGGGTCCTAAAATGGAACCTTGAGGAACTCCGCATGTGTTGGGAAGAAAGTCTGACATTTTATTGTTCACAAGCACAGCCTGCTGGCGATCAACCAGATACGAATTTACTAGACACACAGCGGAAGAAGAGAAATTGTATTTAGTTGCAAGCTTATTAAGTAAATAAGGATAAGGTTTTTCAATGAATACCTTACTCCTACCTACCTACCTTCTGTCAAAGTGATAAATTTGATATCAAGGAATAGCAAAAAAGAAAGTGCAACGAAAATAATAAGGCATTTTCGCGTTGATGAAATTTTGAAGGAAGTTATTTTCAACGGACAGCTGTTTTCTGTGACACTTATATTCACAGCGCACTCTATGTCAAAATTTAGCTAGGATTTTATTTAATGTTCGGAGAGAAAAAATTGGAGAGCAGCTAAAATTTAGATTCGCTCAAACTGCGTACTAAGCTTTAGATTCAATTAAATGGGCCTTTATAACACCCTTCACTGGAAAGTATAAGTATTTACTTACATTTCTAACACCAAGAAGAAGTCACCCTATACCCTATAAGTCATAAATATTCTGAATCAGGATGCAATTCTGAAACGATTTAGCCATGTACGTCTATCCGCCCGTCGGTCTATCTGTCTTTTAAAAACACAACAGGGTCCAACCAAACGAATCGACCTAGGCGAATGAAATTTTGTGAAAGGACTTCTTTGTTCCGGTACCTCCCTGCACGCACAAAATCATTATAATAATTCCTTAACATTTTGCAAGACTTGAATGCTGGGGAAGTTATAAAAACTGACCGATGATAACACTGATATGTACCTACTCGTTTTTTTTTTTAATAAAATATTCATTTTTGATGTTTTCCTTTGGTTTTATAAATTTAAGAAATTTGAGTACTATTCAGTACAATTTGGTTTCAGTTTTCAGTACAATTGAGAAAAGTCGATTTTCATCACTGGCTTCCAATCCTATTCAAATATTGGAAAGGATTAAATTTAAGAGAACAGCCGAAGAGCCGATGCCATGCCTTGCCGACGCCCCGCCCCCGACAGCCACACAACGACACGACACCCGAGAGCGAAAGAAGAAACAATATTATGTATGTGTGTGTATGAAAATGAGTATTTCTTGCAGTTCCAATTCTATTAGAAAGGAAACGTATAACATAACACGTTTATGAATGACATATTGGACATATTTTTGTAAATATCTCATAAAATATTAACTTTTCGGCAAAACAGTCTTCAACACATATATAGCTACGAATATGATCTACAAAATAAATAAATAAAAAAATAAATAGGTGGCGCAACAGGCGGGTGACACCCAAGGCCTTGCTTCTCGCAACCATTCGTTTTGTGTGAGTTTCTATTTTTGAGACGAATGGAAGGGACCTACAATTTCATGCCGAGTCCGAACGGCTGAGAAGCTTTTTCATGACAGTCATACTCTCGGATGTTTGTCAGACGTTCGCGAGAGGTGGCGCAGTAGAAAAAACTTTAAGATGTAATTTCATTTTTGTGCAAATGAAAATATTTTTTTCGCTAAATACTTATTACTCCAAAACTATTCAATGTGTCGCTATTATTGGTATTTGTCGTTTAACTAGATGTTATACCGGATGTTGTGTGCAAATTTCAGCCTTCTACGTCAATCAGTTCTTGAGATAGACATAGGTACAAAATTGGATAGTTTATCCGGACAGACATCGTAGCGAAAGCAATAAGGCTCCTCCATTTACCTGCGCATTTACGCAGAGCTGCTGGATCAATTCCAAGTCGATCTGAAGCAAAAACGGCCGCAGTTCGCAAAGAAAAAAGTGATTTTTCACAAGGACAACGCACTGGCCGGTGCACAAGTCCGCAGTCGCAATTGCAAAATTGCATGAGTTAGGCAACGAACTCCTCCCTTATCCAGCATTTTCCCTAGATTCGATGAAGTGTATCGAACTAAAAGGAGAATATGTTAAAAATAAAATGTTTTTATGCCAAAAGAGTGTTCCTTATTTCATTTTTCAGGGACTTATTGACCCACTATTACATAAAAGAGACTACCGTCCGTGTGTGCACGCATTACTCGAAAATAGATTATTCGATTTTCACGATTTGGGGCTTGATGGATTAGTCCAAGGAAGGAGATTAGCAGTTAGCAAAAAAAAAAAATTGGACAAAGGGCGTGGCGCCTCCCATAAAAGAAAAAAACATAAAAAAGTATATTTCGAAAACCACCTAGCTAAAGGTAAAATTTTGAAAAAAATCTTTATTATTGGCATTATTGGCACCGCTAATATAAAAAAAACATTGCAAACGATGATTCCCAACACTTCGAAAAGTTACCAATCGATTAACCTGAAACTTAGTCTTACACATCAGCTAAAACTTGAAATTTGGTAAATAGACGTTTATTTCCTTTAGAAAGCATTTTTCGAACTATGGGCGGGAAAAAAAAGCTGTGCGTTTAAGCGCTAAAAACGCAAAAACGAATAATTCGATTTACCTGAAACTTTTTTAAATCATAGGTTATTTTGACACTGACAGCTGTTTCCCACTCAAAATCTTGACAGAAATTCAGTATCATACCCCGCGGAACGAAATGAGTCGCACTTCACTTGAACAGCGTTAGGAAATATTGAAAACTTATTTCCAAAGTGAGTACCTACTGTGTAGTGCGTTTTTTGAAAAGAAATTTTGGCTGAAATGAAGCACTCACCTGCTGTACGCAAGTTTGTGCAAAAAGTTCGTGGTAGCTAGTGGACAACACGTTATTTTCGAGAAGCCAATGCATCCACAGAGAGTGACAGTTTGGTTTGGATTGTGGAGTTGTGGCATATTTGAACCATTTTTCTTTGAAAATGAAGCTGGGAACAACGTTTCGGTCAACGCTGTTTACTGAATCTAAAGAATTCAAGACATGAACCTCCGCTTCATACAGGATGGCGCGCAATACCACACAGCCTAAGACACAATCGATCTTTTGCGCACCAAATTCCCAAATCGTGTTATCAGCCATCTTGGCGATGTCAATTGGCCGCCTTGAAGCTGCGATTTGACCCCTTTGAACTTTTTTTGTGGGGAAGCGTGAAGGACCGATATTGTGCCAACAATCCGGAAACGATTCAAGCACTTAATGCCAATATCACCCAAGCAATCCCCGATCTACAGCCCGAAATTATTAACTAGGTCTTGAAAAATTGGAATGACAAAATGCGCTACTGCAAAGCCAGCGGAGGTAGCCACTTGAACGACGTTGTGTTCCATAATTAATGGGAATGTTTGCTCTTACTAATAAAGCCATAATACATGGAAACAATTTTATTTTGTTAATTTTATTGCATTTTTTTAAAAGAAACTTGTAGTTGGCCCACCCTGCAATATTTTTGCTATGAAGTTCGCGTAAATTAAAAGTTTTCAGATTTTCCAATAAAAAAAAAATATAAATATGTGGCGCAACAGGCGGGTGACACCCAAGGCCTTGCTTCTCGCAACCATTCGTTTTGTGTGAGTTTCTATTTTTGAGACGAATGGAAGGGACCTACAATTTTATGCCGAGTCCGAACGGCTGAGAAGCTTTTTCATGACAGTCATACTCTCGGATGTTTGTCAGACGTTCGCGAGAGGTGGCGCAGTAGAAAAAACATTAAGATGTAATTTGTGTTTTTCCGGGGATCGAACCTGGGATCCCTCTCACAGTAGTCCAGCACACTAACCACTGCGCTACTGCGCCCACTTCCAATAGTTGACACTAAAAGACCAAATTTAAAAATGAAATCTAAATCTTGACATTTATGGTATATTAGTAAATGGACGTAGGTATTCTTCCGTTAGAACCATTTTACAAAATGTTAGCAACATTTGAAAAAAAAGCCAACAGTTCTCCGCTCTATGAAATGTTGTTATTCCATATCCCATTTTGAATGGTTTCCGGCTTTCGCCGCTTTATTCTGTCCGCTCGAAAGTGGGCCACTATTTTCGAGAACCTATACTATGTATCAGTTCGTGTATCACAAAAGACACGAATAGTGTTGCCCTCCAAGGGGTCAGTTTATCCTGATTCAGTAAATTCCACGGACGTCTAAGTTGTAAGGCCTTCAAGACCTAAACTTAATCAAAGTCCACTTAGAATAGCCTTCAGTTGCATAAAAATTGTCAAAGTGCGATAACGATCATTTTAGCCTCAAACTCGAATCTATTCATGGTAATCCCTTAAATATTTCTCGGGTGATTTCACCTGCAGAACAACTCGCTAAAGTGAATGGCGAAAAAAAAAACCATCAACAGAAATTCATTAACTTTTGGTCAAATCTTCTGAGATCAATCGCCAAGACTGCAAAAAAAAAAGTAAAACGAAAAAAGGTTAAGAATCATGGCCTTCCGCCAGCCGATATGAAGGGATGATATTTGTGTTGACAACGCAGTAGGGGTGCTATTATCGCTTAAAGATTTACCAAAGAAAACTTCGCCCTATCGAATTTTTCTTGTATCGTCCCTTTGAATGGGGTTGGAGTTGGAGTTGCTTCTGTGGTGGCCATTTCAAAGGCGACGAAAAGTTGAACATTTTCCACCATTATCGTCACTTTTAAAAGTTGTTCTTTGCGCCTGTGTTTTTTTTTTTTTTGGGAATCGCCGTCCCCCAATTTATTTTGTTGCCTTCTATCAGACTTTTCTTTTTTCTGCTGATGTTATCCTTTTTGGCTATCAACTTGGTTTCGACTATTGATTAACAAAAAAAACGACTCAGCCGAAGACTGGCATTTTTGTGTTGAGTTAACACTTTTGTCCCGGAATAAGAAGTAATCCATCATTACATTTAACATCGTGTTCGGTGGGTAAGAGAATGGTGAACCATCTTCAGTCTTTACCCGAGAATGTCTTCTTGGTTGTTGTTTTTTTTTTTTAAGAATTATGGACTTGTGTCTATAGTTTTGGGGTTAAAGTGAAATGGTTTTGGGTCACAAGATGAATGCTATCGGTTGTAATAAGTTGATTGGACGGTAAATAATTATTTATTGAATTGAGTAAGTTGTTTTATAGAGCCAGAGATGAATTATGGATGAATGTAAGTAATGAGTTTTTGAGCATCCTTTAGTTTGATGAAATCGAAATTAAAGTATTTAAATTTAAAGCAGAGATGCAAAATATATGTATATTGCTGGTGTTGTTTTTATTTCCGCCTGTCACCTCCCAGAAGGCGATTACACAAAACCTCCGACTGACCTAGTTTCGAATTCGACTTTTGCATTCTTTCTACTTTCTCTGTGTTTTTTTTTTATTCAAGTTTGCTCTATTTATGCAAGGCGTGTGCCTTTTTTTGCATAAAAGTCCTTACAGCCCACTTTGTAACCCACTTTGGTGTGTTAATAGCTGCAATCATAGATTTATATTTTCTTTTAATTTGTTGGTGGCCTGAATCGCCACCAAGGTTGGACAATGCAGAATGAAGATAAAAATGTTTTAAGATTTTCATAAAATTCAGTTCATGAAGATGGTATCTATCAAATAGCGTTCAAGGTATTTTTAATAAAAATTTAAGTGGACTAAATTCGTATAACTTTATAGCCCCAAATTGAGCAAAAGGTTATAGAAAGATTATGAGGGAAAGAAATCATAAAAGGTCGTTCTGTGTCGCGCAAAAGCAAAATTTGAACAATCGTTCAATTCATAGAAGTTTGGCTCTGTATGGAAATGGTCTATATAAAGCCGGCTCGAAGGCCACACTGATGGTAGGTACCAATTAGTGAAATGGCGAATGGTTATAGGTTGTGCGGATTCTCCGGTCATTATCCTAATATCATGATGCATGACAATAGGTAAGAGTTGAAAGAAACACCGAGTTAAAGACTGACAACTTATAGCTTTGACACCAATGCTAAGTCCTCCTGATAATAGAATGGCCTATAGATGTTGCAAAATTGATCAAGCCTGATTAATATTACAGGAAAACTCAGCATGTTTTTGTTTAACACGTTATCCTTAGGTCCCCCAATTCGAAACGTTCTTCGCAAAAGCTGGGTTGTAATAATATACATCGATATAAGTATAATTAAACGGAGAGGGAAAGGGAACGCACCCCAGATCTCGGTGAAATTCACAACGCCGCCGCTTACTCGACCAGCTTGTAAGGTTTGTTTATAGACATCAAATGGTTTTCAGGAGAAACCTTCAACGCCATACATCGATCGCCAGAGTTTACCTCGACATAAAGGGTCCGCCAAATAACTTTTTTTTTGAAAATGCTATAAAAAAAAACTACTGAATATTTTCTCAAATTTCTTTTTTTATTTGAAAGTACATACAATCCTTCCGGTTAATAATGGAAAATAATTTCATTCAAATGGCTGCCTCGGCTGGCCATGCAGTAGCCTACACGATCGGTCCAATTTTTAAGCACATTATCGATTGTGTGCAGCTGTATTTGACCAATGGCTTCACGAATATTGTCCTTTAAAGCGTCAATTGTCTCTGGCATGTCGGCGTAACACTTATCTTTTACGGCACCCCACAAATAATAGTCCAACGGTGTCAAATCGCAGCTCCGCGGTGGCCAATTGACATCAGCTCTGCGGCTGATAATGCGATCTTCAAAAACAGGGCGCAAAACATCGAGTGTAGCTTCGGCTGTGTGGCATGTAGCGCCGTCCTGTTGAAACCAAATCTTGCCAATATCCTCCTCTTCAATTTTTGTGAACAAAAATTCGTTCAACATGGCCCGATAACGATCGCCATTGACTGTAACGGCCACTCCTTGCTCATTTTCGAAGAAAAATGGCCCAATTATGCCTCTGGACCAAAATCCGCACCAAACAGTGACTCGTTTTGGGTATATCGGCTTTTCAATGTATGCGTGCGGGTTTTCTGTGCCCCAAATGCGACAATTTTGCTTGTTTGCATACCCGCCAAGATCAAAATGAGCTTCATCTGAAAAGATGATTTTTTTTGGCAAAATGGGCATCTTCTCTAAGTCGATCGCAGGTCCACTTAGCGAAGCGAAAACGCATTGGATGGTCAGTTGGCTTCAACTCCTGAACCAATTGGACTTTGTATGGCGTCATACCAAGGTCTTTATGCAAAATTCGTCTCAATTATGTCATCGAAATGTTCAATTGTTGAGAACGACGGTGAATTGATGTTGATGGCTCTTCACGCACACTTTCTGCCACAGCAGCAATTTTCTCGGGGGGTGTACGCACTGTTTTTGGCTTTTCACGCTTTGGTTTATCGATGAGGATGCCAGTTTCTTTCACTTTTTTCACAAGATAACGAACATACGACGGTGCTTCTCTTCTTCCACAATCCGTATGCAATTTTCGCACACATGATTTTCAAAGTAATGTCGCAATATTTTCCATCGTTGTTCAAGCGTATACACAACCATATTCGTTCAGCGGAAGGATAAAACTAATTATCTGTCAAATCAGACATGAGTTAAGTGTTACCATTCTCGAAATAAGCACTAGTTGAACAAAAAAAACGTTAGATGGCGGACCCTTTACTTGCTCGTATAGCTTTTCCAAGTCTAAGCTGGGATATAATTTAAAAATGTTTGCAAGACATCGGATTGCCTAAAGGTGGACGATATAGTCTGGATTCTGGAGGTATGAATACATATTCTAAGAAATTAGTTAAGTAGTTCACAGCCGTTATCTGTTGTCGTTTGGTGGAGGCTGTTCTTGACGACTAGCCCGCCGAAGATGTGTTCCTTTTCAACTCTAGCACTGAAGTCAGAGAGCTCGACTTAGACAAAGTTTACCATACAGAGGACCGGCCATTCACACATGATATGATCAGCTGTTTCGTCTTCCTCAAGACATAGTTGGCACCCCGGTGAGTCGACTAATTGTATCATTTCGCAAACCGTGTTATGACATGTTAGGTACAACCTACTAAATTTTTGATATCATGCCTGCGTAGAGTAATGATCTTCTTGGCATCATTTTTAAAAGGCTGAATCGATTTTTTTGGCCTGTCTTAAGCTACGATTACACCGTGTGATCGCTCTTCAATGACGCCTAGGACAATGACATCCTAACGGAAAATTCTAAATGACTCGCAGTGTCCGTCATTTGATTTTGGGACACAAATGACGAAGATAGGCATTTCGTGTGATCGGCAATGCGCTAATGCGACATTTTTTCCTGACGTCACAGCGCCATTTAAATGACTCAAAAAATGGCCGTGTAATCGTAGCTTAAGACCAGGGCCCAGATCAAGTAAAATGAAAATGATCGAACGACGTCGTTTCGATACTAGCAGTCTCTGTCTATTGTCACAAATATGATAGAGACTGCTTTAGTGAAAACGATGTCGTTCGATCGTTTTTATTTTATGCGATCTGGCCCCAGGGATGTTCTGCCAATGTGAGATGAATTTATTGCGTTCCCAGCTTTTTTTATGACCGACTTTATAGCTGATGTGGGGATTAAACAGAAAGGTTTTGGTCCGATAAAAGGAGTTTCCGAGCCTTTTCTGGCTAATTCATTAGTATTTTCATTTCCTTCAATTCCCTCTTGGACGGGAACCCAAAATAAACTGGTTTTGTTTCTGATACTAAGTATTTGGAGGGTATTGAGGCAGTGCAGCACTGATTTGGAGTAAATAATATTTGAGCTAAGGGCTTTTATAGCTGATTGATTGTCCGTGAATTTATGGATGTTAGCGCCTTTAATACCAGAATTTTAGATAATGTTTGCGCATTGTTTTACGGCATGAAACTCTGCCTGAAAAATGGAAGGGGTTTTCCCCATAGATATTGAGACATTACGGTTTGGCCCATGAATACCAGCTCCCACCCCCGATTCCATTTTGGAACCATTCGTATACACCACCTTAGGCCGCTTTGGCACTTTGGTGGGTAGTTGATTGCCAGTACCTCCCTGTTTGGGATCTCCATAGAGAACCGTTTGTCGAAGCATAAGCTTTTTGGGATGCGGTCTGTGACCGCGCAAATAATTTCAAGTTCTGTATATAGCTTGTATATCAAACTTGCCGAACTGAGAATTGCCGCTTTGTTAATATGTATGTGGAGAGGTATTAGTCCTACTATGGCTTCTATACCAGCCGTAGGACATGTACGGCTCCAGATAGACCTAGACATGCTAGGCTTTGTAACTTTTTAAGCTTTGAGATGGCCGTTTTTTGGTTGGTTTTGGTCCACCATACTAGCGAAGCATATGATATAATGGGCTTGAACATCACTGTATAGATCCAGTGGGTGATTTTTCGAGAGATAACCTTTACTTTACTTTACTTTAGATAGCGCTCACAGTCCGAGGTGGTCCACGGCCTCAACCAACATGCCCCTCCAGCCAGCTCGGTCCCAAGCTAGCTGCCTCCAGTTACGCACACCAAGTTGGTTGAGGTCGCTCTCCAATTGAGCGCGCCACCTGAGGAGGTGGGGTCTTCCTCTGCTTCGCTGTCCCTCAGGGGTGGACTCAAAAACTCGTCGGGCTGGTGCGTTGTTGTCCATACGCTCCACGTGACCCAGCCATCTCAGCCGCTGTATTTTGAGCTTTTTGACTAGGTCAACGTCGCTATATAGCCCGTAAAGTTCGTCGTTGAATCTCCTCCTCCACACTCCGTCGATACAAACTGGACCGAAAATCACTCGAAGAATCTTTCTCTCAAAGCGTGCCAAGAGGTTTTCATCAGCCTTAGATAAGGTCCATGCTTCTGCACCATACAACATGACCGGGATGATTAAGGTCTTGTACAATATCTCCTTGGTTCTGCGAGAGAGGGCTTTACTTCTTAGATACCTTCTTAGCCCGAAGAAACAGCGATTGGCAATAGTGATTTCTACGCCGATGTTGTTTTGCGAGGTAATTGTAGAGCCTAGGTAGACAAAGTCTTTAACTACTTCGAAGTTATATCTGTCAACCGTGACGTTTTGTCCGAGTCGCCGATGTTGAGAATCCTTTTTCGATGACGGCATATACTTCGTTTTGTCCTAATTAACAGCCAGACCCATCAGCATCGTGAGCCCCATCCACAAGAAGCGAGACACTCTGAACTGCGCCAATTACAGAGGAATACGTCTCCTGAATGTTGCGTACAAGATCTTGTCGGGTGTACTGTGTGAACGCCTAAAACCTTTCGCAAATAACCTGATCGGCCCATATCAGTGCGGTTGTAGGCCCGGAAAGTCAACCATCGACCAAATCTTCACACTCCGGCAGATCTTAGAAAAAGCGCAGGAATTCCAGATCGATACACACCACCTCTTTATCGACTTCAAGGTCGCCTATGATAGCGTATGTAGGGGCGCATTATACAAAGCCATGTTAAATTTCGGCATCCCCGGAAAACACGACCGTCTGTGCAGGATGACGATGGAGAAATCTCGCTGCTCCGTCAAAGTGGGAAAGAACACCACGGAATCCTTTGATGTCGAAAAAGGTTTAAGACAAGGTGACGCGCTATCATGTAACTTCTTTAATATCATTCTTGAAGCAATTGTACGGAACTCGCAAGCCAACATCAGAAGTACAATTTTTCAGAAGTCCGTTCAACTACTTGATATTGATATTATTGGGAGAACTCAGCGAGCTGTCAATGGCGCGTGTGCAAGCATTGAAACGGAGGCGGCGAAGATTGGGGGGGGGAGATCACCCAGGTTGTGCTATAAATTTGTCGGCAAGCACATTAAGCTTTTGTTTTCTTTTGTTATTTTATTGTTGATGTTGGAGTTTCAGTTAAGTCTTTTATCCAGGATTACTCATAGGTATTTCACTTCAAGTTGTGAGTTTAGTGCCCGAATAAACACAAACTACTATACTACAGTTTTTTTAACTGTGCCATCTTTCGCGAATATCTGAAAAACATATGAGTAAAATTTTCCTCAGAAAGCTTCTCAATTCAGCCGTTCGGAAGTGGCATAAAAGTGATGTAGATCCCTAGAATTCATAAAAATTAACTCAGGCAAACAAAGGGTTATGGGCAGTCCGTTGAGCCAACTATTTTCCATAAATCACTCTGCACAAGTTGTAGGCGATTGAATAGTTGGCCGTTAGGTACGTGGTTCCTTCCTTTCGGGAAAGCAAAAACTAGAAATGTCATACCGGAGGAATGATATTGTGATGATACTTACTTACTTTCTTACAGTCCGGAGTGGACCTGAGCCTTGACCATCAAGGGTCTTCAGCTAGCACGATCTTTTGCCGGCTGTCTCCAGTTTCGCACGCTAAGTTGGTTAAGGTCCCCTTCCACTTTGCGTGCGCCACCTGAATCGCGGTCTTCCTCTACTTCGCCATTTTTAGGGTGTGGATTCTGTAGTATCTCGAAATACTATATAAATTGTTTGAAGTTTAGTTTATGCTAACTTTGTATAAAATGTCAGTTTTAATAAAATAAAACTTTACTTATACGAAACTATAGAACTAGACGGATGTCGTTTGTTCAAGATACCACAGATTCGAAGATCTTTTGGGCTGGAGCATTCGTGTCCCAGCTAATTCAGTCGTTGTACTTTCATTCTTCTGGCTATGTCGATGTCGCCGTACATCCCGTACAGTTTGTCGTTGTATCTCCTCTTCCATTCACCGTCTATACAGACGGGACCGAAAATTCTTTCAAGAATTTTCCTCTCAAAATAACCAAGGATAGGTAACCTCATCCGCTTAGAGTCCATGCCTCTGCACAATATAAAGGATCTTGTAAAGGGTCACTTATCACTTTAGTTGTTCAAGAGAGGGAGGACTGTGCTGCTCAGTTTCCTACTTAGCCCAATGAGACAGCGATTGGCAAGAGTTATTCTTCGTTTAATCTCAGCGCTTGCGCTGGTGTCATTGTCTGAATTCATAACGAAGCCTAGGTTGACAAAGTCTGTAATAATTGTGATAATAAACTGTCAAAATTTAGAACTTCAAATATTCAGCTGCAGTTCGAACCAACCAAAGTGTTGGCCTAGCTTTTTAGAACCATTCTTCTAAGTTTTATTTTTGAAACGAAAGGTAGGTACAGTTCGCGTAATTTTTAACAGTTTTTGGACAAGATTGCACTTCGTTTTCAACTGCATTTAGGACTTTTCGACTTCGAACTCTCCGTCTCACTGACAATGCTCCATTTCAAGTAATAAAACTATCTATAGTTAGAAACGTACAATAGTACCACGGACCATCGCGTTGAACTTATATGCACTGTCATCACTTGTCTAGGCTTAATAAAAATGGAATTCCTATTTTCAAAATCATTGCAAAAAACAAAGCGGTCCTTTGTAATCATCTGCGGTCCAACATATTATATGTATATTCGCGGTAGTTGTAAGTCACATTACACAAGTCGGTTGTCTAGGCAGACAGAGTTACTACAACGAAACGACTTCAACTTCAAACGTATACTATATCCGTCGCATTTGAAATGATAATGGTCCCTATGAGGACCGCAAATTAATATAAAGCTTCCGCAATAATCTCAAACGGCTGTGAAAACGTTATACTATTGGCATCTCTTTGCGCGCACATACGAGCATTATACTCGTACAGTGCCCCCTCGTTGTTAGCTGTTGGTGCTGGTTGGTATTCATTTTAATCCTTTAATACATTATGCACTGGAGTGTCCTTTAAAACTACAGCCACCACTACAAGTGCACACAGTATACGTACGGTTTTTTTTTTTTTTTAATTATAGCAATAATTTTATGTTCTTTCCCTCGCTCGCGTAAAAGGTAATAACCAAACCATACCATGCCAAACTAAAGCGAACTTCACCATCATCGCAAGGATATACCAACATTTATACTACATACAGATAGTAGTGTACATGACGAATAAAAATATGCGAACAGAGAAACAAAACAAAAAAAAAAATGAATACGAGAAAATTTCTTTAGAGGAGCTCCCCACACAATTAGTATGCAGACGAACGGGTGGTAAAGGATTCAAATGAAAAATGGCATAAAATAAAAAGTGCAGGCACCAGTCGACGTCGACATTGGGCGGCGGGCGCGAGGGGTGGGTGTTGAAGAACATCCAACCATGATTTGCGGGAATATTTTCGAACCAGAGTCAGTCCACAACGACTAACACGTATATACAACTTGATGCTACTGCTCCTACCAACTACCGAGTAGAAAAAGTAGTAATAGTAGTTGTTCATTGTATAGTGGCAGTGCAACATTGCAAGTCTGGATACCAGATGGCGGCGCGCGGTGGTAAGTCACTCTTCCCCACGAGGATTGCTCCCGAACCACGGACAAAAACCCATAATCATTGTCATTAATTACTCTCTATGAGTATGTATTCCACTGTTTGGATATATGCGGCTGTGTGTGTGTGTGTTTGTATTGTATTCCTTTTTTTTTTGTTCCTGCTTATATTTCACCATCATAATTATTATCAGCATCTCCATCATCAGCAGGAGCAGCAGCAGCAGCAGCAGCAGCAGCAGAATCGTCCTTTTTTTCAGTGTGCTCTCCAGCTCATTGTTGCTTTTGTGCCCAACTATGGATTCGCATTAACAGGAGACACTATACGAGGGGGAGTATGAGTGAGAAGGATCAGTGGGATTCTTCACGTCACGTTCCCGTATACGGATGAACTTTTTTTTTTGCATTGTATGTGCGTAGCGTATGTTATGTTACACAGCGGGAGTGAGTATTAATATTCACAGAAGCAAGCTTCCGCGGCTTTTAGTCTCGAAAAGGAACGTTACCCACGTACCAAATATACCATCAAACCCTGCCACCTTTAACCAATACCATTAAATCTGAATTGCAGAAAAAAAAAACTGGAGCTAAATTATGAATTTTTATTGTTAGTTTGGTACTACGCTCGTGCTCATGAGCTGTTCCTCTTAACGTACGAATACGAGTATCTGTTGATAGGAGGCGGGTAGTGAGTGCAGATATCTCTACCCTTTGTTTGCATTTTCATGCCTATCCTCGTACAGTTAAAAGGATGAAATGGGATTTCCATTATTTCTGTTTTGTTAAATGAAAAAAAAAAAAATTGAGTGCACGGACAAGGGCGGCCCTGTTGTCTCTTGAATTTCGATTAAAAATGTATTCTTCTCTCATATAAGCGCATTTGTGCCGATGGGATTTGAACTATGAGAAACATTTGTGAAAATTGTATCTATATACTATTCGAATGCATCTAGGTCTTGGCCGTGTATTCATGGTCGAATAAGGCACAAAAAATGGCATATTGCAGAGATTGCGTTTTTTTTTAAGCAAGAGTTTGTGCAAATGTTTTGAGGTGAATCGGGAAATATTCTCTTGAGGTCGCACTTTGTGCGGGCAAATGTACGCAATGAAAACGTATCTATAAGTGTTTGCTTTTGTCAAACAAAAGTTAAGTATGAAATAGTTTATTCAAGTTCATGAAAGTCAAGGTTGAGTTTTCTAGGCAGAGTACCGGTGCTGCAACATAACTTCCTTTTTTTAAATGCACGTCATTCAGGCTGTAGAGGTCGTAGCATTGGAATCAAATCGTTCTCAAAAATAGGCTATTTTGGTCGTATCAAAAACGGAGGTAACTCTCGCCATGTTCGGCTTACCTATTCTTGGATTAGAGCTACATACGGCTTTTGAAGAATCAATTCACACAAAGAAAAACTGAAAAATAATGAGGGAACTCTATTGGGAAGAAACTACCTGCAGGTTCCCGCATCTCGATATTCGTAAAGATATATGGAGATCTCCGGATCAATCGAGCGTCAACCAGATTGACCATATTGCGATCGAAGTAAGGCACTTCTTCATTATTATGGATGTCCGAATGTTCCGAGTGGATAACATTAACTCGGACCACTACCTTGTTGTAGCCAAGGTACGCCTTCAGATATCCTATCCCGAATACCGCCAAGACAAGTAAATACTGTTAGAAAGTTTGACGTCGGTCAGCTTAAATAGCAAGAGATCAAATCCTTTTCCGATCGAGTCTCTTTCAATCTCACAAGAGGTAAGCAGCCAGCATCAAGTATTGAAGACCAGTGACAACATTACCAAAAAGCCATCAGAGGCGCCGGCTTTAATGTGCTTGGTTTCACTTGAACACCACAATGAAACCCCTGGTTCCACGCCGAGTGCCGGCTCGCACATGAAGCGAAATAAGAGGAATACAAAACGGTGCTGCAAAGAAGGATCAGAGCTGTGAGATCTACGCGCCGAAAAAAAGAGACGAATAGCGACTTCGGAGAAAAAACAAGAGCATGAGAAGCGCGTGATCGAGGAAATAGGGAGATCGTACTACAGGAATAAGTTTCGGAAGCTACAGAGCCCGATTCGGAGCCTGCAAGGACAAACAAGGGAACATCATATTACAATCGCAGTCAATGCTGAGTATATGGAAGAACCACTTCTGCAGACTGTTTAACGTCTATGACGAACTAAATCCCGCTGTCAATCAGGCAGTATGAACCATTCAACCTGGACGATGAAGACCAACAGTTCCGTCCACCCGACCTTGACGAATTTAAGATAACCATATCTAAGCTTAAGTTCAACAAGATTTAAGAGCTGCGGAGCAGATGTCCTATTCGCTGAGCTATTTAAAGCGGCAGGTGATGACTGGGTTAGGAACATACACCAACTCATCTATAAAATACGGTCGGAGGAAAGTATGCCGAATGAATGAAACCTCAGCGTCGTTTGCCCGATTCTCAAGAAAGGAGACCATCTGAACTATGCTGTGCAGAGGTATTAGTCTTCTAAACAAGGTCTTATCTGCCATGTTATGTGAAAGCCTGATGCCTTTCGTCAACAACGTTATTGGTCCCTATCAGTGTGGCTTCAGTCCAGGAAACTCCACCGTCGACCAAATTTTAATATACTGTGACAGATCTTGGAGAAAACCCAAGAAGTCTAAATCGATACCCCCACCGCATTTTTTTATCGATTTTAATGCCGCCTATATGACAGCATTTATAGAGACAAGCTATACAGAGCAATGTTTAGTTTTGGCATCCCTGTCGAACTCGTCCATTTGTGCAGGATGACAATGAAGAATGCACGCTGCTCCATCAAGGTCGAGACCTTAGATGTCAAAAAAGGATTTAAGCAAGGCGATGCGCTGTCATATGTGACTTCTTCAAACATCGTTCTTGAAAGAATGTCACTATGACCAGAAATAACTTTGAGATGTTTAAGGACTTTGGCTACCTAGGCTCCGCTAAAAACTCAGGTAATGACACCAGCGTGCGCTGAGATTAAACGAAGAATACCTCTTGCCAATCGCTGTTTCTTTGGGCTAAGAAAGCAACTGAGTAGCAAAGCCCTCTCTCGAACAACTAAAGTGATCCTTAATAAGACCCTAAGTCCCTCTCAGTCCTTCTCTATGGACTCTCTCTGAAGTGGACAGGGACACTATCAAAAGCGGATAAGGTTAACCTTGGTTGCTTCGAGTAATTTTCGGTCCCGTCTGCATAGCCAGAAGAGTAAAGGTCCAAGGGCTGGGTCATGTAGAGCGAATGGACGTGAATGCTCCGGCCTAGAAGATTTTCGAATCCACACCTGAGGGACGGCGTAGTAGACGAACACCGCCACTAAGGTGGCGCACGCAAGTAGAAGGGGACCCCTTAACCAACGAAACTGGAGACAGCTGGCTACAAATCGTGCCATCAGGTCCACTCCGGACTGTAGCGCCTCTTTAAGTAAGTAAGTAAGTATGTGTCCGGTCTGCCACCGAAGAATTTGAAACTTAGAGTCATCATACAGCTCTGCAACCTGAAACAACCGAAACTATGCAATGAAACCAGCTTGACGGTGAAGAAACTCATGAAGAACGTCATCCAAGCGAGGAAATTTATGTTTCAACAATTCCGATGATACCGAAGGGAATTGACCCGAGTGCAGAAAATATTTTGACAGAAAGTAGTGCAACAATCCTTTCAATTCGTTTCAATAAGGTATGACTTTGATATCACGTGAATTATGTACAAGTACATTGTAGTAGTTAAAATACTTTCCATTTTGATTTTGGTACATTTACTGAGCTTGTCTTCATTTTATCTTAATAAAAAACTGAATTTAATTCAGCTAATAAGTTAACACAACATTTTTTTTGTTTGATTCTGAGAGGGTAAGAAGTTGAAAATGAGTAACCCCTACTCCAGCATCAATAATTAGAACAAATGCAATAAAATACGAATTTAGGTCTTCGTTTTGTTTTTCCAATTAAAATTGAATGACAATTCATTCCACATAAATACCCGTAGTTAAATTTAATTTCGCCGTCCCATTTGGGTGCAACTCTGTCACTCATCGTGTGCCTAATCATCCGATTTAAGTAAGACGAAACAAAATGGGAATATCCGGATCCGGATCATAAATTTTTTACAAAATCTACATTTTTCACTTATCGTTTGGCACGCGTTTATGGTGCGGCGGCGGCGGCGGCGACGAAATCGATAAAATGAAATAAATGCAAAAGTTGATTGCAAATCCATCACAAAATTTTATTGAATTATCTGTCAGTGATTAAATGTACGGCAGAGGATGTTCCATTATCCTCCCAAAGGGCGCCACATACAAATTGATTTCACATATACACTTGGGTGGAGCAGGATCCATTTCCTCGTTTTTTTTTTTTTTAAATTGATTCCCATTTTCCGCCCCGCTTTGTGACACAAGAGACTGTGAGAGCATTTGCTCGGCGAACAAAAAATAGCGAAATCCTTGGGCAACATTGAAGAGGCGAAAATATATCGCTCATTATTTTGTGTGTGCCCCGTTTCTCGCTCTTTATGAAATGAAGTTATGCATCAGCACGTTTGAAATTTTACACATAAACCCCTGAGACCACATACCCCCCTCCTTTCGTGGAGGTGTCCATCCCAACCACCCACTTTCATCAGTTCCATGTATGTTTTACAACATCATTCTGGAAGAGCGAGGGTTTGCGGGAGGGAAGTGCGGGATGTTAAAGTTGCCTCTGCCAAAGGCATATAGGGGCGCTTTGTCATGCCTTTTTATGTTCGTTCTATCTCGCTCTCCATCTCCTGTATCCTGTTCCTCGGTTCTTTTGTTAAAAATCGTTGTTGAGTTGTTGATTTCGTTCTCTCTCTCTCTCTCTTTTTTTCATTATTATTATTTGTCCCATGACATTCACATACTTTACTTTGCTACATATTTAAACACTTTGGCGTTTGCTATCATCATGAGTGAGCTTGAGCCCACTCATCTACATCCTCCCTCCCTGTTTGCATGTGTTTTGTTGTGACACACACACACATACACACATATCTGTTGTAAGCAGACGAGTGTCCTTACAACATCACTAGATGAGATGTAAAAAGCAGAGAAATCTGTAATACGCCTCAACATTACCACATGACTGCACATGACAAAGAAATTCTACGCTAAAGGCTTCGGTTGTAAAAGCAGGCAACGGCAGTTAGAAAAGAGGATGTGTGACTTCCCCAGGCGGGTTTCCTCACTCAGGGCCTGCCTAGATGCCACTCTAATACCCATCGCTGCTGTTTTGATTTTGGTTCACATTAAAAAACAAAAAAATAAATAAAAACAAGGACAGCAAAAAATATAAACATCAGCACAAACTAATGTACGTGTGCACACGTATGCATCAACAGAGGACACATTTCTGTAGATAGTGATCTACTTTGGTCGGGTATCCCTCAACTCGAATGACACCCTCCCTCAAACTGCCCCCGCCGACTTTCTTTTCGAGGAGTTGAATGAGGGAGTGCGAAAGAAAAAAAAAAAAGTATAAAACATATAATTTAACGCTGCATAAATTTATACGAGCGGATTGAGGATGACAGGATATTTTTATATCCTCTCCCACACATGAACGCCACACACCAGTGTGTGCTATTCTGGATCAAGCAGGAATCCTTTAAAATTGTGTGCACACCGAATGGCAATGGCGTATTCATCAATTCGCTCGTCAATGATTCGAGACGATGAAGCTGGTGGCGAAAAATTGGGAATATACTTATGTGTCACCCTCCACCCTCCGCCCACACGCAAAGATGTCCCGTTTGGTAAAATGGCAATGGTGATGATGGTGCGGTCCTTCGAAATATGAGTTTGTGTTTTAAATGCCTTTATTTAAATTTTCGATCGATTGGGTCCCAATAGCATGTGGCTACCACTACAACATATGTTTATGGCTTAACTATGGAGATGAGAGGTTTGGGAATGTGTCGTAAAAATTGAGTCGTACGAAAATCTATCGGCGATAACTCTTTAACCATTCAATAAAGAGTCACGTCCAAGGAGTCGTTTATTTACCCAAAAAGCTATTTACGTAACGAGCTTGTTTGGTGAATTTACCACCATCAACTACAATAAAAGAAAAATGTATGTTTTAGTGGCAAGTTTGACGGACATTTTAGCACCTTGCTCAGTTAAATAAATGCCAAAACGATTTTTATAGCTACAGTAGAACATTTACGACTTCTTCGAAGCAAAAATGCGAGCATTTAAGGAGAAAAGTATTTTTGAATGCGCTTTTTCATATAGTTCCTCTCACGTAATGTTACTATGAGGGGGTGTTCTGAGCCTTTTAATCTGTCCTATGTTTCCGGACCTGAAAAGGTGATTTGTCAAAAGCGTCACTTACCTAAATGCAATATTTCTAAGGTCATACTCATAATAATGTGAAATATCTTGAATCACGGCCGGAAGTGCGGTCTACTAATGATTTTATGACTGATATTACCAAAAGGTTCAAGCAATCCCTTTACCATTCTGGCAAAACAAGGACTGTTGTGGCCGCCGAATATTTTGACAGAATTTGTCATCAAGCTCCATTATCAAAAATGCGTGTTTATGCGATCAGCAAGTGTCGTTTTCGATTGACAAAGAACTATCTTTTTGGTCGACACGAGCAAAAATGTGTCGAATTTAACATTTCCTATAACTTTTTCAATATAATCTGCCCATAGATCCTTAGCCCTATTGTGCCGTATTGTATGAGGTTTTATTAGGCCCTGAGGTGATTTTCTAAGACGATACTACAAACGTCATGAGTGTAAGTAAGCTGTCAACCTCTTTGCAGTAGAGTAGGCATAGATGAAACGCTGATAGAAATATCGTGCCAACCTACATCAATTTCGGTCTGTCGTTCTAGAGTTTTTAAAAGAAGAAACGGAATGTGGTTAGAAAAACTATGGGCCGGCCATTACAGGTGGGAACTCTTTTGCTACCTACGAATTTCCTTTGAAAGATATGTCTTTGTGGATGTTACCTCGTTAAGAGGTCAACTAGATTGGTTAAAAATTTATGAAGTTAACACCTTCTGGGTGGCAGTTTCTCTTTGGGTAAGAACAAATGGTGACCGTAGCAGTCTCCCCCTGCCTATTGCCTCTGACAGTCCATCACTAAGGAGGGAGAATGATGTGTGCTAGAAACACGTGGTTGAACTATTTCCTCTGACAACATATCCACGAGACAGAGACTCGTGCTGAGGAAATGAGCGGGATTGAAATAAATCATTCACTGCTTGGTACTGAAAAGGGGGTCGCGGTTTGTCTTCGGGGAAAGCAAGGGGCCAGATTCCGAAAATGAAAACGATCGAACGATATCGTTTCGACAATAGCAGTCTCTGTCTATTGCCACAGATATGATAGAGACAGGTTTAGTGAAAACGATATCGTTCGATCGTTTTCATTTTACGGAATCTAGGCCAAGGACGAAGGGTGATCGAAATAGTCCGCCTATTGCCTCTGAAAGGATGTTCGAAATGTCGGAATGAAGTTGACTGATGTAGGCAGCTCCTGCAGGGGAATGATCCAAGCAGTCTAATCTCCTGTCCCCTGGTAGCCTCTGATAATCCGCTGGTACAGATCAAAACTTCGTCAGACTTCATTCTTTTTGTTGTGTGCCACAAGGCTCGTTATTAGGCCCCTGGCATATTTTGGAGGTCTAACCTAAAAAGTTGTACATCCATTGTTCAATTCGTGGCATTGTCTCGACCTAGGGAGCCTCGGAAAACTTCACAAAAATCTTACAAGATTTTGTTAACAGCTGTCTGCAAGAGTTCTTATAGCCGCAAATAATATTCAAGAAGAATTGTAACGCATAACGAGTCAGAAGGCGTTGGATGTCGATATAAGGCAGGGTATAAATGATTCTGGATTCGTTGCACACTGAGGAAGGCAAATGACTACTACCCCGGGTTTTAAGACCAAGGGCAACGAATTAACAAAAATAGCGACCCCAAGAAAAACAGTTGAAATAGGTAGCAGCAGGAGTGCAGGGTGAGAAAGATTTGGAAGATTTTGCTTGCTTATGCCCCTCCCAAGGTTAAAGCAATTATGAGGCATTAGGTCTTATCGGTCAAAACCATAAGGCTCAAAATAAAAAAAACGTTATAAACCCAAGACACTGCTAGGCAGTATATTGCTGTAAAATATTCATACAAATTTGGGCGATGTGACATTGATTTTGGGAGTAATGACGACAGTCACCCAAAGCAGGGGTATGTATTAAACATAAATGCTTTTTGGCGTGAATTTTGTTGTTTAATTTTGGGAGTTATTTCCTTGTTCATTATCGCCTACCGCCCAATTAAGACGTAGAAAAGCCTCTACGCCTAGTCTGATAAATGACTGATAAATTCTATAACGACTATGTCGCTCTTGTCAATCATACAACTTGGTGTATGACCGTCTGAAAAATACTGATGCATTTTTAGATGCAGGGTCAACTCCTTCCATTGTCTTAGGTCAACCGCATTTTACACTTAACCTCGTTGACTTCTTTAGTGTAGCCGTACCTTTACTACTCGTACACACATCCTTTTTTACACATAAGGAGAGAAATCATTGTCTTAGATTAAAATTGTGCATTGTGCGGTTACAACTACTGTGGGTTATTGCAACAACTTTACTGCTTTGTTTCAATTTCGCAAATAATTGCGGATGCGGTCATGTGTCATATGCAGGAGGGTGTTCTCTCGTGTCCTTTTGTTAAGCACGTGTGCTTAAGTACCTACCTCCACCAGCAATGCCGCCACAACCAGACCAACACCAAAAGTACCGTCACCGTATGATCTGCTCTTATTTATTTGTCTCGCACCGTGGTGTAGTGAACCAAGTGTTGAACAAATGTCCTTTATTGCATTGGCAAAATGTTTTATTAAAATTAGTGGAGACGGCTGTGTGTGTGAAATCTCAAATCTACGAACATGTACGATGGGGGCTAGGTAATTATGAACATTTCTTGTTATAGATACGAGCAGCGGGTATAGACCTACTCTCGTTGAGTGTTACCGCATTCGACTGAAGGAGTTTTTTTTTTTTTGGAAAATGTTTGGCAATAATATATTTTAAGAGGGTTATGGCTGGATATACACGAAGATATTAATCCCCAGGGTTGTATCTTATCAAATTTTATATTTTATATGCGAGACATTTATTATGCTGTAGTCGGTGGTGTGGTGTGGTGTGTAACCGGTAACCTAGTCGTATGTGACTGGGGATGACGAAGGGTCATGGGAGAATATGTTGAACCCTTATACGTTTTGTTGATTAATTATAATGGAATATGTGTCGGTGTTGTGGGTTTTGTGTTTTAATCAATTTCGAAGGACGAAGATACTAATTTGTGTTTGCATGCGTTAATATGCAAACAAATAAGTAATGAGCGGTAAGGAGCAACGCGGTGGCGGTTTAATTAAATGAGCAACACGTTAATCTTGCAGACGAAATTGTAGTTATTGTGGGAAAGTGATATAAATTAAGATTTCAGTATATTCAAGACGGGCTGCAT
The DNA here is from genome assembly GCA_949372485.1 of Cheilosia soror. Classification (NCBI taxonomy): domain Eukaryota; kingdom Metazoa; phylum Arthropoda; class Insecta; order Diptera; family Syrphidae; genus Cheilosia; species Cheilosia soror. The sequence continues at coordinate 19,155,974 of OX443561.1, forward strand.
AAGGCAAGCGAAATAACATTATGGCCAGTCAAAGATTTCGAAGAGTGCAGCAAATGCGCCAACTCTATATGTGAAGTGTTGAGTCTTGCACATCGAATTTTAATAAAAGACTCACACATGTTCCTGTACAAAGTTCAAATATTGCATCAGTTAATGCCTGCTGACCGTCAGTCGCGTTTAAATTACTGTCAAGCCATCCTCAACCTCAACAATGAAGAGAAGAAATGAGCAACGAGGCGCATTTCCATATAAACGGTTACGTCAATAAGCAAAATCTTCGTTTGTGGGGTACTGAAAATCCACGTGTGATGCACGAAGAGATATGCCGTCCAGAGATGGCCAGCATCTCGTGTTGTTCCATAGTCTTCTTGGCGAGCGGCTTAACGTTGTACTTTTTGGCCAGTTGATGTCGGATTAATGTGAAATCTGCGCCGAAATTCACGCTGCGCCAACAACACCGACGAATTCCGCAAAAAAAAAAAAATAACAAAACAATTATTGGTGGTTTTGGGCTGTAGCTCACGGATTGCTTGGGTGATATTGGCCTTAAGTGCTTGAATCGTTTCCGGATTGTTGGCATAACATCGGTCTTTCACGGTTCGAAACAAAAAAAAGTCCAAAGGAGTCAAATCGGAGCTCAGAGGCTGCCAATTGACATCGCCAAGACGGCTGATAACACGATTTGGGAATTTGGTGCGCAAAAGATCAATTGTGCCAATTGTGCGCCATCCGGCATTAACTAGAGGTCGTCCACATCTATGTCTTCAATTTAAGTAAAAAAAAGTCCGTTAACGTGGCTCTGTAACGCCCAGCGTTGACCGAAACGTTGTTCCCATCCTTCGAAGAAAAATGGTTCAATGATGCCACCAGTACTCCACAATTCGCGCCAAACAGTCACTCTCTGTGGATGCATTGGCACCGTAGGACAACGGGGACCATGGGTGGGTGCTTCATTTCGGCCAAAACTTATTTTCAAATAAAGCACTGTTTGGGCTACACAGCACTCACTTTGGAAATAACTTTTCAATATTTTTGAGCGGGAAACAGCTGTCAGTGTCAAAATAACCTATGATTTAAAAAGAAACCACTAAGGCCCACCCTGCGTCATTTTTAACTTGATAGCAAACTAAGTTTTACTCCAAAATGACTGCATCCATTGATTTTCATTCCAATAGCTGTTAATGGTACTTTGAAAAGTGCTCATATCTCGAAAACGACATTCTCGATTTGAATAAAAATGTAACTACTAGGTAATGCTTATATCCAAAATAATACATTTTAATCAGTTTTCAGCTAAAAGGTTGAAGAACAGAATCCCCACCCTTGTTCCTTCGAAACTAAATGGCACCCTGCTGGTGCTCTATGACAATTAACAGCTTTCGCCTCCCCTCCTCGGGAAATTTGAATCACCGGCTGATCGTGATAAGCTGAAGGGATAATTCGGGCCTCTCTTTTAAATATTTTCTTTTGGTAAACAAAATCTTTACTCTGCATGGAAAAACGTAACAACGTTCTGATACTGTAGCAAGATCCCTCCCAGAGCTACGGTATCCTGGACACCCACCCGTTCTCACTGCCCGGACTGACCTGAGGTCTCCTGTCGCCTTTGGTCATAAGGGTGGTTAAGGAGGCGGGTGGTTTTTAAGGAAATTGGTCGCGTTTATTTTTTTTTCTTTACATCTGCTCAAGTCGAGTACGGCAGTTACGATACGACCCAGAGGTGCAAGCCTTGATAGGATGGATTGTCCGTTCCTGCGGTGGTCTTTGCACTCCTGTAAATTGCGCTGGAAACCGAATATACTGCAGAGGGTTCAAAAAGCCACCAAGGCTTTATACTAATGCAAAAAAACTATTGGTAGCAAATGGAGTCCCAGTCCAAAATTACTTTTTGGACCTTTTTGCATAAGACTTTATTTCATGGCACCTGATGTAGTGTCTCACAGGATATCCGTCTGCTTTTATACAGGTAGGTCCAAAACGGAAACAGGAGTAGGGGAGTGTTTACTCCTAAAATTCAAATTGTACGATCTCATTCCGTCTTCTCAATCACTGTAGCTTGTTCTATAGGCGAAAATCATGCCGATCAAGGAGACTCTGTCGTGTCGTAATGTAATATCCGCAAAGGATATCGTAATTTTTGCAGATAGTCAAGCCGCGATTAAATCCTTGGACTCGGTCATCTTTAAGTCCAAAACCGCCCTCAATTCCCGCTTATTCTTTCGGTCATTACCCAAACGTCATGACCATAGGTATAAGAGTTGGAACAAACACCAAATTAGCTTTGACACCAAGTTCAGTCCTCCTGATAACAGAATGACCAAGCTGTCTCAAAATCGATCCAGCCTAACCAATCCTACAGGAAAACTCGGCATTGCTCCTTCCATCACTCGTGAATAAGACCCCGAGATACTTAAACTTCTCCACCTGTTTCAATGGGACTCCACTAACATGCAGAGTGCATTGTACAGGCGTTCTGGAGACGACCATCACTTCAGATTTGTTCACATTTACCTTCATCTCAGCTTCAACACAAAGGGCTACAAACCGATCGAGTGCGCGCTGAAGTTCAGTCTGAGAGGACCCAAGGATGACTTTTAATTAAACAAAATGCGATAAATGCCACTAATCGAAATTGTTCAAACTGCACCACGTGCTCCATCATAAAACAGGGCCCTTTATGGATCTCAAACGCTCCAACCATCTTGTAACACTGAAAAATCCAATATAAGCGCACTAGTAGGTGTCATCACGGGAGATTGATTGCTTTATTGGGAGACATGATATCAGGCTTCGCCTCCCTTCCAATGATTTCTGTAGAAGCTGCATGAACGAGAAGGAGGAAGAGACAATTCTTCTCCGTATTTTCAAAAATTGATTCTATTGAAAACTTCAAATCAAACATTTTTTTAAAAAATCACTAAATGGACAGATTTTTGTGAAAATTTGTTTTCAACTATCTATAGAACTCTTACGCTGTTAGAGCTTGATCCAATATTTTATAACGTTCACCCATCTTTTTCCAGATTAATGTTGGGTTGAGGAAAATAAACTTAATGTGCTATTGTTATTTTTTCATAAGTTGAACAATGAACTCTGAGAAACAACCTATATATGACACAGCAAACATCCGTTACGATTATAATGTATCATCCTGGAATCCTTATCCTTGCATAGAAATATAATAAACAAGTAAAAGTGTTATCATCGGCTTTTATACCCTCCACGCTCCACTGCATGTACTGTATATACAGGTACACGCATAATGTCTAATATTGGTTTTGTATGGGAGGTACCAGAACTACTTGACCGACATAGCCCATTTTCAATACCAGACTGACGAGACGACGGTAAAACGAAGTCCTCTCACAAAACTTCATTCGTCTAGGGCAATTCGTTTGGACGCTATCGTGCTTTCAACAGACAGACAGACGGACATGGCTAAATCGATCCAGAATGTGATCCCAATACAGAATCGGTGAATCGTTCTTGGCATTACAAATGTAATGACAAAGTGAATAAAAATGTTGCAGTATCATCACCACAAACCAGTAAGAAATAGACCGTCGACTCCTCCCACATAACGGACTTTGCCTACAAGCTGTTGGCACCATAGGATTTATTTATGTGTTGGGCCTGTATAAATCAAAGGGAAGAAATTACGGCACACGCATACTTAGTAAAATCCTATGGCAGTTGCACCTGGCATTGGTTTATGGCAGTAGGGCTGTGTTCTGAAGGTTTCTTCTTTTTTTCCAGTTACACTTCGTTCACATCACAGTTTAGTTTTAGGAAATATTAAATTGTTCAAACTGTTGATATCAATTAAAATTGGCGATGTAAAGGAATATTCACATGCTAATGAACAAACGAATTGATAATAATATGCGAACGAACCACTTTTGATGCATTCATATAACAAAAATTTGCTCATTTTACTATTGCAAGATTACCTACAATAATAAATTACTGCATCAAAATATGGGGAAAACTAGTTTGAAAAGAGTTTAAACAACGAAATTTCGAACTAAAAATGTTTGCCTCGAAGGCAAACACCCTTGGTGCGAATTTTCACAAGTTTATTCAAAATTCAGACATTAAAACCCGCTCCACAAACTATCAAATACAAAATTTGTTCGAACTTATGTAAACTTAAATCAAAGATTGTTAAGTAGCTAGTAGAAATTGATGTTTGAACTTGGCGAACTGTTGCGAAAAATAAAAGTGTTCATGTGAATGGACTGTCAAAACATGTGATAATATTCTTTTCACTTATACCATGTTTCCACCAACGTGATTTAGCTAAATTCATTTGATTAATTATTATTAATTTCGTGATCTATTACTATTATATATTTTTATGACTGCAAAAAAACAAAATTGGTCCGGAAAAGACTTGCTCCTGGAACTTTGGAATGAAGAGCTTTAGGAATTGACAGTCAAAACAAAGTGTCAAAATGAAACTCTTTTCGTGATTTATTTTTTACTTTAGTTTATTCACGTGGTTATCCTTTATTTGTTATTTTAATTTTGTTATTAGACCTGTTTTATTGCACATCTATCTCAGTGAAGTAAAGAAAAGTAGAAATTTTAACACGCAATTACAACAACTACACACTGCTTGACACGTATTCATGCAACGTCGTAAGTTTACCATTCGCGTAAAGAGAAAATTGCACATTTTACTATTCCTAGTATAGAATAATTGGTTATTCTATCAAATTGTATTAAGAAAACAAGTTTTAAAAGGGTTTACATAACGAAATTTCCAATTTCAAACTTTTTGCCGTGAACGAAAACATACTTTGTTTGGAATTGAAAATTTCGTTATTTAAACTCTTTTAAAACTTGTTTTCTTAATACAATTTGATAGAATAACTAATTATTCTATACTAGGTATAGTAAAATGTGCAATTTCTATTTATAAAAACATCAAAAGTATTATAAATGCATGCAAAGTATTTTTTTCCTGATTTCGCGCCTTTATTTCAAGCGTAACATTGTGGAATTTTCTGTTTATAAATGCATAAAAAGTGGTTTATTCGCATTTCATCAATTCGTTCGTTCGCTCCCATGTGAATGGTCCTTTAGTTGGTAGCAATTTTAACAAATTTGCTGGAACGTAAAATAAATCGCCAGCGATTTTTTTTTCATTCACTAATCCCTAGGTACCTCTTTTTTATTCGCGGGTGATTTGTTGTTGCGATGAGTTTCTTGTGAATTGAAAAAAGTATTAGTTTTCGAACGAGCGAACAAAATATTATCAACGATATAGATTATTTTTTCGCTCAAAATTAAGTTTAAATCATTCCAACCAGCCATCTAGCTAATTGCAATATGATTTTATCTAAAATGTAAACAGTACCTAAACTTAGTTCCCAACATTTCTTAACACATCCCAATAAATGGCCGCTTTTATGTTTTATTAACATTCCCGCCATTAATTTTGACATTTACACGTATTCACAGACAGGGTAATTTTTTCCGGGGAGAATCGGGTAGGTGTACGGAAAGTCGGCGGTCTAGTTCTCTGTGGTTTGTGATCATCACTCCCTACATAGAAGTTAGTTATATCGGAGTTATGTACATTTTAATTGATTCCAAAACACTCTCATGATTTTCAAATAATTTGCATAATTCAATTATACTGAAATGACAGCCACAGCTGTGATGAAGGACATCAATATAATTTCTTTTCTCTTTTTTTTATCATCACGTTGTCATTTTTTATCGATAAAATAAATAAAAATATGAAATAAATCGCACTCAGGAACATAAAAAAAATCATAAATTGCAAAAGAATTATTCAACGCAAAATGGTCATATTCCGTGTGCTTTTGGATTGATATTCACGCTGCGCAGGCCAGTTTTGCGACCTATTTTTTGTTTTAATTTATTTTGTGTCATCCATTGTAAGGAATACCACATCAAGAAAAAACCGAAACAGGAAAAAAAATGAACATAATTTCAATCCAGCTTCAGGTTAATCAATCGCTTCAATAAATACAATCCATATCGGATCTGTTTTCACTGTTTTTGTCGAGGTTTTTTTTTTTTTATTCCGTCATGCACTTCCCATCCCATTCATTCATAGGAGACTGCCCTGGGCTAGTTGTATAGGCCATCCCACGAAATTACTATAGCAAAATACGAAAGGCGAACATTTGAGAATGAGGGAGTTCCCGAATGACGATGGCGAGCACACGTACGCTTATTGAATTAAATATATAGAACACAGGTGAAGGATAAAAGCGATGGATATCTGTTATGTATCTGTGTGTGTGTGTAAACGCGGCTCGACAAAATGTGTGTATTATTCATTATTAATTTTATTATTATTTCTCATCGAAGCTTTTTTGTACCCACTCTGTCTCCCTCCCTTCAATTTAGTATTCTGGCTCAGTTCCAGAGGATCAAAACGTTTGTCAATATCGAAGAAGATTTATTTTTTTCCCCCTACTTCGATTGGATTAAAAGGTAGGTATGAGTTGGGTGTATATACCACCACCCATCGATGCACCTGTCACTGTGGATTTAATTTTTAAGTATTATTTGATTGCACAGGAGAGCTCTTGTGCTCCCCGCATGTATGGGCATGGGATGGGCTTGGGATGGGCATGGGGGTGTATGATGAGATAACGAGTGGGGAGAACGATTGAATTTTAATTAATGTCTTCTCGATATTGAATTTAAAAGCTTTCATCAGGTTGACGACAGAATTGTTTTAAATAAAAAAATAATCTCCGAGGGAAATCAGATTAAAGTCGAATATAAATATCGCATCTATAAGCAGAGTGGTAGGAGTACGCATCAGTTAAAAAATAAATATCGATCCGATAAACATCCATAGTACAGTGCGGTTCACTTGATTAGACGCACTAAAGTTACGCTTTAAATCTTGTTTTTTTTCGTATGTGGAACAAAGAGAAAATAAAATAAACTTATTTGGCAGAAGTGAACCGCACTGTATGTCTAATTAATTGTCAACGGCGCGCTGTTAGTTATTGATTTGTGGATTCACAATTAATATTTTAATGTTATACCATTTAAAAAAAAAAAAGAACAAGTATGTAGTCTTGATAACATCGACCTTCCATCTGTAAAATATTTTCGAAATCGAACTCGAACAATTTCACAGAGCAATACGAGAATCTTGAAACACAATAGGAAATTGGCTTGATTCTACATCAACATTATTTTAGGGCTAATATATTTTTTCTCTACATATGTAGGTACTTCTTCCGGGAAAGGCGAACCTATAACGCTTCATCAGCGCCCCGAGATGCTTGCAGATGTATGTTAGTTCAGCACTTAAATTGCTGCAAATTGTAGTCTTCTGGAAATATATCCCCAGGAAGCGAGTCCCAAAGTTTGCTTGTCCTGTAACAAAAGGAGTTTTGGAAAATTGATGTCCTCGCGTTTGTCAAGTTTACTGAATGGTCCATGAGCATTATCTGCCTGTCTTGTGGGGCGCCCAAAAGTAGCATTTCGAGGGATAATGACTTTGGGTTCCTCGGAACCTCTACCATGGAAGTACCTATAGAATAAGCAAAGCGACTTGTCTTCGGTGCACCAACGGTTGCAGATTCGATGTGAGTGTAGGGTCTCCAATAAGTCGAACTGCTCGTCTCTGTATTCTATCAAGTAGGTTAAGTGAATGTTTTGGGGCTGAGCTCCATATATGGGAACAATATTCCAGGCCTGGTCCAACCTGTGCTTTGTCCAAAGAGAAATTGCTTGGGGATAAAGTACCTCTTTGCTCTAAATAGGTAGCTCAACTTAGCGGACGCCGATAGGATATGTGGTCCCACCATGGGATTGCTGAATTGATTGTGACTCCTAGAAGGTGCATTGAGTCCTTGGGATGGATTGGATGGTCATCCATTTGGATCTGAGGAACAGTTGATGCATTTTCCTGGAAAATGTTGTGAGCTGTGTCTAGTTTGCATTAAATACAACCAAGTTGTCTTTTCCCCACTTCTTCAAGATTTTGTCGAGATCATCATTAAGTCAACTAATTTGTTCACATCTCTGACTGTGTGATGTAGCCGCATTCACTGTTCGAGATGGAAGATATAAGAGTGCTGTCATCTAGCTGTAGATAGATATTATTATTTGTCAATCCAAGCAAATCGCTGATGCGGAGAATAAATAGAATTGGAGAAAGAATAGATCCCTGTGGCACTCCTGCATTTATATCAAACGAGTTAGATGATAAACCATCAACAACAACTTGGATCGATCTTCCCAGAAGAAAATTTTCCATCTATCCGCAGAGTTGTTGTGATAATCCATAAGACGCTAACTTGCCTAATAGGGCTCGGTCAGATGCGTTTGATATGGCCAAGGCTACGGCTCTGGATTCGCTGTGTTGTTCAATCACTTGCGTCCATAAGTGCGTTACGTAGCTTAACAGGTCTCCAGTGGAACGTCGGCTCCGTAATCGATGGCCTTATAGATATTCGATTGTTTCGACATTTATTGCATTTTCCATTACTTTTGGGAGCATTGAAAGTAACGCTATTGGACGATAGTTTTGTGGCACATTTCCTCCCTTTCTTTGGAATAGGTTGAAAGCGAGCGGTCTTTCAGCAAGAAGGAAACGTCTTCTGGGTGTACGACATGCTAAACAGCTTACATAGTACATGTGCAAGTTCTGGTGGACAGCTCTTTAGTATTATAGCCGGGACTCCGTCGGGTCCAGTTGCCTTATTGATATCTAGTTTTTTTAAGGATGCGTTGAATTATTCGAGGCCGAAATTTCACTTCTGCCAGTGACTCAGTATAAACTGGGCAGTTTCGTCATATATGCAAGGTGGGAAAATTTGTAATGATGCGGTCACTTTTCTTTAAAGAAAACATTACAAAAAATTTGGCAAAATTATTGGTTTCCAAGAATGGCTTACGCCTGCGCTTGCATAGAATGTGCCCAAGCAAAATAACCTGGTGGAAAGAAACAGGGATTTCTACATCCCATACCGAAAATAGATATCCTTTTCCACATCATATGAACATGAATCATTTGGACCAATTTGTAAGAAGCAAAAAAGTTAACACGTACATATTGGATGGATATACTAAATTCATGATATTAAGAGCGGTCCGAGACACCAAAAGTAAGACAACAATAATTTCTGTACTAAAAGATGTTTTTGGGTTATTTGGTGTTCCCAAGTTACTTATATCCAATCGCGGGTCGGGGTTTACTTTTAATGATTTTAAACGTTTTACCGAAACCTTATGTAGAAATGAGACATGTGAAAAATGCTGTGGCTATGCCAAAAGCTAATGGCCAGATTGAACAAGCAAGCATCGCAAAGTATTGAGAGGCAACAGGAAACCTTGAAAACGCGATTCGATAAGACAAGATGTATACAGCCAAAGGAAAAATGAATTGTACCAGCAATATTTTGATTGGGAAGTAACCGATTTTGATAATAACATCGGACTTATTTTCAATAAAAAAATCGCGTAACATTTATTTTCTGAATCGACAAAAATTTACACTTTCCATAATATCATACTGTCTATTTGCTTGCCAATGGGTCCAAGCAGGCGAAGCAGGGCGAATACGAGGCAGTTAGTTTTTTTTATTAATATTGGCACAGATAAGCCCTTGCAAAAATATAATCATTTCCAACACCTTTATGTTCTGTTGTGTGCTGGTGCTGGACTACTGAAAAGGGCTCTCAGGTTCGATCGCTGGAAATATACACACTTCGCCACCCCTTGAGAACTTCTGGTTCTGACAAACATTTGAGACTGAGAGTGTATCTGCTCTGAGAAGGCTTCTTAATTTATCGCTTCGGATCGGACTCGGCATAAGATTTGTCCTAAATATAAGAACTCGTGCAAACTCATGCAAAGGGATAGAAGCTATGCGTAGGATCCTTTACGGATCTGCTGCGTCAATTATTCATTTTTGTACTGAGTGGGAAAGCGAGGAGTAACAACGATTGTCGCTAGTTGGGATTGATCCTGACAATTTCTGCTGGGAAATTTTGTTGAATTTCTGTCTATAAATTATTGTTTGAGAGAATAACATTAACAACAACTCGTAGACGCAGTTACTTTGGTAGGAATTTTTAGAGTTCTTTATAATTACTTTGGAGTTTTGATTAAAACACTTTGTTCAACTTTAATCCTTACATATAATAAAACTGTAGGCATTTTCTTTGTCAGCTAAAAACTCGAAAACTACTGGACAGATTTCGATGAAACTTTTTTTTAAATGTTCCTTTAGACTGTGAGACTGCTATAGGCTATGTCGTTTATAGCCACGTCCTTAGGAACAGTTTTTAGCCAAAATGTATTTTTTTAAGTGAAAATATATACATACACATATACCTAGCTACGAATGGATGTTTATACTTTTGCGATCGTCAAACAAACACATTCGATAAGGGTTGATTTGTTTTCGCAGTGAGTGCTATGGTCAGTTGTATATTATGTAGGTATGTATATTATGATTGTATGTCCGATGAAGGATGGGGATGGGGTGAGTCGTGCGTGCTGCAGAATGGCATGGGGTATATTAATAATCTTCATAAGAGAAGAGACGTATAATACAAAACAGGTTTCATTTCAGAATTTCATTCGATATGTGGTATGGTAACTGTGTTGGGTTGGGGTAGGTAGTTGTTTGGATTCTATAGGAAGAGGGAAGCAAAGGAAAGGAAAGGAAATGCAGTATATTAAACAAGTAGCAAGATCAATGAGAGGGAGGGCGATGCAGAGGGTGCACATTATATATCCAATGCATTACATCCATTATCGCATATCGCCACGCAACGCAGTAGGAATTTTATTCTGATATGACGTAACAGGGTAGGGTTGGGGTAGTTGTTTGGATTCCATAGTTCTACTTTGGGGTTGTTGTCGCACATCGAAAGCAATTTTTCTTGAACAGATAGGTGCTGTGTATGAGTGACTTACTTCTGTCCAGCCAGTTTGTGAAATATACATATCTTTCTTAAGACGAAAGCCGATTGTTAGATACGTATGTACTTGAATTGTTATTGATTTTAGAAGTGAAATTGAATACATAGATACCTATTGATTTCTGAATTTAAACTTCATCAGCAAGGTAAGTCCGAAAAAATTTGGCTCTGATTAAAAAAAAAAATTAGCTCGGACTATTCCTTCGCGAGATAAAAAACCGATTTTCTGAAATTTTGTTGTGTTTGAGTGGGTCGCCGTATGGTTTAGATTCACAATTGGACCCGATAGGTGGCGCTGCAATCGGGTTCCAGGAAGTTTATTATTAGGCGTATTTTTTTGGTAAGTGAGGGTAACGAAACCAAAAGTGAGTACATATAACAATTTTGCATGTAAAACCAAAAGTGAGTATAATAAAAGCAAAAGTGAGTATAAAAGTTTTGCATGTAAAAGCAGAAGTGAGCTAGCTATAGATTCTCAAAAAAATACGCCTATTATGTATTATTATTATTTTTTTCATCTAAACGTCTGGACTGATTTTGGTTATATTGTTTGTGTGTAAACAAAACAAAACAAAGTTGTTTGAATTCCGTAGGAAAGAAAATGCAGTATTACAAACAAGTAGCAAGAGTATAGCGAGGGAGGGCGATGCAGAGGGTGCATATATCCAATACATTACATCCATTATCGATATCGCCACACAACGCAGTAGGAATTTCATTCTGATATGACGTATGCGTTTTTTGAAGTGAAAATATATACATACACATATACCTTGCTACGAATGGATGTTTGTACTTTTGCGATCGTCAAACAAAAACAAAACAAGACTAGCATACGTATACTACACATTCGATAAGGGTTGATTTGTTTTCGCAGTGAGTGCTGTGGTCAGTTGTATATTATGTAGGTATGTATATTATGATTGTATGTCCGATGAAGGATGGGGATGGGGTGAGTCGTGCGTGCTGCAGAATGGCATGGGGTATATTAATAATCTTAATAAGAGAAGAGACGTATAATACAAAACAGGTTTCATTTCAGAATTTCTATCGATATGTGGTATGGTAACAGGGTAGGTTTGGGGTAGGTAGTTCCTTGGACTCCATATAGGAAGAGGGAAACAAACGAAAGGAAATTCAGTATTACAAATAAGTAGCAAGATCTAGGAGAGGGAGGAATTTTCTTTTTCTCCTAAAAGCGCGAAAACTACTGGACAGATTTCAATAAAACACTCAAAAGTGTAATTTTAAATGAACCAAATATAATTTTGTGCGAGCGGGCAAGGCGAGCACGGGTCCAGCTAGTGATTTATAAATTCTCCTTGTTTCATTTGAACTTAACTAAGTAATCTTACGTTACGAACAATAATTCTGATAGCGGCCACTGAGCCGTGAGTGTTACGTCGCGTGTCGGTCGAGGGTAAAGAAGAACGAAGTGCAACTGCGTCGTTGTATTTATAATTTAGTAGAACCGGACAGACGCGACCTGCCATGTTTTTTCTTAACGAATGATCGAGATGCGAGAGTTTGTGGAGGGACGATGTTCACGATTAAGTTCAGTGAGGTAAGTTCGTTGAGCTCCGTCTCAGTAAGGTAAGTTCGTTTGGGTAAACTTACATCAGCCTGATTCGATCGATAGTAAAATCGGACGCCAAAAATGATAGCTATTTGAGACTACGCCACTAATTCATCATCAAACTCCTTTTAAGTGATTGTTGTTGAATAGTTTTGAATTCTGACAGTAAATTTTGTCTTTTCGGTTGAATTAAATAGAAGAAAAACCATCCAAAGGATATGTCGATAAAGACAGTAAGTGACAGAACTCCGTAGGAGGTGTAGTTTTAAGAGAAATCGCAGTTAAAAAGTTCGCTCCTTTCTTTTTTAAATTAAATTTTACAACTTCTAAATATTTTCGTCTCAAAGTATCTTTCGCCAAAGTTTCAGCCTCATAGACATTTTTTCGTCACAGAAAAAAATTAAAAACCGAAAAACCAGATTTCCGCCATTTTTTTGAAAAATGTTCAGGAAAATGCAAAAATAGTTAACACAAAAGTTGTAGATCTTTTTATGTCCTATAACTTTCACATTTTACTTTTTTCGATAGGATGCACAATTTAGCCAGAAATAGCGAAAAACAGTTTGCAACCCCTAAAACTGCACTCCATTGCATCACGGATATGTAGCTGCTGTCGGTTCGTGTTTTTTGTCCTCTTTTACAAGAGCTAAACCTATTTCTGCTGGACTAAAAAACCTCGTTTTATTTGAGTTGGCGGAAAGCCGTTATAGCGCCTGTGCAAAAGACCATTTAAAGCAATAGCCCTAAACGAGAAAGCTGTCCAAGTATTAGTAAATTAAAAATTAAATAAAATATAAAGTATATTGGGTCGGAATAGAAAGTTTAAAGTCAGCTTTCGGCGTAGTAGACATGGATAGACCCAGAAATAGTGCAAGTCAACTCAGCCATTCGGTCAAAAGGATGACATTTTCCAAAGACTAAAACCACAGATCATCGGTTGAAACTACACGAACACATTTTCAGTGAATTTGTAATTGGAAGTCAGCCTCATGGTGCATGAAAAATTACCCCCAAAAAAATATTTTAATCTTTTGCTTTAACTAAATACTACCGTCAAGAAAATATAAAACTTACCTATACTCTGGCGATGGACATCCCTGTGCCACACACAGCAAGACAGCACCTTCATCCTGGGACACAGCAACGTGTGAAGTATGCTCAACCACGCTAGGTGAAACAATCCCACGATGAGCTATAAAAAAACGAAAAAAAGGATACATACCACAATATATCAAAGTTTTATGAAATTAAATTGCATCGCACTCATTATGTAACAGATATAACCCTACGCTAATACCGGTGGGTCCTTAACAGAATACATTTGGCATTTATCCACTCAAGATTGCAGAGAGACATATACATATATGTACACCAATTGTCAAGAGACAATGCATCATAACAAGCCGGGGGCGGTAAGCACGCGCCCTATACGAAAACAACGTTGTATATACGAAAATCCTCTTGACGTGAGGTACGACAACGACAAGCGAACGTGCGGTACAATAGCACAGAGGGTATCTCCCAAGTGCTCGCATACAATTAATACTCGAATAGATAGGGAAATGTAGTTTTCGAGTGTTGCGCAAACATTTAACATGACCACACTGCAATTATTCAATGCAAGAGTGGAATTGCTTTACTGGCACTTGGCTAGCCGGGTCCGGATCCGCTTTCCCTCCTTCTGTATGTCAGGAGAGTAATTTAATATTGTCGACTTAAAGTCGGGCATACACTACACAGGGATACAGCGCAACTTGTCCCCTTGAATGTACGAAGAGACGGAGGATTCTATTTAATCCAAAATGTTGAAATATGAAACGTTTCACCAGCATAAATCTTAACCAAAAAATGGTTGAAAGTAAACAGGAATAGTACAAAGTGGGTTCTTGAAATCGGATAGAGAAGAATGATGATGAATCCAAGTGTGGGTATCTACGAAGATAAACAAAAATGTACAACCATACGAAGGGTGATTTATAAATTTCAGCAAGATGTAGTGTCCTATTTACTTGAAGCCCTTAAAGAGGTCAATATGGTTGGGAATACGTTTTGGTTTTGAATGGGATGGAAAATTAAAACCTGATTATGGGACACATACGAAGATTGTCACGTACTAGCTGAAACCTAATCCGTTTTGGATATATTCAGAGCTCATGACGGTCGGAATGTATAGCAAATTAAAGTTCTTTTTGTAAAATTAAGGAGGTTTTGACCGCGACAATGAACGAAAATGAGTGATCGATCTGGATTGTGTAAATTCAACAGTGGGCCTCAGCAAATAAATAAGTCCTGAGATTCATAAGCAAAGATTATACAAGTACATATCTGACATTGAGTGCAAAAATCTGACTAACTACAAAATAAAAGATCTGTATATGTAAGTCTTAAGAAATGCTGTCAAGTAACAACAATAATAGGCATTGGGACATCATACAAATGGTCTGGTCATAACTAGAGTTAGAAGTCTCCCACTAAGCGAAGCGAAAAAAAAAACAGAGTGAAAATATAGGATTCTTGTACAGGGTGGCATGGCGCACCAATTGTAAAGTCGGGAACGCCTCAATTATTGTTGGAATGGACTGCTTCAATTCAGTCAAATTCATTGGTTTCGTTTAGTATACCTTTTGCTTGATAGAACCCTATAAAAAAAAGTCTGGTGCAGTCAGGTCAGGTGACCATGGGGGCCAGCCGTCAGGCGAATAGGAGGATTAAACTTACTTGTAATTTGGACTTTGTACGGAAACAAGTTTAAGTCTTTACGAATTATCCGTTGTAATGACAATCTGCTAATTCCAATTTGCGTAGATAAGTTTCGAGTCGAAACGCTTGGATTTGCCTAAATTGGCGATGCTACAGCCGCGATTGTATATTGAACCCAAACATAGGGATCTGGATGGTATGGTCAGATGGTCTTCGTGCGATGTTTCCAGATTCGGCAAACATGTTTACCAGCCTCATAATGGTCCATCTACCCGGGGGAGTGCCACAAAACTCCCACCTAAATTCGTTTTGGACAGAAATGAAGGACTGCAAAGCATGGTACCGCAAATGGCAGAATAACAGTGTAGTCTACGGCACACATTTTATCCTTTTTCATAAAATCATTAAATGTTGATAAAGCTAACAGCTTTAAGAAGCGACCAGAACAGCAGTAGGCACTACAGTAATGCTGTGCATTATACATAGCCGTTTAACTAGAGGTTATACCTGATGTTGTGTGCAAATTTCCGCCTTCTACGTCAATTAGTTTGGTTTAGTTGATTCGGTTCGGACAGACATCGTAGCGAAAACAATAAGGTTCCTCCCTGTGGAAACGGAATCTTAAAAATATAAAAATGTGACAGCTGACAGTTCGGTTTTAGTAAAAACGAAGCGCTATACGAAAGAACAATGCATTTTCAATGTTGAGCAATATTTTAAAAATTATGAAGATTTGTCAGCTACAGTCCACAATTATTTTCGAGCAAAATATGGCCGTCATAGTGATTTAAACCCTTCAACTGTGAAGAGAATAATTGAAAAATTCAAGGAGACTGGATCAATTAGTGATCTTAAACACTCTGGGTGTTCTGTCACAAGTTGTTCAACAGAAAATAATATAAAACAGTTCGCAAGAGTATTGCTTACAGTCCATGAACATCAATTCGGCACCGTAGTGAAGAACTGGTCATTTCGAGAAGTTCTCTACAGCCAATTTTCACGAAAGACTTGAAACTACAGTTCAAGTGACTGAAGAACTGAAGACTACTGACCATGCAGCGCGAAGAGAGTTCGTTGAATAGATTTTGGAACAACAAGTGGATGCTGATTTTTCGAACAAAATCATCTTCAGTGATGAATCTCATTTTCATCTTGTCAAAATTGTCGCATTTGGGGTTCAGAAAACCTACGAGTAATTGTTGAGAAACAAATGCATCCACAACGCGTGACTGTTTCGTGCGGATTTTGGGCTGGAGACATTATAGGACCACTCTTCTTTAAAAATGTGACTGGTCAAGCAGTAACAATTAATGGTGTTCGTTATCGTGACATGATAACCCAGTTTTTAGCACCTAAATTACAAGATATGGATGTAACCAACATGTATGGTTTCAACAAGACGGTGCGTCGCATGCCATACAGCCAGAGAAACAATTCTATTACTTCATAAGTCATTTTCTAATCGTATAATCGGCCGATCAGAATTTGCCATTATAATTTGTTGCTTGGGTTTTTTTTTGTTTTTTTTTTAAGTCAAAGGTCTATGCAAACAAGGCCACGACTACCAACCCCTTGAAAGATGAAATTGGGAGGTGTATTAATGAAATTCAGCCACATTTTTGCGAAACGGTAATGGAAAATTACAATAAAAGAATACGTACTTGCCAGCAAAGCCGTGGCGGCCATTTATCCGATGTGCTATTCCATACATAACCCCAATCTGTATAGTCTATGAATCAATAAAAATGTTAAGCTTTCTAATTAAAAATCTGTATCAAAGTTGGGGCAGCCATTGCCATCTAAAGGCAATGACAAAAATACAAAGACTGGCATGTATAGGAACAACTAGTGCGTTGAGAACAACACCGACTGCTGGGTTGGAAACGCTTCTCAACTTGCTACCTATGGATCTATACATGCAAGAATCGGCTGCCAAAAGTGCGTTGAGGATAAGCTAGACAAAATGCTGGATCCCCAGTCTATTTGGATATGCGCGAATCCTCAAGGAACACGTAGGGAGTGACATCAACTATGACTACATGTCACCCTACCTAGACTTCGATAAACCATTCTCTTGCCAGTTTCCGAGCAGGGAAGAATGGGAGAGGAACAAACTCACGGAAACGACATCGATAGCCATCTACACTGTTGGATCAAAGATGGAATGTGGAACTGGCACCGGACTATTCTCAGAGGAACTCAATGTGCCTAGTTCAATTAGGCTTCCGGACTACTGTAGTGTTTTCCAAACTGAGGTACTGGCGGTCGCGGAAGTGGCAAGAATGGTGTCATGGCATCAATAATGGCATGATATTACCATATTTATTGACAGCCAGGCGGCTATCAAGGCAATCTCTAATAATGAGATAAAATCCAAACTAGTTCGCCGCTGTCGCGAAGAGCTCAAGGCTCTTAGCTCGCAGCATAATACGAATCTCTGCTGGGTTCCTGGACACAGGGACATAACCGGCAATGAGAGGGCTGACGAACTGGCAAGAAAAGGTTCTGCAATGGACCTTGACCAGGCAATTCAGTCGATCAAGCCACCAATCTGCAGTCTCAGAGAGCAGGTGGAATGCAGGATCCGAATGAAAGCCAATATCAGGTGGAAAACGCTAACCACCTGTGACATATCACGAAAGATGTGGCCAGAGTACAACAAAAGCAGGACCAACAAACTTCTGCGATACGATAGAGTATCGCTGTCTAAGATTGTTGGCGCCCTCACTGGTCACAACCTTCTAAGAAGCCACACAATGAAACTAAAACTCAAGAATGACGACATTTGTAGAGGCTGTAGTGATGAAGAAGCCCACGCGGACACCCCTCACTTTCTCTGCCACTGCCCGAGTCTCTGTAACTTGAGGAATATAACACTTGGAAGTTACTGCTTGCAGGATATACAGGGCAACGAGATGGATGGACAAAGTCGAGTAACGACGGGAAGGATGAAATAAAGCCAGTACAACACGGCTAACCCCTTTGAAAGGTATCACAATGGGTCCACAATGACCTAAGGTGAAGAGGAGGCTACTCAGCTTCACCAACCCGTTAACCTGGCGCAATGGCCAGTGGTTAATGATACAGTGCAAGGGATCCCAGGTTCGATCACCGGAAAAACACAAATTACATCTTAAAGTTTTTTCCACTGCGCCATCTCTCACGAACGTCTGACAAACATCCGAGAGTACAACTGTTCCGAAAAAGCTCCTCAATTAAACCGTTCGGAATCGGCATAAAAGTAAAAACTCACACAAACAAATGGTTGTGAAAAGCTAGGCCTAGGGTATCTATACGTCTGTTGCGCCAATTATTTATTTATTTTCTATCAAAATTACACTTTGCGTGAATAATGGAACACCCTTTAAAATAATTTTTGTGTTTTTATAGACCTGCTTCAAGACTCTAAAGAAAACTTAAAACATCATTGGTGTTCACTCACTTTTGACGCTCGGTGTATACTGGTGGAACATAATGTCCGCTGCGTGCACCCTGAAACTTGAAAACTCCCAACAAAGCCAAAGTTGTGCTCTTTGTCAGTTAGTTGGTAAGTTACTGAAGAAATAAGAAGCTACACAAACCTACAGGCTTTAACTTTGTACGAACACATTTATGTCAAAAAGTTACGGAAGCGATGTATGTAATGAACTTTATTAATTTAAAATATTTACACATTTTTTCCTCCTACACAATATCTAAACATAATACAAATCAAATGGTACCACCTGCTGACGCATAATAAATCTAAATAAATGTTTTAACTTTAACGTTAACAAGCGTACTTTAAAACGATTCGTCTAGACTCCGGAAGATAAAAAAAAGTACGAACTTTTATTTATTATTGCTCTTTTTTATTTTCCTAAGCCCATTCATCAAACGGAAAGTATATTCTTATCATTAATGGAATGGATACATACTTCCGTCAGGATGTGTGCTATTTATTTCCAAAGTTTACGGTTTATTTTTAGACGCTTATTGTTGTCTATTAATCGGAAGTTACCTACACAAAGACGCAAATCGAAACCAACGACCGGAAGATACATGCATTCACCTCACGAAATCAATCAATATGCCGAGAATCCTTCTTTTTCCCCCAAAGGAAACGCACAACTCGAGCGGAATAAAATCCCTGATGTGATTATCTGTGATTTGGAGTTATGAGATGATTTGGCCAGTGCTGGTTTGATTTAACCACTCCAGTCAATAGAAACCAATTAGATGGATGGATTTCAAACGAAAATCCTTAATGATCACAAGAAATCAACCATCTGTTCGAAGAAATCTATCTATATGGGATCAATGGCCAAGAGGGAACTGACCTTTAGATATACGAGCAGCAGTGCTGCCTCCTGAAAATAATTATGCTAAGTTAAGCCAACTCACAGGGCAGGAGTTAGCATATGCGTATATGTTGAATGCTGAAGGAGATGCTAGGGTTGACCTGGTTTTCGAATTTATTGTTCGAGGCCAACGCATATACACAAGCACAAATCCACAGCAACTGCACATAATCGCTTGCAATCTAAACTGTAACTGGCTCTGGAGAGAAAGTCCTGCGGCAGACAAGAGTGGAAGCGCAAATACCCTACATATTCACATTTATGATTAAAGTTACTTACCATTAATCCGGAGCCTGGTTGGTGTACTAACCACAACCTGTCTAGTAAGCCGGTGCATGCTCCGGCACCGAAACGATTGTGATTCATCACTATCCTGTAGATTATGTATGAGCAATTCGCCGGTGGGCAATAAATGGAACTTGCCATCTGTGGAATATATGTAGTAAATCGTCTCCATTAGTAACAAATCCTCTCGCACACACAGGGAGTACAGGATTGGGATAACAGAGCACACAATAGACGGTTGTTGGTCCTTGGCCTGTGTTCCGGACTAAACCGTGTTTATTGCTGGTATTAATTTATTAACAGGATAAAATAGATGAATGGTCCTCATTTTATATTTGCAATAAAAAGCCAGGACTTGCAGTCAACACACACATACGGTCCATACAAGCAGGACCAACAACAACAGCAGTAGCAAGAATAACAACTAAGTAGGATATACGTACCTCCTTGCAGCGATGGATAGATGTAGATTGCTGGTTCATGAACCCAGGAGACCACTCGAACTAGTTCCTTGACAAAGGTTGGCACGACACATCGCAGGATGGCGGTGCAGCCCCTCGAAGCTGATAGCACTTCGACGTCCACTTTGTACGCTTGTGCCACCACTGTAAGTACATTAAACACACACACAAATTAGAGGCAAAAATTATTTTTTTTTTTTTTCTTCATCTATGCTACTTCGTCCTTTTTGCGGCGAATTTCTGCGCCGCAAAAATGACTCGTGTGACTGAATATTTGATGTCATAATTTTACATATTTTAGTTATGTGATGTGGGGGGGTGGTCGGCTTCTTAGGCAGACTGGGGGGTGGCAAATCTCTCGCCATGGGTGAATGAGCGGAATATTAAGTGTGCCCAGATTTTAAGATTATAATTATGCCATGAATACCCGATGATGATGATGATGATGATGGTGATGGTATAGTGCTTGTGGTTAGGGAAGATAGTGTTATGGCAGTCATGATTCGATATTGAAATTTCAGTCGAGCAAAGTCCTCTCCTCCGCATATACTTGACACTTTAATGGGAGAACACGACGAGAGGGAAAGGACTCTGTTTGCCAGAGGAAGGGGAACAAGATGTAGCATTTCACAAACTATGGCATTATGCACACACAGAGAGAACGAGCCAAGAACGCTGCCATAGTGTTCAGTGGAATAATAGGAAGTAATTATGGAGAGCAGCAGCTTGCTGCAGCAGATTTCGATTTGTTTTTTTTTTTTTTTTTAACATCTTCTTCTTGTGAAGGATTTAACAGTGATTGTTGCAAATTCTTTTACATTTTAGCTGAGGAGTCAAAGCAGGAAGTGAATTTTACATCAAATCTGGGCATGCAGTTCGAACGCTGTGCTGAGGTTTGTGTTCGAGTGGAATTATGTATATTAGGTGAAGAAGCATCGTAAGGATATAGCTCTCTATTGCCAACAAGAGAAAGAAATTGTTTACCTTAAAATTACTTCATGTAAACAAAAAGTAGATGACTGATTAAATTGTGCAAAATTACCAAAATTTCTCAAAAATTTAAAAATCCACAAATTTTGGTTGAACCATTTGTTAGGTTAGGTTCAGTTTGTGGGCTGGCGAGGAGTACTTCGTGCCGCACTTAGATCAATACTGACCCATTGTGATGCCCGTGGGGGAAAGAGGTTGTCCCTTACCCATTATAAACTTGTATTCAAATTTTGTAAATGACAAAGCCTGTAATGCAACCACAGCATTTCGAAGTTGACCGTAAAATAAAAGGCTGTAATACAGAAGCCAAAGATCGTGCTAACTGGAGAGGCGTGTTGGTTGAGTCCCAGGTCCACCCCGGACTATAGCGCCATCTGTATTTTTTAGGAGCTTGCAATCATTCCAAACTCTCAGTGACCACAGGGCTTTTGTTTTACTGGCTTTTTTACGGGAATATGATTTACGGGCTTTTGTAATACGGGCTTTTGGATTGCAGGCAAACGTACCCAACCCTGTACGGCACCATGTCCGACAACGGAGGTCAGGGCGAAACATTTCTTAGTATTCATAAGAGGAAGATGGTCAGATATAGAAGGTCGCAGGGTCTCAAAGGCTCTGTGGCCTAAGTTAGATCGGAAAAAATCTGTAAAATTATTAAAGCTCAGCAGATCTAAGCTACGAATAAGCAATAGGAATTCTCTCCGGGCACTAGGCTTAACAGATACGGACACATGCAGGTATTGCGAAGAGTTACATGTCGCAGAGGATATTACCCATCTCCTCTGTGAATGTCAAGCCATTGCTCGGTATAGGAGGAAACACCTTGGAAGGTATTTCTTCAACAATTTGTAGAAGATTGGTCTCACTAACAAAATTGAAACAATCTTTTGTAGGGAAATGAATTGCTAGGGCGAATTGGTTTAGGTTTTTGGCCGTTAAGGTTCCCCCAGGGATGACGATGGGCCGAGTGCCGACTCCTCTGTGATGAACTCGCACCCTATTCAACATAACCAAATCAAACCTATTGATAAGACGACCTGTCGTTCTACAGATGAAGAGACTATCAATCAAATTGATTTCATATCGACTGCGATCGACGAGGATACCTTTGGTCTTTAATGTCATATATAACCAAAACCGAGCGATGTCTGTATCCACTGTCCCTCAATAGTCTCTTTAATTGTCAAATGTTCAATCTTCACCTGCGATCGAATAGAGGACAAAACGTCCAAAATGGATTTAGTAAACTGAGTGTGAACAAAAAAGGACATCCAACATTGACGAATCGAGCAGAAAGTCACAATAGACAGGTAAAGGGTGTTTTTTTAAGGTATAGAACTTTGAAATGGAATAAAACAAAGATGATGTTTTTAAATTGACATTAAATTTACTTTTTTCGAAAGATAATCCTCCGGCATTATAATTTAAATATGATTTCTGGCATATGACCGCGACGGCTGGCTTCGACGTAGTCTACTCTGCAGGTTCAATTTTCGATGACTTTTACCAACATTTGTGGCCATATATCGGCAATAACGCGGCGAATGTTGTCCTCCAAGTGGTCAATCGTTTCGGGCTTGCCGGCGTATACTAGCGACCTCACATGTCCCCACAGAAAATAGTCAAGCGGCGTTAAATCGCCCGATCTTGGAGGCCAATTCACGGTTCCGCAACGTGAAACTATGCGGTTACCAAACGTTTCCTTCAATAAAACAATTGTGGCACGAACTGTGTGACATGTTGCGCCGTCTTGTTGAAACCACAGCTCCTGCACATCATGGTTGTTCAATTGGTAAAGGAAAAAGTTTGTAATCATGACTATATAGCGGTCACCATTGACTGCAACGTTCTGGCCAGGATCGTTTTTAAAGAAGTACGGACCAATTATTCCACCAACCCATAAAGCACACCAAACAGTCAGTTTTTGTAGATGTAACACACTTGAGGATTATCATCATTTCAAATACGGCAGTTTTGTTTATTGACGTATCTATTCAACCAAAAGTGAGACAATTATGTTGACCGTAAAGTGGACGTAGTGCGCGATACGTATTTCGAACAGAAACATGATTTTCAAAATAAATTTGGATAATTTGGAAGCGTTGTTCAGGCGTCAGTCTATTCATATTGAAATGCCAGACCAAACTAAAAATAAATCACTTGACAGCTGACAAAATGGCCGCCAGTTAAAAAAGTGTTGCCAACTTGAACTTATATACCTCTAAAAAAAACCCTTTATAAGTTTGAGGTAGTAAATGACTTTGTCTGTCTTTACTACGGGCCGATTTTTATGTCTTATCTGACAGTTAACCACTATCTGATTGGCTATCTGACTATTGAAAAATCGGCCCTAAGTTTGAAAACGAAATTTTGCTTCACTCTGAACTGAAGCGCCACTTTAGTCAATAAGTAACTGCAGAGATGAGTTGCGAATACTTTGTAGACTTTTCTGTGAAACTATTTAGGTGACACTTGACGGCTATTCTCTGTGAGGGTTTCATGAGTCTGAGACTTGTTGACATAGACCCGTGACTTCAAAAAACCAAAAAACCCCGCAAAAATAAGAGCAAATCGTCAAAACGAGAGATTACTTGATCGTAGATTACATGCGCTTTTCGGCCAACAGCTAACAAACAGCTGATGCACTGCCTGCACTTTGTAAGGGAACATCTTTATACAGCCGTTCACCAAAATTGTCTACAAGGATATCCGATTGATGTCCTATTACGTAGCCAGTCGTCTGGTCGATACTTCGATACACCTACAGCTGCGAGCGATATTCGAAGAAAAAACGTCCGATAACCGGGACCGGCCAGACTTGGCAACATTTCGTGTACTCTTTTAGGCGAGTGGCTAAACGTTGTAGTGTTTGCCCAGTTGGTGTTGGATGACCGGGAAATCTGGGCCGAAACTCACGCTGCGCCAGCACCACCGACGAATTATTCCGCGTTCTTGGAGTAGGTATAGCGATTCATGTCTTATTGACGTGTATTTTGTATCTGTTTACTTTACAAATGTCAAAGTAGAATTGACATTTGCCGCCATTTACAAAACTGATAGCATCTGCCAATAGGATGATGAGTTTGGCGCCACTTTGCACCAATTGTACTACCCTTAGTCTGCTTCTAATAATGACACAACAGCCGAAATCAAGCGAAGAGTTACAGTTGCCAACTACTGTTTCTTTGGCCTAAGAAGGCAACTGACTATTAAGGTCTTGTCAAAAAACACTAAGGATACTCTATATAAGACCGTCATCTCATTCATTCATGCGCTCTACGGCGCAGAATCATGGACGCTATCAAAGGTGGATGAAGATATCCTTGGTTGATTCGAACGCAAAATTATTCAAGTGTTTTTCCCCGGAAAAACCCAAATTACATCTTAAATTTTTTTCTACTGCGCCACCTCTCGCGAACGTCTGACAAACATCCGAGAGTATGACTGTCATGAAAAAGCTTCTCAATTGAGCCGTTCGGACTCGGCATAAAATTGTAGGTCCCTTCCATTCGTCCCAAAAATAGAAACTCACACAAAACGAATAGTTGCGAGAAGCTAGGCCTTGGGTGTCACCCGCCTGTTGCGCCACCTATTTATTTATTTAATTTTTTTTTTTTTTTCGTCCGGTTTGCGTTGACGGGCTTTGGAAGAGGAGATTTAACAGCGAACTCTATACTACATGCTGTATAGCGACATTGACCTGGTCAGAAAAGTACGCATCATCAACAAACATTTCGACATGTTACTCTAAAAATCAGTATCTCTATATCTCGAATATGACTGTAAGTTGACTTTACATCGCCAAATTCCGAAATACGCCAAAAAATCAAATCTATTAGCCGAAACTGAATGAAAAGTTAGAGATACAATAAACATAAAAGAATTCCATATATGGTATGCTACCATAAGCAAAGAATTTAAACCATCTCCACCCGCCGAACCATAAAATTTTGAATTCTTAAAAGGATAAGTTAGCTTTCTGCTTTAAACGTTTAATCTTATTTGCACGCACAAGTACTTATACCTACTTTCAATTCCTCTGTGAACATCATCGCAGACCCCACACCACAGAGAAAACTTTTACAAAGCCAACCTAACGTTAACCAAAAGATTTATCAAATTAGAAAGACAACGTCTTACAATTATGCACAGCTAAAGCAATAACAACGAGAATTTATTTCCTCTCGTTTTGAGCGCCTTCATTACACGCGCTTCCTTTGTTCCCTTCCAAATGGCATCCTTCACAAAATGCAAATCAACTCATTTCCAGAGGAATGATCCTCATTACACGAACCCAGTATAATCCTCACAAAACTGTTTCCACCTCTCACTCTTTAATTCCTATAATCCAGCCAAACAAACACGTTCCACATCCTTAAACACAAAAGAAAAACAAAAGCCCCCTCCCCCCTCGTCCTAAAAATAAAGTGAAAGTTCTGCAATAGAAAAAAATAATCAAATTAACTCACCGGCTCTAACCTGTACATCCCTCGATATAATTCGGCCGACAGAGTTTGACGCCACACATCTGTAGATTGTATTATGAATATCCTGTCGATAGGAGGCGGCAGCAAACGGCAATAGCACTAGAGTGCCGTTCCTAAGCACCCGTCGTACACCGCTTATATCGGCCACCGGTGACCCATCCACAGTGACCCAGTCTATCACTGGCTGTGGGCTACCCGATGCCGAACAATCCAGCCATCCACCTGATGAATTTGAGAACTCTGAACGACCGGGCGGTTCCATCACAAAGCCCGGACCACGCATATGTGACTCAAATACTTCCGACAAAATTATATCTGCAAAAATAAGAAGAAAAGAAGACCAACATTAGAGTGACCCGTTTACAGTCCTTAGTGATTTGGTTAACAAATAGGAAGACAATTCAAGATTGAGACATGTACACAAACACAACACTCACACACATTAAGATATTTCGGAAATGGCCACAAATGCAATCTGTATACGCATAAGCATTAGGCCAGCATTAATGTTTGTAATACAATTATTATTAGCCCTAACTCTAATGCTACCGTTATACGAGTACGAAGTTTGGCATGAAAATCTGGAAAACATTGTTATCAAGTGCACTTTGGGGTAGGAATAGGTAGAACAGTGTTGGAGATTGCGCTTGAATGTGTGTGAAAACATAAGGACGAAATTGCTACAAACTTTTTTACTACACCAGCTGAAGAGAACAACGAACAATATGACGACGATAAAGGATGATGATGATGATGATTATGATGGCGATGAAGACCACTTGAGTGGGTTCTGCACACGTCATCGATGAAACGTGGTTCACTTGCATTGTATTTTTTTTTTCTTTCTTCTTTTGCCCACAGTGAGGAACGTTTTAATAGAATCATTTTGATTTTTTAAGCAAAAGTGTTCTAAACATCTGATTTCTAGTCGGTAACTGAGGCTATTTTAGAAATTTTTCAAGTTTTCTTAGGTCTGTTTAATGGTATAATTTTTTTCTAGCAAAAAATTGTCTGTGTGTGCCAATACTTGTCTTTATAAAATGTAAAACAATGAAAATAAAGTCGCACTATAATATGAAAATACGGAAAATAAAAGTCAATTGGTAGAAAACTATAGAGCGATCGGCTTGGGTCTCTACATTGTCCAAAGTTAAAAGAAAATGCTTTGTTTTGTTTTCTGAAAACCAGGCGTTGTGTTATATTCAAAATACTTCTTGGGGTTTACCGAAAATACATTTGTAACAGATGTAGTTGGCCTATATTACTGGGTAGGTGTGTGACTCCATTTTTTCCAAAAATTAAAAATGTGAAAAATTATCCTTTCTCGAAAATAATTGTTCAATTAACCTCGAAAACGATAGAAATTTTCGTTTGCGCAAAATAATTTCTATGGTTTTTTTTTTAAATCGAAAGCGGTTTTCGCTTCGTTTTTACAGAATCCCATTGATTGAAAATTGAAAAGATAACTCTTATAGATTAGGAGGTTTTATCTGGCTTTATCTCCTGATTACATTGTCAGTATTTAAAAGTTCTATTATTTTTAAGTTAACATGGTTAAGAAGTCAACTTCTGTGCCTTTGGGCAACTTTTATAACTTCTTCTTCAAGCATTTCAATGTTTAGATCTCTATGTAGATCAGGGTTGATTATGTACCAAGATGCATTAACTATGTTCCTTGGTATGCACTTTATTTTGGAAAACTTGAATTTTTTCCAAAATTTGTTTGGCATGTGCAATGTGCATGTCCACAACTCGAGCCTATAGGTCCTAGACTGGTTTTAGAACTTACTTGTATAGCAGTAATTTATTGTAATTGGACAGAGATGAATATCTCCCAACAAGCCAATACATTTTACTATATCGAATGGTCAACTCATTTTTTTTTTTCTTTACATGCGCTTTCCAACACAGTTTAGCAAGTTTAGCAGTTTTGGAATTTGTGTTTACGTTTTTATACGTAAAATTAATAATGACTAAAGGTCATTTAATCTAATCTGACAATTTTTTTGTCCAATCTGAGAAATTTTCTATTGCCCTATGAAGTTTTTTTTTGCTACTTTGACAGTTGCTCCCAAAGCAAGGATAGCTGTGTCATCTGCAAATGTAGCTATAGTGGTTTCCCCACTTTCAGGCAAATAGCTAGTGAATAAAAGGTATAAAACTGAACCTAGCGCGCTGCCTTGTGGTACACTAGATTTAATTTCTCTTAATGTTAAGTACTCTGTCTCTTATTTAATTCAGAAGAATCGGTCTGATATTATGTGATTGTGACTCCAGAATTATCGAATATTGCTTTGGTAGTTGCCTTTGCAGTTTGTGGATCAGACCTTTATGTCAGACTTTATCGAAAGCGTGTGCTATGTCAAGAAATATTGTATAGCACACATTTTTCTCCTCAAATGCTTCTTCGATTTTTTCTGTGATTCTATGCACCTGATCAGTCGTAGAGTGCTTATTTCTAAATTCAAATTGGTGATTTGGGACTAGCGATTTTTCGTCAATTATTTTTTGCAGAAGTTTTACCAGCATTTATTCGAATAACTTTGACAACATTGGGAGTTACCTCGCTAGGTGGTTTACCTGGTTTTGGTATCATTATTAATTACTTTCGCGACTTATATTAATATTAATATTAATAGTTTTTAATCTAGATTCACAATATTTATTTTTGGTAGAAACGGTTAAAGTGCGGTGCGAAACCCGCTAAAACTCTTGAGGTAAAGTTGGCTATTAAACGTCTTTAACTTTGAGATAAAAAAAATTATCTTCAACTATGCCGAAGCTCAAATACCCGGTACTATATTATTTTAAAAATAAAAAAATATTTTAGTATTAAAAAATTATATATTTGTATGGGTATGGGTAGTTTTTATTCGACCAAGCTCATTTTTCGTCAAAAAATTTTAAATACTATTAAAACAATATGTGCAAAGTTTAAACTTTCTATCTTTACTGTAGCTATTAAAATTTAAATGTTAACATAAAATAGCTATATATTTTGTATGGGAGGTAGTAGTAGTTTTCATCCAATCTTTCTCATCTTCGAACTTAGCCTCATTTTGGCGGATAAAAGCTTACGTACAAAATTTTGATAGCTCTTAAATTACGGCCGTAATTGTGCGGACAGACAGACGGACATCGCTAGATCGATGCTGATCAATAATATATATAGTTTGTCATACCTACAACGCCTCCTTATGTGCGTTACAAATGGAATGTCAAAGTGAATTTACCCTCACCACAGTGTGGTACCGGATATAAATACTGCCGGATACTCCTTAAGTTAACTAAGTTGCAGCACAAACTAAATTTATACCAGTTTAGTGAGTAAACAGCTCACAGTACAATGAAAACGCGACTATATTCATACAGCCTTATTTATAAACTTTATACACTCTTTATAATAGCTCTAAACGCAAAAATATATATGAGGATTTTGCGTTTAGAGTTATTATAGAGAGTGTATAAAGTTTATAAATAAGGCTGATAGTGTCTTGTGAAAGATTTCCACCTGCCTCAAAGAAAAACAAAAAATTGTTCACCTCTTATTCGATTGAGAATTGTTTTAACAAGTATTTTAGATAAGTTGCCGATAGGAAAAACAGTTTACAAAATGAGTTCGAGTTAATGGGGGTTCGTTAGTTCAAAGTTAGCTCTCTCTCTCTCTCTCTCTCTCTGAGCCCATATCGACGAAAGAGTACGACTGAGAATGGCAAAATCTTCAGTTTACATTAATTTCTCACTTTCCTACATCAAACCGATTTTTATCGCAAAATCCAATGTTTTTAGTTTCCTTTTGTGCATCATTTATCACTGTGCTACCCACAACAAATTACTTAGAGGAAAATTAAAGAAAAACTAAAGGTAATGCAAAAAAAGGTCGAAAAATACGAGTTACCTCTAGTTTCACACTGGAAAATTAAACTATACTTTTAGTTTAAACTTTAGTTTAACAAATAATTTGGTTTCACAGTTTGGTTTAAACCTTGAACAGAGTTCATTCTGTAGTTTAAGTTAAACTACAGTATTCTACTGTTTAAACCTCAGATCAGCCGATTCTCAAAAACACAAATATTTGACCTTGTTTCCTTGAAAGAAAAAACAAGGAACGGTTTTGAAAAAAGTCGTAAAAAAGCTAAACACTGTACAAATTCTATTCAATAAATCTAGTTAAACTAAAGTTCAGATTAGATTGTGAAACCGGACGAGTGAACTTCGAATTTAAACTTACGTTCAGGTTCAGTTGAACTTTAGTTTAAACTTCCAGTGTGAAACTGTGGGTTAGAGGGAAATTCGGCTTATGACACCAAGTGGAAAAGAACAGACGCAGAAACTGAAACAGTAAATTCTAGTTCTGTTTACGTTGCTCGCTCAGCTACACAAAACTGAAACAGTTCCAGAAAAACATGGCTGCCGTTTATTCTGTCAAAAGCTATCATGAAATTATGTCCACTTAACACATTTTTTTCGTCTGGTAGTCGAATTTGCAACTCAAACTACCAACCTAAAGCAGGCAGCCAGATGACAGATGAAAAAAAATGCAAACAAAAAACCTACCTCCCACTATAAATTGGCATTTCTGTCGTTGACAGAAACAAACAATATACAATGAACGTCAAAAGTGATTGAACACCAATGATATTTTTATTTTCCTTTAGAGCTTGGGAATTATTTGCTTTAAATATCTATAAAGTATTTTATCCTGTCAGACTGCAGATTTTAAGAACTTTTTCAATACTTTTTCCATTGGTGAGCGTCACCAAAGCTCTTTCACATTTTTTTTAGGGTCTTGAAAATAGTTCTTTAAAACGAGCAATCTGTAAAAAGTTTGATAACGAAATAAGAATAACAAAACGTATTTCATTTTGACAGGATAAAATATTTATAGGTACATATTTAAAAAAAAAAAAGTGTAGAAACTTCAAAGACAGATGAAAACATCACACAGTGTTCAGTCACTTTTGACGCTCACTGTATGTACTCTTTGACTTGATTACGTTCTGTCGTCAAACAGCCATTTTTCTGTCGCTAAATTATATTGCTGGAAAAAAAATTGTCTGCTCCTAATTCTGCTTCTGTTGCAAATGTACGAAATTTTGTTTCTGTTCATGTTTTTGTTCTTTGCCAATTGGTGCTTAGAGAAGCTTCGACTTAGGCGGCTCTCAGATTGAGGCAACAAGGAATAAGCAACTAGCAACTGCCAATAAGCAATCAACAACATTTTTCGTTCGAGCGATATTTAGTTGCTTTGATGTGAGACCTCTAATTTAATTCAAAGTAAAATAATTGTGAGCAATAAGTCGGCTCTCACACTGAGGCAACATTCAATAAGCAACTAGCAATAGGAAACACGCAAAATTATCGCTCACAATTATTTTACTTTGAATTAAATTAGAGGTCTCACATCAAAGCAACTAAATATCGCTCGAATGAAAAATGTTGCTGATTGCTTATTGGCAGTTCCTATAGTAACTATAGTTGCTTATTGCTTGTTGCCTCAATCTGAGAGCCGCCTAATATTGCGTGTTTCCAATTGCCAGTTGCTTATTGAGTGTTGCCTCAATGTGAGAGCCGACTAACGATAAATGGCTATAGCAAATGATTCGCTTGAACTTCAACAGAATGTACTCTCTTGCTTTTGCAAAAATAAAAAATGTGGGTCATCTTTAAGCTGTCCCCTTTTAAAAATATGTAGTTGATTACAAGTGCGTAGCGCGTAGCCTATTAAGTACTTCGCAGAGTTTAAGGACCGAAAATACCCATTCACACTAAACCAACACTTGTGAATATAATTACCCTTTCAGTAAACAAACAAGCAAAAAAAAAAAATCAAAAGTGACCTACTTCGACAGTCGCTCATTGTAGCACACAAACTTAGCAGCCTCGTTATGCTAACAGCCGAAATAACAAAAATACCTACCCTCTCGCTGTCATCTTCAAAACCATCTAACATAATGCACATGAATATGTTTGTGTACTCGTATGTTGCATTTGACTTTCAACAACATGCTTTGCGACACGAGTAGGCACCCGCACCCAAGCCAAGAGTAGGTAGTAGTATAGTAAAAGAAGCTACAATGCGCAAAGAAGGGATCCTGACGAACGAAACAATTCATGGTGACGAATGACCGTAAAAATGATGTACAAGTTCTCCCATTCATTGTCGTTCATTTGTACATGTGTGTGTATGTTGGCTACGATGTTCTGCGCGTAGTCGTGTTTCTTTTTATGTTTGTCATTGCACAAATGCTTCGGGTTGTAGTAGTAGCAATTATGCCCTCTAGAACGGCTCTTATATCCCGTAGCTATACAGCCTCCCTCAGCAATTATTGTTTTCTTTTGGGGTGTGAGCGACTTTCATTGGAGTTTTCTTTTTATGCGAGTACAAGTACACATACCTAAAACAATCCTTCCATCTGTAGGTATCCCGCCGCCACTCAGGAGTTCCCACCCCCACAATAAGCTAGCGGCAATACCGATAGCAACAGCAGTACCAGCTGAAAGTGAAGAGCTCTTTCTGTGTGCGCTTCCGTTTCGCCTTCCCTCGCTCCCACATTATACTTTCTGCGCTCACTTTCCCTTCCCCGGCAAACTGGCATCCTTCTTGCGTTTGTCTCGTAAATTTCTTTCGTATACGTACCGACTAGGTGCTCGTATGCTATGCCGGTTGATGTGTGTTTTAAATTTGCCATTATATTAGTATAGAGTATTTGTAACCCCTATTTCTTTTTTACACTCCTACTCCTAGTCCTAGTACTACGGATGTGAAATGCCGGGAGGGGGAACACACACACGAAATCGGTCAGAGCGGAGGCTATAAATGCTGCAATCTAAATGATTTTATTTGTTCCCATCTAGTTGGAGCAAAATCGATGGGGACTCGGATTTTGTTTGTCGGACACAATTGACTTAAGGCGCATAGGAATTGATGCCCTCCCTAGTGTAGTGGAGAGAAAACGATGGCGCACTTTGCGTATTGTTGGCTCAAGCCTTTCGATTGGGCTATACAATCCTCTCCTCCGCTATACATCGAAACGTAATGTTCTTTAGCTGAAAGAGAAACGTGGAGTGGAGTGGAGTGCGGAGTCCTTGTGCAGCCGGTAAGTGCTTCGTATTTCAGCTTATTTGTGCGCTTATTGACATATTTTGTCGAACCAAACGACTTGCGGAGAACTTTGGGGTGGTGAGTAGTTTTTGTTGGAATTTCTACAATTTGACCATTGTTTGAGGAGTGGATTCGGATTGAAGCGGCGGCGAAACCGGAATCCTGGGGTAAAATGTCGAGTAAACATTGTCGTTTGCTATCAAAGTAGACATTTTGTGTGATTGAAGGAAAATGTTTGTATATGCGGTGGAAAACAGGTGTCAAAAGGCAGTATTTTGATAGAGCTGTCAGAAGAAATCAAAGATTTTCGTAATAAAATTACATAGAAAGTGAAACAACAACTACAACTTGTTTCGGTGATATTATTGAATAGGTGGGTTATCACCTGGGGAATTACATATATTTACTGTATATGTCGTTGACAGTTTGATTGGCATTAATGATGTTACTTAACATTTCATTGGACAAGTTGTTGTGCTAGTTCAGTGATTCTGTCAGCCTATTGTTTGTGGCAGGCGTGCACATTACTCAATTAGTTGGCTGTATGTATAACAGTTATAGAAGAGTGTAGCTCGTTATTTCCGAATGTATATGTGATTTTTTTTAGCCATGCATTTACAATCTAGGTTACAAAAAATGCGGCAGATGATTTCAGTCATTTTAAAAGAAAGGTATAGTCTGTTTGGAAATGGTAAAGCTCTCGGAGAGCAGTTTTTTGTTCCGAAGAAGCAATTCCAACTCTTCACTTTTATTTTCGAAGAAAAAAAGATAATAAACAACGAATTTTCTTATTGATGTTTCATAAAAAAACTAAGGCTGCATTTGCTTAAATTCAAGGTAAATTAATTCTTCACATAAATACCCGCATACACAGCAACGAAGAAGAGCTAAAAAATAAAATTCAAATATTCGGTGGCGTATACGCAACATTTTTCTGGCATCTTTACATTTAACGTACGGAGACCGAACAGATAAATATATTTGCGGATTAATAGTTTTATAATCTTATTGATGAAGACCTTTTAAGCTTGAATTATCCAACTGACATAGCGGATAGGATATTTTGGCCCATAGAGTTTACTTTGAGTTTCATTTTGAGTAGAGGTAGAGTGAAAGGGAAAATCATCTCAAAGTTGTTCATGATTTTAGTGAAAAAGTTATTATCGTACTTTGAGTCTATCTACATGGTGGGCCATCTAGTGGTTTCTTTTTAAATTATAGGTTATTTTGAGACTGACAGCTGGTTACCGCTCGAAATCACAATGACATCATCAATGACAGAAAGTCAGTAACATACCTCCGCGGAACGAAATGAGTCGCTTTACACTTGAACAACGTTGGGAAATATTGAAAACTTATTTCCAAAGTGTATGCTGTGTAGCCTAAACAGTGCGTTTTTTGAAAAGAAATTTTAGACGATATGAAGCCTGCTGTACGGAAGTTTGTGCAAAAAGTTCGTGAGACTGATATGGAAGGGGACAACACTAATGGCCCCCATCGTCGTACAGTGCCAATGCATCCATAGAGAGTGACAGTTTGGTGCGGATTGTGGAGTGGTGGCATCATTTGACCTTTTTTCTTCAAAAATGAGGCTGGGAACAACGTTTCGCCATGTTAACCGACATTTTTTTACTGAAATTGAAGACATGGTTTTGAACGACCTTTGGTTCATACAGGATGGCGCGCCATGCCGCACAGCCCATGCCACAATCGATCTTTTGCGAACCAAATTCCCCAAATCGTGTTATCAGTCATCTTGACGATGTCAATTGGCCGCTTTGGAGCTGCGATTTGACCTCTTTGGACATTTTTGTTTGTGAAGGATCGTAAAGGATCGATGTTATGCCAATAATCCGGAAACGATTCAAACACTTAAAGCTAATATCATCCAAGCAATCTGTCAGCTACAGCTCGAAACCATCAACAAAGTATTAGAAAATTGGAGTGATAGATTAAGCTACTGCGAAGCCAGTCGAGTCAGTCACTTGAACGAAGTTGTGTTCCATAATTAATGGGAATGTTTGCTCTTACCAAAAAAGCCATAATATATGGAAAAAATTAAATTTTGTTCATTTTATTGCATTTTTAAAAAGAAACTTGTAGTTGGCCCACCCTGTATAGATAACTAAAAAATTGCATCTAGTGGGTAGTAAAAAAGTTATAATTTAAAACCAGTTGTGAATGAATAATTGAAAAATTAATTAGAAACCCTTTTTTTAAATTTAGATCTACAGAAAAATAAAATTTAATTTAAAATACAATTTTCTGAACTGAACGCCTACACTACGTCAATGGACGTAATATCTGACTTGAATCTGTCTGTCAGTCGATAGTGATTTTTGTATATGTATAGAGGTTCCCTATTTTAATTCGGCGACATCAATGGTAGCGAACAAAAACATGATATACCACCTAGTACTTCTATGTACAGGGTTTTTCAATAAGAGCGCTAAAAAAGTTTTTTTAAATAAAACAAAAACGGTTTTAGATATCAATGAAATTCTTTATTCCTATGAAAGTACTTTTGATGCCATTATGTATGGAACTCGATTTCTTTTGCATGGCCACCACGGGCACGCTTGCAGAAGTCCAGACGCTGAACCCAAGAGAACCCTGAGAGACACATTTGGGCTTTCTTCAACTGAAGCCTCAGCGGAAGCAATATTCTCGACACTACGGTCACTTCTTTGTCTCACTGGCACGGGAACATTTTGTACTGTGCCTGTGGATTCAAATTTTTCCACTAGACGCTCAATTGTTGATCTGCTAGAACGATTATGACGACCATAAATTGGACGTAGCGCTCTTAACGTTGAGGCCACTGACTCCGAATTTCGGTAATAAATTTTAATAATTTCGACTCGTTGTTGGCTCGTATATTTTTCCATCATGAAATGGCAAACCTTACTGAAGAGAAATGTCAAAAGAGCGGCAAGAAATTCGGCGTCGTTTGCTGTCCCTGTCGCTCTACTTTTGTAGCGTCCCTATTGAAAAACCCTTTAAATCCTAGTTTGTTGGAGGATATCAGTAGGTGAGGCTGTTCATGTCACACTTAGATGAATGTAGAGCCGTTATGACGAACTAGAGATTTATGACTCCCACACACTGGAAACCTATGAAAAACATACGGATTGGGGAACCAAGCCGTTTTATTTACAAATTTAATTAAGTCATTAATGGACCTGTCTGAAAGTTCGTCTAAATCTTCGAATAAGTAACTACCCACGATTCTATTTCTTATGTGGTAAAGTGCTGGGCAGTGACAAAAAACGTGTTGTATATATTTTACATCACTGAGACTCGGGGTGTAAGCAAAGCCATATGAAAATCATATCTTTGGAAAAATGAAACACCCTAGTGTGGGGTGTCCCCATGCACCTCCTCATCACCGCATCCTCTGCACAGGTCACCTCTACTGATTCGCATTCTTTTTGGTATGGTATTCCAGCAAATTGTGTCCGGTGATAATACCCACAATCGAGGACAATGATTTCTTGTTCAATTCTAACCTTTTTTCAGTTTTCTGTTTGTTGTAGATTTGCCATTTTTTCCTCGTTATGCCACAGGTGGCGGCCTGGTTTAGTTCAAGGCAGGACCCTTTTTTTGCCAGCTTATCAGCTTTTTCATTTTCAGACACATCTCTGTCCCCGGGAACCCAGCATAGTCTTACGATGTGTTGCGCCCCAAGAACCCGTAGCTCTTCGCGACAGCGACTCACAAGATTTGATTTTAACTCAACGGCAGAGATCGCTTTCATTGCCGTTTGACTGTCAATGAAAAAGGTTAATATCGGCATGAGGTATTGCCATCATTGCAATTGGTTTAGCAGCCGTTGTCACTGCCAGTACCTCAACTTGGAATACTCTGTTGTAATCAGAAAGTCTGATTAAACTGAACAGTCCGAGATGTTCCGAGAAGAAACCCGAGCCAACGCCGATTTCCGTCTTTATCAGTAAGTAAAGGGTGGTTTTTTAGAGGAACACAAATTCAATATGAAATAAAATACTTGAAACTAATATAAATGTCTATGATATTAGCTTTATTTAATAGATAATTTTATGCCATTACTGTTTAAAAATGATTTCGGGCATGAGATAACAGGATCATGGAGTCCAGATCACAGGTCCATTACGCGAAATTATGCACTCAGCTAATGTTTTCCGGCAATAAATTGATGGTGTCGCGCGCCGTGTAGCATGCTGCGCCATATTGTTGAAATCAAAGCTCTGTCGTGGTTTCAACTTTTGCACAAGCTAGATCCTAGCTTTAAAGCCAAGATATTTTCGTACAAATCTTCCACAAAGTGGATGGGAAGAGCTCGAATTGCTGTTCAAGACAGCAAATCGACTCAATCCAACTCTCCTCAACACTGGTGATGTGAGACCTCTAATTTAATTCAAAGTAAAATAATTGTGAGCGATAATATTGCGTGTTTGCTATTGCCAGTTGCTCAATGTGAGAGCCGATTTAGGGGATGCGTATTATCTACTAGAATGTACATTCTTCTTCTTCTTTGTCGGAGGTTGTTACTATCCGATGGAGCACTCAGACACAACTACTGGTCCATTGTACTGCCTAACAGATACCTTACATTGCTGTACTTAGTTTTCCCGTCTTTCGAAG
Source organism: Cheilosia soror (assembly GCA_949372485.1). Taxonomy (NCBI): domain Eukaryota; kingdom Metazoa; phylum Arthropoda; class Insecta; order Diptera; family Syrphidae; genus Cheilosia; species Cheilosia soror. The sequence continues at coordinate 19,193,478 of OX443561.1, forward strand.
AAAGATGAGAAGGAGCTTCAGTGATGAAGAGCTTAGATGTTCGGCACTCACCACGTCAGCCCCAAAGATCCGCCACCTGATGCAAGCAAAGGCAGGACAACTACAGAGGAAGTGCTCCGCTGTATCGTCATCCACTCCACAAGCAGGACAGATGGTGGTGTTGCTCAAGCCCAACACATTTGTACATGGTGCGAAAACGATTCATCGTGTTCCGAATAACTTACTCAGAGGGACGATTATGTCGACCGTAAAATGGACGTAGCGCACGATAAGTTTCGCGAACCGAACCATGGTTAACTGGGGTTAATCTATTCACCGTAAAATAGCAAAACGTACTAACCACAAATCAACTTTCTACTGTCAAATTGACAATCTGTATAAAAACAGTATTGCCAGTTTAAAAATCAAACCTCTAGAAAAACACCCTTTAGAAGAATGGTGGTGTGAATACAAATTGAGTGTGTTTCTTCAGCCTTTCGAAAGAAACACTCGCTTAAGTGTGAGTAAAAATTGCTTTCTTCAAGTTTGAAGAACACATCTTACTCATTGACATTATGTTGAAACTAGAAATAGTTCTCTCCATTTTGGCATTTCCCTTCTGTAAGTGTATTCTATTAAAAAAAATTTGAAAAACAGTGGAAAGAGAAGCATGCTATCAGAATTTACTTAGTTTATTTTCGATGAATATGTAAATAAACTATGCAGAACCTATAGATTTTACAACGCTATCGAAGTTACAGTAAGAGACAATCAAATTTCCACAATAATCAACTCAATTGCAGCTACCATAAGCCCCTTCGATATCTCAAATTGTCGATACTCATCTTTCCGTCTGAATAATTCTTTATTGTGACCTCTAATTCCCAGCGGCTACCGTATGTTTTATGATAGGAAACAAAAATCACTACATATCCCTCGGTATCACTTACTACTCAGCCAGAGGATCCGTTCCGTATATATCGTATCCAACCAAAATATTCCTTTTCCACAAATGTGAACAATCCCAGCTATCGAAAAAATACCCCGAAGCTTGCTGCTTTCATTATTCCTTCATGTATTCATTTTATTTGACGAATATGAAATGAAATCGAAATCTGATAATCAACGTAGTATGTTCATTTTTCTTTTTGATTACATTTTGGCCCTTATCTCTCGCTTTTTCCCGGAACCAAAATGAATATCCAATAAAATACGATATTCACCCGAGAGATACCGCAGATACTGAATGCCACAAAAGGAAATCACTACGAGATAAGTTGATGGAAATATATGGTACATCCTGGGAGGAGGATTTTTCGTGTTCTGTCTGATTGATTGGCTGAATGGAATTCCTGACAGCCTCCAAACGGAGAACACTGTTAACATAATCATAATTGTCGTTGTTTTGCTCGAGATTTAAACGGCTTTCGCTTTATCAATCAGAGGGAATTATTTTATCTCCATTCGCTACATCGGCGAAGATGTCTATCAGCCAGAAAGGGGATAAACCAAACGTATAACTTTGAAACTTTGCTCTGGTGAAAAATAAAACTTTCGCAATGAAATAAACCGCACTCCTACAATGGACGTCAGAAAGAGAGTTTCAAGTTCTCCGATGTACAATTGGGGACGAAAATCATTATGACGACGACGACGATGATGATGACAAAAAGTACGATATCTTTAGCAAGTGTAATTAAATTGAAAGATATCATTGTCAAACTGCACAAGTTAGCAAACTTTGAAGCACAACCACTAGGAGGCAATAGTTTTAGAAATTGTGGATACTGGGGGGCTATAGTTGCTTAAGAATAGATGTACGTGCAATTGAAGCCAATGTGTTAGTGTTATCCATTTTACTATGTACTACAATTATTGTTGCAACTTTGTTTGATTACTGGTTACCATAATAATCCCTGAGGGTTCCCCAGGATAATAATCCTGATAGGATTGTATCGGTTCCATATTGAATTGTCTGCCATCGAGTAGTAAATGATTTGAGCTTGGGAGGGTCTATAGTCAGATTGAGAAGACTGAGTGAAGACCGGAGATGGAGTCGATAGCAAAAGGGAAGGGTTAATTATTTGGAATGTGCAGAGTGTTGTATTATAATCCGTTCAAAATTAATTTAGCAATTCAGTTGTATTTTCGTAATTGCCACAGTAATTTTCTTTCCTAAATTTAAGACAGGCTTGATTTGTCATAATGACTTTTGTGTCAAATTTTGCAACATAATATGTATCTCCAATTTGTAAGATTTTGTTTAGGTGGATGTCTGACTTGCCGGAGCAATAAGATGACGTCGACCTAAGAGATCTATTGTGCTTGTTAGATGGATGTATAAAGAGGTGACGCCCTATTTGCTTTTCTACATTAAACTACAATTACATGGCCATTTTTTGAGTCATTTAAATGGCGCTGTGACGTTAGGAAAAAATGTCGCATTAGAGCGACATTTAAGCTCAAAATCAAATGACGGACACTGCGAGTCATTTAAAATTTTCCGTTGGGATGCCATTTAAAAGTCGAGCGAAAAAATGGCGATCAGACGGCTATGACTTGCCTCATCAAAATGGCAAATGTCACCTTTCCTATTATTTCGATTTCCCGTCATTTATCTGTTTTGTGATCAGACGGTAATGTCGTATGAGAAAAATAAAGCTACTGTCATGTGTGTTTTTCTCTCGGTGAAGACGCATACGTGAAAGAAGTGAAAGAAAAAAAATATTATAATAAATAAAAAATGTTAAAAAGAACTTTTGAGGTGATGGTGGAAATTGTGGAGACGTATAAGACGAGCCAACGCGACGAAAGCGGAGTATTTGGCAAAAGAAGTGGTTGAGCCGTCGCGAGAAGAGTGGATTTTGTGCTGGAACTGGATTACTACTCGAATTGCGCGAAGAAGAACCTGAACTATATCGCAATGTCCTTCGTATGTCAGCCAATCAATTCGATTATTTGGTGAGGTTGGTGAAGCCACACATCGAAAAACAGAACACAAATATGCGAGAGAGCGTTTCAGATGAAGCACTACTGGCAATCACGCTGCGCTACCTGGTCACTGGTGAGAGTTTCCGCAGTGCCAGAGCCCCATAAATTCTCGCCCGACTTAAATATCTAATCTAATCTCATCTAACACGTCCTTTCGCCACGAGACAAAAATCAAAATGGAAGCACAGATATCGTATTAAATGCTTCGTCATTTGCGTAGAAAAATGGCATGGCAAGAATTTCGAGCCTTGCCATTTTTTGGAGGCTGCCATTTAAATGACGCAACAGCCAAAAAGTTTAGTCATTTGTCCAAGGCGTCATTGAAGAGCGATCACACGGCCATTTTTTTCCGACATTTAAATGGCACTAAATACATGTCATTTGGTCCGACATTTTCCTAGTCATTTAAATGACGCCGAAAATGTTATCCCAAATGACTGCTTTGTGATGCGATTTTTACGTCAGAGCGCCATTTAAATGACTCGAAAAAATGGCCGTGTAATCGTAGCTTTACTGACCACTGAGGCTATATTTTTTTCGCATTAAAGGAATGTAAGCCTAGCTTCTCCCAATCACTATTTCGGTAAGAGCCTTACATTTGTAACTAATAGTAACGATCTACAGTGTTATGGCTTATCCAAACGACTGAAATGAGAAGGTTACAGTGTCCGATGTTTGTCAGGCGTTTGCTAGAGGTGGCGCAGTTGAAAGAACCTTAAGATATAGTTGGTGTGTTTTCTAGAGGTTGAACCTAAGATCCATCGCACAATAGTACAGAAACTAACCACTGTGCCGCTGAAGCATTTTTAGACGATCAGTTATTAATTCAGTTGTCACTTCAGTTAAAAATGGCAGTACATTTAGACATCGCGTCAGTTGAGCTTTCAATTTACTCGTGAGTCGTGAGTAGCCGAAGGTTAGAAGATATACTTATATACTAAAACTGACAACTAAACTGAAAACTTAAATGAATTCCATCAGTTTCAGTCTCAGTTTCAGTTTTAGTAGAGTATTCAGTTAGCTACTGGGCAACAAACGGTTTAGTTTCATTTAAAGAGCTGAGAGGTGGACTTTCATTGTAATCGATGGTTGGGTAAAATTTTTTAAAGTTCAGGTACTAATCTAGTGACTTTGTAGTACTTTTTGCCTCAATTTTTGGTGATATATAAGAAGCTGACATGTCAAAGCGAGCTCTTTCGTCATTTCTGGCTGGTTTAAACTACATTCTGTTTTCTTTGAGCTGACAATTTAAGTCTAATAGCCCCTTGCAGCTCTAGTCGTATCACGCAGTTTTCTCTAGTCTTGTACTCTCTATCTGTTAGGAGGTCCATACTTAAAATAGTTGGAATCGGGCTGCATTCTCGACGTTGTTGCCAAAAATATAATGACTAGTTAAGACTTTTAAAGAAGTTGTTGAATCCGCCCAGTCAGTTATTTTCGAAGTTTCTTAAGAAAAGTTTGAAATCAAAATGCAAACAGAATCCATGGATTTCATCTGACCTAGGGGGTAACAATCGATACTCACTTAATATTGCGAATAAGCACATCGACAAGCTTCGCGTTGACCTAAGAAAATCACTCTTTGGTCTTGTAAAGGGAGTCCTATAATTCACGCAAAATTTGACTATTGCGCCATTTAATAGCACAGTGATGCCAACGGAAAAAAAAGATAACAATGTGACAGCTGACAGTTCGGGGTTAGTCAAAATGGAGCGCTATACGAAAGAACAAAGCATTTTCATTGATGAGCAATATTTTAAAAATAATGAAGGTTTGTCAGCAACAGTCAGCAATTTTCGAACAAAATATGGAAGTCGCGTCATAAAGAATTAAAATCATCAACTGTGAAGAGAATAATTGAAAAGTTCAGGGAGACCGGATCAATTAGTGATCTTAAACACTCTGGGTGTTGTGTCACAAGTCGGGCAACAGAAAACATTGAAACAGTTCGCAAGAGTATTGCTTACAGTCCATGGACATCAATTCGGCACCGTAGTCAAGATCTGGTAATTTCGAGAACATTCTGGAACATTCTTCTTCGAAAATGTGGCTGGTCCTGACCAACAATTAATTGGTAATTGGTCCTGAGTAACAATTAATTTCGTTGTCGTGACATGATAACCCAGATTTTAGTGCCTAAATTACAAGATATGGATGTGGCCAACATGTGGTTTCAACAATACAGTGTCACATGCCTTACAGCTAGAGAAACAATTCAATTACTGCATGAGCATGAGTCATTTCGTAATCGTGTAATCGGCCATTTTTTGCGAATCAGAATTGGCCATTCATATCTTGCGATTTAACGCTTTTTTTCTTTGAAGTTTTTTAAAGTCAAACGTCTTTGCAAACAAGCCTACGAACACCAACCCCTTAAATGAGCAAATTGGGAGGTTTATTAATGAAATTCAGGCACATTTATGCGAAAAGGTCATAGAAAATTTCAACAAAAGAGTACGTACTTGCCAGCAAAGCCGTGGCGGCCATTTATTCGATGTGATATTCCATACATAACCCCAATCTGTATACTCTATGAATCAATAAAAAAATGTAAACTTTCTTATAACAAATCTGTATTTTCTATCAAAATTACATTCTTACAAAATGTGTGCTCTACAAAACCCTTATCTTGCCAGTTCTGCTTTATGGCGCCAAGTGCTGGACGATAACCAAGAAGGGCGAGCTAATACTGGACTCCTTTGAAAGAAAAATACTTCGGCGGATTTTTGGTCCTATGTGCGAGGAGTGCGAACGGAGAAGAAGATACAACCGCGAACTCTATGACCTGTACCAAGATGTGGATATAGTCCAAAAACCAAAAAAAAAAAAGTCGACTGCATTGCCTCAGCCACAACGAGCGAATGGAAAATAATGTCCCGGCTAAGAGGGTCTCCGAATCCCAGCTTCCAGGTTCGAGTGGACAAGGAAGACCAAGCCTCCGTTTTAAAGATCAAGCCATCGCGGATGTCAGAGCGGTTGATCTAGACAACTGAAAGCATCGTGCAGCAGTGTCTCAGGCATCAGAGACTCTTCACGGGTCCCGACCCCGACAAGTTGTAGATTTTCCAAAGTGTGCTATCATTTTTGACTGATACCTATTTGACATTTACCTACGTTACATAAGTGCCTATTGTTTGACAAATTATTTGCTCAAACTTGTTTGAAAAATCGGTCCTTTTTTACCCCCAGTTTCACAGTGGAAGTTTAAAACTTTTAGCTTAAACTTCAATTCAACAATTAATTCGGTTTCACAGTTTCATTTAAACCTTGAACACATTTTATTCTGTAGTTTAAGATAAACGACAATACTCTGTCGTTTGGGTCGTATGGCCATAGCAACATCCTGGATTCGCTACCAACCTGCATGGTCACGTCTCCAACCAACTACATAACGCCCAAATTAAACTTCACGCTGTCGTTTGACATTTCAATTTCAAAGCTGCCGATTGTCAAAAACAAAAATATTTGACGTTGTTTTGCGTTTTCTTTGAAAAGACAAGGATTGGTTTTGGAAAAGTCGTATAAAAGCGAAGTACTGTACAGTACTGCCAAATTCCATTCATTAAATTTAGTTACACTGATTTCAATTAAACTGAAGTTCAGATTACATTGTGAAACTGACCGAGTTGAACTTCAAATTTAAACTCAAGTTCAGGTTCAGTTGGGATTTAGTTTAAAATTTCACAGTGAAACTGGAGTTTAGTCGTTTAGTGGGCTTGTGAAAAGGTAAAATTGGCATTTCTGAATTGAGGCAAATCTTCAAGGGGCCCATGACACTCAAGTACTCCAACGAAAACGCACTCTTTGATGTGGTCTTCACGTTGGTAAGATCATCAGTTTTTTTTTAAAGGCGTCGGAACCTGAGTTGCAATCAATGGTTATTTGGTAAGGTTATGTCAAATGTGAAATGAATATTTCTTCGAAAACATGGACGGCATTGATCGGAAATGTATGCTGTTCCAGTCGGAAACCCGCCCATGAAACAATTGACTTACTGAAGACTCCATTCAATGCCAATATTACATCATCAGGAAATTGACTAGCGCAGGAGTTCCATAACTGTGCGTCGCGCGCACTGGGGCGTCGTTAGGCTATCCTAGGGGCGTCGCAAGACGGTATACGCATAGGTCGCCTGCATAAGACCGACGTTCCATCAGCTTTGAGCTCGATTTGAAAAAAAAAAAATGTCGGCTCGAGTCGACGTTGGCCATTGTGTTTTGTCGTGCACAAGAAGTCGGCATGTTGCAGACTTCAACTTGGCAAATTTTGCGTCGGGACTTGGGCCTATATTCGTTTAAGATCCAACTGATCTGCAGGAGCTCAAAGTTAATGATAATGACTATAGAAAAATCATCTGTAACGACGAGGCGTATTTTTAGATGAATTGCTATGTTAACAAGCCAAAATGCCGTATATGGGATGACGCTAACCCACCCGAAATGGCAATGCATCCATAAAAAGCCGTAAACGCCGTGACGTTGCTAAGGCTATTAACATCAACGGCGAGCGCTACAGAACGATGCTAACCGATTTATTTTGACCCAAATTGAACGAAATGGAAGTAGCTGACATATGGTTCCAGCAAAACGTGGCTACGTGTCACAGCAGACGCCACGATGGTCGTTCTGTATAAACGATTTGACTGTATGGTTATCTCTAGCAGAGGTGACGTGAATTAGCCACCAAGATCGTGCGATTTAACCCCGTTGCCTGAAATCGCAGGTCAATACGAATAAACCGCAGTCGACCAATGCCTTTAAACCCAACATAACCAATGCCATCGCTCAAATTTAGCCGGATCTATGCGGCAGATTGGACCACTCGAATCCCTGACAACATGAGAAGCTGCGGCGGACATTTGGACGCATGGGTCTTTTAAAGGATTTCGTTAGTACCTCGCAAACAGCTTGTTTTATTCCATTTCAACGTCGACCCTTCCTTATTGAAAACCCCTTTAGTGAATCTTCAATAAACTCAGCTTCTATTCACATAGGTATCTGTGCTTTGTTCCGTCGAAGGGTGTCGCAAAAATATTATAACCTGTATAGGGAGTCGGAGGATTGAAAAGATTGGGAACCCCTGGACTAGCGAATTAGCTGCGATATCCTGTTATACGAGACGATGCCTACTCGATCAATTTTGTTTGGAGCCTATTCGATTATGAAAAGCAGAACAAAAAAACAAGTCATTTGCGAACTGTTTCACTAGAAACTAGAAACACAAAAGAAAATTTATTTGAACAGGAATATCGTACGGAAGGCGACCTGGCATTTATTTGAATTAACATTCTGGGTTAGATGTCCATATATCCGTATTGTTAACAAAATGTTCAATCTGATAAATAGAAGCCAAAGGAATAATCTGTTTTCACTTCAAAAACAACAATACTCAGAACAGCATTCTAGTATCCCATGCCGACGACGGTGAAAAGGATCGTTAATTGAGTTCTATTGTGTACGGTTCGTAACCTTATCAACAGCCATCGCAATAATAGGCAAAAATCTGAAGAATACGTTCAATTATATTGTCCCTATACAACCTTCTGTGTATCCTATTACCCAAATGTCATTGCCAACCTAATTCAATAAAGAATATCGACCACAATTCTAGGCCATTGCGACGATAACAAAATACTATATACAATAACATAACACGAAACGATTATTACAGGCATCCAAAGGAAAAACGACATTCGCCCGAAAAAAAAAATATTTCCTCAAATGTTCTCCAATCTTCCAGTCAATTAAACCCGACCAAAACATAATCGCGTCAACACGACTCTGTGGTTTGGTTCTTATCACTCAGATTCCATCAAAGGCAAAACCAAAATTAAGGTCCACCCACAGTCAGGACATCATCGCACAAACGACAAATATTTGCATGTGTATATGTAAATTACTTCGCTGGGAGTCCCCTTATAATCAAAAAACATAATTTCAAAGATTATTGTTATTATTGCTTATCGTCAACCGAGGACTCTGCTGAGCGTACTCGTATGTATCCTCAAAACCATAATCTACAAAAAAAAAAAATGTCACATAATAAAAAAAAAAAAATTCCTTTTGGATTCCCATTGGGTGTAATAATAAGTCCAACGAATCCGTCGAAATGGTTCATAATTTTTACATTTTCTCCTTTTTTACAGCGCAAAAAAAAAAATTAAATGCCGGCTTTAGGGTGAATGTAGGAAGGCGCCTTATACCACCCAAAACAAAATTCGTCTTTAATATTTTGTAAACAATAAAACTCTCACATTCTCAATGCTAGAGCAAACACCATCGAGATTCGCCAAGGAGAATGAAAAGACGACGACGACGATGAGTAAGACACCCTCGAATACTCACTTACACACAAACAAACACAAACACTCACTCAGTCTGAGGAGGCGATTTTTATGAGCTTAGACTCCAATACATACCGATATTTGACAAAATCATTATGGCAACTACATGGCAACTAATCCACATGTTTTTGACTGAATGTTTGACAGTAAAACGATGCACAACTTTTTTTGGAATTTTTTCTGACGTTTTTTTGAAACTTTTCAAACTTTTATGAATTTTTCAAATCTTTTTTTGGACTTTTTTCCCTGCTTTAGACACACGCGCACTTGAATCGGTGTTTTTTTTTTTTAACCGAAAATTCAACCGAAATACGGGAAACGGGCCTTTTCGACCTCACTTGACCCGCAGAGAATATTATTTTAACAAATTTCTGACACAAAATGGAAGAAAAATCCTTTTCACACTTCAATTCCGACGAATATAAAGACAAAACAGAAAAAAAAACAACAATCCCGCACCCCGACGAACGAAAAAAAAAAAAACGTCAAAATCTAGTTCACACTCGAAAACCAAAACACAATAGAGAAACGCACGTTTTCAGGACGACGACAAAGATGCTGGTATATTTTGTTGGAAAAAATTTGGCGGTTTCCTTATGCAAATTAGGTATTCAATGTGCTTTTTCTTAAGTATAGGTGTGCTATAGATAGAGGTAGATGTATGGTGTTCCTATCGTTTGCACTGTTTTGCGGATGTGCCTTCTTCTCTTTGCAAAAAAAAATACAACTCTCTTTCTCTGTGCGGCGCTCAGTGTTATAACCGTCGTTTTCGTAGCGGCATTTCCAAATGCGTATCCTTCGAACTATCCTCAACAACTGAATCGAAATGTGGCCGAGCACTCGGGATATGGTTGAGTTTTTCATGGAAACGAGCGATGCACCCACTGAAAAGTGCATTGTGCTTGTGCATTTTGTGGGCTGTTTGGTGCGCCGAATCCACCACGCGGGCCGTACTTGTGTTGGCCATTGAGTATGGTTATGGAGCCAGCATTCAGGAAAAAGGATATGTCTGGCTTATGGATAGGGTACACGGATACACGATTTTCAGCATCTCTATTCGTAGTGGTGAGGTGAATTGAAATTGAATACTGAGCAAGGACTAAGGAGCAGAGTGGTGTGCGTGTCTCGTGTTGGCCATGTTTTTTCTCATTGTTTTGTACCAAATTCGCTCTCGCGCTCTCATTAGAGACAGTGCGGTGCGGACGGATGATGGGCTTGAGCTGGAGCGGCGCGCCGAAAGAAAAATGCGCCAAAAATAGGTTTTCCTGGAATGAGACATTTTGTCGGTTGAGGGATGAGGGGTGTTGGGTTTTCTGCTTCGTCTTTGGGTTCAACGTGTTCTCTTCCTCCCGACGACGACGACGACGACAGTGAATGATTTTTCCTCTGCTAGTGGTTGTGTGGTGGTTTTCTTTGAATGAACGAAGGGCAGCCGGCGCTACCGCTGCCAAAGCCACCCACTTCTATGATGATGATGATGATGAAGATAATGATGACGTGTAGCAGTTACCACCGTGTCGTTCGTCATCAAATCTATGGCGCGTTGCATCTACAACAGTGTGTAAGTAATGCAGGTCGGCAACTTTATAAGAGAGAGCGGCGAATGCAAGGACTCTTTCGCCGCGGTCAGATTTAGATATCAAATAACCAAAACCATGGATTTTGATAGACCATCAAGAAGCAGCAAAATCCCTTCATAATTTTATATGTGCGTGCGAGCGGGAACAACTATCCATCATCTCAAGAGCTATAGCTTATTCAGCAGTTGGTGTGTGAAAAATCCAACCAACGCACACGATTTCAACTCATTAATGCACATTCCTGCAGTAAAATTGCACCGGTGCGGTGGTACTGGAACTGGTGGTGATGGTGACTGGTGATTGGGGTGGTAAGTGGTATGTTTTGGGTATGCGTTGGGTGTTGGATGTCGTATGGGGATTTGATGTATCAACTCGGTCGGTGGTGGCATAAATGTATGTATGTTTGAAATATCCTACTCACACGTCCCACTGGGTCACTTTTGCGGGGATAATATTCCGGGTTTTTTTTTTTTCTACAATCTCTGGAATGAGTGCGAATTGTAACAATATGCACATGTATACTTCGATACACCGATCGGTGGGGGTTGGGTATAGATATACGCGTCGCTTGCAAGTCCCAAGGCGATGTTTGATATTTTTCAGAACGGATTTGTTTTCGAGTGGATAAGGCGTGTGTAGTAACAGTAGCACTGTGCAGCAGCTGGCATTAATTAGTGGATAAATTAGCATTTTCAATTGGGGATTCATAATGTTGATTGGGTTTTGCAAGCCTGCTGATGATGGAGTATTCTCATTTTCCCCGCAGTTTTTTCGAATGTGAAACCATATATTTGTGCAAATAATTATCAATTATGAAAACGCATAACGATGACTTGATGAGCCATTAGGGGATTTTGAAAGAATTTTTGTTTGGTGTAGAGGTATCTGCAAATCGTTCGATAAAATTTCAACGTAATTGCTGCGAGTGTGGGGATTTTAGGGAATTATTCGATAATTAGAGTAATCCCGTCTGATAAATGGTAGCAAATTGCAACTTGTACTACGGGAGCTTAAAATATCAAATCGCATTGTGACTTGTTCTCTAGAATCTAGATAATATCGGGGAACGTTTGGATGACATTACTTTTCACGTATGAAATGTATTTTCGTGTTCAGTAGTCACCACGAACTAAGCTCACAAAGTTACAGCTTTGCTAAAATGACTTGAGAAAAAACGTTGCTAGCTCTTACTCTAAAACCCCCACAGTTGTGGTGTCAGAAAGTAGGTGATTGTGGAGAAAAGTCTGTTAATATTTTTATTTGGTTTCTGTAAAGTGTGGTTCGTGGAGATTTGTTTTCAGTGATGCCAAGTTCATCCACTATTTAGCCACTCCACAGGGAGAGTTGCCTTTTATTTCCTGAACCATTAAAACAAAGAGTGGTCAGACACGAAAAGCCTCGAAGGTAGGTTGGTAGGTCGCTGCCTTGTCGCTGTTCCATTTTAACGCCAATCAAAGAACACGACTGGATAGCAGCAACACCTAAAGAACAGGCGCATTGCATGTATGCTTGCACGCTTGCGTGTTTTCATTGCATAGCGAAGCCGCAACCTTGGACATCGCGCCGTTTTATCTGATGGGTCATATAACCCTACTACGCAAGTAAACCACTTAGTATTACCACAACTCTGCGGCTGAATGCAGCCTTACAATCAATACGAAGGTAGTGAGTATCGATTTGGTTTTTCTTCAAGAATATTTGTGGTCTCCTTTAATCTAGATTGGCCAAACCATGCTGAGGATATATTTGACAGTCATACGCATATACTTACTTACTTAGGTGGCGCTATAGTCGGGGTAGACCTGGGCCTCAACCAACACTCCCCAATTTGCACGATCTTTGGCTAACCGCCTCCAGTTGGGCACTCGAAGTTGGTTATGGTCCCCTCCCACTTTTGCGCGTCACCTAAGGCGAGGTCCTTCTCTGCGTTGTCCCACCGGGTTGGATTCGAAAACTCTTCTTCAGGTCGGAGCGTTGGTGTCCATTCGCTCTACATGGCATAGCCATCTTCGTCGTCTGATACGTACTTTTCGGACCACATCGATGTCGCTGGTAAATCCCCTCCTCCAAAGCCCGTCAACGCAAACGGGGCCGAAAATCACTCGAAGAATTTTGCGTTCGAAACGACCAAGGAGATCTTCCTTTATGCCTTCGCTAGCCTTCATGCTTCTGTGCCATAGAGCAGGACTACTATTATGAGGATCTTATATAGAGTCTCCTTAGTGTTTCTTGACAAGGTCTTACTAGTCACTTGCCTTCTTAGGCCAAATAAATAGCGGTTGGGAAGTGCAACTCTTCGTTTGATTTCTGCTGTGGTGTCATTGTCAGAGTTTGTAGCGGTGCCAAGGTAGACAAAGTCCCCAACCACCTCAAATAGCCGTCTATCGTGACGTTCTGTCCGATTCGTCGATGTTGTGTGTCCCCACTTGTTGACAGCATATATTTTGTTTTGCCCTGATTCACCACTAAGCCCATTTTTGCCGCCTCTGTAGTCTGTACTGATACTTGCAAACGCACTACTGACAGCTCGCCGTGTTCTGCGAAGTAGTTGCACAAACTTTTGGAAAATTGTGCCCCTGGCGTTGGCTAACGAGTTTCGCACAATTTGTCCAAGTATATAATGTTGAAAAAGTCACATGACAGCGCATCACTTTGTCTAAACCCTTTTTTGACATCAAAGGTCTCGGTTGATAGTTCCGACATTTACGGAGCAGCGAGCGTTCTCAATCGTCATTCTGCGCAATCTGACGAGTTTGGCAGGGATGCCAAAACTAGGCATGTCTCTATTTAACTTGTCTCTATAAATGCTGTCAATTGCGACCTTAAAGTCGATAAATAGGTGGTGGGTATCGATTTGCACTTCTTGGGTTTTCTCCAAGATCTGCCGTAGTATGAATATTTGATCTGTTGTGGACTTACCGGGCCTAAAACAGCACTGATAGGTCCAATCAGTTCGTTGACAAATATTTTCATAGGCGTTCACACAGTACAATGTCCTGTCTTGTAAGCGATGTTAAGACTGATGCCTCTATAGTTGACGCAATTTAGAGTCTCCTTTCTGTGGATCGGGCAAACAATGCTAAGGCTCTATTCATCTGCCATACTTTCATCTGACCAAATCATACGCATATACCCCGAATAAATCTTGGAAATGATTTGGCATAATATCCTCTTCATGAAGTCGGCTCCCCCTGTCATAAATAGGACAGTAGGTAGGCCATACAGTCCAAAAGCCTTGTTGGACTTTACTTCATATCGGTGGGGTGCGAAAGTCTTAGCTTTCCTGCTTTGGGTTGAGTTGATGGGTTTGTTCTGCCTGACAGATGTTTAATATAGTCCGTAGAAGTGTTTTTTTCTATACATCCTCGATACTGAGTGAGAGACTGTGACTCTAGTAAAAGATTTCCTTATTTATCTCTCAATTTACCTTAGATGGCGCTCAACTTCCGGGGTCAACGGTTCACGAATCCAACCAACAAGAAACCTCTAGTTACGCACACCAATTTGGTTGAGATCGTTCTCCAATTATTGTGCGCGCCACCTAAGGTAGGGTCATCCTCTGCTTCGTTGTCCCTCAGGGATGGGGGCTTATTCCCAAATGCGCGGCGGATCGCTTTTCATGGCGGATTGGTATTTTTGTATTTCCAAAAGCGATTCGGTCCATTCAAAAGCGATAGCTATTTAGGTGACGGATTGCTGGCGGCTTGTGTGCGAATAAAAAATATACTATATTCTTGTGACGAGAAAAAGCTGTCAAATTTTTGGGAAAATAAATGGAAAATTGGAAGTCTAATTGGAAAAAACTCGCATTTGAGAATAAGCAAAAGTGAAGACGGTCGAAATCGAAGTATCGCTTTCAATACGATCCGCCGCGCATTTGGGAATAACCCCACTGGACTCAGAGACTCATCGGGCTGGTGCTTTGTTGTCCATACACTTTATGTGACCCAGCCACCTCAGTCGCTGTTATAGATTGAATTTATGTATTCAGAAAATATATTTATTAATTTTGTTCAAATAATTGATCTAGTACATTTTTCTAAACATCTCTCTTTGTAAATACATTTTGGCAGCATTGTATTAATTATTTTGTCACTGTCATTTTTGCTTAGTCATACAAATGTCAATTGTGAAAGCCAACTTTTGGCAGCAATTTCTAACCTCAATAAAATCGAATCGGTGACTTTTTTAATTACTTTCTGTTGAGTAGAAAATTCTCAAGTTTAAGTGTTTTAAAATGTATTTTAAGCTTTTTGACCAGAAATCTCCACTTCCACACTCCGTCGATACAAACTGGACCAAAAATCGCAAAAAGATTTAGCATTCTTTTGTTCTTGTAGTTCTCATGTTATTTCTTATTCCGCAGGAGTCGAAATTCTTGTACACCCCTATCGTGGAATCCGCCGGGGGGAATCATTCACGGAAAAGAATATTTTGCTATCGTCGCATCCGCAAAGTAAACAGTTCCTCGAGTGGAAGCGTTCAAATCAAATTTTTCTCGAACTGGGAACCGTTCACTTTGCGGATTCGACGATACCCAAATATTCTTTTCCGTTAATAATTCCCCCCGGCGGATTCCACGATAGAGGTGGTAAACCACTGTTCGCACTAAGTAGCCACCTTTTATGTGATCTGCTGACGAAAACTCATGTGAAGTCTAAAGTGTTGAATGCAAATTCCCACACACTTACGGCCGGAGGTATGTTAGCCCTAATAGCACAACTACACACAAGATGTCCGCTATCAGAAAATAGGCTGTTGCTATTCGCACGTTGTTCGGGACACGACTACGTAACGAAATGTCAAAGTTTATATTGCGTCAAGTTGGGGTATGTGGCTCGCTACGCTCGCGGCAAGGACTCTAAACTCCAGTATAATCATTATCGGACATTATGCCGTACGTTTTGGATCCAACTTTTCTATTTATAAAGAGTTTTTAATGCAAATAGGATTACGTTACGTTGATTTCGTAGTCGCGTCCCGAAATTCGGTAAACGTCAGTTCAGTACAAAATCTGTCAAAATGAACGTGCGAATAGCCACTTCGCAGAAAATAATTGATACCGCGCTTTCGAGCTTAACTACAGCTCATCGAAAATATAAAATTGTAAATTCAAATCGCAAAAGTTGTCGACAAAGAAAACTCAATACTTGTCATAAAATTAAGTCGCGTACAAGTCCCATAAGGAAATCTTTTAAACACACAACAGACAGACTATTAAAGTGAAAAACACTGGTAACTGCACATACTTGTTGATATGCAAACACTGTGTGCTCAGGAATTGCACAAAATGTTCTTGTCGTCGCATCCTCGAACGCTGTTGTCTTTCCCACCCCTCATAAGGATTTTCCGTTTCCACTTCAACCGAAAACCTCTATTGCGCACCACTGCACCATCACCACCATCACCATCATCACCACCACCACAACTCAAGACGCGACGCGGCGACGAAGAATAGTGCTAATTTCGCGTTGCTCGTTCGCAAAATAGCAAAGCTCATTTCCTGAGTCCTGACACCATGCCGCCCGCTCTTACATGCCGCACACAATGGCATTGTCGTTTTCGGTGCGGAAGACAAGGTGTTCCTTGTCACCCTAAGTGCATGACATCGAAATTCCAAACCCAAGTAAAATATGACTTTTCGACTTCCTTGTTCCGTTGTCGCTGTGTCGTTGGCGCTGGCTGTAGCTGTAGCCCTTTGTGTCGTGAGCGTCTTGCTCCTTCTTGGATTGTGTGCCAAGGCGAATTTATTATAAATTCATATACATTATGGAAAAGGTAATTAAAATTCCAATTTAGCCGACCAGCGACGTGAGATATTCCACCCATTCACCCGGCTTCGCGTCGTGTATACAACATTCACAGATCTATAACCCAGGCAGGGCCACCGCCCGCCAGGACCAAACAACACCGTCTTCAGTCAGTCAGAGTTGGGTGCAAATAAGTTGAAGATATGTACCACTAAAGCTGTTCATATTTTACGTAAATACAACGGTAATAAGATTGGAGCCTGCCTTTCACGGTGCGACGTGCTGGGGTGGCTTTGTTCTGTGCGCTTTGCTGACGCTGGCTGGTGGGGATGGTGGTGATTATGGGGGCTCCCTGGTTAAGGTATTACTTAACTTTATAAGCAGCGGATAAATTCATGCGCCATTCCCGCGCACGTGTATATGTGCCTGTGCACGCTCAGTAAAGTGTCATTAAACCGCACGACACTTCCCTACGCACACGTATAGTGAAGACACGAGTTATTTAAGGTTTGACGCGTTGGTGAATTTTCCCTCTGATTAGGCACACATTTACAGAAATCCTTTCTCGCGCCACATGGGTGGTTTTTGTTCATATATAAAATACGTGACGAGGAGGGAGGGGATAATTATCCTTTTCTTTCAACTGAAGGGAACGTTTTTTTTGTTTTCCCTGCCTTTTGTGAGGCACATTCGGTTAACTCTTCCATGGAGCCATTCATCATTTTGGGGCTAATTGCTGTCCAATGTGACAAAATGACAAATGCATTGTGTTGCATCGCATGGCGATGGAAAGAAGAATTTTAATGGATTAAAATTTTCCTCAGTATGCACCTGCTCACATTTCGTACTAATTATGTTAATTAACTTGGCCCACAGCCTGCTTGACTGCAGCTAGAATGATGGGAAAATAAGTGCGCTACCAGCAGGGATTTATCAGAAGAAAAAAAAATTACGAGTTGCCGACTACACGATGCTAATCCGTTATCCGGGATGATATCTTGGCCTGGCCCACTCAGGAGAAACAATGCGAAACATAAAGTTTTAAGGTAAGCGAAACTTTTTATGCCAGAGCGTTACAAATGAATGAGGTCCATGGCCTAGTTTACAAAAGGGAACTTAGTCGCTATGGCCCAATGCAATATGCGAGCTATAATTTATGGACGAGGACGTGTAAATAATTTGGTAATGCAAACTAGAGTGTCAAGGTAATTTAGAGGTAGGAAGGAATAGTTGGGCAGTGTATTTCATAATAGTCTTTGAAACGGCAAACAGGACTTGAACAAGTTACAGAGATTCACTTTGCGGTAAGTTCTCGAAACATCTTCGTGATTAAAGTTTGAATATTTATGCGAAATAAGTTAGCTTGAAGGATTTACATTTCTGCTTCACATCAATGCGCCATAGGCAATACAGCAGTTCGCTATCTAGCTCAGACTTAAACCATAGGTCTCGGGTTTATCACTGAGAAATGGGTTATAATATGTCCTAGCGAGGTATCCCTCTTACCAATCTGAAGATTTTTGCTATTATTCCGAACAGCTGTTCGGAACATTTATTCGACATTTCTGTAACGCGCATCGGCCTTTTGCGTTGCAATGCAATCAAGTGCGTTTTTGAGTGACATTTTTGACAACTTCATACAAATTTCTTTCCGATATGTCCGCGGAATTTAGCAAACAAATTTTTTGTATTTGTGTTTTCAGGGCAAAAGCAAACGAAAAAACAATGATCAAATAGGAAGACCAAGATGAAGCACGAAACAACATCATATCAAATCAAGGCGTTGAAAAAATTAGTAACTTAATTAACCCCATACCTCTGGTGGGGGGGAAATCATTTTAATTATTCTTTTTTGAAGACGGATAGCTCGAATCTAATTTGAACCACCAACGGGGTACATAATTATTCGTTGCGGAGAATTCTCTGTTCCGATGGATACCTCGCTAGGGCCGAATACGTCAAGAGTCAATTTAACAAACTGGCGGAATACTGAACAGCACATACTCCAAATCTCAGCTAGCACAGAAGATTTGGCCGCGAAGCTGGTATGAAGCCTTTATGAGTATGGACCTATTAGGACGATTGTGAAGTCAACCATTTTAGATTGGCCCCTATAGTTGCATGTGTGGCATAGGCTTTAATTGCTGTCACATCTGGAGGAAGGTAATCTTCTAGTCCCCTTTATTACTGACGATGCATGGAGCATCAGCAATGATTTTAAATCAGTGGTTAGTGTGGTGGACGTAAGTGCGAGGGGTCCCATGTTCGATCCCCGCAAAAACAGAAATTACATTTTAAGAATTTATTCACTGCGACACCTGTCGCGAACGTCTGACAAACATCCGAGAGTATGACTGTTTAAGTTAACTTGAAGTGACGAGAAACGGTATAAAGTCGGCAATACAATGATCAGTGACAGCACCAAATAAAATCTTTGTTTCAAAACTGAAGATTCTGAATATTTATTCAACGATTGATCCATAAGACATAGCCAAAACGCCTACATCTTCAAGCGGAAATATCGCGAGAGAAGAACAAGTAAAAGTGTTATCATCGGCCTGGCGGATGCTTTCATACCCTCCACTATAATATCGATATTGTATGGGAGGTACCAGAACTACTTGACCGACATAGGCATAGCCCAATTTCAATACCAACCTGACGACGGTAGAAAGAAGTCCTGTCACAAAATTTCATTCACCTAGGTCAATTCGTTTGGATGCTATCGTGCTTTCAACAGACAGACAGACAGACAGACGGACATTGCTAAATCGATTCAGAATGTGATCCTGATTCAGAATATACTTTATAGGGTCTCCGGTGAATCCTTCTTGGCGTTACAAACGTAATGACAAAGTGAATATACCTTACTGTGGAGGGTATAAAAATGTATGTATCAAACCCTAGAGCATTTAAATTTCTGCTCCATATCAATGCACCATAGGCAAGGACTTATCTGAGAAACGAGTTAATGCCCGAACAGCTTTTCAGAACATTGCTTCGACATTTGTGTAACGCGCATCTGAGTTTTCCGTTGCAATGCGATCAACTGCGCTTTTGAGTGACATTTTTGACAGCTTCTTAAAAATGTCTTTCCGATATGGCCACGGAATTTGTTTACGATAAGTAGAGATAAAAATCTATTTTTTGTATTTGTGTTTCCCGGGCAAAAGCAAAAGCTAAAACAAGTACCAAATAGGCAAACCCTGACGTAGCACAAACCAAGATCATATAAAATTTTCGATTGATTTTAGCTATTCGTACGCACTTCCAAGAGAAAGCATCGACCAGACATTTGTAATCGACTACAAGCGACTGTCAAATCGACAAATATCAATCACAGACGACAATCACAGTTCTCGATCGATCGACAGTTGTCGCTCAACGATCAACTATCGACACTCACAATAGGGGCCTTAAGCATTTAGGGCAGAAGATTTGTTTGCGAGGCTTTCATACCAGCCTCTTTACAAGTATGGACCTATTATGAAGATTGTGAAGTCAACCTTATCGCTCATTGTAGACTATGCATCCTATAGTATATGTGTGGCATAGGCTTTGATTGCTGGCAAATCCGGATGAAGGTAATCTTCTATTATTATTGACGATTGATGATTTTAAGTTGTGAAACTAACTTTCCAAACTGGGGCCGAATCGCCGCATTCGTGAACGACCTATAGGTTCACGGAATCAACCGATTTTACACTCGAAACAAAAACAAATTCCGGCACGTATTGCACGTTTGCGGATGAGAAGATTCGACCCGTGAGCTTTATTTAGGCACTTTAAGGATAGGCTCAACTTTCTTTCGTTGGGAAGTCTTAAAAATCGATAGAAGATGCAGTCGACGAAATCCAAAATTCCGCTTGTCGAACTCCGATGTAAACCAAACTTACGTCAAATCTATACCTATCATCATGGCTATTTTGTAATATTGGACTTGGAGGCTTACCTGTTCTACTTTCAACATTATAAGGCATCTTCGAAGCGTGCTATACTTAAATGATTGTATTCCAGTGAATTGAAAAAGAGCATCGCAAAAAATATTGACGAGATTATTGTTAGCCCCGGTAAGCCTGCTTTTTACTTTAAACTACAAACCTTGTCTGGGATCTTTGAAAAGGTTTTAAAAACAATATTCTGATTTTTTAAAAATAAAGGTAATTAAAAAGAACACTATATAAATATTCAGCTGCAGACTTTCGTGCAAGTTATCAGCCAGCTCCGACTCTCATATCGGAGAAATAGGAAGGGAAGTAAGTAGCATTAATTGAGTTGAAAGGCAGAGTGTGTTGTGCATTTGACAGAAGCCAATATAGAAAAAAAAGTCGGCGAACAAGGTCCGTATATTACCATAGGGCTAGGGCTAACTTCTCACAACTATTGCTTTGTATGAGGCTCGAATTTTGGGACCAACGGAAAGGACCTACAATTTATGCAGACGGCTGAAGAATTGGCAGGTTAATTGGTCATGTTTTTAAATTCTTACATATTAAATAATATAATGAAATTATGTTCGAAAAACTTGCTAAGTAAATATCAATATTTTTTACATTAAAACCTTCTTAAAATATGACATTGGCGTACATTTGATCTCATTACTCATTACGGAGGTAATAATGACGCCAAAAACAGGCAAACGATCTAGTGAGGTAACTTTATATCGCTCAATATCAATACTACCAATGTTGTCCAAGTTATTAGAAAAAATGCTGGTAAAACGTTGGCAAAAAACGAAAAATCGCTTCACCAATTTGGATTTAGAGATAAGCACTCTACAATTGATCAGTAGATTGAGACGGGTAAAACCTCTTGATCTATAAGAGTTAGCTTAGGCCAAGAAAGTAGGTAATATTTTCAATCAAAAAAGTATAGAAATCCGAAAACCGGCGGATTTATTTTCTCAATTTTTTAAAATGAATCAAAAATAAATTGCCAATTAGTCGAACGACTAGGTGCAATCCAATTCGGGAAGACGAAAGTCAGTCCCTTTCGAGAGTTTTTTTTTGTTTAGATCGGGTTAAATGGAAAATCTGAGGTTTTCGACATTTTCAATTGTATGCATCGCAGGATCTACAAGATCTACAAGAAAAAAAATACACTCTAAACTGCTCCCTAACATCGCTTACACGATCCTCTCTGCCGTACTGTGTAAACGGTTGAGACCATATGTCAACGAACTGATTGGACAGTGCGGTTTTAGGCCCGGTAAGTATGTACTACCGACCAAATAATTGGCAGATCCTGAGGAAAACTCAAGAAGTCCAAATCGATACCCACCACCTTTTTATCGATTTTAAGGCCGCCAATGACAGCATTTATAGAGACGAGTTATTATAGGGACATGCCTAGTTTAGGCATCCCTGCCCAACTTGTCAGATTGTGCTGAATGACGATGGACAACACTCGCTGCGAAATGGTCGGAAACAATCTCACCGATACCTTTGATGCCAACAAATGGTTTAGCCAAAGTGATGCGCTGTCATGTGACTTATTCAACATCATACTTGGGAAAATTGTGCAAAACTTGCAAGCCAACACCAGGGGCACAATTTTCCAAAAGTCTGTGCAACTAGTTGCATACGCTGACGACATTGATATAATTGTCAGAGCTCCGCGAGCTGTCATTTGCGAACGCACCTATCAGTACAGAGGCGGCAAAAAGGGGTTTAGTGGTGAATGAGGGCAACACGATAGACAGATATAACTTTGAGGTAGTTCGGGACGTTTTTTGACCTCGGTTCCGCTATAAACTCTGACAATGACACCACAGCAGAAATCAAGCGAATTATTACACTTGCCAACCGCTGTTACTTCAGCTTAAGAAGGCAACTGACTAATGGCATTGTCAAGAAAATTCTAAGAAACCCTCATCAGCCCCGTCTTGCTTTATCGCAGAATGAGGGACGCTATCAAAGGCGGATGAAGATCTCCTTGGTCGCTTCTAACGCAAAATTCTTCGAGTGATTTTCGGCCCCATTTGCGTTGACTGTGTCATTGGAGGAGGAGATTTAAAAGCGAACTCAAGAGCTTTACACTGTACAGTGACATCGACCTGGTCAGAAAAGAGCGCATAATTCGCCTAAGATGGCTAGAACATGTAGAGCGAATGGACACCAAACGCCCCGGCCCGAAGAGTCTTCGATTCCAACATGGAGGGAGGAATAATGCAGTAGAAGAAAACTTCTCCGATGTACTGACATTCGCATGCACATGCGAATTTCCAAAATATAATATTGTAGATTCGGATGCATGCGAATTTCCGATATAATTAAGGAAATTCGCGTTTTCTTTTCCCATGCATGCGAATGTCCGGTACATCAACTTCTCCTTACGTGGCGCGCACAAGTTGGAGTGCGCAACTGGAGGTGGTTAGCCAAAAATCGGTTTAACTGGGAGAGGCGTGTTGGTTGAGGCCCAGGTCCACCCCGGACTGTGGCGCCATCTAAGTAAGTAAGTAAATAATACGCACCAAAGGATCTGCCATTGTGCCATGGGGACAAGAACTACAAATAAAAGGCTGAACAAGCAAACAGTTTTATTTTTAAATAATAAAATTCTTGTATTAAAATATTTCCATCTACACGCTCCATAAATATAAAGTATTTTCACGCGCGCTTTCTATTATTGCTTTGGATGAGCGCACCCAGAGTCAGAATGTTATTCACTATTAATACCCAAAAGTCATTCGAAAATATTACATTCTATCCACTACCTAAGCTACACGCTGCCAATGCCAACCCTTTAATTAGCTTTAAATTATTCATCGGCACTCTCACAGGATGGCGCATCACCACATTGTGGAACTAAACCTCCCACAGGCAGCAACTTTCCCTTAACAATTTACATTCAAATCAGTTATTCATTGCTAACTTTATGTGTCAGGATGTTTCATTTTCATCTTGCGCGCGCCAACTAATTACTTATCTAAGACAGTAAAACAGTTATGAGGACATACCGACCCGTTTAAAAATTAGAGAGACCTCCATCATATCAAGTGGCATGCCCATTATCTAAGTGGTAGAAATGTTTTCTTATAGCTTTGGTAGAAAATTAAATATTTTTACGGTGGCAATAAAAACAAAAATCTTTCCAAAAAAAATATGTATCTATCGATTATGCATTTTCTCCCTCCCTGCCCATGCATCAATTGTGGATTTTGTTCCACTTTAGCCACAAGGATGTGCA
Source organism: Cheilosia soror (assembly GCA_949372485.1). Taxonomy (NCBI): domain Eukaryota; kingdom Metazoa; phylum Arthropoda; class Insecta; order Diptera; family Syrphidae; genus Cheilosia; species Cheilosia soror. The sequence goes on from OX443561.1 coordinate 19,217,309, forward strand.
CCTATACTGTAGGAATAGTGAAAACATTCAAGTTTTATGTTAAAGTCCACCGGCTAGTGCAAATAACAGCACTAAATACCAGCTAGTACAGGTGTTTTCAGAAAGGATATAAAAATCTACGGGCAGTGCTACAACTTTCATTTGTTTCTGCCCCCGAAACATGACAGCATCCAGATTTGTTACACACTCCCATCCACCCAGTCTCTACCTGTCTCGGTAAGGAGAGGATTGGGAATAGTCTACGATGGATGGGGAAAAATAAAAGAAAATCCTGTATTGTTATAAATGTGTGCACATTCCATTTCCAGCATCCGTGGAGGATTCATTTAAGTCCTTCAAAGGGTGATAGTGGAAACAGCAGCGCACACAGAAGAGACTGTGAAACAGCCAAAGAAGCCGTTAAATAAAAAAAAAAAACAACCCCCCCCCCGCCATTACAGGTACATTACTCCGTTTAAGAAGATAAATACAAAGGAAGCGCTCCATGTCGGTCTTGCATGGTCTTCTGTTTTTCATTTGCTCCTGGATCCTGCTGTTTTTCTGTTTCTTTTTCTTTTCTTTTTTTTTTGTTCGTCTCCGTCATTTTTCCCTTGATGGAATATTTTTTATTTAAATTAAAACCAAAGTAAAAGATATTGCCAGCCGTGTTATTAAACATGCACATGCCTCAGACTGTATATGGGTGTTGTTATAGCTTCAAAGGATATATCTGCTGCACGTCTGTAAAACATTGTACACTAAAAGGATTCCCATGGCTGCAAATTGAATCAGTAAGAGAGCGAAAGGGAAAATCAATTAAGAACAAGCAGTGCTTCGCCATATATGGGATATGTATCCACATTTCTATATATGCAAGAGTCCTGCACAGTAAACAAAACGGAAAATAAAATAAAAAAGCAAAAAAAAAGTAGACCGAACCAAAGAATAGCATAAATGTCAACTGCCTATGAACTTATTGGGTTCGAACCAATGAATATATCCTTAACATTGTACAACAACAGAATATTGTAAGGGCCTAAGCAGAGCAGTCACAGGCATACACCCCATATCCTCCAGGAACACATAAAACAACTTTAGAAATTCTTGGAATAGCACGCCACTGAAATGTTTTGCTCTTCATTCTGTGTATAGGCAAAGCCAAAGGAGGTAACCTAATATGCGACACCAAAGTAATGTAGGGCTTCACATACTTTTCGTGTGCTAAAACCATATAAAAAGGGAACGTCTATGGTGTACACAACAAGGACTACTGGGAGTACAAGTAGTCAACTAAATGGGATGTGATGGTAAATGAAGGCAAACTAACTTCGAGAAAGGGGTCACATTTAAAGTGTGCGGTTTAACCTTTTGTCGAAAACGAGAGAGAGATATAGAAAGGGAGTAGAACATGTTATTGTATACATTTTTTATGAAAGACCGTATAGAGAATCCTTGAAGGTGGATTAAATGATATTTCAAAACGTTCTATAACCTCATACTTGGTCTGTATCTCTCTATAATAGAGTGACACGAGATTTAATCCGTTAACTTCGGTTGGGTAATTTTTTTCCATTTACAGTGTGGCTGGCGATAAATGGAGAGAAATGCATTTGGTATTAGTAGTGGCTATTTAATGGCTAAGAAGGGATAGAGTCTAGAAGCTCTATCGCTTTGGTCATTGATCTTGATGTTTTTAAGCTACACAACCACAGTATAATATAAGCAGACAAAATCTGTTTTATCTCGTTGACTTGTCTACTAAAAAATGTGATCATACATTAGCAGGGCTACTGTTTACAATATTTCGAGACATTTATTTAAGAATTCTAAAAACGAAGCAGTCGGCCCAGTATGTGAAAAATCCCAGCCTTTTTGTCAACAGCAGGGGTCTATAATCATTAGCCTCCACAAGTACAAAATAAGCAAGTACAATAAGCAATAATCTTAGGAGCTCTTTCTTTCCAACTTTAGTGAAGGAAGTCAGATGACCAACATCAACGCTTGAAGAAAGGGCACATCATCAATGACGAATGTATAATGTTGACAACGAGCAAAACAAGGAGTTCTTAAAGAGCAGTTTTGAGAAAAGGCAACGGGACTCGATGTGAATTACAGGTATGTAATATACTCCGAGCACTCATTTTTGTTTCGTTCTGCGCATCTGTCAAAAAGGCATGCTTTTCCATTGAGAAATGGAGGTTGTACCCTAGTGGCGACAATTTGAACCCTAATAGACATACAAATTTGACAGATCAGCGAAAAAATATATGGAAAAGAAGCTAAGCGTCACTAAATAATTAAATATTGTGAATAATAAATACATTTTTCAAGTAAAAACATAAAAATAAATGCCTAACTAGTTTACGCTAATGGAAACTAAAGAAAAAGTGTTGGATCGAGCGTCGCATTGTGGTGTACCCCAATGCAACTCATACAGACAAAATGGTTTAACCATTAACAAGATTCTTAGTTTGATTTCGTGGGGTTTTGAAGTCATCGAGGATGCATTTATGATCAGACCAGTTACCTCACTCTTTCCTGGATCTTGTATCACACCTATAGCATAGACCCAACCAGCCTTAACGAGCTCTTCCCCTTCGCAAATGGAACGTTTTATGCCGCTAAAATATTCTGCAATATCACAGATGGTCTGAGATAAATCTCAGTTAGTTGGGTCCGCTATTGGTATTTGGGATAATGCTGCACAATAAATGGAATATTAACAATAATTTGAAGAACTTTAAACAGTTAAAAAAGAGTCTTATCCAAAAAACAAAATTGTTTACACGAAACCAAAACAAGTTTTTCATTCCACTTTTAAACGATTTAAGCATAATTTTATGGACCCGGGATTATTTTATTTTTCATAAACAATACTTGAATTTTATACCGTCAAGGCGTTTACCTCGATTAAAATAGTTTTTTATTTATAAAATAAATAAATTATCTATTAAAAAATACACGTACCGCTTACCGATGACAGATTTCTGTATGTCTGATAGGGTTCTTTTCTTCACTACCAGATATCGCAGGCCAACTTGTACATTTGTCAATAGAAATACGAATTTGGTCACATTGTCAGCCATAAAAACTCATGCGCGCGCATATTATTTCTATACGTTTATTGCCCATGGTCACATAGGCCGCCATTGCAAATGCGCAATATATTACCTTTAATATATGTGTACTGTGCTTAATATCTGTGCAGCAGCACTTTCTAATATCGTATTGCTAGAAAACCTTTCCTTCGTCCTGGAACACCGCTCACATTCAAGCGATTTTCAAAAAATGAAGGCAGTGCTTGCCGCAGAACTATCGCCCAATATAGCTTTGCTTTCTGCGGAAAAGTCAATAAAAGTTGAAATAAGCAAATATCTAGAAAGCCACCGTCAAATAAACGACAAAAAATTAATCAATTTCTAAAAATAGCCCTTTTGAACTATGAACTTCTGGATGAAGGCAGTCGAACAACATGGCGAATCCAGGCCATAGCCTTAGACATCTCAAAAGGCTTTTAATCGGGTCTTGCATAGAGCCCTCCTTAGGAAATAATCCTCTTATCAATTACAAAAACAACTCTGAGATCTGCGAATCCTCGAATATTGCTCTCATTTATAGAGCGCGGCTCGGAGCATTCACTTTAATATACTACAGAGACCAGCGGTTCGACTATTAGAAGATCCTACCGTTGCAACAGTTGGCATACAAGAACACTCTCTGATCGGACAAATGAGCGTCCAACAAGGCACAATGTAAAATAAAAACATTTAACAAAACAACCGCAAGGACATCACTTTTCAAAACTTATTTGACTAAGTTTCAAGCAAACTCTGGAACTCTGTTACTGAAATTAACACCTATCTATCTGCCACCCTATAATAGGTTGCGTTTCTTAAAAGAAGTAGGTACATACAGCGAGAGTCAAAAGTGAGTAAACACCGATGTTCTTTTAAGTGTTCTCTAGGGTTTGAAAACAGGTCTAAAAAACTAACAATCTATAAAAGGTTTGATAACGAAATAACAATAATTAAGCATAATTTCATGTCGACGCAGCAAAAAAATACTTAAACAAATTTTTCCAAACTTTAAAGACAAATTAAAACCGCATTTGTTCACTCACTTTTGACGCTCACTGTATGTACTGAAAAATAAAAAATAATACAAAATCAATCCGTAATTAATCTAAACCAAATCAATGCATTTGGAAACTAACGATGTATAGAATGTCCAATGGATAAAGTGGATCAATTGAACAAAAATGATAAATTTGAAAAGATTAGATAAATGTTGTAGGTACATACCCTCAATTCAATTCCGCAATCCACTTATTTCTTCAGACATTAACTAAAAGTCCATGTTTTATTGAGGTTACACCTTTTCTTCCTTTTCTACCTTTTCTTTTCCCGAAAATGGTTTTATTCAGCCAATTTTTTTCCGTTTTCCAAATCTTTCTGCCCTAAAAAAATTTTATTTTTAATAAAGTAACAATCAATTCATTGCTAACTCGATTTTTAAAATTTTTTGTTAATGAAGTGTAATGACGTCCATGAATATTTTTAGAGTGGAAGTCAAAAGCGGATGTAGGATGTAGGTAGTAGGTACAGCTTCAGGTCATATATGAGTATTTTTCACCGATTTGCTTTGTCGGCAATAACTACTAGTGAGACCTACTGCATCTTGCTGTCTTATAAATCACCGACACACTGCGACTGCATTCATTCGTAACATGTCTGAAATGCTATTTTTACAAATAATTTCTACCAGAAGTCGAAGAATCAAAATCTAAATACGATCTTTATCACGCATATCCATCCAAGGCCATTGCGCAGCCTCCAGAAAGGCTGTTTCTTAGCATGAGAACACGTTTCTTTTATAGCTTGGATGATCTGGAAAAGATACAGTTTAACAAAAAAAAACTGATCTGGAAGTACCTAGATAAAGTGCGGTTCACTTGATTAGACGCACCCACCAGAGTATATCGTGGTTGGAAAAAAAAAAAAATAAATAAATAAATAAATAGGTGGCGCAACAGGCGGGTGACACCCAAGGCCTAGCTACTCGCAACCATTCGTTTTGTGTGAGTTTCTATTTTTGGGACGAATGGAAGGGACCTACAATTTTATGCCGAGTCCGAACGGCTGAATTGAGAAGCTTTTTCATGACAGTCATACTCTCGGATGTTTGTCAGACGTTCGCTAGAGGTTGGGCAAAAAAAGGGTTGAATTTGGAGAAATGTTAAAAACAATGGGCAAGAGTTAAAGCTAACATTTCGGAGAGCTTTTCAAATATTGAAATGGCTCATAAAATTGCTCGAAGTGACTGACCACTTGATAAGAAATTTTGTAAGAAATATAAGGTATCTTATGGAAACAGCTACAAAAAAAGGATCGTAAAACACCACAAAACAAGTGAAAAATTCAAAGATTAGGGTCTTTCTTATGGCGTTTTATTTGCAAACTAAAGTATGGAATTTGATAGGTTTTTTTCACTCTATGCTTTACTACCGAAATTTACAAAACTACTAGAAAACCACTGCCTAATTAAGCACGACAGAAACCCACCCCTTAAAGTTGCAAGGTCTCACATGGCATGGGATATGAACATTAAAGTGTGGTCTCCAAAAATTGGAGCAAAGTCGATTTTTCAAACAAACATTTTTTTAGCAGAGCCAATTTCGGCGATTAAAGCTTCTTGAGGCAATATTTCCTTGAATTACCTTAAAAGCTTATGGCTCTTTGAAAAATTGAATTTTTGAGATTATATCCAATGGTGGAGGCAGTACAGAAATAACAGAAAATTGATTAAAATTAATATAATCAAAATATCGCAAAGAAATTTGGTGTTTCGTTGATTTTCCACGTCTTTTCAAGTGAACCAAAAAATGCATATGTACGTTTTTTCATGGAAAAGATCAGTAAAACTATGTCCGTTGTGGGTCTATTATTATTATGTTTGTTTTGTATAGTGTATCAATGTACCTTTGTTCCACCATAATACGGAAAAAAACCAAGATCTAAAACGTACTCTGGTGCGTCTAAACAAGTGAACCGCACTGTACATTGGGTCATATCGCGTTCTTTCCTCATTGCCGCATTCCGCCATTGAGGCCAACTTTTATCCTTGGGTCACAGCATGATTTGCCATTATAGGATACTCTTTAGGCCTTTTGCCTTTGTTAATATACTGAACCCTGTAAAACAATTCTATTTTGAGGCTTAAAAAACTCACGCAAAACCGTTTATTTAAATAATTACAGTATAGTCGATTACATTACATATTTGCATTTGTATCTGGTGTCTCCTTGGGCTGCGTTACTGACTAGCAACGTTGAAATTTGCCATTAAAAATGATCTGTTATGAGCTCTAAAATATTTCAGGCGAAGGTTAAAAATGTATTAAGGTTATTTGAAATAATTTAACAATTAAGTCAATTTTCCGCTTTTTAGCTTTTAATAGATATTTGATCATGCAAGATATATGCCTCTTCAGCTGGCTCTATATCTAGCCTGCCGTCGGAGTCTCCTTCTACCTGGTCGCTCCATCGAAGATGAGGTCTTCTTTGGTGTCTCCTTACCTCTGGTATGGCGTTGAAAACCTTACGCGCTGGAGCATCGATGTTCACATGGCCCTGCCATCTGCCATTACCTGCTATCGCCGTACAGCACCTATAGCTCGTCGTTGTGTCTTCTTCGCCAGACATTGTTTTCTTGGTCGGCGCAAACAGGATCAGAAATCGTTTGTAGGACTTTTCTCTCTAATACAGCTAGCGGGAGCCTTTATCCGACTGGGTAAGGGTCCATACTTATGCATATAGCAGGACTGTAATGACGAGTGTGTTGTATAGCGTCTCAGGGCTTTATTCCTCAATTGCTTATTTGCCCTAAGAAAGAGTAATTAGCAAGCTCTAGGCAAACCACTATGAATCTTTCTTTAGGTTTGGGATCAACTCAAAGTGGACCTAAACTGGAGCGGCCGTTTGAAGTAACTACTTCTTGCAGACTCCTGCTGGAGAGAAACCTATATCAGCAAGCTGGCAAAGTGCAACATTAAATGGACGGGAAGGCCAACAGGTAGTTAAGCTTGCTGACACCGCGCACAATGCATTAATTATAATATTTATCACTAAGCCAATATTGTTTGCGAGGGTTTCCGAAGTCTGCTAATAAAGTGCGACATAAATCGTTGCACTTGTGAAATAGAAATCGCGTATGTTGTGTTGAAACTTTTGATTAAACCTCAAAGTTGAAGAGTACCGGCTAGAATCGGTTTTGCTACACCGCTCTATTGTACATATTAGACGGTATACAAGCATTTCTAAAAAACAGTGGAGTACAATCAAAGATAAAGGCTTGCACTTGCGAACCAATTGGTTGCATAAAAACAAAAATGATGCAATGCCGTTTTGTCATAAACCGAGAGGGAGATCGTACTACGAGCTTCCGAAAAATAAACTCAGTTTAAACTCCCATCCACGACCGGTTAAGCTAAACTTGCCGTTAGTAATGAAAAACAACATCAGCCAAATGGCCATGAAATGTTTCATAACCAAATCGCAAAGTGGCTGCCCTATGTCCTCGATAGCCTCACGAATTTTATCTTTGAGGTCTTGAATCGACGCTGGGCTGTTGACGACGTTGTTAATGATCGGCCGGCTTGAGTTCTTGTGTTAGCTGAACTTTATAAGCCTTAAGACCCAAGTCTTTATGCAAAATACGGTGTAATGACGTTTGTGGAATGCCCGATACCAAAGAACGACGAGGAATGGACAAACCTGGGTTTTCTTCAACACCTACAGCAGCAATATTCTCAGTTGTTCTTGAGCGACGTGCACGGGTTTTATTCTTCACATCACTAACTTGTCCCAACAGCTCGAATTTTTCCATCAATTTCTCTATTGCGGTCCGACAAGGTGCTTCACGACGACCAAAAAATGCTTTAATTTTGCGAACTGCGACTGCAAGATTTTCACCATTTTTGTAGTGAATTTTAATAATTTTAATGCGTTGTTGAATCGTTGTGTATCGTTCCATTTTTAGTAATGGCGTAGTTTCTACTTACCAAATGTCAAAGAATAAAAGCTTCAAAAGTGACAGCTACCGATATAGCGGGCCATTCACAATAACACCTCTCATTGGAAAACCCTTTATTAAAATGATTATTAGAAAGACCCATAGTCATCAAAGTTAAAATCAAACTTGAACAATATCTTTTAGGATTGTCAGAGGGTCGGGTCGTCAACTAATGTAAGCGAGATACGTTCGGCCTATTAGAATCCTTAATCCCGTTTCAATAAGTACGCAAAAAATAAGTATACCCAAGATTTCTGCTGATGAATTTCGTGGGCCTGTGAAATGAAAAAAAAAATTAACTGACGTTTACGTTCTCTGAAAATTTCGTTGTTGCACAAACCGTTCCCCTACAATTTAGCAATTTCGGTTCTCGCAGAAAGAAAATCTTCCGCCACTCTGTCAAATCTATTTACTGAACCGAAGCAAACGTGGGACCAATACAGTGGTCGGTGTGGTAGGTAACATCGCTGTGTTCCATTCAAAGTACGTTACTTTCACTTTTTGGCTACACTGTTCTAGTCTCTCATGTGAAAATCAAGGTTGTCATCCGATGTTCGCTTGGTAGGTTATCACATGATTTCAATAGACAGAAAACAAAAACTAATCTATACGAGTGTATGTAAAATAGAAACGTTCGTTATCCCACCAAGGTTAGTCGGGAAAAGACTCAAAGGAAGAGCAAACATCTCACCGGCAAAACGTTATACAATTTGCATAGCTACTGAGGTTATGATTAACAAAGGTAAGAAGCAATAAAATGTTTTCTTTTTGAGCGCTCCAGCTTTATCCTTAGTAACTTACAACTGATGGTGGTGTGGTTATGGTACCTGTGAGCTAAGCTGAAAATATTATATTACTATACAGAATATGTATGTGCACGCTCGGCTCGGATGGGGGTGGTGTGTTGGGTGTCATTTATTTCCTTTTCACTTTATTTTGTAATCTTGTTTTTCTGGAGTTTTTTTTTTTTGTTACTCCTCTCTTTGTCCTTTTTTCAGCAAGAAAAAAAATTCAATTTTCGCCGAACAATGTTTGCTCTTGAAATGATCCTAATATACGCTACCGCAAAAATACTACAGCATCTAGCGTCGTCTGTCGTCTTCGCCCATAACACAACTTGTAAGGGCTTACGTATATAACTTAGCAGTTAGGATGTACTATAAACTGTATGTACACGCAAGGTGTGTGCGAAAAGTTGTTATTTAGACGTATGTGCATTTGGAATCACAAACATTTTTGTGGGCGTTCATAGGGCTGCTGGCTGTTCGCACTCTTCAACTTTCTCTGTCCGTCCTTCTCTGGTTATGACATATGAGTGTTTGAATTCAATTTCGGGCGAATAATAAAAAGCTATTGACTTTATGGCAAAACTATATGTATGCGCAAGGAATCAAATTGAAAAGAATATTATACGTGTATGTATATGTATATCGTCCCTTTCATGCCTGGAGTGATGCTATGGATGCTGGATGGGTGGCAATGAAGTGGTTCCACTCTGTGAGATGGGAATTTATATGCGATTACTTTGGGGAATAATCAAAAAATGTAAAATAGGAAACGATTTGAAGAAATCACTTATTTTTGGCCCACTTTCTTGAAGAAAAAAATAAGGGTTAAGACCAAGTTATGATGATCAGATCATCAGAGTAACGCAACAAAATATACTGTTGGTGAATAAATAAAATTGCAAACCGGAAATGATAGTTTTCGAGTCCTTTTATAGCGCGGCCCCGAAAATGAAGCGTTTAAAATTTAAATGTGGTATTTACAATACATATTTGGCTTTTGCTTAAGTTTATAGACGATACTGATGAAATTATTTTATAAAAAAAAGTTACTGATATCTAACAACGACTAATGGTAACGATTGCCGCTGGTTTTTTTTAGTTGTTTGATGAAGAAAATTGTCAAATTGACGAAGAAAATTGTCGATACCTATGATAAAAATGTATTGAAAATTTTAAAGACGTTTAACAACTTGGTAGTCAATATGAAGAAAGGGCTGCCGTCAATTCTTATTATAAAAATTGTAATATTAACAATTACTGTTTTGCAGACCTGTTTAAAAATCTATTCCTTTTCTTTTAACTCTTACGTATTTTTACTCAATGTCGTTCCTTAACTTGCACTTCTGTTTTTATTTCCTGCGATATGAAAAACAAATTGGTATATAAAAATGGCTTCAAAAGGCGGGCAAATAATGTTTCTCTTCTCGAATGCAATGTCAAATGTCAATACAAAATTACAAGCTCTTCCACATACTTGGATTCATTTCATGCTCTCATACAATTTATGAAAAAAAATAAATGCATCTATAATTTTTCATAGATTAATACAAAAGCGTTCCCTAACGTTTTCATAAGTTTTTCTCTTTCAGAGAGAATCCATCCCCACTACTGTCATTTTGACAGTCATTGCCATTACTATGGTGTTTTTTTTTTTAGGTATACAAATTCAATATGAAATAAAACACTTGTAGGTAATGTTAATTTCTATGATATTAGCTTTATTTAATAAATCATTTTATGCCATTTATTTAAAATTGATTTCGTGCATATGTGCGCCATGACTAGTTCGAAGGAAGCGCAATGGTGAAGTCCAATTTTCGACAACTATATCGAGCAACTACGGCCGTATATCAGCAATAACACGGCGAATGTTGACTTCCAAAATCTCTGGTTTGCCGGCATCGTCCTTAAAGAAATATGTGCCGATGATTTCACCAGCCCATAAAGCACACCAAACAGTGAGTTTCTATCGATGTAAGGGCGTCTCGACAAAAGCTTCTGGGTTTTCTCCACTCCAAATTCGGCAATTTTGTTATGTATCCATTAAACTAAAAATTGGCGTCTACATGATCCGAATAACTTGCTCGAATGGACGTAGCGCACGATAAGTTTCGCGAACTGAGCCATATGGTTTTCAAAATAAGTTTGCACAATTTGCACGCGTTGTTCTGGCGTTAATCTATTCATTGTAAAATAGCAAAACGTATTAACCACAAAGCAACTTTTAACAACTTTCAATTGACAATTTGTAAAAACAGTGCTGCCAGTTTAAAAACCAAACCTCTAAAAAAAAAAAAAAAAACTTTTACAAAAATAAAGGAACAGACTTTCTATATTTAATATATTGTGGAATCCGCTGGGGGAATTATTTCGGTATCGTCAAATCCGCAAAGTGACCAGTTCCTCGTGTGAGTAATGTAAATGACAGTATCGTTAAAAACGTTCGAATCGGATGACAAAATGACATTTCTTACCCTCATTGCTGATTTCATACCTTGGCTTAGTTGAATAGTTCGTGAGAATTTTTTTAAAAATTTTTGATATATCTGTGCTATTATATTTGATACTAAAATCAAAAAACAATCTTTCCAAAAACACACATCATCTGGAAGTTCCATAAAATGATCCACTGCTCCTCCTAACCTGTCTCGTATTCTTCTCTAGAAACACCGCTCATCTCGTTGTTCCTCTTCTGCTTCTAAAATTATAGCTATCGTATCCATTATTATTTTTGGCAATATTTTTCATTTAAATCACTTTTAAAAGAAACTGGGGGCGTTCAAGAATATAGTTTAGTAAGTCTGACAGCTCCTTAACTTTAATTTCATTTTGCTAAGTTTTCATTGCGCCAAACTAGTCACGTGAACAGTTTTCTCAGTTGACGTTAATGTTCGCATTTTTTCCACACCGACAAATCCGGACTTATTACCAAGTGGACATCTATTTGCGCCAACATGTCTCCGGAGAACTCAGTTTTGACATTTCTATTGGGTCATCGCGGTAATCATCGGAGAGCATGGAAGAGTGCTGTTTAACATCACAGTACACATATTAAAGGTAATATATTCCGAGCACTCATTTTCGTTTCGTTCTGCTCATCTGTCAAAAGGGCATGCTTTTCCATAGAAATTCGAACCTGGTCACATTGTCAGCCATGAAAACTCATGCGCGCGCACATTATTTCTATACGTTTATTGTCCATGGTCACATAGGCCGCCATTGCAGATGCGCAATATATTACCTGTAATGTGTATACTGTGGTTTAACATTTCGATTGCCCTGGCACATTGAGCACCAATCCGAAACTCAGAACCCAGCAGAAAAAAGAAATACAATTGTCAATGAGTGACATTTTTTTTTTTTTGTCGGAGGTTGTTACTTTCCGATGGAGCACTCAGACACAACTACTGGTCCATTGTACCAATGAGTGACATACCAACGATTAAAGCCAGTTTTCGCGTTCATGTAAATTTGAATCCAGACCAGCGTTCCCACTTTCACTACGATCGTAATATTTCACTACGATTTTGCCTTAGTTGAACAAAATCATTACGTCACTACGAAAAATTTGGAAACACTACGATTTTTCGTTCAACTTCGTATCCATATATTTCTTGTATAAAATTCCTTCACAATGTAATAATATTGAATTTTCAAATGTTTTCTCTTGTTAAAGTTGTTTTAACGCATTTACAACACGGCGATTAATTGAACATATTCACTTTTCAGCGCAATAATGATGGTTACAAGGGGTCGATTTCCGTTTTGTGACTGTGAAGTGATAAATAATTTAATTTAATTTGCAATGTTTGAGGTTTTCAAGGTAGAATACTTTTCATTACGATTAAATACATATTTCGGGTTTCTGAATCCCTTTGTCCGCGCTTATTTTTCGTTTCCATCGTGAGTCATAGAGCCTTGTCTTTGTTATGTTTTTAGGACTTCTTCACAAAAAATTATCATATGAAAAAAATCGGACATTTGTTTTCATTTTTTATGGACCGAAAATCGAATTCAGCGCGAACTTGTGAAAACTCTTTTCACTTCACAGTATAGATAATAGAACGAGAATCGATCCCCAGTTGAGTATATTGCGTCATATAGTCGTACTTGGCTTAAAACTAAAACATTATGGAGATTGCAATTATTTTTTATATTTCACTACGATTTAGCTCCAAACACTCGGCACTACGCTTTCGTAAATTTGAAGTGGGAACGCTGATCCAGACAATTCAAGTCGACTTACGATAACTAGATTCTCGAATGCGGGCACTTTTTTCATTTGCCTCCGACGAATGCAGCTACAGAAATTTGTATTGACAAATAAAAGAAAACTGTTTGACAGTGAAACTACCTTTCCCAGAAAAATGTCGATAAGGAGACGTGTTCGACGGATTCCTTTTCACTATAGCAGTCAATCGAAAGTGAAAGGGAATGGCAATGGAATAGGTGAAGCGAAATTCATTTCCGACGTACACATTTCACGATAGGTTTGACTGATGAACCGATGTATTCAAAATATTCACAATTTCAGAAGTTCTTCATATTGACAACTACGGTTTTTGACTTAAACATACAACAACTTTCTTTTCAATATGATATGAACTTTGTTGTTAATATGACGTAATTTGGTGGTTCACTGTGCAAGTTGCAACCACCTATTAGCGTTTAGACGAGTCGTCCTGCAAGTTTTATTTTAGTTGATGCCAGTGCAATGTATTTTTTATTCATCTGTCTTTTGCCCTTTTGGTTGCTTTTATTCTCTTGGTAACAAGAACCTCTCGCGGTTCGTTTAAGAAAAATTGTTTGTAGCTCGATGTCATACTCATATCTGTAAATACTCATATCCTTTTCTTTTCTTTTGCTTTTTTTCGGTTGAGGGAATGGATGACATGCATGATTCGCAAACCTGACTAATCGATGCGCCAGGAGTATGCGCCTAAATGTACTAATCTACACCCTACGCCCTTTAACCACTCTCCCCGCGAGCTGGTTGACTACTCATATTAATTCCGCCATTGCGGCTCTTCTAAGTCTTTCAAGTCTCTTTATTTTTTCGTGTATCTACGCTCGTTATGAAGGAGCATACCCCCAGCCAGTCATCTTCTGATCTCAACATGTGTCTTATTAGACCATGGGGGTTTGGTAAGTTCGCCCTAAGGAGCATTGCGTGTTCCGTATATTCTTCTTCCTCTACGCATTCGGGACGGAAAGGCGAGCGATATCGTGACCAAATCTGTGAAGATATTTCCGATAGCCGCTGTGCCCCGACAGAAACAGCTTAATGTATAGTAGTTGCAGTCCCCGGTTGTTCTTTTTGTCCAGACCTCGATGGTGGGCATAAGTTTGTAGGTCCATCTGCCTTTTGCCGTGTTATTCCATCTGTAATCATATCTGTCATTGCCATTGCCATTCAAGCAATCGTATACAATACATAGGTACCTACTGCTTTGTATATACCTACTAACATCGACACTACAAAAACAGCATTAATTTAAAGTCGCATAAAGCCTGCTTAAGCACAAGCACACAAACTTATACGTCCTGATTGCAACCACGCGCCGCCGTCATCCTCTTGAAGACAATAATTCGGTTCGTTTCAATGTTGCACACTAAATAAATTGCAATTATCCGAGTTCAACCACAATTACCGACGTTTGTCTCAAGCAATCCGCGCGCTCATTAATTTAATCACACAGCACAACACTTTTAACAGAACCGCCAACAAAAAGTAAAAGAAATAATTTACCAGTTGTCTTTCATTCGTCGTTCGTTCGCATTTGTTTTCGCTGAAACATAAAACAGTAAATCTGACGACTGACCCCCCCCTTCTGTGCTCTTAACCCATGACGCACACTTAACCGAGGTCGTGTTCCAATTTAATAGCCTTCGTTTCCGGACCACTCAAACAAAAAAAACAAGAACTCGATTCCATCATTCGCATAGTGGTTCTTCCTTCCACCTGCCCTAAAGTATTTTCTATATACAATATACAATGGTCTTGGTAGCCGGGTAGCCGGGTAGCCCTAGCCACCCCCGTCTTGAGCATAAAACTTGAAACATGTCGTCACCTTTAACGACGACAAAGGAGAAGGCGACTGACTCCTGAACTCTCTCCTCGTGCACACAATTCACATACACATGTGTGTGGGCTCCGTTTTTTCATCATTAAAATGCGACTTAGGGGCAAGCATGCGAGTCCTGCTACTGCGATGAGTGTGCATCGTTTTATTTCTTCGAAATTTGTGTTGCCGCAAATATGATGTCGATTGTGCACTCTATCCTCGGCGAGTTAACGGAGTTGAGTTGTGGCTGTCTCTACCTCGGTGCTCGGTCTCGGTGATATGGCGAAAACACTTTCATTAGAGATGAAGCCGAATCCTCTTTTTCTCTTCTCGAAATTTGCATTAAGAACATCGGAATAGAGGCGAAACAGCGACACGAAGGATATGTGGATTTTCAAGCCTTCCCCTCCTCAGCGCAGGAGGGCGCACATTTTTATGACCTGTTTGTAAAGATTTTTATCTCTGCTGCTTCAAATTTAAATCTCCAACCGAAGAGGATGCCATCATCGCGGGTGTTTATATGAGGAGTATCCCCGACACACAATACGTATCCTGATTGCGTATAGCCAAGCCAAGGGATTCGGTCTGTCTCTTCCCGGCTCTAATGTAGAGCAGAAAGCAACACCGCTGTGTATGGAGTAAGAACAACAGCGAAATTATTTACACATGACGGAACCAAGCACTTGAAGGACATTATAAAGAAAACACATCCCCCAATGCTCAGCACAAAAGAAGGCGAAGGGTCCTTAAAATGCAAAAAACGAAAAACAACAAAAAAAGAAAAAAAACGAAGAATCCCCGCAGGCAAGTTGGATAAACGGAGGAATACTCGTATGTTCTCGTACACATCCCGACTACGCTGGGATGTCAACAAATGAATCTATGCTTTTAGTCATATTAGTCAGGCAGGATAACAACAACAAAAAAGGAGGCACTATGGCAATAATTATTATGATATCGCTTTCAAGTATATATACGGTAGATATACACAAAAGCAGGCGTTGGCGTATGCCGCCTGCCGCCTGCTTTGTGATCCTTGAAGGATATATGGAATTATTATTTTTTTTTTGTTATTCACATCACTTTTCCGTAGGTATATTTCCCCCTCTCATGAATTTTTTTTTTTTTTTTGCTTACGAATTCCGTTCATAATGATTACTTTGACTACAGAAGCGAGAGTGTCTCCCAAGCAATTCGATGATATATCGAGATAAAAACAAACGACATCGAGACAGTTTTTTTTTTTCGGCAGACGATGGGGGTGAAAGGCCACAAATCGAAAAGTCATCATCTTCGTCGTACATCATGCGATTAATATTAATGATGTATCAGTGAGATGTAACCTGGTGGGTGGCATCGGCATTGAAGAAGATACATGTCAAGTCATTCGGACATAAAGTCAATGAGCGAGCGATCCTTGGAAGATGTTTCATTTGTTTAATAGATCCCATGGGGGGAGGGAATTGATGGGAAATGATATTCCGTTTGAGGATTGCAAAAAAAAATAGCACAGTAATTATTTTGATTCCATCAGCAGCAGAGCACTTTGTTTGTGATAGAAAGAATTATAAATGATTGACAGGTGTGTAAACAGATTGACCTTAATGTGCTGAGACGACTTTGGCACGTGTGTCGCACTACAGTCCAAGATGTCCAAGTTGTTTTTGGAGTTGACTTCCAAACGGAAACACGTCTATAGCGTGGCAAAATATGTAGACTAGTGTGGAAAAGCACTGTTTTTTTTTTTCAAATACATATTGACCAAGTGAGGACTGGAAGAGTAGACAACTTGGATCTACAACTGAACTGGAACTGTTAACATGATTCACTTTCCTACCGAAAGATCAAAATAAGCACCTTAGTCCTCTTTCTGAGAGCGGGACGCTAAGTTCAACGAGCCGTAATTCAGCTAAGGCCTAACAATTTTTAGGGAGGCGAGAACATCTTTAGCAATTGGCATTACTGACCGGGACCGCTAATGTATAGGAGTTAAAGAGGTCTCGGGCGAATCTGACGTAAATAAATAGGACTGTTAAAAAGAACGTCATGACATAGATCCGACGTACGTCAACTTAAGTGTCCAATTATAGTTTCTATTTAGAAAAATAGTATAGCAAGTACGACAACTATTTCCAACGAATTTTGCTACAATTTTCCATTGACGAGAAAAAAGGTCTGAAAACTATTGCAGTGGCGTATGCTCAAAAAGAAAGTGTACACATTTATTTCACAACAAACAGTAGCATTTGCTATCAATCTTGTTTTGCAGGCAGTCGATTTTTTAGATCCTGAAGATGGTTTACTCGGAAGATGGTTTATTATGTAGTAAATAAATTATTGAATTCTTTCCTAGATGAGTTTGGTATAGGAATAGATATAATTTTTGACATGAGATCATAATCACCTTATTTTTAACCTCCATTAAAGGGCATCACAATGGGTCCATGAGGACCTAAGTGTGGTACAGTAGGGTTCATCCTGCTCTACCAACCCGATAACCTAACTTAACCTAATCACCTTATCTGGATCCACACTAATATCCGAATGAACAGATATCACAGCAAGTGAGCTTAATCTTGCATTCTCCATAACGCTTCGGGATACTGTTTTAATCCTTTTCATAGTTGAAAAGGTTCTTTCAACACTAGCTGTGGTCACTGGAAGCGTGGCCAAAACCGTAAGCAAGAAGTTTATAGCTCTAAATTAAGTCTTGTCACATATGTATATCAAGCAATTTCAAAACTTCGGTAGAAGGATCACTCGCAAATATTTTTTTTTTCGCACCAAAGAATGTACTCAGCTTCTACAGCTGACAACGTTCGTTCACTCGCTCAACTGCACAGCCTGGGAGAAGAGCTTGAAACGATGGTAGAACGTATTCGTTAACTATGACTCTGTCCGTAAGATTTTGTATTAACCCGGCGGAGCGCGGCGTCTCCACGAGCAATTTTTATAGAATGCTATGGGGTGTACTTTTTTGTCTGACGCATGTGTTTTCGTGTGATGGCTATGGAAATAGTAAGCTATGAAATGCCCATATTGCATATCATTATTTCTTACCATGAGAAATGACAGATGGCAAGCTATGAAATATTGCTCGTGGAGACGCGGTGTAACGAATCTTTGCAAGGAATCAGTTTATAGACACTCTAAAAAATAGGCTTCAGTAGAGAAGGTTTCTGGATTGGAACGCGTTGTTTGTTGCCATCAAGTTCTTGAAGCTCTTAATTCAAATTCAAATAAGTCCTCGGTAAGTTGGGTGGGATGCGGATTGAAAAGCCTCTCTGAAAAAATGTCTACCTAACTTAAATAAAAAAAAACTGCTCAAAACTCAAAAACGCTTATTATAAAAATGTAACTGTCAATGGCAAGTAATATTTAAATCCAGAATAATACCTTGTGCTCAGTTTTCAGCTAAACAGTTGCGAAACAGTGTTTATTGAACCCAATTTCCACCCGAATCCCTAATAATGGTACTTAAAAAACTGCTCATATCTCGAAAACGCTATTTTCGATTTGAAAAAAAGGTAACTGGTAGGTAATACTAACTTATATCCTAAACAATACCTTGTATTCAGGTTTTAGCTAAACGGGTGAAGAGCAATGCTTTTCGAACCCAAAATTGTAAATTTCTTTGCATATTTCTTTTACAAAAAACCGCTTTAACGACTTCGATCGAAATACATATTTAAGACAACATAAGCATTCTAAACAAGATCACGTATTTAATTTTTCTCAAAAAATGCAAATAAAAAAATAAAAAATATCTACCCAAATCCCGATATGTAGCAATACAAATCCAATAGCAACCACAAAACATTTTAAATTACTCTGACATTCAGCGAGATTTGGCACAAAAGAGAAACTTACGTGCGACCCAGTCGTGCACTTTATCTAGCATAAGAAATATGTATGTTCATTCGTAACTTATAAGTCACACTGACTAAGTGGAGAAAATTTCATTGAGTACCCGAATGAAAATGTCATTCGAGAAGTCTTGTCTACGTGATGATCGTACCAATCTAGTGTACCAGATAAGGTTCCCGGATAGGAATTGACCTCGGTCAGTGTTCTATTTTTGGTGACTAAGTTTCTGCACTTTTGGCTGTCCTGCTTTATCTCGGACCCACGTTTGTCGTTGGGATGCATGATGCATCTCGGAGCTACGGTAGTCGTTGAATTGGACCGCCCACGGAGCCACTCTTGTCGTTGGGCCGCATATCGGAGACACGTTTGTTGTTGGGCCGCTCACGGAGCCACGCTTGTCGTTGCGCCGCTTTCTGTATTACGGAACCACGCTTGTCTTTTGGCCGCATTCCATATTGGTACTTAACGTTAGCCTCAACTTAGGGTTAGGAATCATTATTAGGTTAATAATAAGACATTAGTTTATAAGTAGGTTACTTAAATAAAGAGTATAGGTGTTGGTGTACCTCTTAGCCCGAGTTGGGTGTTTCTTTGGGTAAATCCTGGATCCGGCGAGCAAAACCTCGGCCTCAGTAAAAAGCACATTATCACAGCCCTATATGCAGAGCTCTAGCGTAAATGGTCATTTGGGAATTGGGTTTTAATGGAATTTGCGGAGTTAATTTTGAATAAAGGTTTCTAATAGCTTTAATTTCCCAAGTACACAAATATGTAAACGTGTCAACGTCTGTTTGGCCCACTGAGCTGTTAGTCTCCGTCACTAACAAGACATCTATGATCTATCTACTTACCCAGTAGGGGAGCTTTCCACTTTCTCCAAGAGAAAGCTATGGTATTACTGCTGTCAATATGGAACATGCAGCGAAATCGAATTGTTCAGAAATTCACAAGTGAATAGGGATGACAAACCAACGCTTTTCGTAATGCCCCTAATTTATAGACTTTACGATCCATAAATTGTGCTTTGCTGGTCTCTCACAATCGTAAACCTTTTTCATCCCTTATCATCATCATCTCCAAAATCCAAAATCAAGTGCTCTATTGAAACAAAGCCATTCAAATTGTATGGACGATATAGGACACATTGCATCGAAATTCAATGAATTTTAAAATTTGAATGTCAAAGTTTTCGGAAAGCACCAATTGTCGGAAAATTGTAAAATCCCTGGAATTAACCCATTCATTTGAGTAGGTACTCTTTAAAACGAATGCACATGTATTCGCACAGCCAGATAATCCCATAAAATTGGTGATGGCACACACATACTGGTAAGTAGGTATAGCCGCGCATAACAAACCTACAATCGCATTTAACCATAAATCCCAACCTACGAATGCAGATTACCAATCTCTGTCTCCCCCCCCCCCCCCCCCTTATTTCGATGGATGTTCTGCTTCTGCCCTCTGCCTACGCTTTAGTCCTTTGGCCCCTATCCTCTTGTCATGCAAAATTCACTAATAACAGGCTGACACATAAATGCCTCCTCCTCCCTCAGTCCTCTAACCACCTACGGACCGAACCGAACCGTACCGAACCGCACCGCACCAACTGATGCAGATTGCCAAGTGCCGGTCCGGTGATGGTGATGGTTGTCCTACTGAGCCCATAGAGCCGATGAACACATTTCACTTCGTTTGATGCCATGTAATTGTCCAATTAAATTAAATAGACATGCCACGTACGCTGAATTGCCTCTCCAAAGGACAGTTCGTCAGGACTAAACTTTTCTTAAATTTTCTGGCAATTTTTCGCAACGAAAAAGTCAGGTGGATGATGATGCATCGGCTTTGTGCAGTTTTCTTTTATAGATCAATCCCTCCGCGTCCGCACCCATTCAGCGAGAACCACCTCCACCACCAGCACCACTACCACAACAATAGAGGGATAATTTCGTCACCTGATTTCGGTCCGGCATGCATTTACCCCAAAAAGGTGTTTGTGATTGTGACGAGAATGGCGACGATGATGATGATGATGATGATGTCGTTTTCGTTGACGATGATGGATGAACACGGAACGCTCAGAGAGCGTGTGAGAGAGAGAAATGACCAACGAATTGTGGCAGCTGTGGGAGTAGGAGGCAGAGACAGCATTCAGCATATAGCATCGGACTCCCTGCGCTCGACTGACCATTAATGAAGCATATGTGATTATAGTTTGAGTGAAAGAATCAATATTGACCTACATGCGTAAATCCAGCAATTTCCCAGGAATTTCTGGACCAGGCCTGAGCTCGCACACAAAATTTATGTTATGATACGCAATAGGCAAATAGCATCAGCAGCAGGACGATGACGGAGGGCAGCCGATGAATGTGTATTGTGCGGCCGTGCCCGGTCGAATTGGCTGCTGCTGGTGGTGGTGTTATGTGATGCGCTCCTCTGCTTCGCTGATGGGTGGGGGGAACGGGAGGCATGTGCTGGGCGCCCAACTGTGCCCCAACTGTGCCCCCTTTGTGTGCAATTTATACACAATTCGTTTGCTTTTAAATATCTCGTGTTAAGAGGGGCGTTGGCTGGATGGATTTTAACTTTGGCGCAAGAGGACTTCAGCAGGACACTACCCACATGGAAATCCAGCAGCAGCGAGTGCATTGTGTGTGGATGCTCGGCTACGGATCGGATTCTTGGTGTGCATTTTCTCCCTCTCACTCGGATGAGCTGCGCTTCTGTGGTGGATGGCGGCAGCAGCGGCGGCCTACTACAATATTCATCCGAATGCAAATGCATTTGTTTTTGTTGATAATTGGGGGTGGTTGGGTGGCGGCGACCGACGTGGCACTCCCATCCACACGCACACGAGTGCAAATTGCCATCGATTACTCTGCTAGTGTTTTACATGTGTTTGCATTAAAATTATTTTCAGGATACGCACAAAAATTCGATTTTTGATGGCATCCATGGAACGCTCGTATTGGCATTAGGCAGGATCAGGACGAATTTGTTGTACGTGCGGTTAGGCAGAGAGCTTTTGTTTTGTTGCGGCTCTATTGTTCGTTTTAGTTTTATTCTATTTTCTTTTTTTTCTATTTTAGTGGTGAATTAGTCCTTGGCTGTGGTGGGCCATGCATATTTTGGTAAGGCAAATACACGTGTGCTCTGCTGTTGTGCATTATTTGCATCAGAGAGCGTAAATCCTGTGTACGGTTTGTTGTGTATGGACGTCAGCGCAACGATGCAAAGTAGGTCAGGTGAGAATTAATATTTTGTTGGTAATTTTTTTTTTTTTTTTTTTGTTTGTCGATTCGCCCATTTTGGTGCCCAGGTGCATTGTGTATGTTCATTAATTATGACATGGACGCATTTTTTTGCGCATTATTTTGAAATATGACTCTAGGTGGTGGATGTGATTTCATAAACATGCCGTCCTATACCTACACTATACTGCGCCTAACAATGCAGTTAGGAAAGAGCAATTAATTCGACAGCGATATGGAGATTTTGAAATTAAATTTACTTTAAGCCGGTCCTAGATAAGCCAGTGGTGTCCCTGTGACTTATGAGCAGTGTGAGTAATGGCAGTGAAATAGATTATTTAGGGGTTGTACTTTTTTGTATGTCGTATATAAAGTTATCTACCATACAGTAGTGTATGTAACGATTTAGAAGTGTATTTTGGAGGACACTAAGGTAGTTTCAACTTAACTTTAGGAACCCTGCTATAAAGTTTTAACATATCCTGAGCACTTAAACTAAAATGTAGATACATGTAAGTCATGCTGAGTACTTTCATCTGAAATACGATATGACAACTCGACTTTAATACGAGTAAATATATAAACTATCTATATCAAGAAGAAGGCGCCAGAACATCTGTTCGTTTCACTCTATGGTCGGTGGGTTGACACACTGCGAAGATGTAGGGAGAAGCAACCTAGGATTCGATGGGAGTAATTCAGCTCTTACCTATCTCTATACGGATGGATAGAGGTCGGCGTTGTTTCTACTCCGAACGTATCGGACTATCCAGCATCCAGTTCAATCAGACTTCCTGAATACAGCAGCGTATTGCAAGCTGAGGAACTGGCAGTGGTAACAGCTGCTAAACAGGTTGCAATGATGGCAATACCTCATACGCAGATACCTTTTTCATTGACAGTCAAGCGGCAATAAAAGCGAACTCTGCAGTTGTGTTAAAATCGAAGCATGTAAGTTGCTGCCGCGAAGAGCTGCGTGTTCTTGGCGCGCAGCACAACGTAATAATATGCTGGATTTCCGGGCACAGATGTGTTTCTGGAAATGAAAAAGCTGATGAGCTGGCAGGGCTGCTCCTTTGAACTAAACCAGGCCGACATCACAATAATGACCTCCGCTGTAATCTCAGGCAGACGATTACGAACGAAACACTAATGAAGACAACTGAAAGATGGAGCAAGCTCGATTCCCGTGGCATAACCAGAAAAATGTGGCCAATCTAAAACAAAAATGGAGAGAATTTTACAATTGAACAAGAAATCATGACAAAATGCTGAAATATCATACCAAGGAAATGAAAATCAGTACGGATGACCTGTGCAGAGGATAAGGTGATATGAGGTGCATGAGGATACCCAACACTTTCTTTGCCACTGCTCAGAGCTCTGCCACATAAGAAATAGAAATAGAATAGAATTGCTAGCTTTTTCGAGGATTTAGAAGAACCCTCCGATAGGTCCATAAATGACCTCGGTACTTAAATTTGTAAATACATACCTCCGGATGGTTTACCAAACCCTAAGTTTTTCATAGGTTTCCAAAGAGTGGGAGTCACAAACCCCTAGGGCATCACAATGGATCTACATTGATCTGATGTGTGGTTGCTCCTGTCTTGCCAACCCACAAACGTAACCTAAGCTGATTCAGCTAACTGTAAGCATTATTCCTATTCCTAGCGATTGACTGAATCCATATGTGGATTCCCGACCATTTTTGACACTAGCTTAATCCTATATAACCCTGCGGTACGTTAGAATCTCTAAATGAAATTGATACCCTTATTCTCGTGGGTTTTATTATAGACCTGCCCTCGCAGATGCATCAACCTCTCATTTTTTGTTGTTACTTCTCATGGCGGTACTCGCGGGTCTTTCCAAAATATTCTTAAAATTTTGTTTTTACTTGCTCTTTATCACACCACAATTTCTCTCTTATAATTGTACAATGATGGCCATTTCCAGGGTGGAACGCCGCCTCAACCAAAAAGCCCCTCCAGCCAGGTTGGTCCATAGTTACCTGCCTCTAGAATCCAGATACGCACACCACGCCGGTTGAGGTCGCTCTCCAATTATTCGCGCCAACATAGGTGGAGTCAATCACCCCTATCGCGAATAATATTTCCCCCGGAACGTTTCCCATTCAGCAATTTGATTTACATTGCTGACAAGGGAAAAAAATCCATCGGAATTTATTCGCGATACCCCTAAATGTGTTTCATTGTCCGTTAGGGGTGGACTCAAAGACTCGTCCGGCTGGTGCGTTGCTGTCCATACACTCCATTTGACCCAACTACCTCAGTCACTGTATTTTTAGCATTTTGACCAAGCCAACGTGCGTCGCTTCGCTATATAGCCCGTAAGGTTCGTCATTAGGCGCTTTTTTTTTTAGTTCAGAGCTGAGCTCTAAATAGAGCTCGAGCATTTTGTGCGTGTTCTGAACCGAGCGTCTTCTTAAGTCTTCCTCTGATCACAAATCTCCATTCAAATAGACACTGACGCTTCATGCAGCTGTTTTTCACCTTTCTTGGGCTTTTCCCATTCCATCTCACTTCCTGGATGCGGCTGTAATATCGGGTTTGTACTTGTCCATGGTCTCTATTAACTGCTCGGTCCATAGACATTCCACGTGCATATCCGAATCTCGTTGTCCTTAATTCGTTTGGTAGAATAATCCATATATCCGAGGCTTATCGTCGTATCGTAACACGAATTGTTTTTCGTGGTAGGGAAGAGGTAGAGAACCCTCAACCTGGAGAGCCAGGTTCTTTACTAAACCCTTTAGACAAAAGGGACCGGATATTACGGTGTCTTTAACCCACTTCGGGGATGTGAGAGCTGCCGTTGGCCGATAAAAGTTCATTCGCCACCATCTCTGTTTCAGCACCCCGACTTACTACAAAATCGTCACTAACGTCAGCTCCAAGTATGTCGAAGTAGCTCAAATAAGGTAATTACCGTCTTGACTGTAGACGACACCGTTAATTCAGCACATTGAATTCATCCGCCGTAGGTCCTCATTCTGATGTGCTCATGTTAAGGATTCAGGGACTCGGTCTTTCCAACGGAGCAGAGTTTTGTTGTTTCCATCGTGTTCAACACTCGCCCTTATAAGTTTAGAAAGTCAGGTCCAGATGGACAAGAATAGTACGTGGTGGTTACCACGGAGAGGTAAAATAATCACAATTGAGATTTTGAAACAGCTGGACACCACCAAGTTGATGCCAATCAGTGGCTATCCATCAGAGGCTAGGTTGTCTAGATGCTACTAATTCGAGCAGTCAAAAGGGCTCACAGTTTTTGTGTCAATATGTATCCGCAGCACAAGTTTTGCTTTAAAATGTTCTCATCAAAGCCTTGAAGCCTACGACTTCGACCTCATATTTACTGACCAGGTTCATAGTATTCATTCTTGGAAGAATCTTCAGTCCTGCTAATCCTCGAGACGATAAAAAATCACGAATGAAATACGTATCTCTTAAAATGTCCGACGCTTTCAGTTCAGCCATACTTCAATTGTCTTTAACGGTATAGACTGCATCCTTATAGGTTAACTTTCTCCTGATTGCATTGTCCATAATTTTAAAGAATTTCCCAAAATTTATTCATAGCTATACTCTTGAAACGCACCCGACCACAATGTGATTTGCGAATTTTTCGATAGCATTTTGTTGTTGGTTGTCTTCTTTACTTCCGCTCGGTTGGCTGACAGGATAATTTAATCGTAGTATTGTAAACAAATCTAGCAGTAGACATCAGCACAGGGTGTTGAAACCCAACGAGTAAAGAAGTACCTACCACTAGAGTCGTATATTGAACAGCAACAACAACAAAAACAACGACGTCGCTGGCGGATGAAGAAACATTGCATCCTTTGAATATTCATGTAATAATTGTGTTCTTGTAAGGATATAGATATGTTTGTGTTCCCTTAGATGACAGCGTGAATATGTGTGTCTCTATAATTCACGTTTGCTTTAGTGTGTGGGTGTATTTGTAAGATTTTGTCTGGTTACAGAGTATGTTGGGAATTTTGCAAAATCGGTTTGAATAATGGCTTATTCGCAAAAAGTTTTCACTCTAACCTAACACCACCCTGGGGCGAGGATTTGTCGACAGCGATGACGACGACGAGGACGACGATGAGTTCCATGTGCTCTGTGTCTGATGTTGTGCCACAGCATTTAGTTCGAAGACTAAAGAACGAAACGAGACCAAGGATTGTTGTTCTTGTTACTGGTGGCTGTTGCTATTCCTGGTGAACGTGCTTAGGAGTTGCAACATAAAGTTTATCGGTTCAGTGTCTGTATATGTATTTTTTTAGCTAAGAATGGGGCAAGTGGGGTGAAAATGGTGTACATTATGAAGTTTGAAAGTGATTTACGTGTGAGTTAAGTCCATATATGAAACTAGATGGATTTAGGACTTATTTTGGTTAGGATATAAGTCTTGCTTTCTTTTTCGAGGTTTTTCTAATATAGATTTATTGTTGAGCTGTTTTTTTTATGTTTTTGTTGTACGCTTAATACTTCTTTGCAACAATGGCTTAAAAGTCTGGTGCTTTATACCTTAAATTATAACTCAGTGTATATTTTTTTTTGTCATGTTTCGCTAGTCTGAAAATCCTGAGAACAATACAAATTGCGGTTAAAATTATTGTTATTAACATGCTCGTGGCTCTATCAGAAATCCAAAACAAAAGCCATCAACGGTGCTTAAAACACCAAGAGTGACAAAGTACAGAAACTGAAACAGAACAGAAAGCTTTTTCCATCTGTAGTAAATGCTGGTTCTGTTTACGTTACTCGTTCAGCTACACAAAACTGAAACAGATCCAGAAAAACATGGCTGCCGTCTATTCTGTCAAACGCTATCATGAAATTATGTCCACTAAAAACATTTTTTTCGTCTAGTGGTCGAATTTGCAACTCAAACTACCAGCCAGATGACAGATGCAGAAAAATGCAGAAAATCTCCCTTGCACGATAAATTGGCATTTCTGTCACTGACAGCAACAGAAACAATCAATAAAGACTTGTTTACGTTCTGTCGTCAAGCAGCTGTCGCTAAATTCTATATCTGAACAAAAAAGTTATATTTCTGATGCAAATGTTTTGTATGGGAGCTGTTTCCGTTCTTGTTTCTGTTCTTTGTCACTTGGTGCCTTTAAGGGCGAACCATAATTTGATTGTACGGCAGTAATCCAGCTTAAGTGGAAACGAATTGGTATGGGCAAAAGAACACGTCAACAAATTGGACAGTTAAGTATAAAAATTGTTTGATATAGTTTATTCGCCATTGTGTTGTCCAACAATCAAATATCAGTCCCGATCGATTCCCCTGTATACAATACAGTCAGGTAAAAGAATGTCCATACAGTCTAATCCAGGGGATCCCTAACCGTGCGTCGCGACGTCCTGGGACGTCGTGGCGCTTTCCTAAGGGCGTTGCAAGTTTTATTTTTTCACTGCTGTAAGACTCCAAACAAAGGTAAAAGCATTACGTTTCTCTTTACGAATACCAAGAGCAAAGTCGAAGCGAAATCCAATAGTTACATTGCAGACGAAGATTAAGCGGGTTTGTTTGTGTTTCCCGCATTTCCAGTCAGCCTTGCTTCGTGGCTGGCACTCATATATTTGTCTGGCACTCAAAATTAAATAAATGGTTTTCAATTTGCACGGGCCGTTGCTAGCCAGACTGCTCGGGAGGACAGGAGAACCCGAGGCACTCACTTCCTCGACGTGCACAAAAAATCGGCTTTTTGCAGATTTCAAATTGGCGAATTTTGCATCCGGACTTCGGCTTACGGTCCTACAATATCCAACCAATCCAGGAGCTCAACGTTAATGACCATAGCCGATTGCAGCGTTCCCTACGATTTTGCTTTACTTCGGCAAAAACATTACGTGACTACGAAAAATGTTGAAACACTACGATTTTCCGTTCGACTTCGTATCCATATATGTATGTATTTCTTGTACAAAATTCCTTCGGGAAGTATTAATACTGATTTCTAAAATGTTTTCCCCTGAATAACCTACATAACCTACATTCATTTATGCATTGCTTAAGAGTCACCATACCTGTCACTTCCATACTGTATGCCGTGTACTATTCGCCTGTCAGTACCTACCTATATACATATGTCATTTATTACATCCATACATACATTACATATTACATACAAATACATTTCCATGTATTTGTATTTAGAAAATTTTTAATCTTTTGGATGATAGGTTTGTTTGACGTTTACTGGATTTTGCTGTCAATCGTGGCTGTCATTTGGGTGAAATCATATTTTTGTGAATTATTGACTTGTGCTGTAGGTACTGTAGTAAATGTTAAAAGAATTGTGTTTTTCACAATTATCGCTAGGTACTGTTAAATCTATATATGTATTACTAATTTTTTTTGTGACAGTTCTCAGGGTTACCTTTTCCGTTCGACATGCAACTAAATTTCTGAGATTTCGTTGGGTTTTTTGGCAGCCACGAAAATTTACTGACACTTCTTAGTGCGCACTAGAGTGCCCGCCTAGGGCTAAGCACGTCGAACAAACCTACATACCTAATATTTGCCCAAAAAGATGTTGCGTAGACGATATGTTAAAATTGATTCGCCACAAATCTTTAAACAAATCACAAATAGAGAAAATTACAGAAAATCATTGAATAAATGGCAAAATGCAGGCCTATCGATTTCTTGGATTCAATTTAGCCTAAAATAGCTTCTTATTTGCAATTCGCTTCTCGTGTGAATAGTCCTGGAGATTAATTATTCCTAGGCACCTAGAATTTATTGTAAGCTTTGAATTAATGTCTTACTAGAGTTAGTAAAAGCACGCTCTACATTGTACTTCACTTTCTATTCCCTGAAATATTGGTTAGAATGCTTATGGTTATCCAGATTAAGCGATCGGGCAATGGGATTAATTGGCTGTAAAATAGGAAGTTCGGTCTGCATTTTTAATCAGCGTATTGTTTAATTTCGATTTTGTCGAGCAAATGTTGTCGATGTACTTTGGCTTTTTGGACTACATCCACATTTTTGTATAGCTGATTAGGTAGTCGGTTTTGTCACCTATAAGCGTATTTTTTTGGGAAGTGCATGTAGAACCAAAAAGTGCGGGTAGGTATAAAAGTTTTGCATGTAAAAGTAAAAGTGAGCTAGCTATAAATTCTCAAAAAAAAACGCCTTATATTATTTTCATTCGAATGAGACCAATATCAACTCTCTCCGGCTTAAGGGTTTTTCAATCACAGTCAAAAGCCGACTTACATGTTAGCATAAATCTCATTTCCGAAATGCGGCGGCCAACTACAATGTATATCTAGCGGCAGAAGGCAAACTTAATCCTTTGAGTTTGAGAGCAAATTGGGAGCATAAAGACTAAGGAATGTTTCGGTCACCCTCTGTCTGTTTTTCTCTGAAGACTAACCGCCAACGGGATGGGCTGAACACGTCAGTCAATCTCTCCTTCACAAGTAGAACTTTCAGACTCCGTCAGAGGGGATAAAGCGGGGGGTTAGACTGTTTCGGTCACCCCTCGTCGCCCTCTCCTGCCGCAGTCCTCCTGTCTGATCTGGACCAGCCACCTAAGGAATGAGTCGCCCAAGCAGTGTCTCCATTTCAGTAAACCTATGCTAGCCATTTCCCAAGGTCTAGGTGGTTAGTGTGCTGGACAATTCAGCGACGGGTTTCAGGTTCAACATCTCGCGAATGGTCTGACAAATACCCGAGGGTATAAATACACTGAAAAAGCTAGTAACTCCACTGTTCGGATTCGGCATAAAATGGTAGGACCTTCCATTCCTCACAATAATAAAAAACAATCTCACTCTATTGATCGGTTTTGAAAAGGCACGCATAGGGTCATATATGAACCTACCTTTTGCGTCAACTATAATCGTGAGGCCGCTTGTTGAAAAAATCACATCTCTATAAGGACCTGAGGGGTACCTATACACCTCTTTCAGCTATTCATACAGCGAAAAAGTTTTCAATCAGAGACCGCGCATAATCGATTCCCATCGCAAAACTATTCAGACTCCAACAATATAGAACATAACCTTCAATGTAAACGAGCGCACATGACACTTTATCAATCGCAATGTTTTCACATTGAAAGTTATTTGTGCGATAGAAAACGCATGGGACATTTGTCTGTTTGTCTCAGTGTATGTACCTAAGCATTTGCTTGACTTGATTGTTGACTCCATCTTGTAGTTCAATGTTTTCCTATAATCACATGTAGGTACCCTCCAAATAAATCATTCACCACACTTAAGCCTGCGGCAAATCCCACAAGATATGTTAAACATATGGTTCAATGCGGTTACATTACAACGCGACACACATGCCAGATGAGCCCAACATATTTCCGATTAATCTCTTCAGTCTGCGCAAACATCATTAAGATGCCATTTAGTAATC
This sequence comes from Cheilosia soror, assembly GCA_949372485.1. Lineage (NCBI taxonomy): Eukaryota > Metazoa > Arthropoda > Insecta > Diptera > Syrphidae > Cheilosia > Cheilosia soror. Next base: position 19,247,764 of record OX443561.1, read on the forward strand.
AGGTTTCTAGAAATGGAAACCCATCCTCCATGCGGTCGTCGTTGGTTCCCGCCCTATTAGTGTGCGCCATATTTGTCTCATTTAATTCCCTACTCAGTCAAATGTAACAACAATCGCCAATGGAACGAGCTCCCCTTTCCGTATGATTACCTAAACGCAGTTACCATGAAACCATAGCGTTCAAAACAGATCCTGCCGCTGGCATTGTTTTAGCTACATATTCATGGAAATCGGGATTTCCCGCCAATTTGATTAAAGACTACGGTGGTACAGGAAACTGCACACAACCACACCTCACCATCGCAGCATCGTAGTCGTCGACGCTTCAAAATGTAATCCCGTTTGTTGTCGCAAATAAACAGAATGAAATCGAGAGGCACGAGTGCCATACAAAAAAAAAGTGCACATACCAATCCCAAGGACTCAAAGTTAATTTAACGTGTGAATTCGCTCAGGCGAAATTCGTTAGCAGCTCTGTAATTCAAACAAATTTGAGATAATCATTTCCGAAGACGCACCGCAGGAGCTGGTTGGTTACCCAAACAGAGAACACCCCATGCCATATGACCTCGTCGCTTCTGCCGCGCGCCGTTGTCGCCTTAACCTAAACCCCAAATACCCTTGAAGGTAAATGTTTATCTTTCAGCTCGTGATAAAAAAGTAAATTGAATTCGTTTCCCATCAAAGTTACAAACGAGGGTGGAATTAATTTGGATAGCGCCGCGCCATACAGTGCCAACAAGTTCTCCTTACCCGAGTCTCTTTGAAACCGTCTTGTCGTCGCTACGGCCACTGCCGGTGCCGGTTGCGTCTTCGGTAGTTATACTGTCGTTGCTTCTGTACTCTATACATACTGTGTTGTCGTTGTCGTCTTTTGCTTGCCTGCGACCCTGCGAAGTTCAGAAGGAGCATCAGGACTCTTTGGATCTGGTTGTTGCAATTGAGGCGCGTAATTGTTATGTCTTTGGCGTTTAAGTGTGCATCTCTAAATGTAAATACACGTGTATTTTTGCAATTAATGTTGCTCAGATATTCAGCTCAAAATGGAATTGCAATGTTACTATACTTCTCTTGGGAGATGGGTATTTGAAATCTGTGTTATTGACGACTTTGAGGAAAGGTGGCAAAGCGATTTGTTGTTTAAGGATTTGAACAACAAATTATGTAATAATGGACAACGACGCCAAAGAAAAAACAGTACTTTTAATTCTGGATGGCTGGATAGCGGCTTAATGTTTACCTTACTTGATCTGCATTTATTCACTTTCGTATTTCCAACTCTGATAATTTTGGCAAAGTCCTATTATCCCTTCCAGTGACCTCTGGATATAGCAATTCTATGATTATTTATTAAACTTATCATCTTATGTCGACTGATACCCAATTTTTTGAACAATTCGTATAATTTGTCGTTGAATCTCATCCGTTAAATCAAACGGGACTGACAATTTAACGAAGATATCAAACTACAGTAATGTCTCGCTAATCCGAACCCAATGCTGCAAAAGCGTATTCAGATTATTAATTTATTGTAATAAAAAGAAAATCTTCGATATTTAACGAAAATAATGGCGACGTAGACTAGAATCCCGTTGTTAGCCAGAACCTACCAATCAATATTATGTAGACGATGCGATAAACAAAACTTCCGTCCACCTGGCCAAAACAAAGTAGATAAGGAAAGCAATATCAATTATCAAAGCTAAAGAACAACAAAGCTGCGGGGCTTGCCTGAGGGTCTACCTGTCGAGCTTTTTAGAGCACCAGGAGAAGACTTGGTAAAAAGCATGCACCGAATTATTTCCAAAACGTGGTCAGCTTCGTTTGCCCGGTTTACAAGAAAGGAGACCCCTTCAACTGGCGCCAACTACAGATGTATCAGTCTGCTTAACATCGCATACAAGGTCCTATCTGCTATATTGCGTGAGCGCCTTAAACCCCTTCGTAAATAACCTGATTGGTCCCTATCAGTACGGTTTTAGGCCAGGAATGTCCGCCGATTTTGACACTTCTGAAAAAAACCCAAGAAGTCCAAATCGATACCCACCATCTTTTCAAAGCTGCGTATGACAGCATCTATAGAGCTATACTAGAGCCATGCCTAGCTTTGGCATACCTGCAAAGCTCGTTCGATTATGTAGGATTACGATGGAGAAAGCTCGCTGCTGCATCAAGATCGGTAACGACCTTTCCGAAACTTTTGATGTCAAAAAAAAGATTTAGACAAGGTGACGCGCTGTCATGCGATTTCTTCAACATCATACTTGAAAGAATCTTCACGATCTTTCAAAAGTCCGTCCAATTACTTGCATAGGCCGATGATTTTGACATAATTGGTGGAACACAGCGAGCTGTCACTGGTACGTTTGCTAGAAGATGAAGCGGCTAAAATGGGTTTAGTGGTGAATGAGGGCAAAACCCAGTATATGCTGTCAACAACAAGGGACACTGTATCGGACATGCAATTTCAATTAAATGAAAAACGAATTCCGAAAGAAAATGCATTCGTGCTAGTAAATATACATAAAGCGCTAACATAAAGCAATTTTCCTAGCTTTGCTTGAACACTGTCATTATGATCGCACGCCAGCTCAGTGGCGACTCTTAAAATTCGCTTTGGCTATCTCGATTCGCGCGCGCGTTATTTTATATCATTAGAAGTCGGTCTCATTGTAGAATCGGATAAAACGTCGCGATCGACAGCTATAACTTTGTCTACCTCAGCTCTACTATAAATTCTGACAACAGCATCTCAGAAGAAATTAAACGAAGAATAACTCTTGCCAACTGCTGTTTGTTTGGTAAGTAAAGGGTCCGCCAAATAACTTTTTTTTTTTTGAAAATGCTATAAAAAAAAAAACCTACTGAATATTTTCTCAAATTTCTTTTTTTATTTGAAAGTGCAATCCTTCCGGTTAATAATGGAAAATAATTTCATTCAAATGGCTGCCTCGGCTGGCCATGCCGTAGCCTACAGCCTACACGATCGGTCCAATTTTTAAGCACATTATCGATTGTGTGCAGCTGTATTTTCAAAGTAATGTCGCAATATTTCCCAGCGTTGTTCAAGCGTATACACAACCATATTCGTTCAGCGGAAGGATAATACTAATTATCTGTCAAATCAGACATGAGCTAAGTGTTACCATTCGCGAAATAAGCACTAGTTCAAAAAAAAAAAACGTTAGATGGCGGACCCTTTAGTAGAGCCCTATTCCGAAAAACTAAGGAAATTCTGTATAAGATCTCGATCACTGTACAATTATTGCACATCGACCCATTTAAAGTGCATGACCAAAAAACCCAACTCAGCACCACCAAGGCACAATGTTGACCTACTCCCAGCGCATGACCCACGAAGCAATAATACAACATGTTACCATCAAGCGGACTCAGCAAAAGGGCAGCATACGACCAAAAGTTGACATTGCAATTATTGACCCGCAATGTATTAATGTTAGTAAGCAAAATTTATGTATAAATAGGAAGTAATTAAAGTAAAATAAATGAGTTGAACTTTAGCAATTAAAGTAAAGACTACTAAACAGCTATCCCCCCACCAGTGGTAAGGTGGCTGTTCATTTGGTCCTTCGAGAAACAACGAACTACAAGGAGATTACGGAAGCTGCAAAGCCAGCAGATATTGAAGAAAATAGCAAAAGTCGAACGAGATCAACGCAAGTATGAAAGAACTGGAAGAGCTCTTTGAGATACAGAAAGAGAGGGCGGAATGGATTAAGAAAATTGGTGAAAAATACACCAAAGAGCCAATACTACGAAGAACAAAAGAGTTCGTGAGGGAAAGACTAGCAGACCTGGAGTACCAATGGACGGAGTTCAAGGAGACGGACAACAAAATAAAGGCTCACCCGAACTGTACAAACAGGCAACCATATACGGAGTCGAACTTTTATGCAGCTGTGAAGTCGACTGTTGACAACCTAAGGCAGAAATTAGAAACCAAACTAGACGAAATCCTGGAAGAAGAGCAGAAGAGACTCAAGGAAGAAAAGAAGAGACAGATGACGACACAGGGCGCGAGTGACGAGCTAAACACAACAATTAGAAAGGAAAAAGACAACCAAGACCAAGAAGGCGAACTGTCTGGAGAACAAGACAAGAGAATTAGGAGACAAGAAGCCCAAATACAGGCATTTATCAGATCTGTTGGCAGGGTAGAACAAAACGGGCAGGGAACGAAAGCCTATTACCAACATAGCCAACAAGTTCTGCAAAATCAATGGGAAACAATAACAAAGACGCACAGCGATATAGTCGAGCTGACGGAAACAACTTCAAGTGAAAGATACGTTAAAATTTGCACAGAGTACGAACAACTGGAAGAAAAATACAATGAAATAATGGTGAACGTAAAAGAGAAAATAAATGAAATGATCTCTCAAAACAGCACACATCAAGAAGCGATTAGCGACACCACAACAAATCACGAGCTCAAACTACCTACTCTAAAGCTGATGACATTCAATGGAGACTACAGGCAATGGAAATCATTTAACGATCTGTTTGAGCAGGCAATACACAACAACGGAAAACTGGGAAATGCTCAGAAAATGCATTATCTCAAGACCAACATAACAGGAGAGGCGGCAAAAATAATCCAACATCTTCAAATATTGGACTGCAATTACGACAAGGCAAGGGAAATCTTGAGAAATCGGTACGAGAACACCCGACTACTAGTTAATGCACAAATACAAGCATTACTAAATCAAAAAGATAGTCAAATTGAATCCGCAACGCATCTTAGAAGACTACACGATACAACAACAGAGTGCATAAATGCACTGAAAGGCTTAAGCTTGGAGACTGGAAGCTGGGATCCAATTATCGTATTCATACTATCTCAAAAACTGGACAATGAGACAAGAAAAGCGTATGAGCAGTCATTAAAAGACCCAAAGGCGTTACAATCACTAAACGAATTCCTAACGTTTATAGAAAACAAGTTCCATGCTCTTGACAACCTAGAAGGACGGCGGAACAAAACAGAATACCAAAAAGACGAAAGACACATGCAGAAAGCAAATGGAGTAGTCACAAGGAAAAATGTATACAAAAATTATCATTCCACAAGTAACCCTTGTTGCAAGTTATGCAACGAGGAACACCGACTACAGACATGCAGGAGATTTATTCAAATGCCAATTCCGCAAAGGAAAGACGTGGTGCTAACAGAAAAACTGTGCCATAACTGCCTTGGAGGCAACCACGTCACAGCAAATTGTCAGTCACGCAAAGCCTGTCAAAAATGTCAACAACGCCACCACACTCTGCTGCACTCAACCGAGACAACTAATCAGAGGGAGCAGCAACAATCCCATTTCGCATCGGGTATGGAGTGTAACAAGATACTCTTGGCAACAGCAGTAATAAAAACTAACTGGAAAGGATGTGACCACTATTTGAGGGCGCTAATAGATCAGGGGTCCCAATCGTCGTTCATTACGGAAGACGCAGTGCAAAGACTGCAGCTGCAAAAAATTCGAGCTGATGCCTCTATTACAGGACTAGGGACAGCAAAAGCAGCAACAGCAACAAGTAAAATTGAGCTAAACATCTCATCAATCTACCCGTCAGACTTCAAAATATGGGGAACATTGTTAGTACTGAACAAACTTACAAAGCCGTTGCCGGACGAATCATTCACGGTACGTGGATGGGATCACGTTAAGCACTTACCGCTAGCCGACCCATCCTTTAACAAAAAGACATCGGTGGACGTATTAATCGGAGCAGATATCTTCCAAGAAATTATTCTTGAAGGCGTCGTAAAGGGAGACGTCGGAACTCCAGTCGCCCAAAACACTCAATTAGGATGGATATTATCAGGAAGTTGTCAACACAAACGAAACGAAGCAACACTATGCCACGTATCCAACGTAGAGTTAAACAACCAACTGAAATCGTTTTGGGAAACGGAAGAGGTACAAGAAGAGAGAGCTACCACAGAAGACAACATGCGATGTGAAGAATACTACAAAACCACACACAAGAGGGATAAAACAGGAAGATACACGGTGCGCATTCCATTCAAAAACGATACAGGTAAATTGGGTAAATCAAAAGACAGAGCATTAGCCCGTCTTCTCCAATTAGAGAAAAAATTTACGCGGGACACTGAGTTACACAAGAACTACACGAAGTTCATGAAAGAATACCTGGAACTTGGACACATGGAGCCAGTAAAATCTACGTCAAACAACGAGATAGTTTACTACATGCCACATCAAGCAGTAATAAAGCCAGATAGCACGACCACCAAAACAAGAGTGGTGTTTGACGCATCATCAAGAACAAGCTCTGGGCTAAGCCTAAATGACACGATGCTTACAGGTCCAGTTTTGCAACAGGATTTATATAGCATTTTGTCGCGTTGGAGAAAACATAAATACGTCTACCGAGCAGACATTGAGAAAATGTACCGCCAAATAAAGATAGCGGAAGAAGACAGGGACTTTCAAAGGATCCTCTGGAGGGAAGAACCATCAAAGCAAATACAGGAATATAGACTTACAACAGTGACATACGGAACATCTTCAGCACCGTACCTGGCTATAAAAACATTACAGCAACTGGCCGTAGACGAAGAAAACAACCTTAAGACTGCATCAAAGATAGCACAGCGAGATTTCTACGTAGACGATCTACTATCAGGAGAGGACACATTGGAGGAGGCAAGAAGAGCCCAACATCAAATCATACAGCTAATGCAAAAAGGAGGATTCAAACTCCGCAAATGGTCATCAAATAGAACAACATTACTAAGAGATATAAAACGAGAAGATCAGGAGCAAGGAATATACGAAGTAACAGCATGTGAAGCAATAAAGACATTGGGAATATACTGGAGACCCGACTCCGATACATTCGAGTTTAAAATAAACATGAACCCGTCCACTAAAAACCTTACCAAGAGAATTATTATCTCAGAAATGGCAAGACTTTTCGACCCGCTAGGATGGCTGGCACCTATAATCATTACAGCGAAATTGATTCAACAAGAGCTGTGGTTATCGGGAAAATCTTGGGACGAAAATTTACCAGATGACATATCAAAAAGATGGATGAACTTCAAAGAAAATCTCTACAATATCGAGAGTATTAGCATACCACGATGGAATCAATACGAGACGAAATACCGTATTGAGCTGCATGGTTTCTGCGATGCATCAGAAAAAGCGTATGCTGCCGCAGTCTACAGTAGGGTAATCACTAAAACTGGTGAAGTACTAACGACGTTACTATGCGCGAAAACCAAAGCGGCACCAATCAAACAAATAACACTTCCCAGACTAGAGCTTAATGGAGCAGTGCTTCTGGCCAAACTAATAAAAAAGGCGAAAAAAGCACTACAAATAGAAAACATAGAGACGCATGCATGGTCGGACTCCACGATAAATCTCGCCTGGATAAAAGGAGGCCCAACTAAATGGAAGAATTTCGTGGCAAACAGGGTTACGGAAATAACAGCAATTCTGAGCGCAGAAAATTGGCACCACGTAAAGGGTACAGAAAACCCAGCAGACTGTGCGTCCAGAGGTATATGTCCCTCTAAACTCAAGGGACACGCATTATGGTGGAACGGGCCAAAATGGCTATCAAAACTAGAAATAACCTACACTGATACTGAACAACAATACACGGACTTAGAAGAACGTAAAGTCAAGACGCAAACATTAACAACATTAAACGAACAAGAACCAGATCGTATTAAAGGGATGTTAGCACAATACAGCACACTGAGGCGACTGACAAGAGTACTTGCCTATTGTAAACGGTTCATTCACAACGCACGAACATCTGAGGATGGTAAACGCCTAGGACCATTAACATGTGATGAAATATGGTCAGCAACAAAAAATATAATAAAAAAGGTACAAGATGAAGAGTTTAGCAAAGAAATCAGACACCTGAAAAGAGGCAAAGAAATCGAAAAGAAGAGCAAACTTCGGTGTCTTAACGCATTCATGGACAAAGACGATATGCTACGCGTAGGAGGACGGTTAACAGAAGCAGATATTCCACCGACGCAGAAACATCCATTCATCATTCCACATTCTGGTCCTCTCACCACTATGCAAATTGAAGATGCTCACAAAACAACACTGCACGGGGGAAACACACTGACACAAGCACACTTACGACAACGCTATTGGATCATCAACGGAGCAAGCGCAGTCAAACAAAGTATTCATAGATGTTTTCGATTCAAGTCCAAAATTAGCAATCAACTAATGGGAAATCTCCCACAGCCAAGAGTAACTAATAACAGGCCGTTTCTGCATACAGGAGTAGATTACGCAGGACCCATAGATATACGAATGACGAAAGGAAGGGGCAATAAATCCTATAAAGGATATATAGCAATATTTGTATGCTTAGCGACCAAAGCAGTTCACATAGAAGCAGTGAGTGACCTGACCGCAAACGCATTTGTTTCCGCCTTCAAGAGAGTCTGCGCGAGAAGAGGTCATATTGGACACCTCTATAGTGATAATGGAACAAATTTCGTAGCTGCTAACAAGATTCTACAGTTGAATGTAAAAGATGCCAAGAAGTGGAATGAAGAAATCTATGATACACTAGCGTCCAATCATACAGAATGGCACTTCATTCCACCAGGATCTCCCCACTTTGGCGGTTTGTGGGAAGCTGGGGTAAAATCGATCAAGCACCATCTCAAGCGAACTATCGGCGAGCACAAATTAACATACGAGGAATTATCAACACTACTAACTCAAATAGAGGCATGTTTGAATTCAAGGCCAATATGCCCACTTTCAAATGACCCAGAGGAGACTGAGGTGATAACACCAGGGCATTTTCTAATCGGCACGGCCCTATTGGCACCACCGGAAAGATGCATGCTAGACAGTGAAAAGGGATTACTAACTCGATGGCATCTCTTAGAGCGGATGCAGCAACAATTTTGGAAAAAATGGAGCACTGAGTACTTAGCAACACTTCAACAACGATCCAAGTGGACGAAAACTGTTGGGAATTTAAAGGTTGGAAACATTGTCCTTATCAAGGATGAGCAGCTTCCCCCAACTAAGTGGAAATTGGCAAAGGTAGTAGAAACACACGCTGGGACTGATGGTCTAGTACGAGTGGTAACGGTAGAAACGCACAACAAAACCTATAAGAGACCCGTAACAAAAATTTGTTTGTTACCAATTACCGATAATGACGAGTTTACGAACCTTGACAGAAAAACGAAAGAAATCATGCAAACTCCAGCTACCAAGGTGAAGCCATCGACGAATAGAATTGAAACGTTGAAAAATATACCTAAAACAGTATCAAGTCACCACATCCAAGTAACGGTCGAGGAGTATAGAAGCACCAAGAGGAATAAAATTAGACCTACTAACATTCCGTCGAGACCACCTATCGAAGAGCTAATAGGACGTCATCAAGAGAGGAAGCGGCCACATGAATCCAATAAACAGCATGATAGCAGAATAAAACGAGTAGCCCTTCCATCACTGTTACTATCTATAGCGCTCGTGATAGTAGCCCTGCCACATCAAGGATCCACACAAATTACAACAACGCCCTTCAAACATCGGCCTGGTATATATTTTGAGAAGATTGGCAACGTCAATTTAGTAACAAATGAGTGGAAAATTCTAGTATATTATGACTTGGGAAATTATTGGCGCGAATACAGAGGTTTTAAAGAACTCATCAACGGACTAAACGATTTCTGTAAGAGGAAAAACACGGACGGCTTTAAGAAATACACTCAGTGCATAAAAATAGCAAATCAATTCGATCACCAGCTAAGTATAATAAAGAACAACAATAATCTACTTCTAAAACAAGGTGTCGGAAAGGAGCCAGAGGCTAGGGCCAAACGATCCCCCTTTGATTTCGTAGGTATGGTAGCAAACAAACTATTCGGAGTTTTGGACGAAGACTTTGCTCAGCAATACGAAAACCAAATACAGTCATTTAAGGAAAATGAAAAACATCTACTTGGTATGGTCAAAAATCAGACATCAATCATAGAATCAACAAAAAACATTCTACAAAAAGACACTGAAGTAATAACCCAGCAGTTAGAAATATTTCATACTCATCTCGAAAACCTAGCAAACGATGTATTAGCAGCCAATGAAGATTGCAATGCCAAAGTAGAATTCTTATCACTATCAACATTCGCCACGCTAGCAATGCTCAACTACCAACAAGCCCAGAATGCTCTGATCGATGTCTTGATCGATATACACCATGGGAAAATGAATCCGCTCATACTAACGCCAGATCAGCTTCACTCACAACTAACCACTATAAGGAATCATCTGCCGCCACAATTAGCCATCGCAGGAGATGCGTCACAGCCGAACTTATTACAGTTTTTCAAGCTTCTTACTGTGAAGGGCAGAGTAATGCAACAAAACGTTGTATTTGAGATAACGATACCCTTGGCGAATATAGAGGATTATGAGATCTTTAAGGTGATACCTGTACCAACTGTTCATCAAAAGGAATACATATTCATCGAACCATCAGCTGACTACTTAGTAGTAAACCTGCTTCGAGAAGCGTACTACACAATAACAAAAGACGAATTAATAAGATGTATTCAGAATAATGACAAATACATATGCCACCAACAGCATCCAACATACAATAGAAGATCAAACATAAGCAGGTGCGAAATGGAACTATTGACACATGCAGACGAAATCTCACCATTTTGTACACTACGAAGTATGGAGCCACATCCTGTATGGATTCAGCTAAACAACGCAAATAAATGGATCTACGTGTTGGAAAAGGAGTACACTATCAATATAATTTGTGGACAGAAGATTTTCGAAACCACACTTAAAGACGACGGAATACTAACAATAGAACCTAATTGCATTGTCAAGCAAGACACCATGACAATCTTATCCAAGAATAAGATTTCCAGTCGTGTTAATACGTCATTCATCCCATCTGTTAATATTTCACACATATTATTAAATACTACAAGAAATAAAGCAAACATAATCCCAAGGATGAGTCTCAAAATTGACCATGATAATCTCAACGCAGTAAGTCAATGGATCGAAGACTTAAAAAAGCACGAGCAACTACCGGGGAATACAACACCACACGACATCCACCACAATATCACTTATGCCGTAATGTTAGTATTTGCCGTAAGCACTATTGGTTACATCGTCTGGCGACGCCGCCGCAAGATCAGCGCAGAGGAACAGCAAGAAACAGAAGCACAACCACAACCAGCTAGAAGACATCTCACGGTAGCCGATTTCAGTATTTAATTGGCGCGGCAGAATGTACAATTATTGCACATCGACCCATTTAAAGTGCATGACCAAAAAACCCAACTCAGCACCACCAAGGCACAATGTTGACCTACTCCCAGCGCATGACCCACGAAGCAATAATACAACATGTTACCATCAAGCGGACTCAGCAAAAGGGCAGCATACGACCAAAAGTTGACATTGCAATTATTGACCCGCAATGTATTAATGTTAGTAAGCAAAATTTATGTATAAATAGGAAGTAATTAAAGTAAAATAAATGAGTTGAACTTTAGCAATTAAAGTAAAGACTACTAAACAGCTATCCCCCCACCAGTGGTAAGGTGGCTGTTCAATCACTGTTTTATGGCGCTGAAGCTTTGACTCCGTCTAAAGCGGATGAAGATATCCTCGGTTGCTACGAGAGAAAGATTCTTCGTAAAATGTTCGGTCCCATTTGTGTTGACGGGCTTTGGAGAAGGAGATTCAGCGACGAACTATACGAGATGTACAGCGACATCGACCTGGTCAAAAAACTGCGAGTCCGTCATTTAAGATGGCTATGACATGTAGATCGAATAGAAACAAATGATCCAGCCTGTTCGATTTTAACCCGGAACAACACAGTAGAGGAAGACCTCGCCTTAAGTGGCACGCGCAAGTAGAAGGTGACCTTAACAGACTAGGCGTGCGCAACTGAAGGCAGTTAGTCAAAAATGGCGCTAACTGGAGAGCCGTACTGGTTGAGGCCCATGTCCACCCAAGACTGCAGCGCCACCTAAGTAAGTGAGTATGAAAAATAGGTATTCGTAGTCAAATTAAAAGTGACATTTAACCAGTGCAAAAACCTCCTTTTCGATAAATTAAGTTCATCTTCCAGCGAAACATCTTTCAAGAAATGAGTATCCAAACTGTGCAATTATAAATTTTTTGCCAAAAAATGGATTTATCCAGAACTTGTGCTTTCTTTCCTGCTGTTTTTAGCAATTCGTTGGACTGAACTGCTTTAATGTCTCTAATGCAAGAAAATAAGTTCCCTTGCAGTCACCATCATGATTCAGGGGGCTAACTATGCACTTCGCCGCGAAGCGCATTTTTATTCGATTTCGCATTTTGGTACTATTCAGTTCGCCGGCGAAGACTATCGCACTTCGCTCTATTACATTCGCGCAACTATGCAAATGCGAACGTCATTTATCGAAGTCAAATGCGATAGATGTTTTGATGGCGAATAAAGTTGTCAGCGGTGCATTTGCATGGTGGAAAAAAAATGTAAGTAAGAAAACGACAGCGAAAAATATTGTGATTTCTTATATTTCCTTTGCATTTAGGGCAGAAAAACAAACTACAACAACTGAACAGTTCATTTGCTTAGTTCAATTTATGAGAGAGCACGACCAGCTTGCGAAAGGTTTGTTGCGCCAGTCCGATGTGCATGTCTTGCCCAACGCTCTTTTAATAAGATCCTTCAGCAAGAAATCAAAGCGTTGCAATACTTCTTCGCCTTGGAAATTCGTCTTTTATATTTTCCAGCACATATCTAAGGTAAAAAAAACTCATTTATATGCACTTTTACCCGTTTTCAAAACAAATTAATCTTACTCGTTGTGCGAAAGATCAAACGGGGATGAACCACTTCTTATTAATTTCCGTTGTACATTTAAATTCGAAGACACATCGACTTCATCCCTTTCATCATTTAAATACACACCGATCGAAAACATTTTTGTTTTAATGTCCAATTTACTTGTTTACTTAAAGTTCGCGCAATTATTTGAACAAAATAATAACAACATTCCAAAGCATTTTGACAGAAGAATGGGAAAGTTTGTGGAAATGTCTTGGAAGGTCGACATTCCAAACAATCGTTTTGCATAGTTGCCATGTCCGCCGCGAATCGAACCGAATGAATCGCAAATTATGCGATTCGCGGCGAAGTGCATAGTTAGCCCCCAGGTTAAGAATGTTTGCCCCAGCGCAAGCGCCTTGGACTTAAACTGCGTTGACAAATAATATTCACGGAAGTTCTGTCAAATGCTCAAATAGGTATACGATACGCAATTCCAAACTAGTCGTACATTTATTACCTTAAGTCGACTTATTGCCGTGCTGTCCTAATGGTCCCTTAAGCATGGCTACAGTAAAGACAGCAAGAAATTAATTGCTGACAGAACATATGGAATATGGTATGAATTGTGAATGGATAACTATGACATCTTCTAGCAGGGAATACCTACCTATACACAGTACAAATTCTGTATATGCTATGATATGACACTTAAGCATATAAAGCAACGAAATTATAACTCTAACTTCTTAGGGCACATTAACTCGCATAAGAGATATTTTATGGAACACTTTTCGAAACTATGGAGACTCTTCATCTTAATGTTTCCATTGTAACAAGTTTCGAAATAGCTATTGCAGAGATGGAACAAGAGCACCTGAAATCCATTTGCCATTGGCACTGCCACCCAGAGTGAATCCTTTCGAGCGAAAACGCCATTCAAAATATCCTTCCCTTTCATATCTACATCACATGTGGTATGTGTCTGTTCATTACGGATAAAGTTCTCCTAGAACAACCAAAATCGTCGTGAGTAAATCACCGTAACGCTATTCGCATACTATGGCATTAAGGAATAAGAAATTCCTTCCATTATGCTGCGGTAACAATGTGCCGCTAACAAGGCATTCAAGGTGGAATTACCCCCGAGCGGAATACTTAATGCCGCCACCTTGAAGAATTCGCCACACCATCATACCATCCCACCATCACACCAATGTCGCCATTCAGGTGTCGGCACATGTGAAATAATTAATATAATTATTGTTGTAACAAAATACACAGCCACTGATCCCACAGGACCCAATAACGAAGACGACAGCAACAACCCATGTCACATTCAGAAACCACACACAACTAATAACCACCCACATGCGGTGTCTTCTAAAATATTGCCCACCTACTGCAGGCGAACACTCATAGATTACTCCTTTCCTCCCAGATATCCTGTAGCTCTTGTAACCCACTCATGTGGGGGTGGGGGGAGCTTAGAATACGTAGAATCTCTGCAAAAAGGTGGGGAATGTGAGGCATGTCAGCGTTTACAGCATACCGAACATCGTGCATGCTTCTTTTTTATTTTGCCATCCTTCCTGTGATTCCTGAGCCAACACCATAAACAATAGTTGGGCTACGCAAGGAATGGCAAGGAATTTGCAGAGAAAAGAAAATACTGCTTGTCTGATCTGAATGGGGAATTAAGGGGTGGCAGTGGCAGGTAGGTAGTGAGGCGAAGTTTTTACGCAGCACAGTCGTCCTGACTGCCAAGGAGGCTTCATTTCGTATTCAGTTAGCAATGGCGAAAAGAATTCAATGATTTGAACTTCCTCCGTACACACCGTGGCGGAGTGGAAATCCTTATTAAAACGTCAGTTTGGTTGCGTTTGTGTGGCGGCGTTTCCTTTTCGTTAAAAAAAATAACTCTCTAGTTGGGCATCAGGGAGGAGATTTTTCTTGAGTGGCTTTAGCTGCCTGTGTACTGACTGACGGAATGGTATGCGGTTAGTGTTTTGTGGGCTATGTCCTGCGATCAGTCAAAGGGATTCCTCTCTGCTCCCGCAGTCGATTTCCGCACCAGTCTCACTTTGAAGTTACTTATTGTATGTCCGCTTCCTTCGAAGGGTGAATTGAAATATATTCCAATTTGGCTATTGTTGGCCATTGAATTGGGGTTGAGGTGAACCCCAAAGGTGAATGCGGTTGTTAAGTTCAAGAATTGCTTAACTTATGACCGAATGAATGGTGATTATGTAGTCAGGAGGAAACGATTTATTTTATTCCAAAGGAAAGAAGTATATCGAGTTGATTTCGAAAATTTATATAAGGATCTAGTTGGAAGAGCTATATGAGGAGAAGGCGAAATATTGGTTTTGGGTTGATCAGTTATTGTGTGTGGAATGTGTCGAACGGTAAAGGGTAAGTACGAACGCTAGAGAATAATACTATTTGGTAGTAAAAGGTGTCACATAATTCACTAAATTTTGCTCCATTTAATAGTACAGTGATGCCAACGCAAAAAAAGATAAAAATGTGACAGCTGACAGTTCGGGGTTATTAAAAATACAGCGCTATACGAAAGAACAACTAATTTTTATTGTTGATCTGACGATGGAGCCATCATAAGTGATGATCAAACTTCCCAGCAACGAGCACTTGATTTGTGGGTGGATGTTTTGGAGGGGAATGGGTACCGCATTAGCCAGAAAAAGACCAAGTTTCTGTGTTGCCCATTCTCCGATCCATTCGTGCCTATTCCAGACATTTATTTGAATGGAAATGTGCTTCCCAAGTGCGAAAAGTTCAAATAGTGATGGAAGATCCAGTCTCCATGACGATGACGATATCAATCATCGCGTAAGCTTAGGGTGGATGAAGTGGCGGGAAAACTGAGCCATCTTCTGTGGCAGAAAAATGCCCCCTAAGCTGAAATGAAGGCTCTACACCGCAGTTGTACGTCCGGCGCTTTCATACGGTTTACAATCTTGGACAGCGTACAAAAAGTATGAGAACAAATTAACGGCAACTGAGATGAAAAATGCTACGCATGACAGCAGTACTAACAAAGCTCGATAGAATAAGAAGTTCAAAGATCCGAGCGGATGCCTTCATGTCAAAGAACCCATCTCTAAGAAAGTTAAGCGACAGGCTCAGATGGTACTTCCAAACAAGCGCGAAAGAGAGACAGGCCTAAAAATTCCTGGATCACACAAATGCAAAAATACAAGCATTATTGATCGGCCTCAGTGATGAAGTGATCCGAGACAGGGAGGCAGGCCAATATTTCTTGAGGTCGAATCGGCGAACCCCACAGGCGGACCAGTAGAGATACAGTAAAGTGGGAGGGTTATAATCCACATAATTCAGATTATAACCTAGTCGAAAAAGAAGAAGAAGAAGAATGAAGGTTTGTCAGCTACAGTCAGCAATTTTCAAACAAAATATAAATAAAAATGGTCATAATGATTTAAAACCATCAAGTGTGATCAGAATAATTAAAAAAATGCATGGAGACTGGATCAATTAGTGATCTTAAACACTCTGGGTGTTCTGTCACAAGTCGTGCAACAGAAAATAATAATAAAAAAAAAGCATCATCAATTCGGCACCGTAGTCAAGAATTGGGCATTTCGAGAAGCTCTCTATACAGCGAGTTCTCAGGAAAGACTTGAAACTTCATGCTTACAAAGTTGAATCCACTCAAGAACTGAAGACTACTGACCATGCAGCGCGATGGATTTTGGAACAACAAGTGGATGCTTCGGTGGTTTGGTCATGTTAAACGCATGTCCCCGACCAGGATTCCACGACGTGCTATGGAATCCGTACCATCGGGTAGGCGTCCTCTAGGTAGACCAAGGATGAGATGGTTAGATCAAGTCCATAATCTCTCCTATACCCGTATGGGGATTGCCCTTGATGATTTAGAGTCGATGGCGGAGGATCGAGAGCTATGGAGGGTCCACTTGAGCAACCTACACCCGCGACCCACTTAATGGATAAGCGGACCATTGAAAATGAATGAATGAATGAATGAATGAATGAATGAAGTGGATGCTGATTTTTCGAACAAAATCATCTTCAGTAATGAAGCTTATTTTCATTTTGATGGTTTCGTTAATCGTCAGAATTGTCGCATTAGGGTACAGACAATTTTCTAAATTTCGATTTCCAAACTTTTTACGCCGAACGAAAACACCCTTGGCGCGAATTGTCAAAGTTTATTGGCAATTCATATCATTTAATTCGCGTTCCACGAACTAGCGAATAAAACATTTGTTCGAACTTAACCTCAAACTAGACATTGCGGGTAGAAACTAAAAAGTGCTCATGTGAACGGTCTGTCAAAACTTGCGAATATTCGTTTGTTCATAGGTGGTCGCTGTCATGTGAATATAGCCTGTTACTTTACTTTTAAATCTTACGAATTTTTACGCATTTTTACTAAATGTCGTTCCTTAACTTAAAAAATTCATAAAAAAGAGCGGCTTCGAGAGGGCTAAATATTTCCCCTCCACTGAGAATCTTACTAGTTTTTACTCAACAAATTTCATTGAGTAAAAATTGAAACAACTGTCAGTCGCCTAAAAATGGATAGTTGATTTGAAATTTGTTGTCCTATTTGCATCTGTCTTTTGATTTCCTGCGATATAAGAAACAAATTGGTATAAAAATGGTATCAGAAGCCGGGAACAAAATTTACCTCTTATCTCTTCTCTATTGCTTGCAGTTCAGTAAGTAGAAATAGAAACTATTGCAAATACTTGAATTTATACTTACATGCAATTTCTGAAACAACAAAATGCACCTGTCATTTTTCATGATTACTAAAAAAGCGTTCCCACCATAGCTATTTTGACAGTATAAAAATAGTGTCAGAAGGCGGGCCAATAATGTAGCCATTTTCCCTTCTCGAATGCTTGTAGTTCAGTCAATACAAAATTACAAACTCTTCCACATACTTGGACTTAAGCTAAGTTTAGACTGTATGCCAATTGTGCATATGAATGCCAACAGGCAAATGACCAGATTAGCTGTCATGTGACCAAAATGTCCGGACTATCAAAACTGTATATTAGACTATATGACCAAAATTACTAATATGGTCATATTTGCCTTGATGGTCATTTAAGGCATTTGTTATTTATTGCCAAATGTTGTAGTAGGGTAATGATGTAAAGAAAAACAAAGCAAAAATTTGAAGTTGGAAATTGTCTGGTAGGTCGGAGATCGACAGCCGAAATCAATTTGCGGATGAGATCGTCTGACCATTCGCCTTTAATTTGTTTTGTCGGTCTCTTCCTCGCCCTGTCAGATTTTGCTTCCTCCATCATCCTGCCATCGCTGCCCGCTTCGATTGAGCTCCCCAAAGACATGTAGATGGTTCAGAAAAGTACAAACAGAAAAAAAGCAAACACACAAAAGAACTAAAAAGGGTAAAATAACAAACAAAATATAGATCAAGTGAAATAAGCAATCGAACCAATGAAAACACATAACGAACATTAACAAAAATACAAATAACTAGCACAAAACAAATAGATAGCAAAGAATTTCTACAAAAACAAATTTCAAAGAATAGATCAAATAAATAGTTTACACAAATAATAGATTGAATAATCCACAAAAAAGAGAAAGAAAATGAAAATAAATCACAATCCCATGAACTCAAACACCGATGACAACAAAATAATTCTTGTTCCATCAAAAATGCCAGCAATGCCATAACGAAATTTCAATAAAGTGCATATAGGGCTTTATGCTGGCATACGTGCTTATTGTCCGATTACACTATATGCCATTTGGGCATTTTTATCTGTCAAAATCAGCCTGGTAATATGTGGCATTTAGGTCATTAGAGCATATGAGATATGCCCATTACATTGTATGACCATATTTTGACAGGAAAACTGTCAGAAATTGGCATTTTATGACCACTTGGCATACAGTCTAATCTTACCTTTATACTCACATGCAATTTATGGAAAAACAAAATGCATCTGACATTTTTCATGATTACTACAAAAGCGTTCCCACCATAGCTATTTTGACAGTCTTTTCCATTTTTACTACTAAAGTAAAGGAACAAAAGTAAAGTTCAATTAGAAATATTCTCAAACTTGAAATCGAGGCAACACATTTAAAAGTTTTTTTTCTCTATTCCAGAATTGTTTTTTTTTTTTAACATTTTGTTCATTTTTTGATAGCGACAAAAAATGAACAAAACTTGCGAATATTCGATCTTTCTTTGGTAGAAAGATCGAATAGTCGCAAGTTTGGACAGTACAATCAAATCTACACTTTTCTTAGTATGTACCAGCAGTTTGCGAATTTCAACCATCAGTTTCTACCACAACTTTCTAATTTAAGCTTAAATTTGAATGGATTTTTTATTCGCTAGTTTGTGGAACGTAACTTAATGTTACTCTCTGTAAACTTATTTTCTTTCAAAGTAAATTAACTATCATACTCTTGGAATAACAAAAAATTGCACATTTTACAACTTTCTGTTCATAAATGCATCCAAAATGGTTTGTTCTCTTTTTTCCATTTGTTCGTTCGCTCTTATTTGAATAGTACAAGAGTGGAACTTTAATTTATTTAAATAAAAAATAATCAATTCAACGCACCACATTACCATCAAACTACCTTACCGAAACAGTTTCATATTCACTGGTGTATCCATTAGCCATAAGCCGCTACAATTTTGCATCTTATAAGCCGGCTAGTACATCCGCTCCATCGCATCGCGTCGATGTCATTTGTGAAAAAATTCAGCAAATATATTTGACGCCATTAATTCTCCGGCATAAATTTATCTGAGATTTCGCATAAATATCTTGTTGCTGAGTTTTTAATATATTTAAATTAGTTACATCTACGCAAACTATCAACAATCTGTTAAATATTTGACGAATTAATTCCCCCAAAATGTAAGTTTCATTGAATTTTACAAAAATACAAAAGAAAAAAAACCTTTCAAACTATACACAAAATGGAGTGACTACGAGTACGAATTAAAATATACATCTTTCTTGTTTCTTTTAGATAAAAAATAAAACAATGGTTCGTGGTGGTCGAGGATACAGCAGCCGAGGTGGTGGCCGTGGTAGTTCATATCGATCTTCCGGCTCAACTTACAGTCGCATGGGTGGCTCATCGCGAAAATCAGATTTCCATGAAAGCAGTTCCAGCTATAGAGGTGGTGCCGGCAATTCCAGATACAATTCGGGCAGTTACAATAGCTATGATTCAAGGAATCGCGATAAGTTTCAATCGCGCTATGAAAATCGTCATGAGGGCAAAAGGTCTTATCGGGTAAGTTGCGAAGAATTTTCTCTATTCTATTCGAATTGAAAGTGTTCTTTGTGGGAGTTTTTCTTTTTTTTTTGGGGCTAGGTAAAGAGATACTCTGCAATTTTAATTAAAAAAAAGTCTTTGTACGGCTTCCTGGGCATCAGTATTAATTGTTTATTTTACCATAAAGTGTCGATTTACCTACTGATGGGTGGGGGACGTAGATATGCGCACTAATCCATTGAATACAGAGAATGTGTATTGTGCAGCGAAAAAAAAGAAGAACGGGTATACAATACTTGCACTCGGGCATACCCAAAAATAGAAAAAAGAAATTGGAACTGTTCTCAGGAAGAACTGCCTTTAATTGAGGGAATGGCTCCCAGAGATTGCACCTTGTGGAAAATAAATTGATTGTCTCGACGCTTTATTAACCTAAATTGGATGTTTGGGTGATGCGCAGGCCAAAAGGTTACGTGATGTCGCTCAATGATTATTTTCGGGAATGAGTGAAGATGACGAACTGTTTGCATGAGTTGTGCTTGATGGTGTATGCATGATTTAGTTTTTGGCGTCTTGGAATCTTTGGTGGTCCTTTCGAAGATTGGAGTTTAATGGATTCTGGCGCCAAGCAAATTTGGAACAGCATTACATTATATACCGGCGAATGTTGCGTAGTTAATTTCTTACAGATTTCAGCGCAGCGATTTGGCATCTTATTTATACAAACAGAAGTCAAAGACCCTGCATTGACGGCCACACTCGTCCTACTCGAAATGAATTCTGTCTGCTGACTTCTGCATTATTCTTCGTTCAGAACAGTTTACAGATGAAATTGGGTCAACGGGCTAGTACATTATTTTTCCATTGTATCGGCAAGAGGGAGCAATAGTTGGCTTTTGATGGTTGAACCCTCTAAAAAATACTGTACTATCCAAAGTATATTATTCTAGGCACTAAATGCAGCTCTGTTTGCATACAATTGATTCTCTTGCCCACAAAAACATTAGATCCTAACCAAAAGGCAACTTAAGTGAATATAAATTTCCCGTTTACCATTCCAGGACAACTCTCGCGACCGCTCCGATGATCGTAAGCGTCCACGTCAAGAGGTAAGCATTCAAGTACCCCCATTCTAATCCATAATTTATCATAATTTGGTCTCCAACATAACCTAAACATTTTTTTTAGCTCTATAAAGCATAAACAATTTTTTTAAATAATTTTATTTTGATGTTTACACAATAGAATATAAAAAAAAATATAATTAGAGAAAACAACTCTGAAAATGCTTTGATTGAGCAAAAAAGTGAAAAGGATCCTCGCGCATCCTTAACTTTATTGAGTTTTATCTAGCAAGAGTTTGTAAGCAAAAAATACTCGTAAGAATGTCAAAACAGCATCAACTAATCAAATTGAGACAGACTGACAAACGCAAAAGGCATCAGTCCCAAAGTGTACAGAGCCAGGCCTTTTTCAAGTCATGTTTCTGTGTATTGTAATTCCAAATGTATACTACTACTACTTCTTAGAACTGCTCAACAGCACTAACTCCGAACGAGCATGGCGGCAGCACGCTGTATGTGATAAAAACATCGCCTGCACACTTTACTAAGACAGTTTTTCCAAACACACATTTAGGAGTCGAATGCTCTCAATAGAAATAACTTGATTGGATGTGTGCACGCGCTTATAGCTCAAACAATATAATATAAGCATCCTCTCTATTAGACAAAAAAAAAAAAATCTATCTCTCTCATGAAACCAAGTGCGAAACTGAATGAAAACAAAAACAAACAAAAATTTCCTCCTCCCCTTTGTCACGCAGGACTCGAGGCTAAACTCAAGCTATACATCAACATCATCGTATCGCAACCGCACCACAAGTCGCAATCGGATCAGTTCGCCCAACGGCAACTACCATCCGCGAGGATCATCCTCGTCGTATCGTCCAAGAGAGGACTCTGCCAGTAGACGGCATGCACCTGTAAACGATTCGATGGGACCCCCAAAACGGCCCATACGCAGCAGCTATGTGGTGCGTCCACGCGGCAGTGGCACAATCAGCCGTGTACGTGGTGGCGGCAGCGGCGGCACAGGAACCGCCCGCGGAGGTTTGCGAGGAGTAATACGCAAAGAATCAACCGACATGAGAATCATGCGAAGGAAACTGCTTCTGGCCCGGCAAAGAGATCGTGCGCGATTGATTAAAATCGCCCGACTAACGAGGTAAACATAACAAAAACAAAAATTTAACAAAAAACATTTCTAGACACACATGCGAAATCCCCAAAAAACAAAACAAAAAAAATCAAACACTACTGACTGGAGCTGCCACGTCAGCAGTGCATCCAAGTTGTGTCGTCCTCTCAAAGGCATACATCTATCTCAAGTGTCAGCGCGCCGTTGCTGGTGTGCGAAAGCCTTCCAGCTTTGAACACAACAAACATTTTTGAAAATAGTTTCGATTGTGTGTGTCTGTGTGTGCGTTGCGTGCGCTTCCTCGGCAAAACGACGGACACGCGCATAATACTTTGTTATGTATTTTGTTTCTAGTTCTCTATGGAGATTTTTCCAAAAAAAAAATATCCAAACTTTGTTTCTCATTTCCAATGTGTATCCTATTACTTAGTTCGTTGCGCAAGCGCAAAGGTCCGCGTTCGTCTGAAAGCCCAAGCGACCGCAAGTCTCGCGGCGGTGACAAAAAATCAGACAACGACGATGAAGAGGAGGACGACGACGATGATGACGACGAAGAGGAGGAGGAGGTCGACGAAGACGCCGACGAGGAGTCTGGCAAAGCGAAAGAGAAACGCGTCAAAAAGAAATCCACCAAGTCATCTGTTGCAAAGAAAGATGCCGTCGGCGATGTTGATGGCGACGACGACGAAGACAACGCAACGGGTAAGGATGCAGGGGAGTCCGATAAGGATGATGAGAATGAGGATGAGAAGGCAATCAAAAAGGAGGTTACAGAGCCAATGGATGAGGATGCTGCAGAAGCAGATGAAGACGACGAAGCCAAGGAAGGTAAGAATACGTCGGTAACAAAGAGCGCAGATGGCGCTGGCGATGCCACCAAAGAGTGTAAGGACGCATCGAAAGAGAAAAAGGACAAGGAGCGTAAGGACGACATCGCCAAGGAGAGTCGTCGCAAGCGCACCAGCAAGAGTCCCCCACGTAGACCGAAGTACATCAAGCTGATGTGTGTGCAGTGTCGCATGAATTGCGTCACTTTTAAGGTGAGTCTTTTACTGGAATTTTAGCTGCGTTCTTGGAATCGAAGGAGGATTGTCGCTCGGTTCAGATTGCTCGGCAATCTGTTTCATCAGCAAGCACACACCTTCCTTCGAATGGCCAAGCAGCTTTGAATTCTCTTCAGCAGCATTATACTGAACTGATTTAATGTCTACCTTCCGTAGGAGTATACCAGCCATTTGTATTCACGAATGCACAAGATGGCAATGCGCCGTGTGGCTATTCGCCAGCGGGTAACCCTCGCACGTATGCGCACTCAACAGCGCAATGCACAACGTGAGATCGAGGAAAAGTCGAAGGAAGATTTGGACGATGTTAAGCCCCAGTTCTGTCTGCTATGTCGACTGAATTACCGCCAACCGAAAGCAAAGCATCAGCTGTCCGAACACCACAAGGACATGAAGAAATTCCTGATGCCGTATTGTCAGAGCTGCCATTTGGCATTCAAGAGTCCGATGCTCTACGAAGCTCATCGTTGCTCCTTGGAGCACATTAGGGTATGTCCATGTCCACTATGCAATGCGGTGCACACATCTAAGATTGTTTTCTCTGAATTTAGCGAAAGGCCCGCAGTACTGAGGGCAACAACAGCGACATCAGCGGCGACGAGGAGAAAGAAGTCGATCTGAAGAACTTCATGACTGTCGACTCGGTTGGAGAGATTGACGATTTGGACGATGAAGATTTGGAGAATCACTTGAACGATGATCCCTCGTTGCCGAACAAGGAAAAGGTGCCAGTTGGTTCGCAGTTCATCAAGAAGGTCGAAGCGTTCTACTGTGAGCTCTGCCGAACATACAACGGTGTCAAGGAGGACGAGGAGGGCTACATTAAGCAGCACTGCGGTTCGCGCAGTCACTTAAAGGCATTCTTGCGTCACCGCGAGGATGAAAGTCTGCAAGCCAAGGCTGAACGGGCCGAAAAGAAAGACCACAAGAAAAAAGAAGAAACGGCGCCAGTTGAGCCCGAAAAGAAGCCCGATGTTGCTGAAGATGCTGAAGGTGATGGTGAAGAGGTCGGCGAGGACAAATTGTGGGAAGATGTTGACAAAGACTTGGGCGATCTGCTGCGCGAAGTCGGTCCAGACGAGCACGACGAGGAGGAAGAAGAGGAGGAGGACGAATCTGTTCTCAACATTGACATTGAAAGGTAAATTACACCCCAATCACTTTTGACCGTTCTTCTATAAGCATTTTGTTCTCTGTTTAGTGAAAAGACCAAACCCATCAAGGAAGTCAATGGCAAAAAAGACGAAACTCCTGCCGCCACCCCCGCTGCCGTCGTCGCTGCAGAAGAGGAGAAGCCGCCGAAGAAAGAAACTGTCACCCCCGTGGTGAAGGTAAAGAAGGAGAAACTTGATGTAAAAACGCCTGTCAAATCAACCGCAGCCGCTAAGGACAAGGACAAGAAGGCGGAAGCTACTGCCGCCGAATAATTGGTCCATAAACTTTGGTTTATACATATTTTTAAATATAAAATAAATGTATTATAATTTTATTGCTTAAGGATACTTGTACTAGTACTAGCGGTAGAAATAAACAAACTACTTGAACCCTTCTCATAATAACGAAGGTTAATCGAATTTCTTTCCATCCAGCAAGTTGACTCATATATGTCGCGATTGCATAACTCATTTGAGAGCTTGTGCCAAGTACATTTTTCCAATTCACTTCCGCACCGGATTTTAGTAGTCGTGAGTCCAGCTGGTGGTGCTACTATTCATTTGGCTGTCCTCTCACTTTTGCTGCTGTTGCTGTCAGATGTCTGCCATGTGCACAAAGAGCTTAGTAATTTGCCAGTTGAGCCATTAATTTGATTATTTTCCGTTCACCATCGGCAGCAGATGTGAAATTTTAAATTCACATCAAAGGGCATATTGCCAATTGGGGAGCGCAGCATTTTAACGATTATGTGCGTCCATTAAGGTGGAGACTTAAGTTCATGCATCGGTAGGTAGAAATGTGTTTTTTTTTTTTTTTTGTTATGAAGTAAGAAGTGTTTTGGGGTCTTTCCAAAACCGAATCCATGCATTCATGTGTAGGTGGGGCAACTTGAACAAAAAAGCAGTTGGCAGTAAAAGCCTACGTACCTTTGTAGCTAATAGGTTATTGGGTCCTAAAGAGGAATAAGTAGATGAAAGTAGCACAGCTGGGTGCGAAGAGGCAGATGAGAATACATATCAGGACAACTATGCTTTCTGCAAACAGCAATTGAAAAGAGTTCGATTAATTCCGAATCACTTTCGTCGCTATATGAATCAGCTAATTAAACTGGTAACAAATTAGCAAATGCTTCGCGTTTAGCAGGCATAAAGACCTTGGTCCCTAAATCTAAAGTTTTTGATTTTTCCCAGTGTATGCACCACGGCACAGGATCTAGCACTCTGCCAAATTTCACGATTCTAGTGAGTGAGTTGGTGTTAGCCGGGTGCCTAGTACCTCGACTGGAGATTGAGTACCCAACCCCTTTGGAAGGTCGTTGGTGGCAGCGGACGCAAGAGGGGGGGGGGGAGAGTGACTTTTCACTAAAATACTTCCTCTTGTCTCCAGACGGCTGCGGACGAACTCCCTAGATGAAGTCAACGGTGCCGCCTACAGTTCCAGTCAGGTTTAACTATCTAGTGACACCCCTATAAGAGCTGCTTCGACATATTCGGATCCCAGGTCTATAGGTTATGAAACAGCAATGACTTTTCGATCTGCACGTACAGCCGAACAACTATCAGAGGCCCTAGACTGCCACAAGTCAGACATAACCGCGACCAGGGAAGTACGATGTAATGGGCCAGGCAAAAAACAGATGAAAAACTGTGATATATACCACGGCGATTGCTATAGAGACAGCGACAGCATTTATTTGGATGTGGATTTCTCATACGCGGCAGACTTAGGCGAAAAGTCTGGAGGTACGTTAGTGAACGATTTATGACAATCTCCATCAAGGCAAAATTCTCGAACATCAGCCTCATATGCGCTGAAGAAAAGGACGACGCTACCAAAGGCAGTTTTTATGAGCTCCTCGAAAAGACCTACGAGCAATGCCCGAAGCACGACGTTAAAATCGTACTAGGCGACTTTAAAGCTAGCATAGTCAGGGAGAACATCTTTGGTAGGACAGTTGGCAAACACAGCCTACATGACAACACGCCTGGCAACGGACTTAGGCTAATTGACTTTGCTGCGGGGCGAAATATAGTTATAGCAAGCACCAGGGGTGGGATTCGGAAAAATACGAAACGAAAAACGCTTTCGTTTTCACTAAACCTGTCTCTATCATACCTGTGGCAATAGACAGAGACAGCTATTGTCGAAACGATAAAGTTCGATCGTTTTCATTTTACATAATCTGGCCCCAGGTTTCCACATCTCGATATCCATAAAGGGACATGGTTGTCTCCGGATCACCAAATCGAACACATTGCGATTGACGAAAGGCACGCCTCCAGTATTCTGGATATCCGAACCCTAAGAATTCAATTGAGTAGTAGAGCCCTATCCCGAACAACTAAGAAGATTCTGTATAGAACTTTGATCATTCCAGTCCTGAGACTTGAACTCTTATCTAAAGCGGATTAAGATATTCTCGGTCGCTTCGAGTGAAAGATTCTTCGTAAAATGTTCGGTCCCGTTTGCGTTTGACGGGTTTTGGAGCAGGCGACATCGACCTGGTTGAAAAACTGCGAGTAAGTCGATTAAGATGGCAAAGTCATGTAGAGCGGATGGGAGCAAATGCTCCGGCCCGTAGAGTCTTCGAGTCTAACCCGGAGGGGCAACGCAGTAGAGGAAGACCTCAAGTGGCGCGCGCAAGTCGAAGGCGACTTCAACCGACTATGAGTGCACAACTGGAGGCAGTTAGCTAAGAACCGGGCTAACTGGAGAGGCTTATTAGCTGAGGCCTCGGTTCACCCCGAACTGTAGAGCCGCCTAAGTATGTAAGTAAGTAAGTGAGTGAGTCAGTCAGTTATGATTTTGGAAGTTCTGTATGTTGAGAACCACTAATGCTATAGAGATGGAAGTGGACCTTTTTAAGGGCTTGATAAATGCTATAAGTTTAAATTTGCTCAATTGGTTCCTAAGATAGAGGGGGGTCGAAAACAGCCTAATTTTATTCCTGTAAAAATTCAAGTATGTGGCCTTTACTAGAGGACTTGCCTGGGGCACTATTGTGCCCTTTGATTTGACGCAACAGGAACCTTCTTAGAACCATTCATTTGAGTGCGTTTATGCTTTTGAGGCGAATGGAATCTTAAGTTTTTAATTATTAAATCTGAACAACTGTCCGGTGTTTGTCAGACGTTCACGAGATTTGGCGCAGTGTAGTCTATGGTGGCAAAAATGTATAGTAATTCATCAATTGAGAACGGCTGGACCGATTTGGCTCAAATTTTTTTTCAAATGTTAATTGCCAGGAGAAGGTTATTCTGAAAGAAAATTTTAGGGAAACCCTCGGGAAAAGTCGGGAAATTGGAAAAATCGAAAATTTATTTTTTGTATGGAATTTTGTGTGCAATTGTTTCGGAATGGCTTTTCGAATGGAAAAATACAAAATTCTTAGTGGAAAAATAAGAAAAATTGGAAAATTCCGGAAAAACTCGGAAAGTTTGAATTTTTTTACGACATTTTTCATTTTACCGCATAATCTGGTGATTTTGGACGATGTAAAGGTGGAAAATCCTTAAATCTTCATCTTTGTGGCGGCATGTCAAGGGGTTGAAATTGACCAGGAACATGAGAGTCGCATTTCATAACGACCCATCTGCTCCTGAATTCTCGGGATAACTGCTGGCGCTTGGCAATGGCCAAATTCCCGTTAATATTTCGACTGGATTGATATCGTTCCCGGCAAATTTTTGCGAATTCACATCGTCGAAGGACGAATTCATCACCAAAGTGTTCCTCTGCAGTGCAAAAAATTAGAAAAATCTCGATTAGGAAGTAAACGCCTAAACGGGCAATACTAGCAGCGAAGAATAAGGACGACGCACGATGGCTTGAATTTCATTATTCAAAGTCAAATCGCTGGAGAACTGCATTCGTTAAAAACTACAAATCCGTTGAGATCGTGACCGACCGACGGATGAAGCGACCAACTATCCGACGGAATTTTTGAACTCGCTTGATCTGCCAGGAACTCCAACGCATAATTTACAGCTGAAGGTGGGATCGATCATAATCATGTTGCGGAATCTGAATCATCCGAAATTGTGCAACGCTACGCGGTCCGTCAAGAAACTGATGAGCAATTTGATTCAAGCGACGATCATCAAGGGCAAATTCAAAGGAGAGGAAGTCCTTATCCCACGAATTCCGATTATTCCAACTGATCTTCCATTCCAATTCAAGCGGATTCAGCTCGCCGTTCAATGGGCTTTTGCGATGACAATCAATAAATCCCAACGCCAATCGTTGGAAGTCTGTGGGATTAATCTTGAATTTTCCTGTTCTTCGCACGGTCAGCTGTACGTTGCCCGTTCGCGTGTTGGCAAACCGTCTTCGTTGTTCGTTTTTGCGCAGCGCCGGTAAACAAATCGAAAAACATTGTTTATCACATCGCTCTCTACTGATTTCGATTTCATTCAAATAAATCACATTGAAATTTGAACTACGTGTGTTTTATTATCACTCTGGAGTTTATCTGAAGGCGTTAAATTGGGGCGAGACGAAGTTCGCCGGGTCCGCTAGTTAGGTATAATTTGTGTTTGAATTTGAGACTCCAATTAAACGTTGGCCATAGGATTATTAGGAAGGCGAACCGTAGTCAGTAGGTGAAGGGCGCTGCCTAATTTTGAAAGTGTTCCTGTGACCAGAAAATATCACATCTGTTGGATCTTGGGATCCACCAAAATAATGAAATATATATTAGTAAAAACAAGAGTTTAAGTATTAATTAGAGCCGACAACAACCACAATCTTTATTTTTAAAACCTCGTGACAAAACTCTCAGATGCCTCTTTCTCAAGTGCTGCCAACCCCTTTTTTCACAATTTAATGGGTTGCCAACATCTCCCCCCTTAAAATAGCTCGTATGCCCTCAGGTATGCCGGTGCTCTACGTGTTCGTGAAGCTGGTCTGATGACTGAGCTATTCTCTATGTTTGCTGGTGGTGGTGGAACTAATGCGCATGGTGTTGAAGAAGTTGCAGTTCTCGGTTCGGTACCTTCTGCCATAGGTGCCGATGAAGACTGCAATGTTTGTTCAATTGGCATCTGTTGTGGTTGAATCTCAAAAACCTCAATAAGCGTATTAAATGGTATTTGAGAATCGGAAGTAGATATCCCATCTGTGGCCCTGGGAAGCATTTGGTCGATGTGGGCGCGTATAAGTTGATTGCGACGTATCTGGTGTGCAATGTGAATATTGTACATTACGTTGCCTATTCGCTCGATCACAGTGCCAGGTGTCCACTTAGAATTTCTGCTTCTGTTGTGAACTCTTACGTAAACAGAGTCGCCTGCTTCGAATGATTTTTGCTTTACACCGTGCTTTCGGTTATACTGTTGTACGGTATACTGTTGGTCGATTTCTGTGTTTGGTGCTGATGCTGGGCGACTTGGTGGAAGCAAGAGATCAAGTGTCGTACGTATTCGACGTCCAATGAATAGTTCCGATGGAGTTTTTCCATCGACTGCACTGCGGTTTGGTGTTGCTCGATACGTTGCTAGGAAAGAGTCCAGTTGTTTTTGTGGTGTTTCTCCCCCTTCGAGTTTTTTAAGCGCACGTTTGAATGTATCAACAAATCGTTCCGCCTGGCCGTTGGATTGTGGATGGTAGGGTGCAGTCCGAATATGTTGTATTCCACGTTCATTGCAGAACAATTGAAACTGGGCGCTAGTGAACTGGGTACCATTGTCACTGACTATGATTTCAGGGTTTCCAAACCGCGAAAACAGGCTGGACAAAATATCGATGGTGTAAGTAGTTGTAGTTGTATTTGTCGCAAACACTTCTGGCCATTTGGAGTGTGCGTCTACAATGATGATATAAAATCGGCCGCTGACTGGACCCGCATAGTCGATATGTATCCGTGTCCACGGTTTTTCTGGTTTGGGCCAAGGGTGAAGAGGTACACGTATCGGTGATTTGCTGGTTTCAATGCATTGGGCACATTGTTTCACATATTCCTCGATCTGTTTATCCATATTGGGCCAGTACACGAAACTTCTGGCCAGACTTTTCATGCGAAATTGTCCGGGATGATCCTGATGAAGTCGTGCAAGGATCTGTTGGCGGAAACACTCTGGAACTACTATTCGCTCACCGAACATTAGACATTCGTTGGAAACTGAGAGAGAAGACTGACGGGCGCAGTATGGTGCGACTTCTGCATTGATTTCAGTTTTGTTTGGCCAACCGTTTGTCAGATACTCTATGACACGCTGTAGTGTTGGTGATTGTTTTGTTTCGCGAATCATATCAGCGTGAGTAAGCGGAAATATGGATATCGCGTTGACTATTGTTGAACGGATGTCTTCCTCCAGAGTGACGGATGCGACGACAATGTCTTCTTCACTGGCTGTGTGTGTGTCAATCAACCTTGAAAGGACGTCCGCGTGTCCGAAGTGGTCGGTTTGGACGTATTCTATTTTGAAATCGTAGGCCTTGAGCGTCAAAGCCCAGCGTTGCAGACGGTTTGCTGTATAGACTGGAATGCCCTTCTTAGAGCCGAATATCGCCAAAAGCGGTTTGTGGTCAGTCTGGAGTACAAATTGTCGTCCGTACGGCATTCGATGAAACTTGGTTACTGCGAATATGAGGGCAAGTCCCTCCTTTTCGACTTGGCTGTAATTTCGTTCGGCGCTGGTGAGTGTCCTTGAAGCGTGGTATATTGCTTTAACTGATCCATCTTTAAATCGGTGTAAAATGCACGCTCCGACTCCACTGTTACACGCATCACCTGCGACGATGAGTTCGAGTGCTGGATTGTAGTGTGTTAGTAGCAAATCTGACTGGAGAATCTGCTTAAACGTGTCGAAAGATCGTTGGCACTCTGGAGTCCAAGACCATTTTGCATTTTTCTTCAGCAACTCGTTGAGTGGATGGCGCAGCTCATGAATCTTCTTTACATATTTGCAGTAGAAGTTGATTGCACCAAGGTACGCTCGTAATGTGGCCAAATCTGTGGGTGCTGGCATTTGGGCGATGGCGAGCGTCTTTGCTGGATTTGGACGGATGCCTTTACTGTCGACAATGTGGCCCAAATATTCTAGCTCGCGCATTGCAATGGTGCACTTTTCGGCCTTGATTGTAAATCCGAAGAGCTGTATGCGCTCAAACAGTTGTGTCAAATTCCTGTTGTGTTCGTTGATGTTCTTTCCAGTTACCAGGATGTCGTCCAGGTACGCTGATGTCCCCGCGAGTCCTCCGATCATCATGTCGATGACCTGCTGAAATGCTCCTGGTGCGACTTTAACACCAAACGGAAGTCGATTGTATCGGAATAGCCCCCGGTGTGTGTTGATTGTCAGGAACTCACGGGAATTTTCATGCACCTGGACCTGGAAGAATGCATCGGATAAATCAATGAGACTAAAAACTTGACAATTTGATAACCTGGAAAATATTTCCTCTGGTGTAGGCAGTGGATAAGGATATGGCTGCAAGGCGTCATTGAGTCCAGTGGAGAAATCTGCGCAGATACGTATGGAGCCATTTGTTTTACGAACTGCAACAATGGGTGCAGCCCACTGGGAATATTCGACAGGATGGATGATGCCTAGCTCTTGAAGTCGTTCAAGTTCCTTGTCGATGCTGGCTACTGCTGCAAATGCCACTGGTCGTTTGGGCCGGAATACTGGCTGTGATCCGGGCTTTACTCGAAGTTCGACGCTGAATTTTGTGCAAAGGCCTGGGCTGTCACGAAAGACGGCTGGGAATTGTGACGTAATGCTATCACTGATTCTTTGGTTTTCGGCTGGAACAGCGACCTTGTTGATTGCATGGCAGATTAAGTTGATTGGGACATCCCAAATCCCGAGCTGGTCAATCCAATCGATGCCTAGTAAGTTTAGATTTTTGATTGGTGTCAGGTAGCAGGTGCCTTTGAACGATCGCTGGCCGAACTTGACGGAACACTGGACCTCTGAACTTATTGTGAGGCGATCTCCGGATGCGTTTCGAACTGACTGGCTGCTTGGCTGACGATTTGGTTTCCCAATATATTTCCACATTTGCTCACTGATGAGTGTGATATCAGAACCGGTGTCAATTTGTAAGCTGCATTCAATGTCGTTGATGTGCACCTTGATATATTTGCGGTTATCATTTGCGCGTAACTGGTTTACTCGCGTGATTACATTCGAGTATGTCGACGATGATTTCGTCTGCATGTTGCTTTTGGACATATCACAGTACCCGTCCTTGTGGCCTTTTTTGTTACACTTTTGACATACGTGTGATTTGAATGTGCAGTCACGTGAATAGTGCATTTCGCCACAAAACCAACAACAGGTTTTAGGTGTCGACTTTGGTTTCTTCTGACTGTTGTTCTTTGGTAGGCATTTGTCTTGCTGCTGCTTATGGCGTACTTGGTATTGGTGTTGCTGAGGTGTTTGTTTGTGACTAGATACCGAACGATATCTGTGCTGGACCGCATTGACATTGTTTATCTCAACAAGCGCGGTGTCACTCTTGAGGCTGGAGATACGATGGCATTCCGTAACCAAGCTCTGGAGAGTGGTAGTAGCTGCATTTGGTCCGTCGATGGTGGAGAGCAGCTTCGTTCGGATATCTGCATACTGGTGCGACTGGAGTCCACAAACAAAGACTAGACACTTGAACTGGTCTGATGTCAGCTCAGCTAACTTAAACTCCTCACAGTGTTTGTTTACATTCGCGGCGTACTCATTATAGTCTTCCAAGTCAGACTTTATCAATTGTAAGCACTTATACCTTGAACTAAACAATGATTCTTGTCGACCAAAGATACTTTTGAGGCGTTTAACTGTGTCGCTGAATGAAATATCTTTGGGAGTTTGGGGCAGGATAGAGTTTATGTATAGTTGGTGACATCGAGTGTTCAGCTTCCTCAGCATTAATCGGGTTTTTGCCTGATCTGACAGATTAACCGCATCTTCTGTAAAGAGGCTCTCGTAACGCGAGTACCACGCCTCGAATGTAATGTTGTTTTCGGGCGCGAAGTCGAATTCAGCGATGCCTTGTCCCAAACTCTCCATTCGAAACTCGGAGTCCGTGTGTGAAGATGGTACAGCACTGGAGACTCTGCCGTCAGCACTCAATGTTGTCGCCAATTGTTTGAGAAACTCTTGTTGAGACCTTGCCATATTTACCTGTTGCAAATTGGTTTGCTCCTGCTGGTATTTGATAAATTCGATGAGGCTTTTGTTAAGGTCGTCCATTTTGTAAGATATGCAATTATGCACGTTGACGTGTATATGTATTGGGTTTTAAACTTCAGATATATTTTCACTTTTTTACTGTTTTTATGGGCACTAAGCTTTGAAAGTTATAATCCCATCCTCGTCGCCACTGTTGGATCTTGGGATCCACCAAAATAATGAAATATATATTAGTAAAAACAAGAGTTTAAGTATTAATTAGAGCCGACAACAACCACAATCTTTATTTTTAAAACCTCGTGACAAAACTCTCAGATGCCTCTTTCTCAAGTGCTGCCAACCCCTTTTTTCACAATTTAATGGGTTGCCAACAACATCGCTGTCAGCAATCTCCTTGAAGATTCGCCGCATTTCCTCTTATTTTATAGACTTGCAGTTGCAATCATTCTGATGTTTAGTGAGATAAAATATGTAATAGGTGTGGTCAGAAAGAAAGAGTTATAAGCCCCCATCGATCCACCATTGGCATAAATATGCACAAATAATAAATTTATTCCGATCTCTACAGCCAACGCATTTAGACGGTGCACAACACGTAGGTTCGAGGTATACATACATTGGTGACTTCCAGTGTTAAGTGCACATCCTATATTTATATTTGTAACGGCAGCCTTAAAATGACTTTAATGGTTAAGTGTAGTATGTCGATTTAAGTTATGTCCGTCACCGGTCATCTGTCAGCAAGTTTGTTTTTATGGGTATCACCATTGAGTTTATATACATAGAGGAACCACGAGAGCTTGGAACAACCTCAGTAGATGGCACCACGTACACTACATCGAGATCGAAAATGTGTGTGGAACATGGTGGAACCCATTGACAACAACACAAAAGGACTTGCAGTGCGAAAGCATACAAAGAGCATGTGCATAATGAATATCCAATATCTCTATGTTATGTAATGCACCATTAACCTTGTGCGGCGGGTGAGGGGTTTTATCAAAGTAAAAAAGGGAATTGTATTTGCATTGTGTTTACTTGTCGATGTTTGGTGGTTCTTATTTGATTACAAGTGCTGTGGGTTAAGCATTTATTTTATCTCAATTATCCATAAAAAAATTGTCAGTGGAAAAAATTATGATGAAAAAGATTTATATTTAAAATTTTTTTAAAAATCTCCGGTAATGTATTTAATTGAGATTGGATTTTTTTACCCTCTATATCAACAATTCGAAGGTGGCACTGGCATTCAAAAATAAAGTTTTTACCAGGAATAGGTATATCAAGGCATTCTTGATTTGTTTTTAAAAAAAAGCACTTCCCTCTCAACAATAGACAACAAATGTGTGCTGTTGAAATGGATTGGAATATAATAATACATATAATGGCTGTATAGATCATGGCAATATTTGTCGGAAAAATGTCATCGCTACACATGCACTTCTTGTTATGTAAATTGCAATTGGAAACAAATTACATATACATATATGTAGTCATTTTTATAGGAAACGTAAATGGAGTGCTCTTAAGCAATATTATTAAGGACTGCATAGGCATAGCTAAGGTAACATCCTTATGCTTTGAAGTTAATGCAGTAAGCACCGATCAAGGAAGCAACAACAGAAGTGCGTACAGAATTTTATGAGGGACAATTAAACAGCCTTAATTTAATCTGGGAAACAAATTTTCTTACTCCATGATATACCACACTTTATTAAGAGCTCAAGAGACAGATCTTTAGATGCTGACATTCTGACTCCGGATCGAGTTTCTTGAAAAATATTCGAAAAATTATTTAATTCTGCACTGTAAAACTTTTGTACAAGCTTACAAAAGAACACTTGCGACCAAATGCTCAGAAGCTTTATGTAAAATTGGTAACAGAAATATTTGGTTGCAAAGCAGCAATGGCAATTTTCTCGGTTGTTGCCAATAACTTCTTTACAGAAGCTGAAAAAAATGTGGCAATCAGCACAGCAACTTTCAACTTCTCACACCCCAGTGAGAGAAGGGAACTCACTTAAAACAAAATCCGGCCCAAAATCGCATTGGGCACCGCGTCCCATATTTGTCAATTTGGCTCAAAAAATGTGCCTCGTCGCTAAAGATGAATTGTCAGCCAAAATTAGGACTACTCGGATTTGTGTCACTGTCAGAAGCCATTTCAACGATGTTATATTCCATACATAATGGCATACCTACATGTATGTGCCTATTTAAATTAAAAAATAATAATTTCGTTAATACACATTACACACTGCTTGTTTTATTCCATTTCAATATCGACGCATCATGATTAAAAAACCCTTTACATACCTATCTAAATCGAATTATGTAATCATTTATCTTCGATCGCGTGCCTCAGAAAATATTTTTCCAGTGACATATCCTTATCCAAGTGGGGGCTTATCTTTTTTCAGTTTGCCTAATGATTACAGGCAAGTGCTTTGGGTTAAGCATTCAGGAAACTGTTTAAGCCATCCAAAAAATGTTTGTGAGTGCCAAGGGAAGGTGTCACTCAAGTGAGAGGCACGGGGGACTCACGTAAAAAAAGCAACCCAGTGAGAGGCAAGGGGAACTCACGTAAAACAAGCACCCCAGTGAGTGGCAAGGGAACTCACTTAAAACAAGCAACCCAGAAAACAAATTTGGCGCCGCCGCCCCCGCTGGCCGCGCTGGCTGGCCGGCCCAAAATCCGCACCAAACAGTAACTTTTTTGTGGATGCATTGCCACCTGGTGAACCTTGTCCCATATTTGTCAATTTTGTTTGTTTTATGAAAAAAAAGCTTAGCCTCATTCGAAGATGCGCCTCGTCGCTAAAGATGATTTTTCGGCCAAAATTATGGACCACTCGCATCCGTGTCACCCCTCAGAAGCCCCGCGCCGGACGTTTAAACGATGTTATAGGTATTTCATACATAATGGCATACCTACATGTAGGTATGTGCCTTTTAATTAAAAAAGAATTTCGTTAATACACTGCTTGTTTTATTCCATTCCAACATCGACCCATCATTATTGACAAACCCTTTACATATCTAAAATTTCCATAGGAAGTATAAATTTCTTTCTCCAATCGAATTATGTAATCATTTATCTTCGATCGTGTGCTCAAAAAATATTTTTCCAACGATACATATATCCTTATCCAAACTGGTTTTTTTACGCTACGTATATTGCTAGCCAGCTCTTCAGCTCATACTCTCAAACAACCTATACCTATATTTATACATGTAGTTTGCCTTTGTGCTCATGTTTATGAGAATACCGCACAGTGTGGTTGTGTTAAGTCACATTCCAAATTATCCACAATCCAGAATCCACATGGTTGGAAAAGTTGAAAATAAGCATATCTTAAGGGTAAATGAGCATACTTTCAGGGGCAAATAGAGACGCTATCTGGCGAGGAGTTTACCAACTATTTTGATTTCGTCGAGGTGGTTCCTCTATGTATATAAACTCAATGGTATCACTGTGCCGTTTTAGTGTCTGTCATCGAGCAGAAATAGCCCAATTGGAAGTTACCCAAGTTCAGAACCATTTGAGAGAAGTAGAACCTACTCTCATTTACATGATGTATTTTAGCAAAAGGAGAGGAAGATAAATAATTTAAATACTTGTCAGTGGCTAAATCGGATGATGGATAAACGGGCCTTCCGATTCATATGCGATGTTGCGGGATTTTTTTTTGTCGGCAACGATCTCGAGCAAATTGAAATAGTTCATTAACGAAGCAACACCAGCAAATCTTGGTCGGTAGTGTGGAAGTGCGTGACTTTAAATTCAAGTGTGAAGTCAATAAACCAAACCAAATTATAGTCCAGTAGAGATTTGTTTGGATAATTTAACTTTAATTTATATATGCTTAAGGTGAGTGAATCTTGTCGATATGTTCGTTTGGGAAGTGATTGTGAAATTAGGTTTTTCTTTTACATGTAGTGTATCTAGGCGACCACCGACAGTACATGTGCAGGTCGTGGTCGCCATCCTAAAAAGGTACCCAGGGAACATCATTGGTATTAAGTCCAAGTGAAGACCCACTAAAACAAAAACAAAAATAGTTGAGCGAGCGGAGCCCAAACCTAATGCCGCAAAATCGCTTTTGATTGCCTACCTACCGATTTGCGATGTCAACGTTATAAAATAAAAATTACATTCATCGATATACATACAAATAGATTATTGGATAAGTGAAAGCATTATTTATAAAGTACATGCATAATCTACCTACCTATATCTTAATACATAAGTGATTAAAAAGCGGCAAAATTTAAACTAAAGTCGTCCGTCTAAAAAGAAAACACATATATGCACATATACACAAAAAAAAAGGCAATTATGCATATTCAATCAAAGTCGCCTGAGAGTATGCAAGCTACTATATTTTGTCTTGGTCTATGATGTATACAATTCATTTTATTTTCTCTGTTCGGCGTGACATGTTTAAAACTTTTTCATTGTTGTTAAATGCATATTTAATTTATAGTTCCTTTGTTTGTGATAAATTTAGTTTTCGAAAATTTGATTAGTTGCCGGGAGATTCGAAAATAGTCGATAAGATACCTATATTGAGCTCCATCTAGGTAGGAAACGGAAAGAAATCGGAAACCCGGGGTTGTGTCTCGAAAACCAGATTTAAGTTAGGCAAATATGTTTATCGATATACATATGTTTAATGTTGTTCTTCGTTTGTTAGTGTGGATAGGTTAATAAGTAGTTTAATTTTAATTCGAATTTAGATATTTATATATATATGAATAAATTGTGAGTCACGCCTCAGTCAGAATGAAGAATTTTACTTGTTTCATTCAAACGCATGATCGTTTGATGGCGCGGTAGGACTTTGACTTTCAGGGGGTGCGAAAGAAGTGATTCAAATGGTTTGAGCTGCTGACGACATCCGCATTTTGGGGAAATCCAAAAATATTGCCACCGGATTTCCAGGTGGGGAGGGAAATGGCCAGCGCTGAATTCCAGCAACAGCGCCCCTCGATGTGGTGAAGTTCCGTCCGCTTTGGTGAAGGTAAGATGTAAGTACCTTGTCTTGGCATGATTTATGTTTTTGTGGTAGGTTAGGTCGAGTTGTGGGGGCAAGAACCACCCCATTCCGGCGAGCAGAGCCGTGCTATACAAGCATGCCGCGCTCCTCACACTCGGCACTCTTCCCCCTTTCTTTTCTAATCCCATCCTAAGGTCCCGTCCACATCCTTGCTTCCTGTCATTTTTCTACTCCTAGCTCCCTCTATTCCTCCCCTATAGGCTTATTACAAATGGCGCCCAACGTTCGTTTGTCCTAGTTCTCTGTCCTTAATGTCGTATTCGTCCACAATTGTTCTTACTGTCAACATCGAAAACTCGTAAGTCTTCAGTTGGAAAGTTCCTAAAAATACCATACTCGAATTGCGACGAGAACGTTCGATGTTGACAGCGACAACAATTGGCACTTTGTCAGTCCTAGTTTTCTGCTTCTATCCACCTTTTCAATGTTAACACTTTTACTTTCCTATCTTAAAATTTCAACTTTCCTTTTCACTTGTATTGTCTTAATCTTACCAGATGTAGTGGCCGTGTTTGATGAGTGTCGTCATAATACGTTGTATGAGTCTGTCCCCTAAGTGGAGTTTAGTTTAGTTTTAGTTTGCAGTGTTGCGCTTTAGTTTAGTTTAGTTTTAAGCTTCTACTTTATGTTTGTGGCTCTAACCGTTCCAAGTCTTCCAGCAAAGCCCATGGAGGCAGACTGGAATTGCGGGAATGGGAGGAAAAGCAATTTTGTGTGTCCTTGTCATTTTTATTTAACCCATTTCGCCACATCGAGGGATTCAAAACATCGTCCGTCCGTAGTCTTTTCTATTCCAGGAGGTTGTCAGCAGGTCAAACCATCGTTTGATATACACCAGAAAACCCGAATCAGTCACCCGTAGCACCCCTGATAAATAATGAATCATTTAGACAACACTATATTTCACAAACATATATACATATCAATACACTCATTCTTTATTTATTTATTTATTTATATTTAAACATCACATCACACTCATAAATACATCCATATTAACAATTCGCAATAGCGACCACACACCCTATTTAGACGTCCATTTATTAAAATGTCACAAGCACCCGCATTATCACCTAGCCACCTAACTGGCTCCGGTTGTCCATCTTCTGATGGCCACATTGAGAGGGATCCATCTCGCATTACTTGGGCGAACAGTGAACATAGCACACCAGTTCCACTTATGACAGAAGCAGCTGACCATGAATTAGGACAATTCCCTACTATCGAAAAGATTAGTTTAGATTACGAGTTTCCAAATATTCCTCAGGATGTGAAAGCGTATGTGAATCTAGCAGTAGCCAATGCTTTCACTTCTTATGTTACATCTCTCAGAGAAAGCATCTCAGAGGGTATTAGAAATGTAGCTAAAAATAGCTTTCGAGAGTTTATGAGAGAAATACAGGTACTTACCCACTCAATAGCATGTCATATAGACAGTCATTCCCTTCAAACGCTACCCAACTTGTCTGTTAATGCTGAAGCCCATTTGCCAATACCCCAACAGGTACAAGCAAAACCACTAGAGGAACTACATACTGTTGGTGCCTTAGTAGAACCACTCGACAGTTTAGATGGCGATAATAGTGTCCTATCCGACGAGGATGAACATATCCCTGTGACCAACCGGTCCCAATCCCAACTCGATAGCATTAATTGCCAAAACTACCACCACTTCAATAAGCAAAGGAATACACCAACTGTCTCAGAATTACACAAAAACGTCAACATGCACTCAATCATTTCCATATTCCGAGGAAATCGAATACGATCACAGTCAAAACGAACACTGGCTGCCGCCGACGAGTTGCACAATGTTGCCCTTGGCCATATATTTTCGCGAAGCACTGTGTTCGATATTAATGGAACGGTAGGAGTTCCTAAATGGCTTCACAAAGCAAATGTTTCCGTCCTCCATTGTTAATAAATTAATTGTTGCTTTGGTTGTACATATTGTCTAAGTTAATGTTAAGGCCGCAGATTATAACAAGTTACACACCGAATATTAGTTATATATATAATTTACTCACCGAATATACGATACCTACTATATAATATGTACTATGAGCTATATCCATAAGTATATGTTAATACTTAGTTTAGTTATTGTTTATAGTATAGCGTCGTTATTTAGCTATATATTCAGATAAACAGGATAATGATATGCATTATCAATGATGCATTTCTTTATTTTTATTTACTAGGTTAAGTATAATTAGTTATATTTATATCGTAGTATAGTTTATCGTTATGTAGTTGTAGTGGTTTGTATTTATTTAGTCACTTATTTTAAGTCCAATCGGTGACCTATTATTTGCGAGCTGCGGCGGCATTTTATCGTCTATTCGTTAATTCATGTCGTTCCGGTTTATCATAATTATATATTATTTATTTACTTTGATTTGCTTGTTATTTATTATAATTATAGTCATCGAATTAATTGTTATCTATTTATTTATTTATTTCTGTTATTTATTTCGTTGGTTCGGTTCTGGTTGTTTTGTTATTTATATTATTATTTTGTTATTATTATTTTGATGCTTATTATGTTTATCGAAGTTACGGTGGTAGTAATTAGTTACGTCGTTCATAACTATATGGTATGAGCTTATCAGCCTAATTCGCTTATGTATTTTATTATCCTTTTTTTTATTTATTCACGTATTTATGAATAAGTTGGTGCGTGGGAAAACCTAAAATGAAATTAATGTTTGTAGTTGTAATTGAGGGAGAAACTTACCATTTTATTCCGGTCGCCGTCTTAACAATTTCCAAATTTGATTTCGATCCAGAAAGCGTGTTGCGTTATTGCTACTGTAGTTGAAATTTTGTTTTGGTCGAAACTCCGAACTGACATTTGCTACCAGCTGATACAATTCACAATAACATTCGGAGTAAGCACCAGTCACAATTTATTAATTATTTTAGATCCGTTTGTTTGTGCATAAATTCAACAAAAATAGGGCTCTGTTCAAAAAGTATTCCCGTAACAACAAACTTTATATTTTTTATAATTTAATCGTACCTGAAAGTTGCCCGGCTAGCTCAGTCAGTAAAGCATGAGACTCTTAATCTCAGGGTTCAGGGTTCTTCCCCACGTTTTTGGTGAACAAAATCCTCACCCTAATTGAATGTCGTATAAATGGAAAGTCAAAAGATTGGTCTGTTAAGACCTGGAGAATGAACGGTGAATATAACACTGCCGATTCCTCCGTCCATGTCGTCAGTGGACATCCGACAAGATCGGAGTTTTGTAACGGCAGCCTTAAAATGACTTTAATGGTTAAGTGTAGTATGTCGATTTAAGTTATGTCCGTCACCGGTCATCTGTCAGCAAGTTTGTTTTTATGGGTATCACTGTGCCGTTTTAGTGTCTGTCATCGAGCAGAAATAGCCCAATTGGAAGTTACCCAAGTTCAGAACCATTTGAGAGAAGTAGAACCTACTCTCATTTACATGATGTATTTTAGCAAAAGGAGAGGAAGATAAATAATTTAAATACTTGTCAGTGGCTAAATCGGATGATGGATAAACGGGCCTTCCGATTCATATGCGATGTTGCGGGATTTTTTTTTGTCGGCAACGATCTCGAGCAAATTGAAATAGTTCATTAACGAAGCAACACCAGCAAATCTTGGTCGGTAGTGTGGAAGTGCGTGACTTTAAATTCAAGTGTGAAGTCAATAAACCAAACCAAATTATAGTCCAGTAGAGATTTGTTTGGATAATTTAACTTTAATTTATATATGCTTAAGGTGAGTGAATCTTGTCGATATGTTCGTTTGGGAAGTGATTGTGAAATTAGGTTTTTCTTTTACATGTAGTGTATCTAGGCGACCACCGACAGTACATGTGCAGGTCGTGGTCGCCATCCTAAAAAGGTACCCAGGGAACATCATTGGTATTAAGTCCAAGTGAAGACCCACTAAAACAAAAACAAAAATAGTTGAGCGAGCGGAGCCCAAACCTAATGCCGCAAAATCGCTTTTGATTGCCTACCTACCGATTTGCGATGTCAACGTTATAAAATAAAAATTACATTCATCGATATACATACAAATAGATTATTGGATAAGTGAAAGCATTATTTATAAAGTACATGCATAATCTACCTACCTATATCTTAATACATAAGTGATTAAAAAGCGGCAAAATTTAAACTAAAGTCGTCCGTCTAAAAAGAAAACACATATATGCACATATACACAAAAAAAAAGGCAATTATGCATATTCAATCAAAGTCGCCTGAGAGTATGCAAGCTACTATATTTTGTCTTGGTCTATGATGTATACAATTCATTTTATTTTCTCTGTTCGGCGTGACATGTTTAAAACTTTTTCATTGTTGTTAAATGCATATTTAATTTATAGTTCCTTTGTTTGTGATAAATTTAGTTTTCGAAAATTTGATTAGTTGCCGGGAGATTCGAAAATAGTCGATAAGATACCTATATTGAGCTCCATCTAGGTAGGAAACGGAAAGAAATCGGAAACCCGGGGTTGTGTCTCGAAAACCAGATTTA
Organism: Cheilosia soror; assembly: GCA_949372485.1. Lineage (NCBI taxonomy): Eukaryota > Metazoa > Arthropoda > Insecta > Diptera > Syrphidae > Cheilosia > Cheilosia soror. The sequence goes on from OX443561.1 coordinate 19,291,044, forward strand.
AGTTAGGCAAATATGTTTATCGATATACATATGTTTAATGTTGTTCTTCGTTTGTTAGTGTGGATAGGTTAATAAGTAGTTTAATTTTAATTCGAATTTAGATATTTATATATATATGAATAAATTGTGAGTCACGCCTCAGAATGAAGAATTTTACTTGTTTCATTCAAACGCATGATCGTTTGATGGCGCGGTAGGACTTTGACTTTCAGGGGGTGCGAAAGAAGTGATTCAAATGGTTTGAGCTGCTGACGACATCCGCATTTTGGGGAAATCCAAAAATATTGCCGCCGGATTTCCAGGTGGGGAGGGAAATGGCCAGCGCTGAATTCTAGCAACAGCGCCCCTCGATGTGGTGAAGTTCCGTCCGCTTTGGTGAAGGTAAGATGTAAGTACCTTGTCTTGGCATGATTTATGTTTTTGTGGTAGGTTAGGTCGAGTTGTGGGGGCAAGAACCACCCCATTCCGGCGAGCAGAGCCGTGCTATACAAGCATGCCGCGCTCCTCACACTCGGCACTCTTCCCCCTTTCTTTTCTAATCCCATCCTAAGGTCCCGTCCACATCCTTGCTTCCTGTCATTTTTCTACTCCTAGCTCCCTCTATTCCTCCCCTATAGGCTTATTACATATTTTCAAACGTTTGGCATGACAACGATCGTATCTATGAAGGTGCTTATCAAACGTGACATCCGAGAAGGTATTCCGATTTTATCTCCAATGTGCTTTAAAGTTAGAATTATAATTCCGAAACGGACCTTTCCGCAGGCTAAACATAATGGTTGTAGGTGCATGGGTGATAAATGTTGCGACCGACTATGATACATGTTCCCACTACCCACGACATAAAAAAAAAGTATGAGCACGATCCCACAAAACCCATCCCACCCCACCATTAGTACAATCGGATTTGGTTTTTCTCGAAGGTTTCATAAGATCGCCAGAGCTCTGAACCTGTATCTGCTTTCGCAACTCAAGAACAAATTGAAACATAGTTGTAGTAAGTATATAACAGCATACTAGCTCATGTGTGCAGTGTTTCCAGATGCATTGGCATGGCATGGCGATGGCATCCAATTGTCGTGTGCGACGGTCTCCCCCCATTCTTGTCACAATTATGCAATCACGCGCGGGACCAATTACCCGAAGTAACAACATTTCTGGTTTCTGCATTTGGCTCTGGTCACTGCGCGGTTACGAATTGGCGGTGATGCTGGTGCATGCACTCACTATTGGCGGTTTTGGCCTTTAGAATAATTGTCGTCTTCCAGCTTCTTCATTGTTTGCGACATAAACCGAATGTCGTAAGGCATTCCCACTCAGCGCATACCTACATGTGTTTAGATACTCTTGATCATTATGTTTTAGATACAAATAAATTATTATTTAATTCGTCAAAAAGATTGCGATAAACTGTGAAAAGCGTTGGCATCGCTCCCTCTGTGGGGGGATACACTTTCACTTTTACGCATCATTTTCTTCTCATCATTCATTTCGTTATGATTATGGTAAGCTATCTGGAAAAGAAAATAAAAAAAAAATCTGATTTACATCTTTAAGATATTTTCCTTGGGATTTATTGCTGCATTGTTCGCTAATAGATGTTATTGTTGGCGATTAGCTTTTAGCGGTGTTGCAGTCTCCGCTACTATTTTTTTTCTTCTCATCTTTAGTGTTTCTTGTTGTCGTCGTCGTCGTCGCCGTTGTAGTACCTACTTACAGCTGGAAGCCTAAATGCCAAGGTGATTCATCTATCATAGGATTTCTTCGTAAGATGTAAATGTAACGTTTTTTTTTTGTTGCTTACTTTTGCATATTTTTGCTCTAAGCGATGATATACGAGTTTTCAAACTGAAAACCTAGGTGTAGGCTATAGGGAAAGCGAAGTTCAAGATTTAGTTTTTGCCCAAGGTTGGTTTCTCCAAGTATAGATACCATTTTAATGACACATAGATTAGATATGTGATGCTGAAATAATGTTATCATCAGTACTATGAACCTTTTTATTTAGGGTTTTCCGTTTGCCTCAACTTGTCCAGGCCATTACATACTCTTATGCATTTCCATTCAAACGTCGAAATGATCTTTAGGGGCAGAGATTAGAGACAAAAAAGGGAAAGCCATTTTACGAATTTTTTGAAGTGCATATTAAGTCAGGGCAGGGTGTGATTAATTACATCTTTTTATGGTATGTTATGTATGTCGTGACCATTTCAAGCATTTGAATTTGACAGAATTTAAGTTGATTTTTGTCCATATTTGACACCAGATTAAGTTCCCATAATCACGTTTATCATATCGCGTAATACCTAAAAGTTGAGTTAAAGTTAAGGAAAAATAGGATTCTGGATGTAGGTACTAGTGTCATCCGATTCATCGTCGTCATTCCCAGGGAAATTGCATTCGAAAGCATTTAAAATATATCCATGAATGAAGTCTAAAAGAAATATAAGGAAGAGACGTTTTGTTTTATTATTACCCTATCGGAAGATGCTATAATTTTGGCAAATGGCGGAAAATGTCAATTCTACTTTGACATATGTGAAGTAAACGATGCAAAATACAATAAGACGCGAATCGCTATACTCCTAAAGAACGCGGAATAATTTTTTTCGGTTCAGATTTCCCGGTCATCCGACACCAACAGGGTAAACACTACTACTGCCGACCCTGGAGCAGCCGGTTTGTTGAGAATATCGCAGCTGTCGCTGTCACAGAGGACCCGGAGTATGGACTGGGCGAGGGCGACAACCTATCGCCGGAAGTTCTGGCAAGAGTGATGGAAAATGTTATAAATCGGGCCCGAATGGTCATCAATTATGGCGGGTGGCCTAAAACAAATTAAAACATCAAATAAACATAATAAATCTAAAAAAGAACCAATGTTTTTCATTTAGACAAAAAATTAGAGCCAAAGAACTTCGGTTGAAAATTCGGCGCCAACTTGTATTTACATAGGCCGCATTTAAAACTCTTGTTCTCTTAAGTTGTCTGGATTAGATTTACCATGAACGCAAAAACTAGACTGGTCGGGATTCGGGAATGTCACTTTTACTACGTCAGTCACACGGTCTAAATGTCAACATAGTACGTACTCCACTCACTCAGTCGAGAAATGCTTGCCTTGATTCGTCCGCTATCCCTTCATAAACGGCAATTAAAAAAAACTACGACCAGTGACCAGCTTAAATATTTTGACGGTCACAGTGGATAATTTTGTATGGAAATTTTCGCCATTGTGACTTCGTAAAAGTTAGCCTAGACACTAAAAATGATTTTAGTACCACGGAAAAGCATCAAGTAAGCCAACTGTCAGACTTACTAGCATTTTAAACGTTATAACTTAAAAGTGTTTTTTTTTTACAATAAAATTAAGGAACAAAACAAATGACTTTGGACGGTAATTGTAAGGGGTATGTTGACTTCCAAATCGTCCAACGTATCTGGTTTATCGGCATAAACTAGTGACTTCAATACCCTCAAAGAAAGTAATCTAAAGGTGTGAGATCACAGGATCCTGGAGAACAGTTCACAGGTCCATTACTCAAAATTAATGGTGTGGCATTTTGCGCCATCTTTTTGAAACCAACACGTCACGTATGTCACGTCAATGCCATTCAACAGAGGAATGAAAAAGTCAAAAAATCATGTTTCTATAGCGCTCTCCACTGACTGTAACACTCTGGCCACATCGTCCTTAAGGAAATATGGGCCGATGATTCCACCAGTCAATTACGTAGCGCACGAAATGTTTGACGAACCGAACCATGGTTTTCAAAATAAGTTTAACAATTTGAATGCTTTGTTTTGGCGTTAATGGTAAAATGGGAAAATGTACTTACCATAAATAAGCTTTCAACTATATAATTGACAATCTGTTGAAACAGTGTTGCCAGTTAAAAAAGCAAACCTCTAAAAAAACACTCTTTACATAAAAATTATGAATATCGGTCTAATTTTGGATTTTTTATCGCCAAAAAACCAGGTGATCGCGAAAGTGTATACATATGTCATTACTGTATATTCTTATAGAAGTCATGTGACACAGACTAAGGGCCGGTTTGTTCATCTTTGGTTAACTCTAATCAATGGTTATTCCAGCTGATAATCATAAAACCTGTTTGTTCAGTCAAATTTTAACCAGAGAATCCATGATTTGGTTAGTTAATCACGGAAATCGATAACCATGCGATTTTGGTCGATTAACGACTTTAACCAAGGAAATTCTGGAATTTTGTTTGACGTAACAGTCAAAAACAAAACAACTTTCTTTTAAAAATAAAAATTAATTTAATAAATAATAATAGCAAAATAGTGTGTTGCATTCGTATCTGCTATGTGGACGCATTTTCAACAACTGGCAGATGAATACAATGCAAGACAGTGTGGAAAAAAAATTGCATGCATTGCTGCGGTTGTGACAATTTTAACCATTGATTAAATCTATCAACTGAATTGACAAATAAACTGGAAAACTGGAACGATTTGTCGCAAATCTGTGGTTTGGTGACCAAAATCAAAAATTAGTGCACAAACGCTTTTTAGTTATCACAGTTATTTAATCATTGGTTAAACTAAATCTATGATAACCTAACCACAGATTTAACCAGCTGTGAACAAACTGGCCCTAAAAACAGCAACTTTTAGAACGTGTAAATTAGAGGACACCAGGACAGTTACTTCACTTAATTTCTCTATTATCTCTTAGGGAATGCAGAAATTACAAAGAAGTAAAGTAGTCATTTTTGTACATAAATGTAGTATGTAACCAAATTGCATGATATGTATGTAACCAATTTAATATTGTTAAATTAAAGTAAAAGAAAAATATATTGCCTAGTTAAATTATCAGTTATTGAATTCGAAGAAAGTGATTGTCCGAAAAAAGACTTTAATGCACATGTGAGTGTTAAAATTAAGTGAACATCAATGCCATCTCTTAATCATGTCTATACTACTATTATGTAATACTGAAAGTAAAATTGCTGTTTATATTCTGACTTCATCTAAAATAACCCAGCATAAAAGATTATCCATTATTTGGAAGTGTGTAGTAGTGCTGTTCGGCACAGTCGTTAGTGATACTTTTAAAATAAAGAGCTGCCATGTTCTCTTTTGCAGGTCAATCTAATTAAATGCACCGATTAAATTATCTTTTTTTTTATCGTTCACATAAAAGTGCACAATTACCTCATACGATGGCTGTAAGTGTAACAATAAAACTGAACCAGCCAGCACCGACTTAACATAATAAACTTTGATTAGTAAGTACGAGCAATTGGAAAAATAAATCAATAGGTACAATGTACATACTCGTTCCATCGATTTGGTTCACTGAATCTTATATTCAGGTTTCACTCATGGTACCATAATTGAACAATTGTTCACTATAACACCTAACAGGATCGTACAAAGTTTACCCTACTCCTGTTCACTTTTAAAGTCATTAACTGTTCACGAACACAATAGCTCTTGAACTTGTCCAAGCCTTTATATCGAGGAAAACGTTAAAAAGTGACTTTCTTTGCAGTTGGTATAGCTAAATTCAAGCTACTCCATGCGCCATTATCACAGTTCCAACCGCATTAATGCAAACAAAGATCAATGGCTTCAATTGATTTCGCGCTAATACAATAAATTTATTATATCCTCGAATGTACGTTATAAAACAAGTCAAAAATAAAAGTCTCCAAACCAACACAATGCGGAAGATGTCGGTCTAATTGAGTAGGCAACACTCAAACGTCAAATCAACAAACAATTGCAGTGCAGCTCGGTTAAGTTGAATTCCCTTTCGTGTCATTTGGTTGATAACGGTATAAGCCTTGAGAGAAAATGGACAGTTTACAGCAACAGCATCTCGATGCAGGCACGGTTTTTGAATTTCTTTCCTCTTCGTTTTTATTTTCCGTGATGAAATCCGTTTTCCGTCTTTTGATGGATGATGCGGTGATGAATCTCTTGCCTTTGGCAAATCATCAAATCATTTAAATTGGATGTGCGATTGTTATGCCTTTTGGTCGTGTGGTATTATCATACTTCGTACTGCAGATCTTTAGGGTATGCAGCCCCGTTTATCGCGCTTTAATTAATTTTATATTTTTTCCAAACGATCGGTATTATTATCACCGTTAGGAAAAAGCTGGTTGTTAGAAAAGAATTTCCGTCGCGAGTTTAATCACTTTTGAGAGTAAGAGACAGTTCGAACTGAGTTCTTGAAGTCTTGACGTATACTAGACAGTTCTTGGTCGATTATGCTGACAGTTGTTCTTACCTAACCTTAGCTAGTTTAGACTTTCACTTACTGGAGTTAAAGTATAATCATAGTATGACTTATGATTGCATTTCCTACAATGTACGATCCCACCCATATAGCTCTAGCTCAATCGAAATAAACTTTCGAATATATTCGGCTCCCCGGAGCACGATTTTTCAAAGAAAAATTACACACCTTTCACAAGGAAAATTATCAGGTGTACCTATCTAATCTCCTTTGCAGCGAGAAAAGAAAACCTCAAACTGCATAAATACTTGTTAAACAAATTTTGTTGCTACCGCCTAGCTGCATCTTACGTGATATACCAAAACGATCATTACCGCGGAATAAGTCACATCCTGGCCTTGGGTACATCTTTCGCAATATCTCTCCGTATTTTGCTGACAAAGCCATGGATGTGTGCATTAATCTCACGGAATCTAGCCCAATTTGTTGGCATTATAGCAGTCGCCATATACAAATTTGCATACGAGTAAACGAACGGGGGTCAATTAACTCACCTGGGTGGGTAATATCATCCGGCCGGTCGACCTGGAACGTTGAAAATAATCACCTATACCATGCAATGGAATATTGTAATTATTACAGTTTTTTATTTTTTAGTTTAATTATCGCTTGACTGTCAGATTGAGAAACTCAGGCTGATAAACTTATGTCGATTTCCATTGGGGAAAAAAAAGCACTTTTTTTAAGATTCAGAGCAGTTTTTCTTCTCTAGAAATCAGCTGTCTGTCAAAATCAATTTCCATTGGGAAAAAAAAAGCGCTTTTTTAAAGATTCAGATCACTTTTGCGAATCTCGATTCGAGAGAGAGATTCGCACATACTTTCACCAATGCCAAAACAAGTGATTCTTGTCAAACTTTGAGGTTAGTTATTGTTAGGGGAGACTGGGGCACATTTGAACGTGAGACACATTTGCACATTGCTAATAAAACAACATTTTAAAAATATTTCAAAGTACTTTATAGTGAGCTTTTCTTTTTGTGTAAAATATATTTTTAAGGCACAACTTAATTTGAAAAAGGTACGTTTTTTTACAAATATGAAAAATACAAATATTTGCGCCCATTTTTGGGGCAGGTTTGAACAAAACAGTCGGGGCACATTTGAATAAGCGTTCTCTGTAAGTGACATTGAACTAAAGGCTAAGGCTAAGCTACCACCACCAATTAACGCTCCGGGAACATCGAGGACAGCTGAGGTGACAATTTTTGTCTTAATTTTTTCAAAATTTCTGTTGGGTTAATAAAATAACTCTTTTTTGTTTTTATAAAGTTTCTTCAGTTAAGTATTTGTAAAATATTTCAGTAATTTCAAAATTTCAGTTTGCTTTTGTTAAGTCGTTTTTGTTTTGTTTTTTTTATTATTAAAAAAATACAAACCTTGTAGTAACTTATTAGCTGCTGAAAACAATTACAAATACCTACTGCTGTTCAAAAGTGCCCCACATGGGGGGTACCTTTGAACATAAGGACCTACTTCGTTTTTAAATAAAAATAAATTATAAAATTATATGCCCCTACTAAATTTATGTAGTTATTTGTCCAAATCAAGGTTTATTTGCATTTCTTAAAGTGAGAATACTTTACAGTCTAATAATTTAAGCAAATGTGATTTTATGAGACCTTAAAACAAACAGGGTTCAAATGTGCCCCAGTCTCCCCTACCTATTGTGGAATAAATTTAAAAATTGAAAATGGATATTAATGTAGACGAATGGATCGTCGTATGGGGTTGTTTTTATGGGGAAGGACGAAGTTCTAATTCAAAACAAAACAAGTAAGTAGTTATTGTACAAGTACAAGTAAAAAACTAGCAATTAGCAATTCAATTTTATAAACACAAATTGGAATGTAAAAACAGCTGACTGTCAAATCACACACCAACACAAATGCAAAAAAAATTGATCTCATTTCATGTTCCATTGGGCAGGAAAAATCTGAGATCTGAGAGCAAAACGGTAAAAGACCAATGGAAATCGACATTACAGACATCATGAGTATGAGACGCCAGTTAAGCCTATTTTTCGGACAGAATCAACGTCCAATCTTCACGATTCAACAAATATTTAACCATAATTAACAAAAGTGACGGTAATTACTTAATAAGCCGTGACTTTACCAACATTTCATGCAGTTTAACTGTACAATTACTTTTTGTTGATGGTTGTGCCAGATGAAGGAGGTCAATCGCATAGATCGAAATGTTCAAATTGATATAGACAGATATGAGGGCGCCATGTTTTTGGTTAAGGTAAGTAACGGAAATGGTATAGTGGAATACTATAGTGAATAATTATGGGCAAACACGTAATTCCGCAAATGAGATTAACATTACTATCAAGACACAATACCATAAGGAATATTTTGATATAATATGCATCTCAACGGCAACCACATTTATAATTAGCTTACATAATTAATTTTATTTGCTTCTGTTGTATTGTATTCGATTGGCTAGATCCATTATGCGGTTCAAGATGCATGATTACTAGCAGATAAGAGTTTTCATTATAATGATGTATTATTTAATTATCCACGAAACAAAAAAAAAAGAAAAATATTTCTGGTGGTTGTTTGGAAATGTTATTTTTTGTTTGGTTTATATACTTTTATTGGCTTTAGTTTTAAAAGTGAAAATGTTCAGGAAGCATGCTATTTGACACGCATTTTCTGTTGAACGTAGCTACAATGAATGACTTTTATATAACCTATAGATAATGTTATCATATGGGGATTGCATTGTCAAAGACATCGCAATTAATAGAAGGACACCTTGCTTATGTCGTTTTCGATTGGTCGTCCGGAACCTTCCGAAAGCGTTCGATTGGCACTCAACTGACAGTTGTTCTCCTGAAAAGAGGAGAATTTTGCTAGGACTAATACATGCATACACTATAAACGTCAATCTCGTTTAAAGCTGCGGTTCCGGTGAAAGCGAATCTTACTCGCGCGAACTTGGGCCTCAGTTATAGCATAGCTATCAGTAAAATACATCCGTAAAAACACGAAACAGAACAAAACTGGAACATTTAACCATAGCATATCATAGGAATTCAGTGGAATACTTCGTGAAACTGGTTGAGAAGTTGAACCAGAAAAAGTTGTTCGTACGGAAAAATAAAGAAATTCTTTTTTTTAGAGAATTTAAAGATCAATTGCTTAATTTTTTTTTCGACGAATTAGCTTTATAATTCAAAAGCAACTATTTAAGACCAAGATTGAGTTCAACGATTAAGTTTAAGTGCTCCAAAAAAGTGAAACAATTTGTTTACGGATGCATTTTACTTATAGCTATAACTGCAGCCTTAGCGAATGTAAGCGAATAAAATACGCGCGAACAGAGTGGTTTTGGTGCCAGTTCCAGCGAGTTTACTCAAACGAAGTAAAGACACTAAGGCTCTAGTTATAGCTATCATTGAAATGCATCATTGAAAATTTTGTTTTCCAATTTTAAGACGATTAATCAAACAATATTGGCTTTAGTTGGTATCAAAATAAAGGTAATCAATTGTGGAATTCTGACTAAAACTCTTCTTTAAATTCAATTTTATTATTTCACTGATCGAAATCGATTTCAATGAACAGCTGGTCCTCGTTTCTCCAATTTGGAACCCAATCGTTTCACTGATGTGTTCGATTCTCTTTCTTTTCTCAGCTGTCATTTTTGCTTTCAATGAACAACTCTAACCTTAAAACCTAGACTCGTTTGTTGAAAAGTCACTGACAGGTTCTTTCACTGACAGGAATTTTTAAATGATTGCTATAACCGAGTTGTCAAAAAAATTAAACCACCATTCCACTGATTTGTTCCAATGATGCATTTCAATGATAGCTATAACTAGGGCCTAAGTGACAAAGAACAGAAACAGAATCCCATACATTTGCAACAGAAACAGAATTAGGAACAGACAATTTTTTTTTCAGCAACAGAATTAAGCGACAGAAAAATGGCTGTTTGACGACAGAACGCAAACAAGTCTGTGTTGATTGTTTCTGTTGCTACCAGCGACAGAAATGCAATTTATCGTGGGAGGGAGGTTTTTTTATTCGCACAGAATAGACGACAGCCATCTTTTTCTGGAACTGTTTCAGTTTTGTGTAGCTGAGCGAGCAACCTAAACAGAACCAGAATTTACAACAGAACAAAAAAACTTTCTGTTCTGTTTCAGTTTCTGTTTCTGTTCTTTGTCACTTGGTCATGGTGTTGGTGCCGAGAATTTAGTGGGAACGAAACTTTTATCTGCAGGAAGTACTGCGAAGTAGTCGTGTTTTGAAGTTATGTGGGAGGAGTCGACGGTCTATTCTTACTGGTTTGTGCAGGAAGTACTGTGAAGTAGTCGTGTTTTGAAGTCTTAATGATTTGAGAAAGTTTTATCACGTCGTATTTAGGATTACTTTGCAATAATAAAGTTATAAAGTTGTTGGGACCGGAAACATTCTCTGAAATTGTTAGAAGGATAGTAGCACTGCTTATCAATCACGGCAGAATACCTGAACAATATAGATAGGCTTAGGTTAGGTTAGGGTGGGAAGGCGCAACAAATGCAGCCTCAGTTAGGCCACAGAAGTGATGATTGTGATACCCCAGGATCTAATTATATCTCACAACTACCCGTTGAACCAGCAGTAGCTGAGAAGCAACTTATGCTTCTAATAGCGAGTTCATCGAGATTGTCGAAGAAATATTACCCGCGAGATATAGTTTTCTACGAGATGAGAGGTCTGGGCACGTGCATAGCAGCAGCAGGTGAAGAATAGTCTCTTTCTCCTCCTCGTCCATCCAACTTCAGAAATCGTTGGCAGGGAGGCCCAAGCTGGGAGCGTGCCTGTCAATAATGCAGTGGCTCGTAATGACGTCTACTAATGTGCTTACATTGGATATTTTTAGTGATGCAAGATTGTTGGCAGCATCGGCCGAAAATCATTTCTTTTGCTATTACAAGTACATGAAAGCACCTGCAAGTGAAAATGTGAACGTAATATGGGACATTGCTCGGTTGATTAACCAGGCACCGCAAAAAAGAAACATTTAATTTATGGTATATTAAACTTTGAAGACACAATAATATAATAATTCTGTATACTTGAAGATGAAATTCCCTTTGTTTTTCTGCACGACATTAAAAAGGTTCCACACCAATAGTTTCAGTTCAGTCAAAATCAGGAGATTTGCAACACTTATTTCGATTCGATCCTTTGTCTCTCGACTGAGTTTGGATTTTAAAAAGCCAACTGAAGCGAATCCGGAACAACAAAATGTATCTAATGGGAAATATGATTACGTCCATTGTGTACATTTAATATTGCATGCCGAAATGCGCGAGGACAATTCCATAAGCAAATTATGTAAATCCATGTATACAACTGTCTTTGTTTAAGATTAGTCAGCTATACCAACTTCCGTGAGTCAATTTTCGCCACAAATTTAAAAACACCTAAAACTACTCAAATTCGCTTGTTCCAGTTCAATTCAATTGGACTAAACGATCAAGTATGGGAAAACTCTAAAGACAACCATACAGCAATTAATCATTTCGATTTTTCCGCTTACTGAATTCCGCCACCCAATCTGTGCGCGCGTTCTCTGACAGACAACTTTTGCTCTGGGAAAAAGATCGTTAAAAGTATCCGCGATCCGCCACCTGGTGGCTGTTACTCCAGCTAAATGTGTTTTCATATTCATGAAAGACCTTCAGAATCCCCCCGATGTTGGTGAGCTAATTGTAGAAAATAAAGGAGCAATCAAACAGTCACACAAAGTACAACTACGATACGTACTCGATTAAATGAGAGCACTGGAGTTTGATGAACCAGAATCCGTGCAGACAGAAGCGGATTTCACGAAAAACTCCGCGTGATGTTATGTCATTAATTTTATGTGGGATATTACGATACTCGAACAAAAGGGAAGATGAATTAGTCGAGCTAACTGGGTGTGTAAAGCGCGCTAAGAGGTTTATGTGATTCATAGTCATACTTTAGAGATTCTGTTATTAATTATGACAGCGATTGTAAAGAGGGGCGTCTAATGGATGATAGAAGGTTCGAAAAGGGTTAAAAGTAGCATGATGGCTGACTATAAGTCTATACTTTAGTAATATGTATTTACCTTAAATTTTTAGAAGCCATTGTTAAACTTTTTTTGGAAATCATTTTTAGTTCGTATATAATTTGAAGGAGCCATTAAAAATGTTATTAGTGCAGAGTTGTGTGTTAATTAGAGAACATTTTATTGTTGCTCAATTGGTTAAGTGTTTTGTATAATGAAATGTAAAGTTACACACAATTGCAGAACTAGTAAAAAGGTCGTGCAGTAGTAGTAGGAACTAATTACACTTGAAGAAAGGCTTGCTTTAGTGCCAAACTTATGTGGTAAATGTGAAGGACGATCTACACATTAAACAGTAAACAGCAGCTAACAAAATTTACAATTATTAATTAAAAAACAATTATCTTTGTGGATGTGATCTATGTGACATGTTTCTTGATGGTTCTCTGACCTTTTTCGGGCGAGTTTTTCCTGCCTTGGCTTGATGGAGACTGCCGGCAAGCACATGCAGCAAAGCAACTTGCCTACAAAGCGGCGCTGCAAAAGAGGAGGGAATAACACCGGCTTCTTCGGAGGAAAAAAAGAGCATGAGAAGCGTGCGATCGAGGAAAGAGAGAGGTGCCACTGCAGGAACAATGTTCGGAAGTTTTACCAAAAGGTAAAAAGAACGTACCACGGGAACAAGACGCCAACAGAGACCTGTTGAGACGAACAAGGAAATCTGGTGGAACGCAAAATTCTTCGAGTGATTTTCGGTCCCGTTTGCGTTGACGGGCTTTGGAGGAGGAGATTTAACAGCGAACTCCACGAGCTGTACAACGACATCGACCTGGTCAGAAAAGTACGTATCAGTCGACTAAGATGGCTAGGACATGTAGAGCAAATGGACACTAACGCTCCGGGTCATCGATTCCAACCCGGAGCGACAACGCAGTACAGGAAAATCTCGCCCCTTAGGTGGCGCGCACAAGTGGAAGGGGACCTAAACCAACTTGGAGTGCGCAACTGGATGCTGTTACCCAAAGATCGAGCTAACTGAAGAGGCGTGTTGTTCTGAAGTAAAGACCCTGCTGGCATCGGAAACCGAATATGCAGCCTCTTTCGTTTATGACGATAGGACAATAACTGACAGAAAATTAATTGTGAACTAATTTAGTGAAGTATTTATAATACATATAACATTTCGTGTTTCATACAAAAACTTTTTTTTTCGAAATGGGAAAATTATCAACGAAATAAAGGGGCAAATATGGACAATTTTGGAAAAGTGGTCCATTGGGGAAAGAAAGAAGAAAAGGGGAAAAATGCAACTTTAGTCGCATAAAGTCAGCCCTGCCTATAGGCTCCACAATTGCCTCGCAAAATAACATTGGCGCAGAGTTCAATCGAATAGTCACTCTTAACAATCACTAAGAAGGTATCTAAGAAGTAACGCCCTCGTAGAACCAATGAGATATTATACAAGACCTTAATCATCCTGCTGCAGAAGCATGGACCATATCGAAAGCCGATAATAACCTCTTGGGATGTTTTGAGGGAAACACTTTTCAGGTAATTTCCTGTACAGTTTATATGGATAAACTGTGGAGAAGTACGAACATTAAGGCCTACACAGCGGCGTTGATCTGGTTAAAGAGCTTAATATAAATGCAGCTGGAGGTGTCTATATGACACGTATAGCGTATGGAAAACAATACACCACCCTGACAAGTCTCTGAGTCCGTTCCTGAGTGACAATTGAGCAGAGGAAGACCCCTCACCCCAAGTAGCGCTGACAATTAGGTAACTGAAGGCAGCTCGTTAAGAACCAAACTGGTCGGAGGGGCTTGTTGCTTGAGGACGTGGTTCACCTCGAACTGTAAGCACCATCTAAAAGAAGTATAAGACAAACGCAACAGATTCATATCCGTCCCTAGGTAGCTTTTCGCAACCATTCGTTTGTGTGAGATTTTATTTTTGGGACGAATTAAAAGGACCTAAAATGTTACACCTATTCTGAGCGGCTAAATTAAGAGGCTTTCTCACAACAGTTATACTCTGCTATTACAGAGTTTTTTTTTTTTCGGTGAACCTTAGACCTCTCACTCAGTACTCTGCTCTATAGCGCCCACAAAATTATATCTGCGATTTTTGTCAAGAATGCCGCTCTGGAATGGACGGTAGATGAAGGATCTGATAGCGGCAACGTTTGCTGTGAAGCAAGGAAGTGCATTTCGAATGCGGGAATACAAAATTACCACTGAAGTTTAAAGACTGTGCATCTAAATGAGTCAATGTTGATATTTAATTTGAGCGTTATTCCAACTGCCGAAAAATAATCATTTTTTTATTAAAAGCTGATTAATAATAAATAATATGTAGTCTTAAAATTTTCACACCATCACATAAGCAGTTGCTATTAACTTGAAAGAACTATACCTAGTTCCACTCTCAGCTTCCCTTCTCGAGGAACAAAAGTCTCTTCACTTATTCCAATCAATCCAACAATTCTATTCACTACGTCCACTAACGGTATTTACAAGGTACCTAAATCATTCATCTAAATGTTAAGGTCGACTTGTTTTCCCGCTTGTCAATTGCTAAATATATTCTTTTTCAAAGCATTTCAGAGAAGTCTTTACAGACATGTCACTTCGTAGGGTTACACAAATCCAAAATCACACACAGCATTCAGCGCGGTAATTTACAACTTCTCTCCTCATCACCCAGCATTCCAACATGCGATGGATTACGTCTTCAACAACAAATAACGAGATCAGACAATAAAACTCCACAGGAGTTCGTGTTTTGTACATTTTTTTCTTCTTCTTTGGTAGCCAATTAAACACCTACCATAATGCCATTTCGACCTGTCTGGAAAATTGTATAGCATCACACAATCATAGCAAAGCACTCATGCTAACATTATGCCATGAATCTAAGACGAACGAACGACAAAAAAATTCAAATTCGAATCTCCAACTATGTGGCTGTAACCATGCATAAAGAATACCCCGAATATTGTTATGTCCAGGTAACTTTGGTTGCCGAAACTGGAGCTACTGTTCGGCTTGGTCACATTAATCTTCATTTTCGGAATCTTCACTGGAAAATCTATCGACGGATAATTTATGAACATGGTTTGGCGACCATACAATGCCCCAAAAAAAAAAAAACAACCACTGAATGGAAACTCAAAGACACACAATTCCCACCTCCTCACTTCCGTGGATAGAGTGTATGGAACTCCATCAGCAAATGCACCACAACCATAGATGGCCTTTCTCTTTCCGTACGGGAAAAAAAACACACACACAAAAACAACAAAAAAACAAACAGCCAGGGAAAACACATACTAAATCTAACGAAAAGGTCTCATCGATGGTAAGTTTTTATAAATGCCAGTGCAAGATAGATTCATTCCACAGAATCGTGTTTGGAGCAGCCACATATAGAGTATCCGTCCTCTCTTGGCCTGCTGTCTTAAGTCCGGAAAATTTATTCAATCGTACGTTACGTGAATTGTTAAAATCCCCTATTGGCGCCTATCGTTTATTGTCGACAAAGAGTGTTTTTTCTTGCTTCTTAATTGTAAATTATTAATTAGTGTGGATAAGATATTCCAGCATCTACCGACAATCCTTGGAGGATATTGTGCAATAGGAATTACGAAGAAAAAAAAAACTAAGAAAATGTGTACAATTTTCTAGAAAAAAAAATTTCATCAGTGTGTGCAAATTTCATCTTGCAAGGAGTAACTTTTTAATTTAACAATTCAACATAAATATATTGGAATTTAATGGGCAGAATGAAAGCGATGCTACTAGTATGCTGCCTACTTTTAGGTAATTTTTTTTAATTTTAATATTTCCGAAATGCAATCATCATTGTTCCTTAAAAAAAAAAACAAGTTGTAATATTTAAATCAAAAGGAATCATATTAAAATACAATTTCTTAACTCGAACATTTTGACAAAAAAAAATGACCATTTAATTTGAAAAACTAATAGAGAAGCATAGAAGTACGGGCGTAATTCAGCTTAAGCCAATGTGCGATTACATTAATGTTATTCATATAGAGAGGTCCAGTCCAAACATTTAAAAATCTATTTGAGTGAATTTTGTTCAATTTTTGACAATAACTTAAGCCCGCATAATCGTATTGTGGTCGCCGCCTAACTATTTTATATAACGAACATCCCTTTATACATTTTTTCATGGTTTTGACTCTATGTCTGCTCGAAAATGAACGAAAGTCATCAAATATGTCATATATTATTTCACATGACGAATAGATTTCACAAGCTTTGCGAATACTTCAAAGTAAAGTCATAAAATATTTCGAGTGAGCGAATAGATAGGTATATTTTATTCAGCGGTACTAAACGTTTACATTGTTTGCCAAAAATTCACCATCGGATAAGATAGACTCTACTTTAAAATCGAACAATAGTCTACGTTTTATTATAATAAAATTGTAGATAATCGGAATAACGTATAATACGATCTGCTTTGAAAATAAGTTCTAAAAGAAGTTTCTAACTTTGTATTTTCTAATTTGTTGACAGTTATTCAAACTGTTTGTTTGTGACAATCATATTTTTATATTTTCTGATTTCATTGCTTTTCTGGATGGATATATTTTGATATTCTGTCGCATTTTATTAAAGCAAATCAACAACAAATCCAAAAAAACAGGGAAAAGAAATACTTAACTGAAAATATTTTTGTCATTAAATGTGACAGAAATAACTTGTTATTATTGGAATTATAAATCTATGGCCGCGTTCCATTGACCGCTAGATGACTAGCGGCATGCCAAACTCCATATAAAAAAAACTGACATTTCATCATTTGCGCTAGAGCTCTAGCACATTTTGTGAAATATCCTTTTCTGGGAAATTTTTCAATCTAGCGCCAAATGAACTGCTAGGTTGGAAAAAAATAACGAACTGTCAAAACAAAAGTGAAAGTGTAGAAGTCAAATATTTCCAATTTGGTGTAAAATGGGAATTCAAGCTTCTATGTAATTAAAATGCATTGTATTTGTTTATTGAAATTATAATGTATTAATAAATATGCGGCATGATGGCACAAAATACATTTTTGACTCTCATGAAGATGAAATAATACGAATTCAAATTGGTTTTAATGTCACTTTGCCGCTACCGCTAGATCTCTAGCGCCAGCGTTCCTCCATCAGGGATATTATGTGCTAGATGGCTAGCGGTCAAAGGAACGCGGCCTATGATAATAGATATTCATATGATTGTCATGTTTAGGTGACGTTTTGTTTGCGAATAAAGAATAAACTTAATTCTTGTGACGGGAAATAGCTGTCGAAATTTATTTCCAAAAACTATCTATTAACAGAAATAACTTGATTTAGATTTATTTTCCTGGCTTTCAAAACTGCTATACTTCTTTATTGTAAGTGTTGGCTTAGCATTGTTTTTTAGTGATTTAGACCCCGCTGTAAAAAAAATGCTTGTATTGAATCCCCTCTACAAAAAATCATTATCAATTTTTGGCGCCTAAGTTATCTTACTCGTGCTAATATTCAAAAGCGAAGACGAATGCGCATCCAACCCCCGCGCATTTCGGAATATCCTCCCGGAAAATAATTTCCTATAGTTTGAAACATCAAGTGCGCGACTGAAAAGGGAAGTTAGTAGCATTTTTTGTGATCAAATTTTTGTCAGTGAAAGATTAAGTAATTCATTCTAATTTATGGCCCACAATGGATCTCTCTCTGTTTAATTTTTTAATGGGCTTTGCCATGCCATAAAATATTTAAGCCCCCAGATCTCTTTGTTCAGTTTTGACTATTTGACTGATCAAATTGGTGTTACAAAATGTGACTTTAGCAGGCATCCGATAAAATTTAAATTTAAAGTAATTAAATAAATTCTGTTGACCAGCAGAACAAGAAAATGTATCAAATAAAACATAATGTCGGCCCAATAGAAAGACACCCCTGGAAAACTTAATAATTGGAAAACGAAATTTCTGAGAATAAAATTTACTATACAATTTGCATGCAATTTGGACAACTTGCAACCAATCAAGGGCTTACCCAACCCAACCACCACAAGAATGGAGACTGCGCCAGATATAAAGCATCAGTCTCTTTAGCATCACATATACATGAATCTGCCACTCGCCGCGCCGTTGCGTTAAAGTCGGAAAAATCTCACCGAGACATTTTATGTCCAAAAAGGATTTAGACAACTCCAGCATAAGGCATAAGGCACGATCTTTTAAAAGTTAATTTATATATCTAAAATTCTGGCGGCATGAAACTGATCTGTAGATATCAAAAAAGTGGACACCGCCTTTATTTTAAAAGTCATGCGAGTTCTATATTCAGACCATCGGATTTTCAGATTTTAGCCAGAAAATAATAATAGGTATGTTCCTTTACATTCTTACGAATTTTTAATCAATGTCGTTCCTTAACTTAAAAAATCAGAGCAAGATATTACCCTCCCTACACTGAGAATGTTAATAGCTTTTACTCGACAAATTTCCTTGAGTAAGAATTGAAACAATTATCTACTGTCAGTCGACTGAGAATTGACAGATTATTTTAAATTTGTTGTCCTATTTGGCATGCGCGTGTAACGACTATTTTCATTTGTGTATTGTTTTCCTGCGATATGGGAAACAAATTGGTATAAAAATGGTATCAGAAGGCGGTGAAACAATTTGTTTTTTCTCTTTTCAAATGCTTGTAGTTCAGTTAGTACAAACTTTGATTCATACTCACATGCAATTTATAGCAAAACAAAATGCATTTGTCATTTTCATAGATTACTACAAAATGGTTCCCTGCTATTTTGACAGTCTTTTCCATTTTTACTACAAAAATAAAGGAACAGACCTAATGTGTTTATGCCTTCTATTATTGTGGGGGTACCCTTATTTGCTTCGAAATCGCGCATGGTGATCAATGTTTAACTCCTTTCAAATTTGCTTGCATACCATGGAAATGGAACTGAGCAGAAAGCAATCGATTTCACTTCCGATTAAATTTAGTTCGATTGCTGTACTCACTATGTCTTATTCGAATAACAATAAAAAATGTGACTGAAAAATTCACAAAGGCAGGCGGTTCTCTATCCCTGAATGGTCGCACGTAAGAAATGCCCTCTTTGCGGATTTTACGGAAATTTGCGATTGACAAGCCTGGCATATGATGCTGTGTAAAGGCCACATTGCCATATTGATACAATCTGCAATTTTTTAGAAAGGCTTCTTTTAAGACTTCTCTATAGGGAAAAGCGAATTGCGGATAGTATTCTAAAGTTGTAGTTTATTTGATTCTTTCTAAGGTGAACATGCGCATTTCAAGCGACTCAAAAAATACGACATTAAAAGTATGCACTTTACGATCCTACAGAGATTTTGTCATCAAAGATCAGCACAATCTCAGAAAGAAGCTAAAAGATCATCTGACAATAATTGACGTTATAATGTCGCTAGATTTATGATACTCAAATCAATTATTCTCACCTTACCATATCTACCAAGATGAAGCGTTTAAAAAATAGCCCAAGGAGCAAAGGCACCTTCATCTCGAATCATAAAGGCACACCCTGATCATGAACGTGCCTTCCAGAGCAACGAACGAATATTGTGTAATTTCCATTGAATCATATTGCACAGAGAGCCACAACAAAAATATAGTTTTATTCAATGACAGAGATTGCACAAAGCATTATGACACATACGCCAACAAGTAAAACATATCCACCTCTTTAATGCAATTTAAGTAATTTGTCCATTATTAAAATCTAATTGTTTACTTTCGCTTTTTTTTTCTAGGCATTCTCAATGCATACGGCCTCGAGAAAAAAGAACAACCGACCAAATCCACCACTGCGGATGGTGTAACAAAGAGTCCGGCATCTGAAACCAAAGATAAGCGACAAATTGGTTCACATGACACCGCTGCGTATCCGAATGAGAAACAAGACGATCCTGAACAGCCACAGGAGACCATTTATGGCGCTCGGCCGGGCAATTTCCTAATACGTCCACTATCACCACATGAGCAGGAATTACGCAACTACCAGCCAACCAGTAGGCCACAGAGTCAGCAGTTACAAGCGATAGGACCACAACTGGAGCAAAGTCAAGAGGTAAGCAAATTTATACGCGTGCTCATCATTCAACCGGTTTCCGGTTCCGGTTTTTAGCCGAGATGCATTTGTATCTTTTCAAATGGTATTTATGCCTTGGAATGCATTTGATTAATGTATCTGCAGATTAAGAGAAGAAAGCATTTTCTGCCATTTGCATAATAATGGTTTCTGTTTCACTTATAATATTCAGGAAACATCTACTGGATGCAGTTGTGAGTTGTTTGTATTGTGAAAGTGAAACGACAAAAGGTTAATGCAATGGCACTTCACTTCGCCATTCTGGAATAAGTTAGTAATAGACGAAGAAGAAGAAGAAGAAAAAATAAGATTATTCAAGAGGTCGCTGTCGTGACTTGAAGTTCACGTTTCTTCTTCGATTACGACAGCAGCAGAGTGGGGTGCGCGGAGGAATTTGTCGGTCCATTGGCATCAACCTTAAGTGCTGGCGGATGTCTTTAGTATTTTTTTTTTGTCGCTTATTCGCGATATGGCGGCCTCTCATTGACTCATTGCTTGTTATGAATTCCTAAAGGAAAATGTTTTTTTTTTTGCAAATTAAAATGTCTAAGCCAAAGTGCGGTGGATACATTTGAGGTGCATACTTGTGTAATAGAGATGCAAATCTCTAAATGGTATTGCGAAGTACCAACCAAATTTAATGCAGAAAAATAAGAAATTATCTGTGCTTAATGATTGTGCTGTGTGAATTAGGTTGGAGGTCAACTTCATTACAATTAAACTTAAATGTGTATGTACTTGAATTTGACAAAAAAGAAAAATGTACAAAAGAATGTTTTTTAGTACTTTCGCACACTCGGTCGTATACTTACTATTTTTACATACATATTCGTACTTGAATGAATTGCATAAATTTTGCGAGATATTTTTTTCACCTTTTGTGGTACGTTAATAGTTTCATTGATTCACATAAATGAAAGAATAAACAAGCCAAGTTTGAGCCACCTGTATGAATGAGGGCGAAATTAATTTGCAAGCTAAACGCTGAGTAAAATCTGTCAACTTAAGGAATATAATGAATAACACATTTACGCACAATGGGACGAGGTCAGCAACACATCACATCAGGAATTTTATGAAGGGATATTGTGGTTTTGCCCAGTTACAATGTTTAGTAGTTTGGATTAACGTTTAAATAAAACCAGTGAATACAAAACATAGATGATATATATGGACAAAGAAAAAAACATACATTTTTTTGGAAAGTTTTATGGGCTGTGTCAAATTTTTATATGGAAGGAAACCTACAAGTCAAGTGGGTTTACATGCGGATCATGCCATCTCCGATATCCACCCTAATTCTGACATTCGAGTCGAATCGAAAGCCAACTGACATTCCAACTTTCCATTCGATGGAGATTCCTATCTTGTTCATTTCTCCCCACATTCTCAGTTTCGATTGGATCGAGTTAAATGTCAAATTTTATTCAAGCGAACATGTGTGTGAGTTTTCGTCAAAAAAGTTTAGAAAACTCGTGGATGCATTCTCACCGAACATGAACTCGTTTTCGTTTGACGTTTCAATTAGCTGTGAAAAACTATGAAATATTTGTGGCGACTAGAACAAAAACTTCGAGGAAGTTTCCGACTGTTTTCGCGAAAACTCAGTTTTCGGCTTGGTGTGAATAGGGTATAAATCTAAAGATAGATATGTTGCTTACCTTTATCACCAAATGTAGATACCTACACAAACCATATAGAATTAAATAGGAAGCAACATTTGTTCGTCTTAAAAAAAATCAAAATTTAAATAATCGCAATGAAAAGCCGAAAAATTGCAACAATCGAGATACCAAATGCAAACCTATATTTCGCCCGGCACATTAAAGGGCCATTCACATGAGAGCGACCAATATCTACAAGCGAACGTATATTCGCAAGTTTTGACAGTCCGTTTCCATGAACAGTTTTCTAGGTCGCGGCAGTTCGCGAATTTTAGCCATCAGTTTCTACCAGCAATTTATAATTTGAGGTTAGGTTCGAGGGAATGTTTTATTCGCTAGTTTGTAAAACGCGAACTAAATTATGTGGATTGCGAATAAACTTTGAGAGTTCGTGGCAAAAAGTTTGCAATTCGAAATTTCGTTATTTAAACTGCTTATAAACTTGTTTTCTTAATGCATGTGATAATTAATTAGCATCCTCTTAGAATAGTAAAATGTGCAATTTTCTGTTTATAAATGCATAAAAAGTGGTTTGTTCACATTTCGTCAATTCGTTCGTTCGCTCTCATGTAAATGGTCCGATCGTTTCTTCCTTTACTTAAACTAAAACCAACAACAATTAGAATCTGACAGCTAAATATTTATACAGCTGATTTCGAATATAAAATTCATCCAATGAAATTATTCGATAATGAACTTCTTTCCTTCGAAACTTAGAATGCGAGAAGTTTATTCGAGTGAAAGTTTGGACTTCGAGCAATACTCGATTCGATCGAATTTCAGAATAAGCTTTATCACTTGTGCAAAATAGCTGTCATGATAGGTGTCATATAGTGGGAAAAAGTGTATTTTTGTCCATGTTTACTGATAAAACTTTCCCTTTTTTAGGACTCGTTAATCGTTACTTTTTTCGGTCTTTATTTCGTGTTTGCTTATCCCATACAACAAGTGACACAACGAAATCATCATGAGGCGTATTTTTTAAGAATCTATGGCTAGCTTACTTTTACTTTTACATGGAAAAATTGTATACTCACTTTTGGTTTTGTTATAATCACTTCCCAAAAAAATACGCCTATGGTCGAAAAATGTCGCTATCCTTTTCGTTTTGCAGTACACTGCTGCTGCGAAATGATTGCAAATGGATAATTGTAGTAGATTTCTTGGTACAATTCTCTACTCTATTTTCGCACACAATTTATCGTCCGGGACATTAATTGCTCGTGAAAATTTGACATTTCTTTTTTTCCGGAGAAGTTTTTTTGTAATCTCAGGAAGTGGACGATATTGAATTTGTATATTTGGAAGAATTGGAGCAGGAATATGACGAACAACCATTAGCACAGTACCATCAGTGCAGCAAAAGCAAAAAATCAAAAGAAAATCCGATTTTACTTCAGAAAAAAGAAAAAAATGCGAACGCGGAAGATATTATTGTTATTGTTATTTTTTAATGAATTTATATTCTTGTTAAGCTAATTACGAAGGTCGAGGGAAACTAAATCTTAGGTGCTATTCAATTTCCCTCCAAACACTACTTAAAACGCTAGCTAAATTTTGCCATGGAGTGCAATGTGGACAGGTGTCACTGAAAATAGCTGTTCTTTAAAAATAACTTCTCTCAAAACTTCATCGACACACTTTTGTTTTCGCTTTATTTTTTCCTTGTGTGCTATCTCAAATTTTTCACTTTCAAGGGACTTCGAAGTATTCATTGAAAAAACTCATCATAATTTAGTTTTCCGGTACACAAAAACATAACAGAAAAAAAAACAACACGATCTGTCAAAATTTAGCTTTAGAAAATGGACGCCATTAATGTACGCGCTAAATTTTGACAGATACATGCAGTACAGTCTGAAATGATAGTACCGCTTGGCGAGAGAATTTTGTATGGGAACTAAAATTTAGCTCGAGAAGAGTTAAGAGTACCTACTAAGCATACATTATGAAAAAGGCCTAATTAATTCAAATAACTTATTCAAGCACATCGAAAACAGTTTGATTAGCAATGCCATCATTCAAGAGAACGCCATTTAAAAGTAACGCACGCATAGGTTTAAGTTAACACTCGTTAAATAAAAGTGGCATCTAATGCTTAAATATCAACCTACGAAAATAAATGCCCCACAAACTAGCTTTTATGTAACAATAGCTGAATAGAAGTAATTTTTCATGACCTATAACTTTCTTAAACTCAATTTACATAACTTAACGTTCACGTTTTATAATCCAAGCTAACAGTAGTGGCCAAAGCCCGCCTTGTGCAACATTGTTTATGTTCAAAATCATCACATGCATATCTTAAGTGATCCAATTACAGACATGTGAGTAAGATGTATCTCCCAACAAGAAACAATGGACACATTCGACAGCAAAGACTGAATTTCAGGTTAAGTAAATTGTCTTACATGAAGCATATACGCTACTGCCAAACAACTGTGACAATTTTCGTTTCACATCGTTTCGGTTATTAATTACATGCAGCACCTTCTTCCCCGCCTACATTGTGTGCAATATCATACATATCATCAGACCAGACTGCGATTGCTATTATTTGGCGAGCTCCATGACAATTACATATTACCCAACTCAATGTTGCTGTTGCTTTTTTTCGTCACACATATCTGTGAATCGATGGGAAGAGATTCCCATGAAACAAGAAGAAAGACTCCATCATGCACCATGTGTTCTGTAATTAATTAGGTTTCGCAATGCGAGCCAACTTTCTTCCCACGCATTGTCTACAGAAAGATCTCCGATTGTACACACACACACTGTTTTTATAAATAACAAATTTCTTGTCTTCTTCTAGATACAGCACTTTGCCTATCTGCAAGACATTAGTCGAAATCACCAAGCCAAGGCTATTGCGGAGGGCAAATCGCATACAATTCCGAAAAAACCTTCAGCCTCGCAGCTACAGCAGCAATATGCTGCCGAAGAGCAGTACGTTCAGCAATTGCAGCCACAAGCGCAGGCGCAGGTTCAGTATAGTTCTGGAAGTAGTCCATTTCGGCCATCGACGTATATTCCTGAACAGCAGCAGCAACAACAACAACAACATCAACAGCAGCAATACCAATCAATTCAAGAGGAGCATTTGTTGAAGCTCATTGAGGAGGAACTACAAGTGAGAGCATTACAAGAGGCGCAAGCTAGAGCTTCATACACTAAGGCAGGTCCACCAAGTAGACCTATCCCGGTCGATCGACAAGGTCTAAGTGGCTACCGCTCAAAGATCGAAGAAACACCTGAATATGCCGAATACAGTCAACAACAGCAGCAAGCGACACCACATCAGGGACCACAGTATCTGCCCCTTTCTGGTCAACCACAGCAGCATCTTCGGCCCCAACCTCAACAGCAAGTTAACTTCTACCATGGTCCTTCGGCTGTTAGCTACAGAACACTACCCAATCATCCGCTGGCTGAGTCCTCGCTTGAGAAAGAAATAGAGAAGTTGCTCGCTTCGAATAGGCCAACGGGATATCGTCACTCCCAACCACCGGCAGTTGTATCAAGCCGATCACCCTTCCTACAACAGAAATCGTATTCCACAACGGCTTCACCATCAACAACAATAGGACAAGCAAGTCAGTACTCCTTCTCTCCGTCAATTGTACAGTACAGCGGTTTTCAACCATCGCCTACAGTTCCCTCCATCCACGAACAACAACAACAACAACAGAAGAAATACGTTCCAACGGCTTATTCTACATCCCAACCGCAATATGTCATCGAATCATCACCCTCGCCAACTAAACCAAGCAAGCCCGCCTCATCCAACGGCCAGTATCGCATTAAGCAACAGAGTCAAAAGTCTAAACATCAGCCCAAACAGAATCTCGGACCCGTTCAGTTCTATTACAGTGAACCTCCGCAACAACAACCACAACCACAACAGCAGCACCACCAACACCAACTACAGCAGCAACAACACCAGCAACCACAACCGGCTCAACAACCGCAAGAATTTCATCAGTATCAACTTCCAGCCCCGGCCCCTTCACAGTCCAGTATTTTCGTTTCACAAAGCACCGGAATACAACCTCCTCAAAAGCCCAAGTTGCAAGGAGGTCCTAAGCTAGCACTGCCACCTCCTAATGGCAAACCAATCACTCAAGCTGAGTTCCAAGCTCTTGTCGATGCTGGATATCCAGTGCAAGCAGTTCCTGTACCAGTCCCAGTACCATATGAGCAATACATCAAGCAACACCCCGAATATCCAGGAGAACATGTACAAAATCCACACCGTCATGCACAACGCGGCGCCGATGGCGGACCTATCACTTACCTAAGACCTTTGCCTGAACGACAGCAACAACAACCACGTCATCCACGTGAACAGACCGAAGAAGCTGTTCCTGGCAAGAGTTCTTCGTCGTAATTGAAGGGGAGTGCACATTCTCCCATCGTGCTGTACCTACATAGTTTTGGAGTTTAGTTTAACATGTTATTTATATTGTATGCAACAAATTGGACATTTCCTAGGTTTTATCCATTTAGCCATTAAGTCATATTATGTATATCAAAAGAAAAGTAAAGTTGTATTTTCCTTTCAGAAATTAAGTTAAAAAAATAAAGAAACATACATAAAAGGTTTTATTCGTTAGATCTTACAGGCGTTCGGATAACACTCCATAATATATTTCATTTGACAGCGACAGGTTGTTCGGATTCAACAGTTGGCGGCCCTGCTTCAGTCATTTGCTCCTTAATTTGATCAACATCCAAATTCTTTGCCGCGCAGATTTCTTTCAGTAATTCTATGAACTCATCATAATCCAATCGCCATTTTCTACAATGAATCGATTTTTATTTGACAATTTTCAACAACAACTCATATTATTATACTTAAATTTCATCCAAGCCGTACCAGTATCTGTCAAGCTAAATACGGTCCTTAAGAGCTGAGATTTTTGCAACCAAATATCAATTTGCGTCAGTAAGATCCCATCGTAGACTTCATTATCAATATCAAGCGGATCAGTTTTGTAATTTGAATAAATCTGAAATAGTTCTTCAAATGTTTTTGGTACAACTACATTCTCATCGTCGGCCATTTTAGAATTTTGAAAATTACCGAATTTTTAATCTGATTTAAGAATACATAATATGTAGGTAGGTACCTAGTTAAATTAAAAATATACTCGTATGTGCCTACTTATGCCATTCAAAATTGTGTACAAGGATACTTGCCAGAGTTCCATTCAAGCTGAGTTGAAGTTGAAATCAAAACCACAAACCAATAAATAGACCGCCAGCATAGAACAAAAATTAAACAGTACCTACGTCCTACACGCTGGCTGCATATTCGTAGCGTGTGAAAGTATTTGTGCCTGTAGTAAAATTGTATGTACATCTTACGACTTTGGCAGTTCATTGTTAACATCTTGAACAACATTTTATTATGTAGTAGGTAGTTTGGGCAAAGAAAAAAAATCCGAGATAGGAAATAGGTGTCAACTAACTTGGGTCAATGGGTGGTGCGCTGGCATTTGACACCTGCTAAACTCACTCAAATTATGCAACAATTGAAGCCTGCTGACCATTAACAACGTCGTAGATACTCTTCTTGGGTGTTGGAACTGATTTTTCGAACAACATTTTCTCTAGTGATAAGGCACATTTCCCACTCGGTGAGTGTGTAAACAAACAAAATTGCCGCATATGGGGCTCAGAAAACCCACAAGTGATGGAAGAGGATCTAGACAAAGTGACTGTTTGGGGTGCTCTATGGTCTAATGGTTTCATTGGTCCGTATTTCTTCGACGATGCCAATGGGTTACAATCAATTCTGAGTGATATGGTCGAATAATAACCGATTTCTTTTGGCCAGTAATTAAAGACCATTACTTTGACGATATGTGGTTCCAAAAATACGTGGCAACAAGCCACACAACACGACCATTTATCTCTTTATTGCGTGAGAAGTTTCCTGGTCGCGTAATTTCACTTTTTGGCGACGTCAATTGGCCACACCAAGATCATGCGTTTTGACACCGTTACATTTTTTTTCTATGGGGCTATGCAAAAGACTGTGTTTATGAGAACAATCTCCGAACTCTAGACGCACTAAAAACCAACATTATACTCAAGTTATGACCCTTTACGGTGGCGAGGTCTCAGGCTAGAGACCAGAGGCTATCGACAAAACAGATAGTCTAAGATCGTTATACGTGGTGAAGAGCCACACCCTGCACGAGGTGCCACTGCTTTAAACGAAATATAACGGATCTAGAGGGGAATAACTCGATAAAACCCGTAATCCCAGGTGAACAACCGTGCCCATGGGATGTATGGCACCATGTTATGTGTCTTCTAACGGTGAACTCTAGATACCTGGGGACCTCTAGTTTTAATTCCAATTCCCCTTTTCTGTATACAGGGGGTGAGTACAGATCGACCTTCCTACCCCCTTACTCGTGGGAACAAAAAATGAACAAAACAAACAATACAAATAAAATGAAAACAACAACAACAAACAAAACGGAAGAGACTACTGTGCAAGGATCGAGCACTATAGACTCTATTAACATCGATCCCCAGACGGACCAACTGACTGAGGAAGAAGAAAATCTTCTACTCAACCCTTTCGCCAATCTTGGAGTATGGGACAGAGAAAGCGTCGCATCTGGCACTGGCGAAGAGAACATGGCTCTCGATGTCAGTGACACCTGCTCAAACGCTAGCTCGACCCTATCCAGATTGTCAAACTGCTCAAGACGTAGCAGAATAAACAACAGCAGGAAGACAATCAAACGACTAGGCACTAAGAGCTGGGACGAACTCAACGAGGCGGAACGTAAACGACTACACAATGCACGTGCCTACCTGCAGGAACAGCTGCCAAGGGAGAATGAGCCACTAGCTCGTACACCGGCGGAAGTTGCTCCTGCAGGGGGCACGTATGCAGAAGCGTTGATGAGGCCACCTGCTCCAAAGATTGGCAAGGACCATCCAAGGAAAAGGCCGACCTCATCACCATGTGTGACAAGGGACACTGGAGACACGTCTAAACCTCACACCGTACGTTGCATCGGGCCACTTGCCCATACGGGTCCGGCGGGGGAGCAGACGCTCTCTGGGAAAAAGAAGACAACGTCAACGGGTAAACAGACTGACCAACATCAATCTGGCAAGCCGGAGACGATGTCCTCTCTCCCGAAGACAGACCGGTCAATGAAGCCCACCCAAGAACTACTGCACTCACCGACCAAGCGTTGCATCGGGTCACCTGCCTGTACGGGCCTGGGAAGTGAGAAAGTAACTCGCGGAAAGGAAGATGAGAAAGGCAAGCATTCGGAGAACATTCAGGGCCTTAGCCTCAAATGCAATCCGGAAGCGAGCAGTTCTCTTCAACCGGGTGACATAGGCCTAGACAATTCACTGGACACGACTCTAAAAAGCGACTCGACGACAATTGAGGTCCTACCCAGCACCTCACAAGGACATGAACAAACAGCCACCGCCAGTCGCAAGACCAAAATACCCCTGCAAAAGGACGAGATCCTGCGTAGACAAAGACGAAACGCAATACGGTTCGTGCGTCGTCTAAGTAAACGCAACCCTAACACCTTAACGGACAAGGAAAGGAAGGCATTAGACAAAGCCAAGAACCGACTAAAAACATTTCCGACTGACTTGGACAATAGGGAACCAGCCAGCCCCAAAACGGCGTCCAAGAGTTTGACCGGGAAGGGGAGGAAGGGCCACTTGCCCTTCACCCCGATCGCGGATAGACTTAGGAGATCTGCAATAGACTCGAGGGTGGACTCACAATCCAACCTCGAACCGATTGCAAGCACGTCAAAAAGGGCCAGGCAAAACGACACCATCTCCCCACCAACTCCAAACGCTCGGAAAAAGGCCAGAACCTCGATGGTGACCGTAGCTGGTCAGCAAGTCGCGATCATTGACCACGGCAATCCTACACGGAAATTGTCAAACGACCAATGGCGACTAATTGAACTTCGAATCCTGGATGAGGTTAATGAGGCCATTATCAAGAATAAGGAACCTCTCCCATTTTTCGGTACCCTCAACACCATTCAGGGATTCAAAGTCATGACATGTGAAGACGGTTACACTCTCACATGGCTAAAAGACTTTGTCGCGAGAACTACAGCTCCCTGGCCTAATGCGGACCTGCGCGTAATAGACAGGAAAGAAATAGTACAGTTGACTAGGCCAAAAGCCAGACTTTCTGTACGAGGACCATACATTCCGAGAGATCGGATTGAGAGATATCTCAGATCCCTCAATAGAGACCAACTGAGCGAAGCTTGGGAAGTTATCGAAATGGGGGAATACAACGAGGCTGGTACGGATGTAGTAGTGTTGTTAAGCCACAAATCCATCCCGTTGCTGAGAAAAATAGGGTTTAAAGTTCGTGTCGGTATTAACCGATGCAAGCTTAGGCTGATAGCCAACACGGCTCAAAAAAACAAAAAGGTAGAGGCGGCGGTTAAAAACTGTGATGAAGGTAATGCAAGTCAACCTCCATCACAGTAAGGCGGCGAGCGCCAACCTTGTCTACCTCATGGAGGCTAGACAAAGCGACGTGGCTCTAATACAAGAACCCTGGGTAGCAGGTGGCAATATTAGAGGCCTTGGCTCTAAAGGATTTCTACTGTATAAAACAAAACATGTAGACACACAGAGTAAGATCAGAACTTGTATAGTGGCGAGGAAACGGTTCAATCTCTTTCTTCTATCTAATTACAGTGATAAAGACCACACAACAGTCAGGTACGAGAGAGAGGGGCTCCCAACGTTGATCTTAACATCGTGCTATATGCCATACGATGCAACAGAAGGACCACCATCTACACTCACTAACCAACTGGTTAACCGTGTAAAAGACGAAAAATGGGATTTGGTGATGGGATGTGATGCTAACTCTCATCATATACAATGGGGTAGTTCAAACATCAACACAATAGGTGAGTCACTTTTTGAATTCCTTATTGAAAACAATATTCTAGTAGCGAATAGAGGCTCAGAGCCGACTTTTGTTGTTAAGAATAGGCAAGAAGTTATTGACGTTACTCTGGTAAGTAATTCAAATACAGCAATAATAGACCAATGGAAAGTATTAAAAGAAGAATCATTCTCTGATCATAAAATCATTGAATTCCTAATACTACATACTAACAATAACCCAAAACCATATAGAAATCACAGGAAAACTAACTGGGATATCTTTAATATGGAAGTCGGTGATAGTATAAGAACACTCCAATCCAATGCAATACTTGCACCGGAGAATTTGAACAAGGCAACTGATGATCTTGCTAAAATTCTTGGGAAAGAAAAGGCATGTCCGTTAAGAGCAGGGAGGAAGGGAAAGAAACTCCCACCATGGTGGACAAAAGAGCTAAGCAGCATAAGAAAAGAAACAAGAAAACTTCTCAACGCTGCTAAACGCACAAAAACAGGCATGTCCGTTAAGAGCAGGGAGGAAGGGAAAGAAACTCCCACCATGGTGGACAAAAGAGCTAAGCAGCATAAGAAAAGAAACAAGAAAACTTCTCAACGCTGCTAAACGCACAAAAACAGACTGGGAAACAAAAGTGACTGGGAAACTTACAAATCCAGTCAAAGAAGATTCAAGGCGGAGACACAACGAGCAAAACGATGTACCTGGAAAGCCTACTGTAACGAAGTAGAGACAACTACAGAATCAGCTAGGCTCAGGAAAATCCTTGCTAAAGAACCCATCGCCTTGGGCTCACTTAAAGACCCTAATGACCGATGGACAGAATCGTGTCAAGAAACACTCGAACTCCTTCTTCACACTCACTTCCCAGGATGTAACCCCAATGGGAATAATGACCTGGACTTAGAGTATTGTACGGATAGCGATGCTCCAATGGAAATTGTGACGGTGGAAAAGATAAGTTGGGCAATCAACTCTTTCTCACCATACAAATCTCCCGGAATCGATGGCATCTTTCCTATGATGCTACAAAAATGCGAGAAACATATAACCTCACATCTGAAAAACATATTCCTAAGCAGCCTAAAGCTGGGATACGTTCCAAAATCATGGCGAGAAGTTAAAGTGGTCTTTATACCCAAAGCTGGCAAACCCAGCCACACTACTGCCAAAGACTTTAGACCCATAAGCCTAACCTCATTTGTTCTAAAAACATTTGAAAGGCTCATAGATCTACATATCCGGACTAAAATGAACCCGGATGCTATATCCCCGGCTCAGCACGCCTATACAAAGGGCAAAAGTGTTGAAACAGCACTCCATAGTGTAGTCAGCACGGTGGAAAAAACATTAAGAGTTAAAGAATACACTCTGGCAGCCTTTCTGGACATTGAAGGAGCATTCAACAATGTCGAAACAGACGCCGTACAAAGAGTTCTTATAAACCTTAAAGTGAATACCACTATCATCAAATGGATAATGTGTATGCTCAGAAACAGAATAATCATCTCAGAACTAGGAGGTGTACAAACGAAGGTATCTGCATCAAGAGGCACTCCTCAAGGTGGAGTACTCTGGGTTCTTGTGGTAAACGAGATCCTGATTAAACTAGAATTTAGTGGAGTTAGAGCAGTTGCATATGCCGACGACCTAGCACTGCTCGCGACTGGAAAATTCCTATCCACTATCAGCGAACAATTAAACAAAGCTCTATCCATGGTCAACACATGGACAAAAAAATGTGGACTGGCAGTAAACCCACATAAAACGGAATTAGTTCTCTTTACCAACAAAAGAACAATTCCTGAATTTAGCCTGCCAACAATTGAAGGGATTCCGCTTAAAATTTCTGAAAGTGCCAAATACCTGGGAGTTATCCTAGATCGAAAATTAAACTGGAACCTTAACATTAAAGAAAGAACCAATAAGGCGATGATAGCATTCTATGCCTGTAATAGAATATTCGGAAGAACATGGGGTCCTAGCCCTAAAATAGTCATGTGGCTGTACACGGCGGTTGTAAGACCGATACTAACATATGGTAGTTTATTCTGGTGGCAAGCGCTGTTAAAGGCTAACAATCTTAAAACCATGACAAAGATTCAAAGAATGGCCTGCATCGGCACCACGGGGGCAATGAGAACCAGCCCTACTGCAGGATTAGAGGCCATACTCAATCTTAAACCGCTAGACCTCTTTGTACAGGAATCAGCTGCAAATAATGCCCTCCGGTTAAGCCAGACCAAAAACTGGAAACACAGCCTGACGGGTCATGCACAAATTCTGAAGAAATACACGGACAATAATGTATGCACGGACTACACTACTCCCCGGCTAGATTTTACACGGCCATTTACCACGTGTTTTCCCAGCAGGGACGATTGGTATGAAGATCAACCAGCATCCATTGGATCAACCATACCTATATACACGGATGGATCAAAGATGGAAATTGGCGTTGGCGCGGGTTTCTACTCGGAACGTCTCGGACTATCCAGTTCAATAAGGCTTCCTGACTACAGCAGTGTATTCCAAGCTAAGGTACTGGCAGTGACAACAGCTGCTAAACAGGTTGCAATGATGGCAATACCTCATGCAGATATTACCTTTTTCATTGACAGTCAAGCGGCAATAAAAGCGATCTCTGCCGTTGAGTTAAAATCAAAGCTTGTAAGTCGCTGTCGCGAAGAGCTACGGGTTCTTGGCGCGCAGCACAAAGTAAGACTATGCTGGGTTCCCGGACACAGAGGTGTACCTGGAAATGAAAAGGCAGATGAGCTGGCAAGAAAAGGGTCCTCCCTTGAACTAAACCAGGCTGACACCACAGTAATGATTCCCCCCCTGTAATCTCAGACAGAAGATTGGGAACAAAATACTAATGGAAGCAAACGATAGATGGAACAGGCTCGACTCCTGCGGCATAACCAGGAAAATGTGGCCAACCTACAACAAACAGAAAACTGAAAATATCTTACAACTGAACAAGAAATCATTGTCCTCGATTGTAGGTATTATCACCGGACACAACATGCTAAAATACCATACCAAGAAAATGGGAATTAGTACAGACGACCTGTGCAGAGGATGCGGAGACGAGGAGGTGCATGAGGATACCCCACACTTCCTTTGTCACTGCCCTGCGCTCTGCCACATACGAAACAAAGTCCTTGGCAGTTACTTCTTCGAGGATTTAGAAGAACTTTCAGACAGGTCCATTAACGACCTACTTAAATTTGTAAATAAAACGGGTTGGTTCACCAAGCCGTAGGTTTTTCATAGGTTTCCACAGTATGGGGGTCATAAACCCCTAGGGCATCACAACGGATCTACATTGATCTAAGTGTGGCACGTACAGGTTTCTACTGTCCTGCCTACCCACTAACCTAACCTAACCTATGACCCTTTACAATATTATATTTAGTTCATGTTGAAGGCTGTCATTGACTTTCGTCAAATCAAACACAAAAATAATGCTATGTAATTATTATAAAAGGTTTAAAAAAAACCTAAACCTGTTCTTTGAATATAATCAATATGTACATCGATTTACTAGAAATTCGCCCCCAGGTGCGAATATAGCGAAATAGCTACATCCACAAATATAATCAGAACTTTAATTATGCTACAATGTTTAAATAAAGTTACTTTACATTGGTACGTAATTCTAATCTATAAAATATTGTAAAAACAACCATCTTAGCAATGCAATCATGTAGGTAACGAATTGATCCCTGTACAATTTGATTGTTAATAATTTTTAAAAAGGAGCTAGGTACGTTAAATAAGTGCTACTACTAGTATTATTTTTTCTGAATACATCAATTGGTAATTGCATATCCACCCTTACGAGTTTTCGTGAAGTCAATTTTATCTAGCCTCTACTGTTACTGTCGGCTGTCAAAAATGTCAAAAATTTTCACTTGACCAAGCCATGTAAACATTTTGTGGGATTGTTTTCTTCGAAAATTTTATTTAATTATCCCAAAATGAAAGTAGATAAAATAGAAAAACCAGAGATTACACGTCCATTTAAACTATAAGTACTCTCCAACGTGATAAATTTGATCCCATCTTATATAGTTTGTTTGTTTTTGTTTTTTCATCAACACAGCTCATCAAATTGTCAGTCTGACCGGAATCAGCTTTGAACGCAAAAGTATAATCGTATGTAGAAAAATAAGCATTTTCATTTGTAAAAGAAAAATACTCAAACAAAAAATATTTCAGGGTTTCGTTGAGTTAACCATAGTCCCAGCGAAGGAAAATCTTCACATAATCCGCTTGAATTCTCAACAATGCAGAATCTACCGTGTGGTACTCAACGATGTTTGCGAGGCGACATTCGTATACTTCGATCCATTTATGAATGTTTGCCAAACAGATACTAAAACGTATGTATATAAACCGGAAATAATTCATATAAAATCATTCGTCGTGTTTCACAGGCGCTCTCTGGAGACGTTTTCTAAACACCATTTGGCAGGAGCACAAAAGACAAATCCTGATGTAAACGCCGGCGAGCTTATAATTGAAGTTCCACCAGAGGGTTTCCACATGATCCAAGAGGGTCGTGGTCTACGGATTGGGATTGAGTTTTCCATCGAGAATCCACAAGGCGGTATTCACTTTGTGATCCCCCCTGAAGTCGAGGGGCAGCCACCTACTCCCAATTCTGCTCACATGTTCACCTATGGCCATGAAAACTCTACTCGCCTATGGTTCCCATGTGTGGATAGTTTTGCCGACCCATGCACATGGAAGTTAGAATTCACAGTGGATAAGCAGCTGACTGCTGTGTCCTGCGGGGAGTTGGTTGAGGTCGTGATGACTCCTGACTTGAGACGAAAAACGTTTCACTATTCACTGACCACGCCAGTGAGTGCTCCAAACATTGCATTGGCAATTGGACCCTTTGAGATCTACGTAGACCCCCATATGCATGAAGTAACGCATTTTTGTCTGCCACAGCTAATGCCGCTTCTAAAGAACTCAGTGCGGTACATGCATGAAGCGTTTGAATTTTTCGAGGAGACCCTTTCCACTCGATATCCATTCTCGTGTTACAAACAAGTATTTGTAGACGAGACGGATGTAAATATCGCCGCCTACGCAACTCTAAGCATCGTGTCGACGCACCTTCTCCATTCGATTGCGATAATCGATCAGACGTATAGCACTCGGACGGCCATGACGAAGGCGATAGCTGAACAGTTCTTTGGTTGCTTTATTACCACCCAAAAGTGGTCGGACACTTGGCTGGCGAAGGGCATTGCCGAATACTTGTGCGGGCTGTACTCTAAAAAATGCTTCGGCAATAATGAGTACCGTGAGTGGATTCAGAAGGAACTTGCTGCTGTAGTGCGCTACGAGGAGCAGTATGGTGGGATCATTTTGGATTGCAGTCAACCACCGGCTCCGTTACCAGTTTCTACATCAAATCCATCCAATGTAGCGAACAAATCACAAGAAGTTCCACACTATTTTCCTATCAAGAGTTTGCACACAGTGTCGCCAAAGTATGTGGAAGCAATGCGACGAAAGGCCCACATAGTCATTCGAATGTTAGAGGATCGCATAGGGCAGGAACTGCTACTGCAGGTGTTCAACAAACAACTGGCACTGGCCACAAACGCAGCCGGAACCAAGATCGGCAACGGACTTTGGCACCATTTGCTGATATCAACAAACATTTTTATTAAGGCCATCTTCACCGTGACCGGCAAGGATATGTCTGTTTTCATGGATCAGTGGGTACGCATCGGCGGCCATGCAAAATTCTCGCTTACTTCGGTGTTCAATCGAAAGAGGAACACAATCGAGCTGGAGGTTCGACAGGAGGCAGTCAATCAGAAGGGCGTCAAGAAGTACAATGGTCCACTGCTTGTGCAACTGCAAGAGTTGGATGGAACCTTTAAGCACACTCTACAGATAGAGAACACTGTTGTGAGGGCTGACATAACATGTCACTCGAAGAGCCGACGAAATAAAAAGAAAAAGATCCCCTTATGCACCGGCGAGGAGGTTGACATGGATTTGTCTGCTATGGATGATTCGCCGGTATTGTGGATTCGTCTCGACCCAGAGATGATCCTGCTGAGGGATTTAAACATAGAACAACCGGATTTTCAGTGGCAATTTCAACTGAGACACGAACGAGATGTTACCGCGCAATTTGAAGCGATTGGGGCGCTGGAAAAGTATCCAACGTCGGCCACCAGACGCGCTCTTACCGATACCATCGAGAATGAGAGATGTTTCTATAAGGTTCGCTGTGAAGCAGCTCATTGTTTGACTAAGGTAAGTTAAAAAATGATGTTGTGTTCCATCACCTGTCGCTCATTTGATGTTTTAGGTTGCAAATTCAATGGTCACATCGTGGAATGGTCCACCAGCAATGCTAAACATATTTCGAAAGCTCTTTGGCTCGTTTAGTGCACCGCACATCATAAAACAGAACAACTTTTCGAACTTTCAGCATTACTTCTTGCAAAAGACCATTCCAGTGGCAATGTCAGGTGAGTTTGGAATACTTCAGAAGAAATTAATTTGAAAGCTGAGAGGGACTCTGACCATATAATTTCCTTTGTCTTTAGGTCTTCGCACTTCACATGGCATCTGCCCACCAGAAGTGATTCGGTTTCTCTTGGACCTCTTCAAGTACAATGACAACTCAAGGAATCACTACTCCGACAACTACTATCGAGCGGCTTTGGTCGACGCGCTGGGTAACTCAATCACTCCCGTGGTTTCCGTTGTGCTGAGAGGTGCCCCAATTACTTCCGAAAATTTGTCTGCTGATGCAAAGTAAGTTCTTTAAAACACCCGAGACTTGGAAACTAACTCAAGCTCCTTTTAGGGTGGTGCTAGAGGAAGTCACTCGACTTCTAAACCTTGAAAAACACCTTCCATCCTACAAGTACACCGTATCGGTGTCATGCCTCAAAGTAATAAGAAAACTCCAAAAATGTGGTCATCTACCATCGTTGCCGAAAATTTACCGCTGTTATGCTGCGTACGGTCAGTACATAGATGTCCGCATAGCTGCCATGGAGTGTTTGGTTGACTTTGTAAAAGTTGATGGCCGATGGGAGGATCTCGATCATTTGATTACGCTTTTGGAAACAGATCCAGATCCCGCAGCGCGGCATGCTCTGGCTCGTCTCCTAGTCGAGAACCCTCCGTTCACAAAAATGCAAAGAAGTCGTCTAGATAAACCGGAGCTTGTCGAGCGCATTTGGCGTAATATGAAGTAAGTTAAAGGAATTGTCTTCAATATTTATGACTTCTAAGGCATATTTTTCACCCAGCAACAATCTTTCGCACGACACCAAGCTTCGTTGTGACATGGTAGATCTATACTACGCTCTCTATGGCATCAAGAAGCCAGTCTGTTTGCAATCAGCTGATGCATCCAGCATGTTCAAGGAGTTTGTTAAGGAATCCGCTCCGAAACCGCGCTCATCTAACCAAGAGATCAGAACATTCGACAGAGAATCGTCGCGAGAACCCCCAGAAACAGCGGGCGCTGTGAAAAGATCGGCTTCCGATGCATTTGAAAGCACACCCATTAAGATAGAGCAAGATGAGGTTAAAGTGGAACCGTTTGACACTGATGGTGTTGATGTTAAGCCATGTATAAATATGGATAGCACCTTGTACGCTGGAGATGCTAAGCGAATGAAAACCGAGTATTATTCCGACAATTCGATATCGTTACCCAGTACCGTACAGACTCCCGGACCAGTTGGCTTCGAACCTGGTATGTTCAAGCAGGAAGATGACAGCAAATCGAAATCGGATAATTCCTTGAAGGTAATTAAGAGAGATTTCTATATGCGTTTATGTTTTATTTTATATTTCATTGGCACTTTTAGATGAAGAAGAAAAAGAAGGACAAGAAGAAGCACAAACACAAGCATAAGCACAAGCACAACAAGGATAAGGATCGCGAGAAAAGGGAGAAGAAAGATCCGAGCATAGCTCGTATTCAGGCCAATCAGGAAACCCCAGAGACTCTGAGCTCTGGCGACAGCTCAAGCAACAGTAATCCGCCGCTAACTTATACGTAAGATCTAGGAGGCTCTATTTGTTTCAAGATTAAATACCGTAAATTTTAATCTTTAATTTTAGGAACTATTTTTAAAAATAAATTTAGTGGAGACAGCTCTTCTTATATAAGTAGGTTGTAATTGTTTGTTTATTTCATAGAAAAGTCGTCGACATAGACCCTTATTGTGATTGTCGATCAGCGATCGTCACGATAATTGTCGCTTGCGTCGATTGATTTTAGCTATTCGTACTCACAAAATTTTTTTCAATTCCAAGAGAAAGCAATGACCACAAGCGACTGTCAAATCGACAAATATCGATCGCAATCGACAATCACAGTTCTCCATCGACGATTAACAATCGACACTCACAATATGCGCCATAGTTTCAAGGAACTGGAGTCGTTTTTTAATGAATTCATGATTTTATAAAGAATTTCTTTAGTTGTTTGGAAGAGGGCCTTACTGCAAAGTTGCCATCTCACCTCACAGAAGCAATGATTGGGAAGACAATTGCATTATAAATCTTGTCTCTATAGGTTCCGCCATTGATGGCTTGTAATCGACAAAAAAATAGGGTAGGTAACAACTGACTTGGACTTTTTGAGTTTTTACGAGGCTCTGTTAAAGTATGCAATTGCAGTAGAGGTGCACTTTCTTGACCTTAAACAGCAATGATAGTGGCCAATCAGGTTGCTTACGAAGGATCTTAGGTAGGAGTTCACACAACATGACAGATACGATTTTGTTTGTAATTTTAAAGAGACGGATTCCTCTGTAGTTCGTGCAGTTAAAGGGGTATCCTTGTGGGCCGGGCAAATGGTGCTAAGATTGCATTCATCAGAAATCACATTCATCACCCCAAATCTTAGAATTGAGTTAAGTCATCTCCAAAATCAAACCGTCATACTCAGCATTTACGTTGGTCTTTAGCTTGGATATTGATGTCTCCACTTCGTTTTTAAGGTTGACGCAAGTTTTTTACTGTCATCGTCTAAATTGAATGGTTCTTCCAGTATAAGAGGGTCCAAAACAAAATTACCGGATTCGTGATGAAGTACTACGTGACGTTTGTAATTTGTTATTGTCGTGCATATGAAATCCACTTAATTGCCCCTTCACGGATGCGGTAATTCGACCTCTGGTCTTCCTTGCTGTAATAAGGGCTGAATTCCAAAACGCAGTATTTCTGCATTACTGTTTAATCAAGCGTTCCAAAACGCAAACGGGATCGCCCGGAACTCACATGCCAACAAGCAAGGCACGATCTTTCAAAAGTCCGTCCAATTACTTGCATACACCGATGATATTGACATAATTGGTAGAACACAGCGGGCTGTCACTGTTACGTTTGCTAGTATAGAAACGGAAGCGGCTAAAATGGGTCTAGCGGTAAAACCAAGTATATGCTGTCAACAAGAAGGGACACCCAACATCGTAGAATCGGACAAAACATCACGATCGACAGCTATAACTTTGAGGTAGTGAGGCACTTTATCTACCTCGGTTCTGCTATAAATTCTAACAACAACATCCCAAAAGAAATTAAACAAAGAATCTTGCCAACCGCTGTTTCTTTGGGCTAAGAAGGCAATTGAGTAGCAGAGCCCTATCCCGAAAAACTAAGGAGATTCTGTATAAGACCTTGATCATCCCAGTCCTGGGGGCTTATTTCCAAATGCGCGGCGGATCGATTTTCATGGCGGATTGGTATTTTTATATTTCCAAAAGCGATTCGATCCATTCAAAAGCGATAGCTATTGTGAGGATTACTGGCAATAAATCCGCCAGCAATTTGTCACCTGAATAGCTATCGCTTTCGACAGCTTTTGAGAATACAAAAATATCAATCCGCCATGAAAAGCGATCCGCGGCGCATTTGGGAATAAGCCCCCTGCTTTATGGCGCTGAAGCTTGGACTCTATCTAAAGCGGATGAAGATATCCTCGGCCGCTTCGAGAGAAAGATTCTTCGTAAAATTGTCGGTCCCGTTTGCGTTGACGGGCTTTGGAGAAGGAGATTCAACCACGAACTATACGAGCTGTACAGCGACATCGACTTGGTCAAAAAACTGCGAGTAAGTCGTTTAAGATGGCTAGGACATGTAGAGCGGATGGAAACAAATGCTCCGGCTCGTAGAGTCTTCGAGTCTAACCCGGAGGGACAACGCAGTAGAGGAAGACCTCGCCTTAAGTGGCGCGCGCAAGTCGAAGGCTACCTCAATCGACTAGGATTGCGCAACTGGAGGCAGTTAGCTAAGGACCGGGCTAACTGGGGGCCAACTATGTAATTCGATTCTACAATCAAAATGTTCGAATTCGGAAGATTCGTACTCTGTAACTCTATAGCCAGCGCTCATATTCGAAAATCGAACGGACCTCGAATTGTCTATTTTTTTTTTGGTACTACCTAATCCTAAAGTAAATGCCAAAACCATTCGAATTCGCAAATAATCATTCTAAAGCCTGAGCTACATCGAAACAAAAGTGGAAAAAAGTACAAAAAAGTAAATAAAATCATTCGTCCTTCTTTATCATATAGTAATCTCTGTATATTTTCTCTCAATTTAAAATTTTGTGTGTGCCGAAAGCTTGAACATGTTCCAGCTTTCAATTTTCACAAAGTTCTTATAACCAATACAGTCAAAAAAATCGTTACGAACTTCCCGCTAGATCCCGTTCAAATCACATAATTCCTATGAGTATCAAAAGTAAAAGCTCTTAGATTTATTAGTTCAGATTTTACTCATAGATGTTTTGCAAACAGTCATGTGTTTTCGATGGAAAAAACAATTAAAAGCTCTGAGCTTTATTTGTTTAGTTTTTGCTCATAGATGTCACGTAAATATGCGTGTGTTTTCGATGAGTTTCGCTATTTTCACTTTTTTGTACTTTTTTTCACTTTTGTTTTGATGTAGTTCAGGCTTAATGCAAATGTGTTTGCGAACAGGCTGTGTAGATTGCAGAAATCTCAAAAAATGTGAGTAAGAAATTTGTTCATAACTTATTAAATATTATTAGGAGTATTAAAATATACTTTATGCATGGGAAATCATCTAAATGTGCAAACACAAAGACATCTCAATTTGAGATTCTTGTTCAATACATGACAATGCATCTCGACTTATCTAAAGGATTTATCCCAAATTCGCCTTGGCTCAATTTGATCGTTGCAATCCTAATTTTCTTCGGTAAAAAATCAAATTGCGACACTGTCCATATTGATTTAGCACCTATTCATGAATCACAACAAATGATTATTTCGTTTTATTCAAAAGTCTGTCAAACACATGCGAGACTCGTTCGAAAGTCGGAAATTGTTTGGGAAAAAGTTGGCATTACTTACATTCGATTCTAATTTCATACATAGTTCCGTTTGAAAGTAGAATCGGAACCAACTTTCGAATAGAATCGAAAGTAGAATCGAATTACATAGTTGGCCCCCAGGAGAGGCTTGTTGGCTGAGGCCTCGGTTCACCCTGAACTGTAGAGCCGCCTAAGTATGTAAGTAAGTGTTTGAGACATTTTATTATAGTTCGCATCAAAGTCGTTCCAAATCGTCAAAAATTGCAAAGCATAACAAATGCAAAGCAGCGCAAAACCATTCATAACCTGGCATTAGAAAAGCAGTATGCATTGAAAGCGATACTTCGATTTCGCCCGTATTCGCTTTTGCTTATTCTCAAATGCGAACTGTGCTTTCCAGTTTTTTCCAATTAGACTTTCAATTTTCCATTTATTTTCCCAAAAGTTTGACAGCTTTTTCCCGTCACAAGAATTTAGTTTATTTTTTATCCGCAATAAATCCGCCAGCAACCCGTCACTTTTGATTGATTCAAATAGCTTTTGGAAATACAAAAATACAAATCCGCCATAAAAAGCGATCCGCGGCGCATTTGGGAATAAGCCCCCAGACTGCATTATCCACTGTATCATTTTGCAGTCCCGGAATCGCATAAGTAAATAAGTAGTACATCGTAAAGACAGACAGATGCCACTTCTCCACTGTTCAATTTGAAAAGCGTTATAAAAATGATAATTCGAATCGTATTTGTATAAAAAAAGATCGATAATTATTGTAATTTTATTCAATTTATTTACATTACTCATATTATATGTGTATAAGTTCAATAATAATACATAATAATAATATATTTACTTGATTTTTTTTTCTGCTTTATTTATTATATTTTGTCCATTTTCTGCAATGAAATACTCATACAATCGTATAAGAACTATTACATTAGTTGGTTTATATGTGTGTGTTTATTATACTTTTCTGTTTTCCTAACCGGCACTAAATTTATATTCTTCTTATGTACTGAGTGTCTAATGAAAATATTACTTGTATTTAACCATTTTCTTGTATATTGTGTTGTTTTTGTTCCGATTGCATTTTTCTTTTGTTTTTGCTTATTATAATGCAGGTGTGTAGAGAGAGAGATACATGGATGAAAATATAAAAACAAATTTGAATACACAACATGTTGTTACACAGAGATTTTCGTCCCTATCACTATTGCATGCCAAGTCCTAGTCCTCATAAACATATTTTATGGCGCAATTAAGGTAAAAAACAAATTAGAGCATACAAACAAAATTTAAATAAACTCGATAATCGAACTCGCCAAACAATCACATGCAGCATCCGAATCGCACGAACCACACTGTCGACAGCAACATAAAACATTTTTACTATAAAGCTACTACAAGTTGTGACAAACACAACATTCTCTATGCGGCAGACTTGTTTCCTTTTGAATTACTACGCCATAATAACTTCGAACAATAGATAAATATAAATATTTTTTTGTTTGTAAAAAAAATGTTTTCTTGTTTTGAAAATATTGTGTAATTTATGTATACGTTCCACTACAAACTGTTGCTGCTTATTGTTAGTTTCATTTTTTTATCGAATTTTGGTTTTCGTAATATCAAAAAAGGAATGATAAAAAAAATGGTTAAATCTGCTTACATAGGGCCGTCTATGGCACTAACTTTAAGGCGGAAATAGTAGACCGCTCGAGCAAATAGAAACGTGGCGACTAAG
This sequence comes from Cheilosia soror, assembly GCA_949372485.1. NCBI lineage: Eukaryota > Metazoa > Arthropoda > Insecta > Diptera > Syrphidae > Cheilosia > Cheilosia soror. The sequence goes on from OX443561.1 coordinate 19,335,220, forward strand.
AAAGCGCCAATATAGGCAACGAATATTCCTCCATGGTCCTGAAATGTAGATGCAAAGAAACGTTAGGACTATTATAAGAAGAAGGTGGAGAATATAACAGACTTTGGCATATTTGTAGGTTCCAACGGTGACACCGATACCAGCGATGAGGAAAAACAATCCGAGAACAGAGAAGATTACCCCACGTCCGCAGGCGAATCTGGATCCAACCGACGAGACCTTTCGGCAATGGGGACAACGCGCCAACGCGTTGGTGAACGTGTTAAACTGTTGTAAAAACAAAAATGCATAAGAGGAGGACCATTTCATCAGAGGTGAAGCTTACCAAAAATGTATCCGAGCAGTGACCACAAGTAACACGACACATACCAGGCATTGCAGGCACTGGCGGTGTGACTGGACTAGGTGCCAGGTTAATTATCCTTTTGCAATTGGGTCTGGGGCATGCAATCCGTTGCGATGAGCTCTTACAAATCAACAGACAGTTGCATGGGCAACGTACGTACTTCTTGCCGGGCGGAGCATTACGAATGGGCTGCGAGTAACAATTTTATTTTTCTTAACTACATCTGGGAATGTTTTTAGTAAAACTTACGGTTGCTTCATTACACTGTCCACATTTGACCACATGCTGCTCGCGTTTTGTTGTTATGTCGATCATACTTTGGCATACGCGACACGTGACCATTGGCACACCACCGCTAGTTGCCTGTTGGTATGGCGGGGGTAACTCATCTGGGCCAATCGAAGAAACCACTGCTTGTGCAACGCCACCTATAAATTAGAAAAAGGATTTGTTATTGAATATCAAGTAAAAGTTTTGTGCAGTACCCTTCTAAAAAAAAAAAATAACTGGGGAAATACCTTGTGATATTATGTAAGGAACAAACTTTGTGTCGCAGTAAGAGAGAATGTCATTGACATCGCTTTGTGTTGGCGACTTAATAATAATAAAGACCAGTGGAACTTCCATAAGTCGAATTCTCGAACTCTCAAAATGAAAAAAAAAAAAATAGATTCGAGTTATAGAAACTTCGAGTTATGGAGGCCAAAAGTTGAAAAAGTTGAATACGCAGAGTTCTCAAACAAACTTTGAGTAAAGAGAAATTCGACCTAAAGAAGTTCGAGTTATAGAAGTTTGACTATTATCTTCTTATTTATAGAGTAGCATAAGTTTAGTAACCAAAAATAAATAGCCCTTTAGGCACCAGTTATAACCATACGTAAACATTTTGTTTTGCTTTTTTAGACCACTTAAACTGAATAGGTTTTCATAAACTCTGTGCCTGATTGTAGCTTATTAATCACTTTTGAAACCAATTTACAAAAAAAAAAAACGAGAGAGTAAACATAAAAATGTTTAGAAAAACAACAAACTCCAGTGAAGAAACAACTAAAAACGAATCATTCATTTAAGCACTCTTACAAATACATGTACTATGCGAGTAATCAATCTTGAACTGCAGGATCCATCATGTTTTTTTCTCTAATGTTGAACATAGAAGTTATGTATTAGGATCTGTTTTAGGCAGCAGTGTCTTTCAAGCAGAGGCTCTGGCAATCACGGAAGCGGCTTCTAAGGTGTCATTGTTGGCAATACCAAGAAAATATATGACCATTTTAAAGCAGTTTCTGCCATTGAAATAAAATCAAAGTTACTTCATCGCTGCCGCGAAGAGGTAAAAGTTATCTGCTCGCAGCACTCCACGGTCCTCTGCTGGGTCCCTGGGCACAGTAACAAAGCCGGCAATGAGAGTGCCGACAAACTAGCGAGAAATGGGTCTGCAATGGATCATGATCTAGCACTGCAGTCGATCAAGACACCACTCTGTAATCTTAGAGAGCGAGGAAAATAAAATTCGCATGAAAACCAACAACAGGTGGAAGAGACTAACTACCTGTGAAGTATCACGAAAGCTTTGGCCAAAATACGACAGTCAAACTTCTACAGTTCGACAGGTGATCGCTGTCTTAATTGGTAGGGGCTCTAAGGGGTCATAACTTCCTAAGAAAAAATACAATGAAACTAAATCTCAAAGATGACGATACATGTAGAGGCTGCAGAGACGAAGAGGTTCATGAGGACACACTTCACTTCCTCTGTCACTTGAGGAACAGAACACTTGGAAGTCAATATTTCCATGACCTACAAGAACTTTCTGATGTCTCACTTTCTGATCTTTACAGGTTTTTGAGGATATCAGGATGGCTGGACGGCGCGGCGTCGAGTAATCGTTAGAAGAAGGGACAAGAGGCTAACCATCCCAACATCACCGGTTAACTCCCATCTAAAAGCGCATCAGAATGGATCCACAAGGACCTAAGTGTGGCACAGCAGGATATACCCTGCTCTGTTAACCCGTTAACCTAACCTAACCTAAGGCAGCATTTATATGATAATTGATTTATTATGCCAACGGGTATTATTTGTCGCAGTCAGTATACAATGCACACATTTACTAAACGCCAACTAGCCAGAACAATTTAGTTGAATAATGAATTTAATACTTACTAGCTGACACGTCCGACATAGACCGGGCAGTCATATAAGATAATAAATAAAATAAATTGTCGCGTACAATTATTGCAAATGACGCGAAAGTTAATGATACTGGTAAGTATTGGTTATGGATGGTATGCGTGCAAATATTTGATAAAACATATTTTTTTCAAATGGAAATGTAAACGCAGCAGAGCTACTTACAAACAATTCCATGTTGTGACCTCATCAAATTTTATTTACGAACGCAGCATGTTTGTTGACAAATATTGGTACTTATTATATTTATCTTTATGTTTTAGCAGATAAAAGTGAATGTTTTATCTCCTAAAGCTATAAAGATGGTTATATTTCTCATTTTGTTCAACATAATTATAAGCAAAAATATCTCATAGATGAAGAAAGAGACTCTTATTATTCTGTTTATGATATTAGGCGTGTTTTTCTGAAACCTCGTCAGCCAAAGGTTGCCAGAAGAGGTACTGCTGGCTTCAACAGTCAACTCTTGCCTTATGTGGTTTTCCATTGGGCAAACAAAAATCTATCTTTCTTTTGTTTGATCCGGATCACTTTTTGCACATCTCGATATTTTTTCGAGATTTACACATTTTCCCTAATACCCTAATACGAATATACATTGCAAAGCTGTTTTACGTCATTCAGAATTTGTTTTGAAAACAGAATTACGAAAGGCCTCTTGAAAAGCAATTAAAAAAACGTAACTAATGGAAATGGACTTAATTTTGGAGCAATTGCTATCATCTTCGTCTTCTTCCTCGTCACCTGTGGATTTCGGGTTTTCAACGAAAAACCGACAAACGAAAACAATTTGCACAGCTGATGTACTGTCTAATAACGCACTAATCTATATATATAAAAATCATCGTCAATTGTGTTTGTCGATAATGTTCTCTGTAATACGTGAACCGATTTTGATTCTGGAAATTTGCCATGAAAGGTTGATACCATGGTTTATAAGTTCATACGGTCTTTGTAGGTGTATTGGTTCATGAGTTATAGGGGCGTGGCAGCTCCCATACAAAAAATGCATTCAAAATCTTATTCACCGAAAACCACTGAATCGATTGAGTTCAAATTTACAAACAATCTTAGGTATCGGCCCAGGAGTATTCCCGTGAAGATTGGTCAACATTGGACAAAGGGGCGTGACACCTCCCATACAAAAAAAAAACAGTCAAAATCTTATATCTCCAAAACCTCTGAGTCGATTGAGTTTAAATTTACGTACAATCTTAAATATTGGACCAGGAGTATTCCTGCGAAGATTGGTTAAAATTGGACCTAGGGGTGTGGAACTGCCTATAAAAAAACAACATTCAAAATGTAATATTTCGAAAACCACCGAATCGATTGTGTTCCTGTGAAGATTGGTCAAAAATAGATAAAGGGGTGAGGAGGCGTTATTCTTCGACAGTCATGGGAGCTACAATTTCGCAAATTTTTAACATTGATGCGCATTATCCTGATAGACAAGAATATTATGTAGGCAATACGAATCCTAAAAAACCAAGTGTTGTAAATACAGCAGGGCATAACAATAGAAACTGTTTACCATTGATTTAAATGAATTTGAAATTGATTTTTATATTTTCATATTTTGCACTACGAAGTGTGCAGGGGGTTCGCTAGTACATTTACAAAAGCAGATCAATCTGCTTTTATGTTCCATTCGCCACGAAAAATATGAGGTCTGAAATAAAGATCTGATGTGCCCAATGGAAAATCACATTAGAAATCAGTTGGTGTGAATGTGAAATTTCACTGACACTTGCACAATGGAGAACAACGCATGAAGTTCATGGACGCACTGTCCTGGGCATGACTTTCATTACCTACCATAAACGACTTGGAAAACAAACGAAATTTTATTGGGCCGGGAATAAATTTTTTAAGTTTATTGGTGAAAATTGTAACAAAGTGCGAAATACAAATTGAAAACATTGAAAGATTTAAAGAGATTGTGTACAAAAATCCAAAACAACTACTCTATTGCATTGAAATAAAATTTAGCAGGTAAAGGAATACTGCAATTGAAAACACGAAACAAATTCTATGGTAAAGCTGAAGCGGACGCCCGTTTTTGACGTCCTCACTCTATCAACGCAAATATTAAATAGAGATTTGTATCGAAAGCGCAATGGTGCGGAAAATAACTTTTATGCCCATGATCTTTTCAGGTGAAAAAAAGTTCACCCTAGATGGACCGGACGGTTATGATTATCTAGATTGAGCTTTAAATCTGAAAAGATCACTTTTCGTCAATTGTTTGAATTGCTGCTGCCATCAGTATTTCATGTCATGTGGTACTTTGCAACAGTAAGCCCCTGTAGTTTACGCGCGTTGTTTAGTGGTGGTTTTTTCTTCAGCTTTAGTCGCTTTAGGTGCCTCTATGCCTCTATTTTGGCAATTTGTGCAACTGTTAATGATTTTTTTACCCATTTTAAGAGTAGTTAAAACAAAGAAAAGATACAAAAAATCCGTTTTATCACTTCCCGATAGCTTTTCGACACTCACGCTTCCAAATTTTCGCTTAAACTGTGATTGAGGCTATTCTAATGTTACAAAAAAAATTCACATTTTAGTGACTGCAAACAAAATTGGTTTCGAAGCATGAAAGAAGTAACGGAAACACCTAATTTTAAAAAAAAACAATGCGTGAGGCTATCCAAATGTTACGGACTGTATTTCTGAAAGTGGATTTTCTTTCTACTCACTCAAACCCGATCTGTCTCGCTGGATACAACGTTCGTGGGAATGAAAATCTTGCCCATAATTGTGTCCATGCACAAAGGATATAAAAGTTCAGCTGGCTTACGCCCCTACCTACTAAACCAGTAAACATTAAAGCATCAAGTTTGGCATGGAAGTTTGTTGTGACGCTCGATACCAAGGGAATTTAAAAAAGGAGTGGACATTTTTTGAACACCTATTTACTTTACTTCTTTTTCCTTCAGTAACCTAGATGCGAGTGATTTTAAACTCCTAGCTTACTTAAGTAATACCGTCCTTCCAATGAAATTTGCTATATGTACATATTTGTATTTTGCAAGCCACTCTAATCGGTAGTACTTCAGCCAGGAAGACACTGCCAGAATTAGCAAGACGGTAAGATTTCGAAATTTCAGTTTCGCTTGGAAGACAGCCATTCAGGTTCCTATAAAACACCAAAGGGGGATAATAATATAATATAGTATAATAAGTTCTCATCCAATATCTGTTAGATCACAACATCTTCGACAAATTTTGAAGGCGAAAAGCATTGCTGGTATAATAATGGTTATGACTACTCTTATGATGTGGGGTAGATGAACGTATCACACACGTTAAGAAAATTGGAGAAGGGAAGGCAGGGTGGGTTACCTGGGACCTGTACGTCGAAACAACAAGTTCATATTGTACAACGCTCTAATTGCACAATACTTGTTGTTTCGTAGTAGAGGCTACTGATAGACATGTAGATATTCCTGGCATGCATGTCAAGTTTCGGTTGAATTGTTAAAGGAGGATAATGCACGAGACATGTGTGTTATTTTAACGAAGTTTGAATTTATAGAATGTGTAATATTTGGTAGCCTATTTGTTTTAACCACAGAATTCACAGAGCCATTACACAGCGTTCTAATCTAAGCGACTATGTAACGTATCAAATCAAAGAACAACCAACACACTAACGTTTTCAAGACACCAACTCTGGCGAAGTACGGTACCTTGCGCGAGTGATACTCGCACTTGGGGTTATTTTTTTTTTTACTTTCAATTTATCATATATATATTTACCCTTACTGATTCTGTAACGCTCCTTACTTTTCTTATTTTTCTTATTTTAAATAAAAGTAGGCGGTGTGTATTTGAATAAATTTTCAATGTTTGTGTTTTCTCATTATTCAAATACGCACCGCCTATTTTTCATATATTTTAATTTTCTTCAAGGTTCAAACTCTACTATAGTAATGCTCGGCAAGTGTTTTCAAATGGAAATTCCCAAATAAAACCAACCCTTCTTAGGGGGTCAAAGTTTGTACGGGAACATTTTTATTTTTCATCCGATCGATTTCAAACTCGGTTTGTGTACTCTATATAAGTCTTCTCATTATTGCAAAATTGCCGCGGGTAGCAGAAATGTATGAAGACGACGTTGTTGAAATTCCCACGGAAATTATATTAACAGGAGACTTAATTAAGACAATTTTTGGCGATCTGCTGCAAAAGTCAATGCAGGAACTTTCAGAACGAGTCATTGCCGCGCTGACAAATGTGCAGACATTAGAAATGAATAGGAGCGATTCTGTTATCAGTGAAGACTGAAGATCCAAATGATGCACCAAATTTCCCTGTTGAATTCCTCAATCAGCAAACTCCATCCAGCAAGCCACCTCATGTGCTGTACTTAAGCAAGGTGTCATCATCATGTTGCTGAAAAACTTGAACCCTAAAAAAGGACTGCAATGGAACTCGATTGATTGTGGAAGAGCCTGGACGAAATTTGATAAGAGCATGAATTATCACAATGATTCCATTTCCGATAAATTCTAGCATACGCTATAATAATAAACAAGGCTCAAGACCAGTCATTTGATCACGTTGGCATGCATTTGAAGACCGGAGTATTTTCACACGGCCAACTGTATGTGGCTTTATCACAATCAAGAGTTGCAAGACAAAAGAAGGTGTATATTGAATCTAATCCACAGCAAGGAAGATTATTAATTAACCAGAGACAATTTACACGCAATGTAGTTTTCAAAGAAGTTATTTAAATAAAATCAATTTGTTTATCAAATATTACTTTGCATACCCAGCGAAGCGGGTACAACCAACTAGTCGTAGAATAGAAGAGTAAAGTTTTGTTCAGACTATTGCCAGATCTGACAATATCATAAGGTCTGCAAATGTTTTGACAATGACTACCTTACAGTCAGTTCACACGGTTGCTAGATTTTGTCCCAAGCCCTATTAGAAGGATGTACATACGAAGCCAAAGATGTACGAAATGAGTTCAAGACGTACTTCATCGAAGAGGTGAATCAGACTGGCAGTATAAAATGCTTTAATAAAAAAAAAATTAATTTGAATTTTCGATGAAATCTTTATATTAAAACTAATTTATGAACAAAAAGATATTTTTAGTATGATTTATGTTGGTGCCCTCTCACTGTCGGTTTCTCACAGTAGTTTTTCTGCTGTCTGCGTTGTAATGGATATCAGTTTTTACTCCTCGAATGGTTCCTGCTGCTGCTGCTCAAAGACGAAGGCTAAAATGTGGAAAAGGTAATGAAAACATATGAAAGATAATGCGCGGTACTAATAATCATTTTGGGTAGAATATCCATATAAAATTATCTATTGTGACCGTCAAATATTTAAATGATTATTGGTAGAGCCCAATAAATTCTGAAATTCGCTTACTATCAGAGCAGCATCATCCATTATATCGTTGAATGTTCGTCTCAGTTTTGACCTTGCGTATTTAGCTTGTTCCGGCATTAAGTTTTGCAATTCAGACGCCATATAATCGCATAATGCAGTGGATGCATTTTGTGGTTGCGAACGACCGGAACAATTGCAACGATTGGAACGATTGGAACGAATGGACTGTAGTACCTCTACTACCAGCTGTTTTAAACTCGAATCGCCGGTGGTATCTGACGGCGATGGCGATAGTGTTGATGTGCTAATCCTACGTTTGCGTCGTTGCCCAGACGATAATGGTGACGGGGATCTAAGATCTATTAAACATGCTTGGTCCTCGACAGCAGATCTCTGAAAAAGAAACATAAAATAATTCTGAAATATTCAAAAAATAAATGACAAGAAATAATTACCAATTTCATAGACGAAGTCGATTGGCTGGACTGCGGAGCTTTTTTTGTTTCTAAAAACAGCATAGGTTTGAAATACTTCCAGGTGATAGGAACTGAATCACCAGCACCTTGATCTAATTTTTTTTTGCGATATTTGTCCAGGTTGCTGTTAAATGTGATGCGGAGATGCGCCCATTTGCCCTTACACTCGTTGAGGGTCATATCGACGGCGTCCGCGACTTCTTGCCATGCGGCTTCCTTTGGCATTTTATATTCTGCGCATCCAGCATCCCACAAACTGCGCCGCATCTTGATTTCCGAAATAAGATTTAAAATTTGTTCCTGGGACCAATCACACTCAACTTTGTTTCGATAGTTTTTTCGCTTCTTTGCAGGTTTAGACTTTAGTGGTAGAACTTCAACCGGCCGAAATGTTGGATCGTCTTCTTCGTTCATGTATTCGAAATTATTTAATTCACTCATTGTACAGAAGAAAAAGATTACAAAAAAAAAGGGACAGTATAATCAGGCTGCAACCGACAATGTGTCGTAAAATTCAATTTGCTGCTTGTAGAATACTAGTTTAAAATAAGTTCAATACATTGGGAAACTATGTCGTCGTTTCTTCTAAAGGCAACAGAGAAAGCAGTGGACAACTATTTGAGGGAGGAAGTGCTAACCACATCCCCCCTACACCATCGTCAACGTGCATATAGATCAACAGAGACCGCCTTATCTCAGCTAATGGAGGTGATCCAAAGCGCTCTGAACACAAAAGAGAGGGTAATGTGAGCCTTGCTTGACATCGAAGGTGCGTTTGACAATACCTCCGACGAGGCCATAAGACGATCCCTGGAAAGAATATTACAATACACAGGTGTATGTTTGAACTGCTCTCAGGCATATGCCGACGACATAGTACTGATTGCCGGGGGAAAGTTTGAGGAAATCCTCTGTGACATCATACAGAGAGGATAGAGAGCAACACAATAATGGTGCTATACTGCAGGACTAAACATGAATCCGGCGAAAACAACTATAGTACCATTCACAAGGAAAAGAAAACTTCAGAGACTGAAGAAGGCAAAGACTGGCGTGCCTATGCAATTATGCATCACTCGGCCAACATACTTTGGTTCGTAATCGTCGTTTTGTGCCAACTATACCTGAATGTCCTTCATGAGCAAATTCGATTACTCTTTTACGAAGTTGTTGTGGAATTACAATTTTATTATGACGTAACAATAAAACAATGGATTTCGGACTGAAAATAATTTCAAAATCTTTTCCATTAGATATATATATATATGTATATGAAAATGTTCTACAACCACATAATTAGTGCCAATGCTCCATTTTCCGTCTGGCAAGTCTTAAGCTTTTCTTTCCATGTGCTATAATTAGTGGTTTTCCATTGCTATTAAATTGAATCAATACCGCATCTAGCGCTACAGGTCTTGCATCAACCGTTAACTGTGTCTTGTTGTTCCAGTCCATTATTGGTGATAATGTGTAACGTGATTTTGGAGAGATTTCAACTTGATGAAAAGCATTTTTTATGTCCAGTCTCGAAAATAATGTTGATTTTCGTAGTTTAATAAGAATTTGATGCATAGTAGGTAATGGATAATTTTCTCTCAATATCGCTGTATTCGCTCTTCTCATATCCACAGCCACACACGAACGTATATCGCCATCTTTTTTCAAAATAGGCACGGCAGGAGAAATACATTTTGAATGTCCTTCTATTGGTTCAATTATATATGATGCCAAAAGTTCATGTATTTTGGCCTTAATTTTGGCTATAAGAAATTTTCGACAAGGTTGAATTACAGGAGTTATTGAGCTATCTATGGGAATATCAACCATTACATCCTTCATTTTGGGGAAAACAGTGTGCTCAATTGAGTTCAACAACTCCAAACCTAGTTGAAGCGCTCCCAGTTTTTTTGCTGTGTCACTACCCAATAAATATTTTAGTCCATTCTTTACAACATAAAAAGTAGCAGACTGTTTCTTACTTCCTACCAAAATGTCGGCCTTTTACTTTTGGTGGGGCTTACAGTCCGGGGTCTACCACTGCCTCAACTAGCAAGCCCCTCCAGCCAGCTCGGTCCCTCCCTAGCTGCCTCCAGTAACGCACACCAAGATGGTTGAGGTCGTTTTACAATTGTACGCGCCACCTAAGGTGAGGTCTTCTTCTGCTGCGTTGTCCCTCAGGGGTGGATTCGAAGACTCGTTGGGCTGGTGCGTTGTTGTCCATACGCTCCACGTGTCCCAGCCATCTCAGCCGCTGAGAGACGATCGAACGACATCGTTTTCACTAAGGCTGTCTCTATCATATTTGTGACAATAGACAGAGACTGTATCGAAACGACGTCGTTCGATCATTTTCATTTTACGTGATCTGCGCCCAGGTCAGTGTCGCTGTATAGCCCGAATAGTTCGTCATTGAATGTTCTTCCCAACACTCCATCGTAACAAACTGGACCGAATATCACTCGAAGAATCTTTCTCTCAAAGCATCCCAGAAGGTTTTCATCCGCTTTTGACAGGGTCCATGCTTCTGCACCACCGGGATGATGATATATAAAATTTCGGCCTCAAAAGATTCAATGGTTTATCGCAGCCAAACGCCAGAAATGTTTTCTTTGGATTTTTTACTTGATTCCGGACCGCAATCCCCTGAGCTTTCATTTCTGTCCATGTTTGTTCTGAAATAATGTTTGATTTGTTCCGATCCGACGCATTATTTCATTTCCTTTTTGATTTTGAATGCAAAAAACGTATTCGTTACTTTCATCTTCTTGAACAGACCTTACAGCTTCCTTGTTAAATTTGCTTTTTATCTTACGACAAATTTTATTCGTTTCAGCTTCGTCCGGCACTTGGATTAAAAATGGCCTGTTAATCCGCATTTACGACATGTTCTTTAGAACCACACCGAAAACATTCGAAAATGCGTTGCTTGGGTATAGATTTTTCAAAAATTTGATTTACTTCAATATTGTGCTGTTACCAGATTTGTTTCTAAAATGCTCCATTTGAAATTCTACAGTTTCTAGGGAATTTGCAAGAAAAACTACATCATCTACATCTAATATATTTCGTCTTAGCTTTTCAGAAAAACATTTATCCACGACTTGGTCCAAAGTAAAGTAAAAGTCTGGCAGCAAATCGTGGCAGCCGAAGCGTGCTGAATTTGCATCATTTTCCACAATAGTAATAATAAGTTAACCGCTTGATTATATCCCTAAGCAACAGAGTAGATCAGCTTAAACATGAAAATATGAGTCCAAGACGTTTTGCGCCTAGACAAGTCCTTGCCAGACGCGACCGAAGTAGCGGATTAGACCCATTTTTTAATAATTTTAATAAATGGTGTACCTGCACATTGCAGATATGATTTTACGACCCTTTCATTTATCATCTCATCACTGTCTGCTAAATTGCGCACAGATATTTTTCTTACTGGTATTTTCGCGACGAATTTTAACTTGATCATACAAAAAGGAGGTGTCTTTCAAGACTACAAACCATTGAAAAACAAAAACAAAAACATACATATCTGTTCGATCAAATATGAAACATATTTGTCTAACAATGAAGAAATTATCAGACGTCATAAGCACAACACATCTGACAATAGCAAATGAGTCTGCAAATGTCCTAAACGTCTGTGTTCAGACGGTTGGCAGATACCTGACCATTTCATGTCAGTTGCCTGTCTGACATTAGTCTGTACTTTACTATACTTTGATAGGTTCAATAGATGCCCAGTATTTTGAAAAAACAATAAAAAAAATTTAAGTAAAGACAACCAGAGGGGGGGGGGGGGTGTTTGTTATTTAAGTCCCAAAGAGTAGGTAGGTATTATATTTGCGGTAATTCTTAATCTATTCATTTTTCCGTTCTATTTGCAAGGCAGAGAAACACGGTTTTTTTTTTTAATAAAAAAAAATAGAGTAAGTGACACTTAACCTATCTTACACAATGTCTTACATACTTTAAAAAATCAACAGAGAATAAAAAATGGGAGGACGTGATATTTCAAAAAATTGATCCCAATAATAGCACATATAGGTATCTAAAAACACACTAATTTTCAATGATTATAATTTTTTAAACAAAATGCAACTTTAATAAAAACATAAGACATTTTGAATTTTATTTGAAAATTTGTTTAAATCAAACATACAAACAAACACATAGTATGTACCACAAATGGAGATACTCTGTGAACCGATCCAAATTGCGCAAACAAAATTTTTTTTAGACAAAATTGCAAGTTCACACGAAAATAGTTGGGACAATTTGTTCATTGGCATACCTGACAAATTGTCAGATCTGGCAATCGTTTGAACATAACTAAAGCACTACATTTCCATTCGGGTGTACCTAATTAAAACCAATCAATTCAAACTTTTTCACAGCATTTATTCAATACGCTACAAATTTGTACCTTTTTGGTAATAAAGATTCATTGCGGATCACTGCACTAATCGTCTAAGAACTACTTGAAATTTGAACTGATCAATGGACCGATATTATACACCCTTACGAAGTCACATTTTTGTGTGAGCTCATAAGAGATTAGGTACATTGCAATATTTATGTCAATGTTGCTGAAATTAAATAAACATCTCTGTAACAGTAATGTCCCTTGTTCTACAATAATTCAACATTGTTCTAAAGTAGATAGCGTCTATTTTCTTATTTCCATTCATGGCATTTGTTTGTTTCAAAGACGCTGATGACAGAATAGGAAAACTCGATAAGACTAGCAGATATATCACAAGTCACCATTGTTATCAGAAAACGTAGAATTTTAAGCAAAAGTACACCAACAACAAACAAGTTATCAGCATCGAGTTCGAATAAATGATGCATAGACAATAGCCCTGCATTGAGTGAAATAAGAAATGAATAATGTGCCATGACGATGACTCATGTAAGCTGCTGTGAAAAAGAGCAAAATGCAAAATTTGATTTCAATAAGCGAGACGTGAAAGCCACTAGTGGATGGAATATGATATTGCTGATTATATCAATCTGCACGTATACAACACCTTGTGCATACGAATGTTTTTGTTTCGGTTTCTAGACAAGGCACAGTAAAATTCAATTACCACTGCTCTTGCTGCTATTGCATCTAATTGGAAAGCAAACGTAAATAAGCGAAAACACTTAAAGGGTTTCATCGATAAAAGTTCAATAACCAGTTGAATTTGTTAAAAGTACTTTTTACATTGAGATACAGAACTGTACGAGAAAAGCAAAGAAAAAAAAAAAACTATTTTTAATACGAACCTGCACTTGGATTTTCTGCAGCAGAAGTGGCCCCTTCGCCGGTAGTGTACAATTCACCGGATTCATACTGCTTCGGCAGCAAAGTCTGCTTTTCCGCATCGGCCATTACTTCGTGGTTGCTCCTTTGAATGCTCGTTTAAATATTTCCAATTTAAAAAGAACTAGCGAATCGCAAAAGTTTAAGTTGATGAATTTTATGCAGTAACAATGGCGAATGGAATTGGTGTTTTTTTTTCTTTGTGTAGTTCCTCCCTTTGACGATCCAGAGATTGGAATGTTTTTTTTTGTTCGTTTACAATCGTTGTGCGGCCAATAATAGGGCTTTAGAAATAACAATATATTATTGTAGGCATAATGAGGAAGAAATTTAAATATTTTAAGAATTTTTTAGTGGATGATGGACACAGGAAAAATAGAAAAAAATTCACCTTTTACATCTAATTACTTGTGAAATGGAAGAAAAAACGAAAAGCACTAACAAAACAACACGAATAAAACGAAGTAAACAAATGTCAGAGAGTGCAATGAGACATCTATGAGTGAGACATTGGAAGTACTGGGCTATTTGGCCGAGGTTACACTAGTGACTATCCATTGAAATAATTTCCCACCACAAATCAAGGGGTACAAATTTTTTCCTAAACAGCGGAAAAGCCATAATACAAACTGTCACTGAACGTCAGAATAGTTCGGTCTAATTATTTTTGCTCAGGCGGTTCGAGGCGAACGATGTTTCTATTACTAGCCAGCGTTCCAAGGCAACTCCAACTACATCCAGTCAACACAATTGGCTGACGTCCTACTTGTCAACTAGATGTGGTCCTCATCTACTACTGCTTGGAAGGTCTGTGTATACTATACAGGCAATTTCTATTTATAACCAAATGTTGATTACTGCTTATGTCAATGCCCCACATAAATTGACAGCAAACTAATCAAAGGAAACAATTTAAGGTCGTGGGTCAATATTGCGTTATATAAGTATACTCGAATAAATTTCTGACTATGGTTGTGAAAAACGAAAAAATTATTCTGTTTCGGAATGCAAGATAATAAAGTATTGTCTATTGATATCTATTTTTTTAAAGTTTTCTATTGCTTGGGATTTTCCACAGTTGAATAGGAAATTTAGCTATATGAATTTTAATTAATTTAAACCATTTTTGAAGTTTGGTGAACTTTCACTTTTCAACACTCTTATATTTTTATATTTATTTAGCATAATTAACATGCGGCCTTAATTAATTAACAAAAAAACCAATACCAATAAAAATACTAATAGTCAAAAGTCAAAGTCTTGTCATATAAGATAATTAGTTTCAGTAAATTTTTCATATCAATCCTTAATAAATTCAAATAAGCACAAACTATTGAGTTGACTGGTACTTGTGGAATCCGTTTTATATTACAGGAAAGCAAAATTACAAAAAAAGCCGACTATAAATATATGTGGCAAACATTTTTGTATGTTGCTGTCCTTTACCGTCAGTCGACTGTTTTAGTATTGACCATTTCTTTTAACTTGCTTGCGCAACATATTAAGGGTGTTCACTTAATCTGATAAATTTATCCAGCTCGTAATAGTATAAATTTCTGCGGTGCTTTAAGTGACCACCCCTTAGAAATGTCACTGCGTAAATCGCGTAAATCGACAGTAAATCTGGAATCAAACAAACAATTCATACGACTGTCTGCCAAAGTTTGACATTTTGTGAAACGTATCTTTCTCTCTACAGTCATGCAAAATTGAGTGGCGTGGTAATATTAATCCACCATAAATTGTTGCGGAAAATTATGAGGTCTGCCTAAACTATTCTCAATAAAAAATCGGACAGTTCATTAAGTGAATACCCATATTAAATGTGCATTAGGGGTATTCACTTAATCTGATAAATTTATGCAGCTCGGAAATGTATAAATTTCTGCTGTGCTTTAAATGAACACCCCTCGGAAATGTTATTGCGTAAAACGCGTAAATCGACTGTAAATCTGGAATCAAACAAACATTTCATATGGGCTGTTTGACATTTGTGACTTGCGTAACTTTCCGCGGTTGGTTTCCGAGCCTAAATCGTCGCGGAAAATTATGAGGTCTGCGTAAACTATTCTCCATACAAAATCTGACAGTTCATTTACGAGGGTGTAAATTTCTGCAGTTTACGCAGTTTACGAGGCTTTTACGCGTTTAAGTGAATACCCCTATTATCACAAAGCAAGCTATGTCTGGCATGGCAATCATTTGCCAACCAAAATAGCGCTGAACTCCCTCATTTGAGATTGCGATGCCATTGCTGTACAATTCCACGACATCTGGCAACGACATTTCCATGGCATTTTATCCCAAACAACATACACGAATTTTAAAAGATTTTCTTTTTGATTTAAAGTTACGTATTGAGAATCCGATTAAAGTCAATTAACAAATATTTACTTAATTAATCTGGTGAGTTTTCATTTGCTCCATTTGTGGTCGCATAATCGATAAATATTTTGTGCGTCGTAGTCCACGCATTTTCTACCAAAGATGCGATGATTTCATTTCTCCTTGATTTTCACTATCTGTCAGTAAAAACAAAAAAGAATATATAATTTTCGCCTTCTCTGAATGGTAGTCACCTGTTAATAAACGATATTTTACGAAAACCAACTAAACTAATTCTTCAACGTATTGCGAAGAACTCAAGTTTTCTTTTACAAAAAAAATAAAAATGGACTCGCCGCCGATGTTTAATAGTGTCGAAGACGAATGCAGATACTGGAAGGAAAGGGCGAAGCTTTACCACAAAGAGTAAGAGGAGAACTTTTTTTCCATTCACCTTAAGACATTTTCTATTTGGATCACTTTGCAGATGGACAGATGTAAAGCAAGAATACGATGAATATGTTGAACAGTCCAGACAAATGGAAGCAGAAATGGATGCAACGTTGGAACAAAAACAGAATGCCATCAAAGATCTCAGATTAAAAGTAACAAATTTGGAAAAAGAGAATGAGTCCCTTCGGGTGAGTATTTCGATTCGTCGACTGTTGTATGATGCTATTTTGATTGCATAATGTCCGTCTGTGTGTCTTCCTTAAAATAGATGAAACAAGATTCTCATATAATCGAGTTTGCAAACATGGAGAAACAACTAGATACAGTCAAAATCGAACGAGATTCAATGAAGCAGTACCTGCGTCAATTGGAACAGAAAAACGACGATCTCGAGCGTGCTCATCGAATATTAAACGAGAGTATAGCTGATTTCGAAGCAATGCTTGACAAGGCATACGAAAAGAATGCCCTACTCGAAATGGAGGTGGACGAAAAAGAGATGCTACAAGAAAAGCTACAAAGGCTGATGGATGAAACTAGAGGTAAGACAATTTTTCTTTAAATCAGAGGCAAAAATTAAGATTTTCTAAAGTCAAGTTTTGATGTACTAGTAATCTGCCAAGGGGTTAAAAGTATGATATTATGTTGCAAGCTATTACTTTAGCCCAATCCTAAACGGGAGTTAACTCTCGATTAAAGTTCACTAATAAGTCAGAAATACTGCGTTGAATTTTATTCTACATATTTTGATTTTAATATTAACGGTCACCATATATAAACCACAGGTTTTACATAAGGAAGCAACAAATCCCAGGCATTCCATGTGTAAGAACTCTAGTTTTCGTGAAGCCTTGTTTTCGGTACTGTCCCTTAAAAGAGCTGTCAGAGTGGCGGAGTGGTGGCTTATAAGACGCATCTGTATCGCTTTTAGTAAAGTAAATAGCGCCTGTCAAGGCAGCACTGAATATTCAGCTCCCCAATCACCAACCCCTTGGCCAAATATCGACTCCAAAGTTGGGCGTGAATAAAAAAATGCATTGATATCTCGGCGTTGTTGGTTGGTATAGGGCATTAAATTGTTTAACCTTTCGAAAATAATATTGCTTCTTAACGAAAAGAAGCCAACCAACGACGAATAAATGTTCAAAGGTTAAATTTTTTATTTGGCGAAAGCATCATCAATCCTTTTGAAATGCTAATGATAGGTAATTTGTACTTTTGTATGCAAATGTGAAACCCCACCTCTACCTAAATCCAAAATTAATTCTTTCTTTGCACGCCAGTATTGTTCGAAATTAACTGACTAATCAAAGAAGATGTTGCGTAGAAACCAACCATATACACACATAGGTGTCATAACTATTTTGTTAGCCAACATCTCCTTGATTCGTTAGATATTATTCATACTTTAGTGCAAATTCCATATTGAGAGAATATTTGTCATGAAACCCATTCCTACGTGTCGGCAAAATCGATATCACGAACATATGAAATGAATGAGTGTCCACAAACTACCACCAAGTGTCAAAACTAGATTTATCGTGATGATGACAATGCATACACACTGCGTGTTTTTTACCATTTTCAAAAGGTTTGCGGCATACTTATTATTGTCCTCTTTGTAACATCGCATTTGTATTTTTGCCGGCGCTTGTATACGGGTCGGTGGATGTTGTACGAGCATAACTACATTGAATCTGATTTATTTCATTCATTGAGATTGTGTGTCGTAATACAAATAAGTTCGTAGATAGTTTTTGTTAATAAAAAAGCAAACATGGATAATCAAAAATATATTGACAAAGGTTATTATTATTAATATGTCATAGCTGATTTTTAAAGTCAATTTATTTTGTTATAACTCCAATAATCTGTAGTATTTAATTTTTCTTTTCTTTGTACGAGGTGACATGTGTAGTGTATTTATGTAGGTCGACCACAAATGGGAGCATTATTGATTCAATTTCAGCACTTCGGTATTTAACAATACTCTCACTAGGAATACTACAAAAGTGCCCTATAAATACCAAACTAAAGGAGCACTGGGAGAAAATAGAGTGGAAACGGTTGGTTTTAAAACTCACGAAGGAATATCGACGAATTGAGGTCGAAGGGGAATATCTGCCGCTAATAGATCGTAATAGCTCGAATTTGATAACAGCGATGATTAAGAACGTGGAAAAGAAAACACAAACATCTACCATAAGTTTATTAGCAAAAATCACTTGGTAATCAGAAATTGTTGGGTATCTTGACGAGATTTACAAAGTACGATTATCACGGTTACATAAGGTATAGCTATTTCACTGAATGGAAGAAAAAATATCAGATTTCTCGGACTCGGTGCGCAAAGGACAACAATTGCAGCTGAATACTGCCGAAAACCCGATTGAAAATGATTTGAAGTCTAAAAAGAGTATTTGCTTAAGGGATCTTTTTAAACAACATGATAATAACGTCTGGTGCAAAGATTTCATAATTTTATCAATGAGGCAATGGCCACGTTCAATGCGCTTTGGCCTAGCTAGTCAAAAGGCTCTGATTGGTCGATTTGCCTGCAAATCTGGGCAAGTTTCGTGTGTTAGGCAAGATTTTCTGCCTAAGTTCTATGATAAACTGTCACCTGAATACTAATAGCTGAATACTGCCCTCTAACCGCATTGAACGCGGCGAATATAACTGGTGATAACTGCAAAGAATACTGAAAAACAAGAAGGAAGTTAAACCAATGAGACGTGACTAAGTCTCGACGGAAACCCATGGTCTTAGTCTTGCATCGGAAGAGACCGAGATTGTTCTTCTGACCGAAGTATCTTGGGATAACTATCGATTCCAAACTCACTTTCTGGAATCATATTAAATCCGCCTTCGAGCGAGCGACTACAGTGACAACATAACTTAGCAGAATTATGGCAAACGTTGGAGGGCCAAGAAAAAGCAAACGAGGGCTGCTCATGACAATTACGATCGCCATCCTTCTGTATGGGTGCGAAATTTGGGCAAATGCATTTAAACAAAAGAAGTGCAGGAAACAGATGCCAGCAGTACAGAAACGCCAAGCCCTGCGCAGCGGGACTAGCCGCTCTCGTATTTAAAGAAGTGACACGCATTGACCTCTAAGCCGAAGAGAAAGCTCGTATTATGAGAAGAAGGCGGAAGTAGGAGTTGAAACGCCAACAACTGAAGTAAAACAACAGCTCACCAAAAATCGATGGCAACTGAGGTGGTACACTGAAACAAGATAGACCGCCAGATTTATCAGAGACGTTGCTAAATGGACCGAGCGAAAACACAGAGATAAATTATTACACCACGCAGTATCTAACTGGACACAGATATTTTAATGCAAACCTACACACGATGAGGAAAGTAGACCACGCGACGTGTCAATACGGCGACTCACTGGTAGACGACGTTTTCAATAGTTTCTTGAAGCAGGTGGACTGCTGAAAAACAGAATCTGGAATCGGATATAGTTTATATCTCCCCTGAAAATATCATAGCGAAGATGGTCGAGAGTGAGTACGGTTGGAATCGAGTATCATCCTTCATCAAAACCCAGCTCAGTATTCCAAATTAAAACTGGCTATAAAATACGACTGTTTAGACGAACAAAACGTTATTACTAAATTTATTTGTCGAATCGATATTCTGCGACCATGAAGTCTTACTCACAGTCAATAGAGATTGGTGCCGAACTATTTTGACTAACAATTTTTTTTAAATATAGGAGAAGGAAGACTTAGACCATATTTTTAACACGACGGCACCACAAGTCTGTTAAAGTCCCTCCAAGTCTGTGCATTTCGAGCAATCACAATTCTTAAGGGCTCAACACATAAAATTCGTCACAGATTGCGCAAATTTCTTCCTTTCATAAGCTGGCGTGTATTCTATTCATCTGTCAGTTGAATACGTTGATGCAACGGACACGACGGATTTTATGGGCTGGGCCCTTCAGTAGCAGCACCAACTTGATTCCCTTTTCCAAACATAGTTGAACTTGAGATTTCGCACACTTACCACTGCGCCCGCCCATAAAAGATAAAGCATTTGCGAATGAAGCGAATCGAAAGTGAATGAGCTCACAGATGAGTTGTCTTGAGAGTCAGTTGTTTGATAGATGAGTTGTATGGGTATGAGTTGGCAGTGAATGAATTTTATTGTATACCGATCCGAAAACACAACTTGACAATTCGATTTTTATTTGGTAGCTCTCACGTATGTAAAATGCCTTTCTGCCGTTTCCTATATTGGTGTTCCCATTTTAAAGACAATTTTACTTCCTATTCGTGTCTCGTTCGTGGGTGTTGTTCTCGTTCCTACTTCTCCTCGTGTTTTAATGCCTATCTCAGTTTGTAACTTAAATAGATCGTACATTTATCGATTTATTCACAGATAATAGGAGGATCTGTTCTAACTTGTTATATTTTAACAAATCGTTGTATGTCTACAGAAGAATTTGTCTACTAATCCATTTGTTTTCCGTTTTGTTGCAGATTTAAAACAGGAACTTAATGTTAAAGCACGATACCCCAGTAATACTCCGAATGGCGTCGCTGAGAACTCAGTCCATTCAGAAAATCTACCTAATCCCACAAATGCGACTATTGGCATTGGCAATAGCCATTCATCCCTGAACGAATATAATCAAAATTCTCTAAAAAGTAAGATAATCGCATCACTAAAACAAACCAAACGAGCCCTAAAGATCTCCAAGTCATGTCGCATGTGATTTGAATTCATTTTGTGTATATCATCTTGTATACTGTTGTTTTCTAATTTTGTTTTTTTTAATCATAAACATGTACTTCATTTTTATGCATAAAAATACTCTTGTAAATTATTCACACACACATACTCATACATACGCTCACATATACTCGTAAGAAACGCATAAATCATCAATAAAAAGTATAAACACTAAATCCCCCTACGAGTCCATTCTCATCTTTTAACTTAAATGTCGTGTGCTCGTCTCTTGGTTGGCTCTTAAAACAAGCTATCTTGTGCTAAAAACGATTCATGTTGAGAAATCTCTTTCAGATCCAGACAATTTGCTGAATGGAAATGCCATGACTGCGAGTTCCCGCACAACAGCATTGAATATAGTTGCTGATATGTTAAGAAAGCTAAATGTGAGTACAATTCCAAATGCGAGACTACTAAACCATGTATTTTGTATATATTGAAAAAAAAGAAAAGAAAGCGCTTTGGGAAATTTGTTAATTATCCTTAGTTGTTAAGAAATTAATATTTATTTCTGTGTCCTTGCACGCTTATCTCTAGTTTCTTTCTTTCTCTTCCCCAAACAAATGTTTTTAAATGTTTTCTTTCAGTTGGATAAAACACTTATTTGTTCACGTTGTGATAAGTTTCGTTGTATTTGCGAGCAACACGCACTTCAACTACACGACAGCAATCTCGTAAATATGACGAGCAGTAGCAGTCGAACGAGTATAGGTTCAAACTCAGCCAACCAGTCTTTCGGGTCGAATATTTTTAAACGATTTGCGCAGCGTGTCAGCGGTGCTCAATCGCCCTCGTCCTCCTCTTCAACTACCACCACCGATGATCAGAACAATGTAACACCACTTTTGTTTGCTATTTCTTCTTCTAATCTTTGCATCTTGCTCTGTAATGTATACCATCTGTCATCTCGAAAACCGCAGACATGTAATCGTAGTCTTACTAACCCCCCATGAAAAGAAATTGCGACTGTGAAACGTTTTATCAAACTGAAATGGAATGTTTGCTTACTAAAAATTCCACCTTCTTTCGTGTTTTACCAAAAACTAACCCCGATTTTCAAGTGTGTTTCTATCGTCCTAAACATGATGGGTGTTTTTCTTTCTTGATTCTATTTTGCAGGCTATGGAAACAAAGCTGAAAGCTTATCGTGAACAGCCGCCCAGCATGCAGCCGCGGCAATGACAACTAGCCAGAGTACACCCTGTTGCGGATAATTGCGCTGCTTAAATTACCCACCCAACAGAGGTCTTGTACTATAAAAAAAAAGTGTCGTCCTCACCAAGGATAATAATTGTTTTCATTTGTATTATAGGTACTATGTCTTTATTTCATTTTCATTTTTTTAAGAAGAAAGAAAGTGTTTTTAAATTCAGAGACGCAATTCCATGATGAGAATTTGGAAAGTGCTTTTGTGATTTTATTTTTGTATCTTCGGGGGGCAACAACATTGTTTTACCATACATAGACAACAGACACTCACTCTCACCCAACAAACACACACGTGGATGTCCAGCTAGGGCTAGCTAATACTGGTTATTAGCTAATTGTATCTGCTGAACATTTATAATGGCTAAAAGGACTAGGAAAAAAAAATAAAGGAAAACTGCTGAAATAAAAAAATGGAACGCATGAGATAAAACACATAGGATTAGTCGTAGTAAGCAGGACTTAAAATAGAGAAAATGTATTTCCTAAGCGTAAGTAAGCTTATGAAATTATAATAGAATAACTACTGTATAACCTAACCAGCAATTTCCAAAAGAAAACGAGAAAAAAAAAACAAAACAAAATCAAATCAAAAAATAATACTATGTGTTTTAATTTGCCTTAAAAAAAGTTCTTAGAAGAATTTTTGTGTTATGCATGATGTACAATTTTATTTAAAAACGTATATGATAGTAAACTTATATTTAAATAAAACTGTTAAATTACAGAATGTATTTAATTTGTTGCTTAGCAAAATTTTTTACTTAATCGGCTCTATCATGGTATCCGTTCCGAAAGAAAAATTCTCTGATTTTGTACGAATCGGAGAATTTTGCTTCATGGTAATCGTTCCGATAAGCTGTTCGGAACATTTCTCCGTCAATACGTAACGCACACCGGCATCGCAGTTTCATTGCGATGGGTTGCGTTTTTTGCAGCCACACGTCAATTTCTCTTCGATGGTCTCCAACATCTGTTCATCGCGGAAAAATTTCAGTTAACAAAATGCGTTGATGCACGTTCGGAAAACGGATACATACTATGAACGTAAATTCAGTATCCGACTGGATTTGCGTTGCGGAGGAAATTACTCTCTGAACGAATACCATGATACATACGAATATGTATGTTGTCAAAGTAAATCGTTAAGTAATTCCTGATGCAATTTTACATCTCTAAAGCAGCCTTTAGCCCTTATTCACCCCTATCGTGGAATCCGACGATAGGGATTCCTTTCACCTTCTACTGCTATCGTGGAATCCGCCGGAAAAGTTTCCTTATCGACACGTTTTTAGGAAAGGTAGTTTCACTGTCAAACGGCTGTCCTTCATTTGTCAATACAAATCTCTAGCTGTTTTCGTCGGAGGTATATGAAAAGTTTGTTTCAAAAGTGATTTAAATAAAAAATAGTGTTTATTGTGTAATAAATGTATACGATAGCACTATTTTTGGAAGCATAAGATGAAAAACGAAATGAGCGGTGTTCTCAGAGAAGAATATGAGACAGGTTAAGAGGAGCAGTGAATACATAATTTCATAGAACTTCCGGATGAAATGTGTTTTTAGAATGATTATTTTTTGATTTTAATAAAGTTCAATATTGCACAGATTTATTACAAATGCTCGGCTTAATAAAGCAGCTGTTTTGTATGTAAAACATACTCTCGACTTGCAGCAAGCAAGAAAACCTATGAAATCCGCAATGAGTTTGATGCGGGCAAGAAATGTCACTTTGTTCGGGAAAATTCGATTTGAACGTTTTCAACGATACAGTGAAACTCATTCACATTGCGCACACAGGGAACTGTTCACCTTGAGGATTTGACGATACCAAAACATTTTTTTCCGGGAATTTTTTGATCTCAATAAAGTTCAATATTGCGCAGATTAATACAAAAGCAGCTTTTTATATGTACATTTTCTTAAAAAAAATCTCACGACGTGCAGCAAACAAGAAAACCTATGAAATCCGCAATGATTTTAATGCGGGCGAGAAATGTCATTT
Organism: Cheilosia soror; assembly: GCA_949372485.1. Lineage (NCBI taxonomy): Eukaryota > Metazoa > Arthropoda > Insecta > Diptera > Syrphidae > Cheilosia > Cheilosia soror. Next base: position 19,359,630 of record OX443561.1, read on the forward strand.
TGTTTGGGAAAAATTCGATTTGAACGTTTTCAACGATACAGTGAAACTTATGTCGTTTTCGGTTGGTCGTCCAGAACCGTCCGGAAGCAATCCGAACTCTTCTGAAAGCGTTCGATTGGCACTCAACTGACAGTTCTTCTACTGAAAAGAAGAGAAATTTGCTTCTGGATTTAAATTCAGAATCGCGGAGAGTTCTTCCGGACGGTTCTGGACAACCAATTATGTTTTCACGTTGTCACAGCACATCATCCGACAAGGATTTTTCTGGATCAGCGAAAAATCATTCATTATTCGCAGTCGAATTCAGTATGAAGTTTACGCCCTAGTCTACGTATACTTTACATAGGGCTTTGTCGAATTAAGTAGAAGTACAATGTTTTTTTGCCGTTCTAAGCAAAAGTTGTTGCGTAAGGCTAGTTTACTATTTTGATGCGAGAAATTCAAATTCGAAAACGGTCAAAATTGCGATATCGCCGCGTTTTTGGGTATAGTCCCCCAGATATCTCGAGAGCGACTTCGGCTGAACATTGTTTTGGGATAGCAAGACTTGAAATACTCTATTATATCATTTTTGGGTGGCAGTGCCTCAGTAGTTAGTTTGATGGACTACTGAGCGATGGGTCTCAGTCTCGATCCTCGGGAAAATTCTCCGATTTCATACGAATTGGAGGATTTTTGCTTCGTGGTATACTTTGGAACAGCTTTTCGTCACTTTGTTCCGACAAATATGTAACGCGCACTGGCGTTTTGCGATTCAATGCCATCATGTGTGTTTTTACTGATATTTTTGGCAGTTTCATACTAATTTTATTCCGATATTCTCCGACAGGAACTAGTTGCGGAATTTGTTTACGATTGCTAAATGAAAGCAATAATGAAAAAAATATTTTTTAGGAAAACCCCGATCGGTCGTCAAAGGACAAAGATCCTGTTAAACGTCAGTAGAACACACCGGAAATCTTGTCAGAGTACTGACAGGCCTTAGGCCACTGTGTACTAGGAATACATGCCGCAAAGCTTGCAGTTACCGCTAATGACTTTTGTCGCAGTTGCATGAATGGGGAAGAGGATGAAACACCGTTCCACCTACTATGCAACTGCAATGCGCTATCCTCGATTAGAAAGTAAACTCTAGGAGAGTACCTCTTTGGGGAGCTTGCTGATATTGCCGAAACGGATATCAGCAAAATACGGAAATTTCTCCAAAATTCCAAATGGTTCCAAGGTCATCGGAAATAGCCGACTTTGCTTGTGGTATCACAATGGACCTTATTTTATCTAAGTGAATTACTCCGTATGTAATGGATAATTGCCACCTAACCTAACCTAAATGAATACACCGCCAAAACGACTGACTGAGTTTTGCGTAGGTACTTACTACAAATTAACTCATCAAATTGATTTTACTAGAGTTAAAGAGGGTTATATTTATTAGATTATACTGATTATTTTTGAAATTCGTTCAGTTGAAATTTTTTTTTTCACTCCCATCGTAAAATAATCGATGTTAGCGCTGCCTTAACTTATATGTACCTATACAAAATATTTACTGAACTGACAACACTATTTTGATTTTTTGAACGCGGTCGTCTCAATTCCTGAACGCTAATGCCAAAGTGACAGCTGTCATTTAAAAGTTTTGTTTGCGGTTTACTGAGCACGTGTATTTCTTGACGAGAGGCAATTTTATTTTATTTAAAACAAATATGGGTAGAAAATTCCAAAAGAAAAAGGTAGCACCAGTTGTAATACCTAAAGATGAAAATCCCCCACTTCCAGCTAAAAGATTATCAGATGCCCCTGGTCCAAAGAAGGTAAATAAAAAGTTTAAAACTCGGATGACAAAACTAAAGTGAAAACATTCTTCTCCCAGGAAAAATGGACTAACAAACAGCGTGTACTTGTTTTTGCCGCCCGTGGAATTAATCACAGAGATCGTCATCTAATGCGTGACATCAAAACATTAATGCCGCACCATAGACCAGAATCAAAAATGGAACGCTCTAAGACCCTATCGCTTGTGAATGAAATGTGCGAAATGAAGCACTGCAATAAGTCAGTTCTCTTCGAAGGCAGGAGAAAACGTGATCTTTACATGTGGGTGTCAAATGTGCCCAAGGGTCCTTCCGCGAAATTCCTTATTGAAAATATTCACACAATGGGTGAACTAAAAATGACTGGTAATTGCTTGCGTGGTGCCCGGCCACTGCTCTCATTTGATAAGCAATTCGATGAAATTCCGCATTTGTCTCTGTTGAAGGAACTATTTATTCAAACTTTCGGTGTTCCCAACTATCATCCAAAAAGTCAACCATTTGTTGATCACGTTTTCACCTTCACATTCCTAGACAACAGAATTTGGTTTAGGAATTTCCAAATTCTATCTGAAGATGGTGGCTTGGCAGAAGTGGGTCCACGTTTTGTTATGAATCCAGTGAAGATATTCGATGGTTCATTTACTGGCAATGCTATTTGGGAGAATCCCAACTATGTTAGCCCATCGAAACAGAGGCAACAACTGAAAAAAGCAGCCAGCGATAAATATGTGAATAGAGTTGAGCAGAAGGTTCATCACGAAGCCACACAACCAATGCATGCATACGAAGCCACTGAATATGATGACTTGTTCGAAGCAAAGGATGCTATTGCAACCGCGAAGTTGTTGGCTGGTAAGTTATTTTGTAGATTATTATTTTTGAAAATATTTATAGGGTTTCCATTGGGTAAATTTACGAGTTTGATTTTTTAAACGACCACTGTTTAAATGTAAAAGATGTTAGTGGACCGCAGACAGGTCTTTCCAATATTTGACTAATTTAGCAGCAGAGTGCTGATGTTTCGTCCCCTTTAGCAGATTGGTATTTCTATATTTTCCGCTACTGTTTTTAAAATAAACGTCTATTGCCAATGTTTATTCTTTCATCTTATTATCAGCTATATTTATATAAATACTCCATAGACCATGTATGTAATGTTCAAAAATTCTTTTCCTTTTATTCAGAAAAACAAAAGAAGAAAGCTATAGCTACAAAACCCGTCAAGGCTAAATTGGAACAGAAAATTAAGGATAAGCATTTAAAGCGTGTACAAAAAGTTATCGAAAAGAAGAAGGGCAAAGGAAAAAAACCGAAGACAGCCAAGAACGTTGAGGAATCGGATGAATGAGTGGGGTAAACTTCTATGTGTTTGATTTTTTTTTTAAATAAATGATCATCTAAAAGAAATTTATTTTGGTAGTCCTTATTAAATTTGCTTTCGTGTTTTTAAGAGGTTTTCAAAGTCTCGTAAGAAAATTCAAATTCGGCATAGTCGGAAAACCTGTTTATTTGGGCAATAGCTGATGATGCAGCTGAGCTGAAATGCAGCTAAACATATTTTGAGTTTTTTTTTTTAAATTTTTCCCGAGCATTTAAATAAATAAATAAATAGGTGGTGCAACAGGCGGGTAGACACCCAAGGCCTAGCTTCTCGCAACCATTCGTTTGTGTGAGTTTCTATTTTTGGGACGAATGGAAGGGACCCAGAATTTTATGCCGATTTCGAACGGCTGAATTGAAAAGCTTTTTCAGGACAGTCATACTCTCGTATGTTTGTCAGACGTTCGCGAGAGGTGGCGCAGTAGAAAAAAACCTTAAGATGTAATTTGTGTTTTCCGGGTATCGAACCTGGGATCCCTCGCACAGTAGTCCAGCACACTAACCACTGCGCTACTGCGCCCACAATTGCAGTAAATTTTTGAGAATGAAACCCCTTTTTTTTCTTTGTCGGAGGTTGTTACTATCCGATGGAGCACTCAGAGACAACTACTGGTCCATTGTACTGCCAAACAGACACCTTACATTGCTGTACTTAGTTTTCCCGTCTTTCGAAGAAAGATGAGAAGGAGCTTCAGTGATGAAGAGCTTAGATGTTCGGCACTCACCACGTCAGCCCCAAAGATCCGCCACCTGATGCGAGCAAAGGCAGGACAACTACAGAGGAAGTGCTCCGCTGTATCGTCATCCTCTCCACAAGGAGGACAGATGGTGGTGTTGCTCAAGCCCAACACATTTAAGTGTTTGGAAAAAGATTGGTGGCCCGAAAGGACGCCCACAAGAAGTCTGCAGTCGATTCTCCTGAGAGACAGAAGGAAAGACGCCGACCCCCTGCAGATGTCAGGGCGCAGTCGTTTGAAAACCCCTTAATGTTGATTTTGAGTCGAAGCGGACTATGAAACTAAAATTAGCCGACTTTCTAAACGTAGGTATCCGTAAACTGCCTTTAAGGATTATGTCTGTCCACTATACTAGTTCTATCATTGAAATTGCTGACCAACAAATTTTATTCTGCATTCTTCAAGTTTTAACTTTCGAATTCAGCCTATAAAAGCGATTTACAAAGACACTTCATCTAGATTTTTAAAGTTGCAATGTGATAAGACCCCTACAGACTGCATGATTAAAAACAAGAATGCCACAAAGGACAGGCAGTTGTTCGTACAAATTTGGATGAAGGAATCATATTTAATCAAGTTGTGGTTCATCGGTTCTTCTGAAATTCTCAAGCCGAGAATCTGAGCCACCTCCTTTGGGTGGGTCCACAGCATTTCTGGCGTCATGTTGGTTGGTTTTACTGGGCAGTTAAACAGGTGATGGACGTCATGTGGCTGCAGTCCGGGCATCTGTTTTCAATATTGGAGTCGAGGCGTTATAAGTAGCTATTAAGCTGATGGCACCAACCTGGTACGATTGGGTTAGGGTTGACCTGGTTTGGCGGGGTAGCTTCTTCTCTTCGTTTGCAATTGGAGGAGGTCTGTTGCCGAATATAATGTTCTGTGCTGATGCCGGGTTGCTGGGTGAGTTGGTTTATCTTTTGTTGATAATGTGTGATGCATTTGCGTGGATGGTTTTGTTGGACATTAAGTGGCTATCAGCAACACCCACCCATTGAAATAAGGAAATCATCATTTGATTTATTCATTACGGACTTATGCCTGATAAAAGGTCCTTCCAGTTTCATTGCAGGCAAACTGAGTGCAAGGGTAAGTTAAGTTGAGTTTCAATTTCTTTGTTTGGCTTATTATGTACATATTACATTTTCGCGCCAATGAGAAATATTTGAGTTTTGCAAGTTGTGTGTTTTGTTTAAGTACTTTGTGATTATTTTGTATAGCGCCTGCGATGACAATTGTCTGGCACAGAGATAAATTTGTAATTTAGCTGATGTAATTTCCTCAGTATACAGCGTGAAGTTATTGCTGTATTTATTTGGCCTCGGTTTACAAGCAGACAGGTTTCAAACATATCCTTAGACTTAGACAATGTGTACACTGTACAATATTTACAGATTGTTTCAGTCTCAGTCTCATATAACCGATGTCCGCATTTCTTGCGATAGTCCAACATAAATTATTATCCAACAAACTCCCTTAAAATAACGATGACAGTGTATTGAACATTTATACATACATAATAATTATGTATAAAATACATTTTGGAATAGATACAACATTTATAAGCATAAGCATACATTATCTTTGATACAGAAATTTGTTCTGAAAAATGTTACGTATACGCCCACGATATTTTATTTTTTGGAATTTAGGTTTTTTTTTCACAAGAGGAATCTTTGTACAGTCTTGTTATAAATATTTCGCCCACTTTTTAAGCGTCATTCTCGTACCCTTATGGGACATTTGCATTGTCACACATGCAATTCCTTGCACGAGATCAGATAGAGAAATCCTGTTTTCTTCAATCAATGCTAACAAAGGCGTAGGACTGAGATCGGAAATTGTCAACTTAAAGAGTAATGGATGAACAACCCATAATTATAGATAGAAAAATGGCATTTATAATTTCTAGTGATTTAAAACATGTCACATCAGATTAGTAATTAGTTTCATTAAACGAATGGTTGGTATACCACTCGTTAAAACACTCAACAAAATAAACAAACTAATATCTGCTGACTACTTCCGGAAGCCAGTTTATTTTATAGGAAAACAGAAATTCTGTTTAGACAATCGCTATATATAAATATTCTGTAATTCTTAAATTTAACGCAAACAAGATGACCGTGTAGTTCAGAGGCACACTTAGAGTGCAATATTAAATAATCGAGTAAAGGCATAGGCATATAAAATAAAATAAAAAATGTACTCTGTAAATATGATACTACATATATGAGAATGGACTACAAAATCCGTCGTTCCCCTTATGGCTGTCTGTTAATAGTCCGAATCTTAATAACTTCAATGGGACTCCGTTGTACTCCTTCTTGTTTGCTGCTGAAAAGTGCAGCTAAATTGCTTTCAACCCACCGCCCTCCTCTTCCGTAAGTGTTGCGGTCCTCACAAACGCAAACAAATAGTGTATCTATTATCATCTAAAAAAAGTACTTAATTTGTACAGACCTAATCGTATTTGAAAAGAAAAGAAAACTCACTTCAAACAGCGAAAGGACAACATGTGCAATATAGAATGCGAAAACGGTGCTCAACAGAACTGGAGCCATGTAGAACATCAATTGCTTATCTGCTTTAAGTGACAAAAATCCAACAAGGCAAGTAAGACTTGCCACAAACAGTTTGGCTAAAAACAAGACGAAATTCGTGGTTTTATTGATGGCCCAAACTTGCTCAGCGTCCGTTGTCATCTTCTTCCATGCCTAAAATACGAAATGAATCTATTAAAAAATATGAAATAATACACTTTCCTTACAACTTTTCCAGCTGGGCAGAAATCCATTGTTTTCATTGCCACCACTGCGTATGCATTGTGATGTAGGCTTCCAATCCATTCGAATCTATTCTTGCAATCTTTGAAGCAGAAATAACCTCTGCTCTCAGCGGCTTTCAATCTAAAAATATTCATTTATCATTAGTTTGCAAGTATTACCACTTTCCGCTTTTAGCTCACATTGCGAATAGATAAGTCACAATTAATCGGGGAATCCGAAAGAGTGTGATAAAAAACGAGCCCATTGCCACTGTACCCAAATGATATTTGAATAATATCCCTATGGCATGCTTTGTAGGTGAACTCATCGTTCTTTTAAAGTACCAATGGGCGATGGCGGCATCCAGAGAAAACTGCTCACATGCAAATATAAACTCTGTTGTCCATATGAAGCCGACAATACACATCCACAGTAAGCCCTGTATCGACTTTGCGTCTGCGAATTCTACACCCTCAAATGCTGAATCGGAAAGAAATTAATGAAGTCTTAGAATAAACCAATAGAAATATAGATAATTTTTTTTTTCACTTCCAATATTAAAATATTTACAAGAAAAAATGTAATTTAAAGCTTTATTATACAATAAATTTTATTGAATAACGCCTAGTCCATTTTTTTTTCGTCCAAATTTGTTTACTTTTTGATCTAGATCAAAAATCTAGAGAAAAATCTTTTTTTTTTTATTTTTGCAGATCTCGATATTTTTATAGATTTACACATATTCTCACTAATACTAATGTTTCTTGCACAACTGTTTCACGTCATTCAAAATTTGTTTTCAAAACAAAACATGGACTTAATTTTGGAACAATTGCTTTCATCTTTGTTATTTTCTTCAATCTGCTTTAATGTTCCATGTGCCACGAAAAATCTGAGATCTGAAATAAAAATCTGATGTGCCAAATGGAAAATCACATACATTTTCCAATGTTTTAAGTCATTTTTTTTTGCTTTGAAAACATTGGTATATAACAAATCGCTTGAAAATATAAACTTGACTCTAGTAACCAATTATTTTGTTATTATTAGCCAAATTACAAAAAACTTTCGTTGTGTAATTCCTTCAAAACGTGGACATTGGACACTGATATGGACATTGTATAGGATAAAATATTAAAACAGAAAACGGCTTAAGCATAACAGTCTTAAAATATTATAAAATATGTATTATAATTCAGAAAATATCAGTGAATGGAACTGCATATACTTACATCTAAAATTATCGTTATAAATACTCCTCCAGATCCAGGTACTACCATTACTTGTACTATTTAAAAATTGGTAAATTTGTGTATTTGTTGCGGTTGTCATGCACAACACAACATAGCTCCAAAGAAAAAGGAACGCAGCAAGTCCGATTAAGGCTATCGCTGGAATCATCAGAAGTTCGGTCAGTTTTGTCAAGCAATCTGCAGCTTCCTCAAAAATAACAGCTGTTTTATAAAATGTCCTTGCAAATAAAACTGTAACAATTATCAGCAATGCCTAAAATTTGAGATTCCACTGAAATTAAAATGCGCTGTATTTGTGCTATAAACCTACCGTTATAACTGAGCTTACTTTTGCTAAAATACAAACAGTTTTCTTATTTAAAATATTATCCTCAAATAAATTATAGAATATTTTTTCATCTTTATTTATGGTATCTTCAGCGTAATCATTTTTATTGCAAGAATCCCATAACACAGCACAAAGCCCTGAATTTGTCATGATTACAAGGACACATATAATCCAGGGGATTATTTTCGACAGTCGTTGCAATATAACTACCAAAGTTATAGACACAACTGTGAAAACAAAATAATTATGATATATTTCTTAGCAGACTTTCGTCCAATTTTATACTTACCGAGTGCAAATAAACTTAATGCGACAATGTAATACCATGCTAAGTAAATGTGCATAAAAAATAGTTGAGCAAACCCGCTGCCGGTATCTAAAGCCGAATACATTCTTTTTGCTCTATGAAATTCGTGCTCAAAAGACGGAATACATCTACGTTTAACAGGATAACTGAAAAGTAGGATAAATTATTCCAGCAATCCTGTGCTAAGATATTGAAAGTATACCTCATCTGCACGGCCAATGTGGGACACGGTCCCTGCCTATGGGTATACTTATACCTCGATCCATCATACAATTGTGTAATCGGAAAGTCGTACCGACAGTACTGAACCTTTGTTAAATTCCATTCTTCAAATATATCTTCCTCACCATACCAATCATCATCCACACAATGTTCTACGCAAATTCGCACACTATAATTCTTTTCCATGTTCCAAGTGCTAAAGAATAGCACATACGGTTTCTTAGAAGTGTCTGCACCGGAAAGGAAAAAGTTCTCATAACGTTTGTTATGTTTGATGCCGCAAATATTTCCAAAAGTATCATAGCCATTGATGATGGCAAGGTAATTTCCATAAATGATTGAAATTACAGCGATCACAATCTGTAAAACAACTCTTAAACGTTTGATATCAAATAACAAAACAATACAACATCAATAATCCCCTCTGATGTCTGCAAAAACATTTTTTACGAGAACCTATTTTAGAAAAATTCAATCGAAAACGATTTGCGGACGCAAAACTGTTGTTACGAACTGTCAAATTTGTAAGTTTGTTCCCTTTTATAGTAAAAATAGAAAAGAATGTCAAAATGACAGTGGTGCTGATAAATTTGAGAATGGAACGTTTTTGTAGAAATCTATGAAAAATGACAGATGCAAAAATTTCCATAAATTGCAGTATGTGGCCATTGCGTTGTGGTGTCCTTTAATCCTCCTAATTGAACTGAAGACCACCACAACCGACTACACATAATTCATAAATTGAAGTGGTAAAAAAGTAAAAAGTCTTTGAAATGTCCGATATCGCTAATTTATTAACAACATTTAGCTAATTCATCTAGCGACGAAAGCGATTCTGAATTGTTCGAACTTTTTTTGGTGTAATCGAATAGTAATTGTAAAAAGGCTGTTGCTATTCGCACGTTGTTCGGGACACGACTACGTAACGAAATGTCAAAGTTTATATTGCGTCAAGTTGGGGTATGTGGCTCGCTACGCTCGCGGCAAGGACTCTAAACTCCAGTATAATCATTTTCGGACACTATGCCGTACGTTTTGGATCCAACTTTTCTATTTATAAAGAGTTTTTAATGAAAATAGGATTACGTTACGTTTATTACGTAGTCGTGTCCCGAAAATCGGTAAACGTCAGTTCAGTACAAAATCTGTCAAAATGAACGTGCGAATAGCCACTTCGTTGTAAAAATTCGTAAGAATTAGTAAACATTTGTAAAATTTAAAAGTAAAGAAACAGACCTTGTGTTGTTGTAGAATTGAAGGGGATAGATTGATGTTGTTGTGATCCCTTGGTTGGTAACTAATTTTGTTATGCGGATCTTTCCATAAAATCAAAATACAACGAGGCTAGGATAAAGAGCTTTAAATTTGCAGATCTTAGTGCATTTTCAAAACTTATTTTTTGGGTTTTTATGTGTAACGTAAATGATGAATGAAAATAAGTTTTTCACAAAATTGGAGAAAAACTGTGTATGCACTGCAGTCATTTTGAACATAATATGTATGTCTATCTAGACTGAAATATCAATTTCGATTTAAATCGTTATAGTCGTTTTTGGAATAATAAAACTTTTTCACAACATAGCTATATCGAAAAAAACCGTTAATACTGTTTAATAATAATTTGAAGTTAGCTATTGTGACATTCAATATATTTTATGTGAAATTTAAAAAGTGATTATTATGAAAGCCCGCATGTGATTGCTTTGAATCTAATTTACTTACTAGCAAAATCCAAAAGATGCCGAACAAGAAAAGACATAAAACATCGGTGCAGATTTTTGGCTTTTTGCAGAAATTTTGAAGGTAAGTATTGCTGCTGGAATCGTTCATGATGAAATTATATTTTCCTTTGTCAGATTTTTTGACTTTCACGATTATAGCTTTGTAACTGGCACTTTAAAAGTTTTCAACAAGCGTCTGACTTAACAGGTGGTATTTAATATTGTGTTATGCAATATCCGGTACAACATAATGATGGACTGTGCAAGCGCACAATCTTTTTAATTTCTGTTATCTGCAATCTATTACTGAAGTTATTAACAATGGAGGGGGCTTGTCAAAAGTACTTAAATTTAAGGCAATATTGCTCTCGCATTTTTTATTATATCCCAAAGGAAAAATATAACCTAAGTATGGGTTATAAATCAATTCCTCTCAACATTCATTCTGCCTGTGGCCCGTAGGGTATTTTAAATATGTTACATAGAATGTAACGTTCATAATTAATCGATTAATTTAAAATATTGCATTTATTCCATAATGTTGTCATTATGCTCCATTTACCTTACATTTTAAAAGCATTTCCCTTGTAATTCCTTCACGCATCGTAGGTGGGTTCAGAAGTAGGCTACCGCCATACCGCCCATGGTTGGAATTAAAGCTCTTAGGGGCGTTTTCTGATACTACTCATAAAGATTTAAGTTCCACATAAATTCTTATATGACAGTTTATGCCATTCAAAAAGTACCCCATAATAATTTAAGTAGAACTTAAATCGTTATGAGTCGTATCAGCAAATGGCTCTTAGTCGGCTAGCACATTGAGGCAACAAGCAATAAGCAAGTGGCAATAGGTAACAAGCAATATTATTGCTCACAGTCATTTTACTTTGAATTAAATAAGAGGTCTCACATCAAAGCAACTAAATATAGCTCCAACGAAAAATTTTGCTGTTTGAGGCAATAATTATCGCTAGCGATACACAGCGCATGTTGAAAAGCAACACATATTGGTTCCTAGTGTAGCAATATTTGTCATTATTCACACATTTGCGCATACTACGTTCTATAAAGTTTTGGAAAATATGTCGGACGATCATGTTTTCAACAAAATATTAGGCAATACTGTTGCTTTGATGTGAGAATAGGTTAAAATAAAATTGTGTATTTGCTTATTGAGACTTGCTAGTTGCTTATTGCTTGTCCAGCGAATTCTTCATCATAATCCCCCTCCGTATATAATCCTCTTGGGAAGAAATTTTATCCTTGCATGGATTACTTACCAGTACATTATAAAAATGCTGCTTTCTAAGCCTATTTAAAATCATTCACTGCTCCTCTTAACCTGTTTCGTATTCTTCTCTGGGAACACCGCTCATCTCGCTCTTTCTTCTGCTTTCAATAATAGAGTATTTTATCCATTATTGTATTAAACATTTTATTTTTAAATCACATTTAAATGAAACTTTATTTGCCTTGACAAATAGTTTGACAGTGAAACTACCTTTTCCAAAAACATGTCGATTAGAAGACGTTTCCGGCAGATTCTTCGATAGCAGTAGAAGGTGAAAGGGAATCGAATAGATGAAGTGAAACTCAATTCCGACGGATTGCACGATAGGCGGTCAGAGCAAATTTTAACTGCAACATCAGTAACAAAAACAAAAGACTACAATAAAAGGTTTTTCATATGTATCTGTTACCGAAACAGAAAAGTGTATTGTGTTTGAGTTTGACATCACATATACGTATTTACAAAAAAAAACCATATCCGTGATTGTCAGATAAAATGTGAAGCCATGCTTTAATGATTCCCCTTAATTTTTAATGGGGATATAGTCGAACCGAGATGAAATTAAATGAATTGAGTGCAACAGTAACGACATATTTGTAAATCAACACTTTGATTAGAAGTACTAGTAGACTTCTTTACAGCAGTTTTTGATTATAAAAACAATGATCGACAAATCATGATAAATTGCTGTAAATTTTTTTATTAAAAAGTAGGTAGGTACTAAAGGTTAAATTCTGACACTTGTGTCATTTTTGAATTTAATTTTCTAGAAAATAATTGCTTATACAATGCTACTTCTAATTTATGCTTGGAAATGTTTATTTATATTAAAGAAGTTAAACACTTTTATTATTAGATAACTTTATTTGAATACAAATTATGTGAAATTTTGTTATATAGGAAATAATAAGATATTTCCTCCTTACATTCAAAATGGGCAAAATCCATTAAAAGTAGCTACTAAGACGAACTTCATTAGACTTTACAGACTTTAAGAATAAATAAATGAATTGTTAAATTTCTGCTTCAATTCAATCTTAATTATTATATAGAAATCATTGCTAAAAAATAGAAAAAAATGTGTCAACAATTCTAAGGTTACATCTGGATCAGGCCTTATTTGGTATTTGCGTTATGACTTTTAGATTTGGATGGTTGCCTTTCAATAGGTTTGACCTCTATAAAGTGAATATTTCCCCGACTCGTTTTTCCTGTCCGGTCAAACAATTTAGATAAATTTTTAATCATCGATCTGTCACCGCTACCAGGCGCTTCATTTTCACCACAAAAGCACGATAAGAGTGTGTTGATAACTATCTGAAAAGGAAATTGATTACATTTTGGAATTTTGTTCGTCTACTGAAATTAAAAAAATCTCACTTCATACAACGAGAGAACAATGTGTGCAATGAAGAACGCAATTATTGTACTCAATAGAACAGGAGCCATGTAGAATAACACGTCTTCCTTATCCTTTAGTAGTAAAATAGCAACAATACAAGTGACAGTAGCTACAAAAAGTTTTGCTAGAAAAAAAACAAAATTAGCAACCATATTGATTGCCTCAACTTCCATGGTAGTCGCTCGGATTCTGTTCCGCGCCTGAAAATGATTAAATTGAATATCTGCCAGCGTCATTTCATTTTTCTTACAATTACACCAGCCGGGAAGAAATCAACTGCCTCCATTGCTACCACGGGATAGGCATTGCCACTTTGCACTCCTAACCATTTCTCGATCGCGCCAATTATACTTTTGCGACGATTGGAATAAGATGGAACATTGTTTTTGTTTAACCTATAGTGTATATTGAATAATTATTTCTATGCATTTTAAGACAATTACAATATTCCTTACATTCTGCACAGATAGGTTACAATCAATCTCGGAACCTTAAAGAGTGCTATAGCAATCGATCCCTTCGCCACGGTGCCCAAATGGTACCTGAGTAAAGACGCAGTAACATGCCGTATTGGTGAATGAATCGATTTGCCGAAGGACCAATATGCGACAGCTGCACCTAAAGTGAATTCTTCACATGCGAATATGAACTCGATAGTCCAAAGGACACCCAGGATATACACATAGAATGAATGATGAATAAAGGTCACATCAGTGTATTCCAACTGCTGAAATGCTGTCGAAAGAAGATCAATAGTATTTATTTGAGACCAAGGACCTTGCAAAAAAAAGGCCGGTATGTACTTACATTTAAACTTGTTAGCGTACTTGGTATTATGGTCGTCAGTCATTGCTTTCACTTCTAAGTAACTCGATGTCGTTATGCATAACATGGTATAAGTCGAAAACGAAAAGTATATGAAAAATACCAGCAAAGAAATCAATGGAATTTTCATTAGCCCTGGCAACTTGACCAGACAGCTACCTGCTTCCTTAAAAAGCAGTGTGAGTCTTTTTAATTGTCTTCGCATAAGGATGATGATGATGAACAGAACCACCTGAAAGTAAAGGGTCCAGTAAAAAAGGTTTATAAACACAAAATATATCTAAAATGTTATATATATTTAAGGGGTGGGAAAACATTTTCAAGGCAGCAAAACGATGAAAAAATACGAGAACGGGTTTTGGAAAAATTTACAAGACCTATAACTGACCAAATCTTTATAACATAGCAACCATTGTCTATTATGTTTATGTTAATTGATCTCCATTCAATTGATCAAATTTAATATACTACGAGAGTATTCTCCGGTTTGGCTTTGTCCCGCTTGAGGCATTTCTTCATGCAGACATGAAAGGGTTAATCCAAAATAAAGATGGTGTGCCAGTATTGTACTACAGGTACGCGACTCGTCCGCGTACGCCGCCAATGTTCAGGAGCTCCTTCGTTTTAATACCGCAGCGGATAGGGACACTGTCGATACCGGAAAGCAGTTCATCGAGTTTTTGTGGCTTAAGGAAGAGGTGAGGGCAGACACGCTCCCCCAGACCGGCGCGTTATCAGGTAGCATCCTCCTCAGCTTTAAGGTAGTTTGGCTTCGCTTGAGTCTCGGTCTTCAAAAATTGAAGAAGGTAGTTAAATCTTGCACATTTTGCTGAATATCGCTACAAGGAACATGTTTAGTTCTCAGAAATGATCTCTTTTTATGATAAGTAGTGTATGTATTAATAAAATATAAAATAATAAAATAAAAAGTAGTAATAAAATCATTATATAACCCATAGGTGTTAATTAAACTTACCGTTG
The DNA here is from genome assembly GCA_949372485.1 of Cheilosia soror. Classification (NCBI taxonomy): domain Eukaryota; kingdom Metazoa; phylum Arthropoda; class Insecta; order Diptera; family Syrphidae; genus Cheilosia; species Cheilosia soror. Next base: position 19,374,659 of record OX443561.1, read on the forward strand.
CAGCTGCGGTAAAAACTACTGCTATGTAAAGAACGTCTTTATTTATGCGAAAATCCTTTAACCAATAATACCAAATTTCAACATCGTCATCATATAAGTAAAACTCATCTTCTCGTTCCATAGTGCCAAAATCATGTTTATAACTTTGATCAACAGGTACATTGCGATAGACCAACCACAAAAGAGCAAAAAGCCCAATATTTGCTGTGATTGCAAGAAAACAGATCAGCCATGAAATGATTTTCGTCAGGCAGTGGATCGTAACTAATAAAACGATGGAAATAACTGAAATACATATTTTTTAAATAAAATATTTGTTATAAAGCATATTTAGTCGTGGGCATGATGGAATAAGTATAAGGTGGTCTCGTCGGCAAAAAGTAGTCCCTTAACTATACTAGTAATAAGTGCGTGTGAATGGGTTCAGCGTAGTAAGTGTAAGTGAAACGACAATAGAGTGTGCAGAGAGAGTATTCTGTTCATGAGTATGTTGATTGTTGATTAACTTTTAAGTGGAGTGGAATTGGTTTGAAGTTGCCTATTATAATAAAAAAAAAATTTTTTTTTGCACAAGGGTTGACGTTTTGCAAACAAATTCGTCCGCACACAACCTTTCGCTTCAATCAGCAAACGCTCACTGAACGTTAAGGGACCAAAAAACGAACGATTCGGCAGCCGACGAGACCACCTTATATTATTCCATCATGGTCGTGGGTATAATATGGGTCAGTAATTGAAATTTTATAAACAATCACACTTAAAGCAACTATCTATAGAGTCCAGAAAACCATGCGAAATGCGATTCGCATTCGAGTTCGGTTAGAGTTCTCCAAAGCAAGAAAGAGATTTTCGCCTGTCGCGAATACATCTGATAATGGTAGGAGTTTTTTTGTAAAATATGAACGTTACGTGTTTTAGATGTGTTTTATTTTAAATTAAGTCACTCTCATCGCAAAATAAAATAGAACATACCCTTTCAACTGCAACTCTTTATTCAGTAACAACAAAATACAAACTGTCAAACAAAAAATGCCCATGAAATTAAATTATTTTATTTGATTTTTTTCGTATTTCGATGAGTCTGTGATATTTTTATTATGCACAAGTGTTCTATTCACATTGTTATAATTATCAGACTTGATTTACCGTCTTTGATCACTGTTAATCACCCCTATCGTGGAATCCGTCGGAATTGAGTTTGACTTCACCTATTCGATTCCCTTTCACCTTCTACTGCTATCGTGGAATCCGCCGGAAAAGTTTCCTTATCGACACGTTTTTGGGAAAGGTAGTTTCACTGTCAAACGGCTGCCTTTCATTTGTGAACACAAATCCGTGTAGCTGCATTCGTCGGAGGTTATGAAAAGTTTGTTTCAAAAGTGATTTAAATAAAAACCAGTGTTTATTATGTAATAATGTATGCGATAACTCTATTCTTGTAAAAAATAAGAGGAATAACGAAATGAGCGATGTTCTCAGAAAAGAATACGAGACAGGCTGAAATGAGCAATGAGTGGTTTCTCGGAACTTCCAGACGAAATGTGTTTTTAGAATGTTTATTTTTTGATTTTAATAAAGTTCAATCTGTGCATAGATTTATTACAAATGTTGGGCTTAATGAAGCAGCTGTTTTGTATGTAAATTTTTTATATTAAAATGCTCACGACATGCAGCAAGCAAGAAAACCTATGAAATCCGCAATGAATTTGATGCGGGCAAGAAATGTCATTTTGTTCGGGAAAAATTCGATTTGAACGTTTTCAACGATACAGTGAAACTCATTCACATTACCCACACGGGGAACTGTTCACTTTGCGGATTTGACGATACCAAAATCTTTTTTTCCGTGAATGATTCCCCCCGGCGGATTCCACGATAGGGGTGATTGAATAAAATGTATACCGCAAAAATACTGGGGTCAGATTCAGATCACAACAGGGCTATCGGCAATTCCAGGGGGAAAAAATTCCCCCCGAACAATTTTTGTTCCCTGTAAAATATTCCTCCTATCGTTAATCTCCATCGGAATTTATTCACAGCAATTGCTAGTGGAGGAAAAAATTCAACAGGAAAAAAATGAAGGGACATTAAACAGAACAACTTTAAGAGATACACCCAATCCCTTGAAGCTGTGGTAAGTAGAAGTTTAATAGCGTTGCAATATAGTTATTCACATTCGATATTTATTAGATTTCAGCAGTACTGAGGTTCAAATAAACCAATGTTTAAATATTTGCTGGATTATCTCTCGGACAATATCTCAACAACCAAAAAAACATTCGCCAATCTTTCCATCGTTCGTCAAGCTAAGTGGTTACCGGACAGGAGTCCAATCATGAGATTAAATTAGCACAGTCGGCATTCGCAGAAGTCATTTCTAATGTTATTTAAGATTATACACTGAGTACACCAATCCTATGCCACTTTTATTTTCTTTGTTAAAATCAAACAAAGTAAAACCAGTAAGACAATTATCTTCGATTATGCCGAAGCTCAAATACCCGGTACTATATTATTGTAAAAATAAAAAAAATATTTAAGTATTAAAAAATTATATATTTGTATGGGAGGTATGGGTAATTTTAATTCGACCAAGCTCATTTTTTGTCAAAAATTTTTAAATATTATTAAAACAATATGTGCAAAGTTTAAACTTGCTATCTTTATTGTAGCTATTTAAATTTATTTTTTTACATCAAAAAGCTATATAAATCCGATATTTTTGTATGGGAGGTAGTAGTAGTTTTCATCCGATCTTGCTCATCTTCGAACTTAGCCTCAGTTTGGTGGATAAAAGCTTACGTACCAAATTTCAAGTCGATAGCTCTTAAATTACGGGCATAATCGTGCAGACGGACAGACGGACAGACAGACGGACATCGCTAGATCAACTAAGAAAGTGATGCTGATCAATAATATATATAGTTTGTCATACCTACAACGCCTCCTTATGTGCGTTACAAATGGAATGTCAAAGTGAATATACCCTCGCCACAGTGTGGTACCGGGTATAAAAATGCAACTGACTTTAAATTTATTCCTATAGAAATAGGGGGAATTCAATCAAATTCCGGCAGAATTTTTGTTTACAATCAGCCTTATCGCGAAAAAAATTTCCCCGGAAATATTTCCCATTTTGGGAAAGTTGATATCGTGAATCAACTTCGAAAAGGGGAAAAAATGTTCCCCTCAAAAAGGAGCTATCGTGAATAAATTTTATGGGGAACTTTTTCATTATTTCAGCTCGAATTTTTCCGCAGGTGGTTTGTTGGGGAATAACGGAAAAAAATGTAAGCATTTGTTTATATTCTGAAAAAAAAAATATATATATATTGTATTTATGAAAAAGTAATTATTTTTCTAAGGTCTAATGCAACAAATAAAAGACAGCTGGAGATCCTTGTGAGTTTGATGGAAAAATATCCAGATATTGCCACAGGATACTCTAAAAGGAGCAAAGATGAAGCTCAAAACATTTGGAAAACGATCGAAAATGAGTTAAACAGTATCGGACCACCATCAAAATCTGCATTTGAATGGAAAAGGGTACATTTTTGTTAATTCGTTATTTTTCACGATAATAATATTAATAACTAAATTTTTCAACGCAATGATTAAGCGACCTACAGTTTTCAATTTTATTTGTTTCAGGTGTGGAGTGATAAGAAGAAATACATAAAAAAGAAAATGTCGGAAAACTTGAAATCAAAAAACTCCACTGGTGGCGGCCCTAGCAGAGAATACAAGTTTACAGATTTGGAGGAGACTATCATAAAAATATGTGCAATGAGTGAGTGTGTGGAAGGTCATTGCGATTCTCTTCGTTTTGGATTGCCTTCCTGCTCTAAAAAACGAAAACTTTCTTCACATTTCGAGGAAGTAAAGGAAAACACCCCTCAGAACGAGGAAGAGCCCAATGAACTAGACGCAGTTTTTCGAGCGTTAATTGACACAGAGGACACACCATGCAACCTTTCAAATAATGCAGTGGATAATGTCGTCAGTGATAAAACACCACCACAAAGCAAGCAAAAAAGCGGAACAGTAACAAGAAATTCACTCGATTTTCTAGAAAAAGAAACTCACCTTCAAGAAAAACTTGTTGAACAAATTGGTGAAGCTGTGTCATTAATGAAGAACCATCAAAATGAAATTCAAGCTAGTGCCAAAAAAATATATCGGTCAATTGATCGACTTTACGACCAACAAAAAGAAGTTTTAAAAGAAACCATGCGTCACAACATTGAGATGGAAAAGCTGAGAAAATATGAAATCGAACAAAAGTTGGAGCTGAAAACGAAACTTCTAGAAATAGAAGTAGCAAAACTTGAGAAGTATTAACTTAACTGCGATACTAACTTTAACCTAAACTGAAATTTAACACTTAATTTAACAATTTATTTCGGGGGAAACTTTTTCCCGTTTTCGAAATTCATTGCCGATACCTATTTTTGAAAAATGGGAAATGTTTCGGGGGGAATTTTGTTCACGATAGCCCTGATTCCATCGGAAATATATTCTTGATAGCTATTTTTCCGACGGATTTTTTTTCCCTTTCGAAAATTATTCACGATACCTATTTTGTGAAAAAGGGAAACATTTCGAGGGCAATATTATTCCCGATAGGGGTGATCTGTGGCAATAAACAGAGACTGCTATTGTCGAAAGGATGTCGATCATTTTGATTTTACGGATCTGGTCCCTGTTTTTCCAAATCGATTTACTTACTGCTTTTTTTTTGCATAATAGCTAGCTGTTTTTTGTTTGAAAAATGATACGAACGTTATTCTATTTCAATTCGGTGGGAGCGAGAGCACTGATAAACTTTCGATTCACTTTCGATTTTAATTCGATCTTTCAATTCGCTTATTATTCTTATTGGATACTTACCAAGTGAAAACGCGCTCAGGACACTGATGTAATGCCATGTCAGGTATACGTAAATGAAAAATGACTGCGGAACACTCGCGTAATTCAAATGCGAATACAAATCTTTGCTATTAGATATGCATCTATTTTTGAGAGGAACACTAAAAAATATTTACTTAGTTAATTGCAATATTTTAATTATGTATCAAAAAAAACCTTTTCTTATAGGGGCTAGCTGGACATGGTCCCAGTCTATGCATAAACCCATGCTGCCACTTTTCCTTGAGAATGCCCATTTCAAAGTCGTATCGACAGAAATGAATTTGCAGTTGTTTCGATTGAATTAATAAATCGAATCCGAAACGTATCCTTTTTGGAGAACATTTTTCAATGCAAATTTTAACTGCATTGGATAGGTCGTGATCAGCAAAAAATGTAACATACGGTTTAGTTGATGTGTCTGTACCGGAAAGGGAAAAATTCTCATGCCGTGCATTCAACTTGACACCACATATATTCCCAAAAGAATCATAGCCATTTATAATTGGCAAATAGTTTCCATATAAAATAGCGGATGCTGTGATCCCTATCTGAAAATAATGTGTAGACTGTTATTCGAAATAATTTCATCAATGAATGGTTTAACATCGTGCCACGAATCCATTTCTGGTTAGGTATGATATTCAATTCCAACGTAATCGTTCCGAATAAAGTATAGAGAAAATAGTACTGGAAAAAAAAACTTACTAAGATGACCAAAAAAGTGACGAACAAGCAAAGCCAAGAAGTATCAGTGCACATTTTAGAGTTCTTCGGGTAATTTACGTAGAGAGATACCATCGTTCAACAATATGTTTAAATATCTCACTTTATTTACTTCCTTTACTTTCTGGAGCTAATATGCGCTAGTTGTTGTATTATGGTCTAAGGATTGAGGTCTATTGATGACCTAAGCCCATTATAGCCAACGTACTTACTTATCTTTTATCCTTTTTCATTATACGAAATTGGGTTTCAATTTTTAATATTAAACTGCATTCAACCATTGGGTATTCGTACCTATACGCACACATACATTTCATCCTTCTGATGAAAAAATAATTAAAATTGTAATTAAATTGATATACCTATACTATATCAACAATATACATAATTATGGCGTAATTAAAACCCTGACAAGTGAGCTTGTTGTTTCCTATGATATCGTATGCTATACCGAACCATTTCTTCATTTGACATCACCGCCAGCCAAGCTTATCCGTCGGTCGATGGGAGATTACTTTGGCCAACTTCCATTTTCGTCAAAGTTAGTAGGAACACTGCCGTACCTGGCCGTACCTGGCCATACCAGTGCTAAAATACCTATCACAAAAATCTTCTTTGGAAAAGTGCTTCTAGATGTTAAATACCTTTTTGTTAAATTTTTAAAAAGTTTAAGACATTCTTGAGAATATCAGTCATACGCTCCCATACACATGACTAGGCACACGATTTTTTTAATCATTTTATGATGTACCTAGTGCTTCTGTTTCTCACTCTTAATTATCGGTATTTACTTTGTGTTTTTAGGCAATTTTTAGGAATGAAACTAAATTCTGAAAATTGCACCGTTATATGTTATTTTGGTTCGTGACCATGCAAAAAAAGTTCACATCAATAGGGACAGAGGCAATTACTTTGGATCAATTTATTGAAGCTGAAGGTATTTTTATTTTTACTGAGTGGGGACACGCGGAGTAACAACGATTCTTGCTAGTTGAGAAATTTCAGTCTATGAGTTATTGTTTATTTTTATTTTGCATATATTTTAGTCGTTTTTCAATCAAATGGATCGAGGAAAAGTTTAAACATCAAGGCCCAGATCACAAACCAGTAAGAATAGACCGTCGACTCCTCCCACATAACGGACTTTGCCTACAAGCTGCCGGCGGGCCCAGGATTTTTCATGTATTGGTGCTGTACAAAATCAAAGGAGCGCCATTAACACACGCATACTTGAAAAATCCTAGGCCCATGGTATAGCATGGAATATCATTGCCGCCATTAATTTTGACATTTACAAGTACTCACAGACAGGGAAATTTTTTCCGGGGGGAATCGGGTAGGTGTACGGGAAGTCGGCGGTCTATTCTTACTGGTTTGTGGCCCAGATTACGTAAAATAAAAACGATCGAACGACGTCGTTTCGATACTAGCAGTCTCTGTCTATTGTCACAGATATGATAGAGACAGCTTTAGTGAAAACGATGTCGTTCGATCGTTTTTATTTATTTTACACGATGATAATAGATTTACAACTGGAGTGTAGTTAGTGGTTAGTCTCACTCTCACCTATAGAGGATATTGCCGAACAAATTAGAAGAGGCAAGTCAGTGCCAGTGATTTGGAATTTTCCTAAAAATATAAGTGCAACTATGGAAACAACATGAAGGGAGTACTAAAACAGTTACTACATTTTCTCAAAATAGACGGATTGTTAGAGGATTGTTCCGCCGCAAATCGGATCAAATTTGGGAATCACTGCTAGAGCTGACACCGTAAGACAAGTAATTCGGAGAACTGGGTATCTAAGAAGATTAATATTTAATACGAAAATACTTTAATTATTTTTTTACACAAATTTTTTGAAAGCAGAAGACGTCTTGAGAAGGGAGAAGAGCTTGAAACGATGGTGTAGAACTTCTTCGTTGACCACGAATCTGTCCGTAAGATTTTAGTATGAACGAATCTATGCAAGAAATCAGTATCAACACTCTAAAATAGGCTTCAGTAGTTCACTGAAATTCTTAGAGCTCTAAATTCAACTTAAAATAAGTCCTCGGCAAGTTGGGATGCGGATTAAAAAGCCTCTCTGAAAAAATCTTCGGCATTTTCTCTGATGTTCTTAGAGAATTCAGAGCTTCTTTTGTGCAGTCGATTGCAGAAACGAAATCTAAGGATTTGTTCTGTAAGAAAACTGATATGGGCAGCGTTAGACTGAATAGTTTTTCGCATATACAATGAGGCTTACTATAGGAAATCACTTTTTTTGACCGCTGCCAAAAGTGTTGATGTTGATGCTTTCGAAGACATCGCCCCCGTTCTGCTCGTTATTTGAAGAGCTCTATAAAGGAAATAATATTGTGATGCCTAACAATTAAACTTGTTTCGCAAAGGCGTAGAAGTTGATATTTTCGGCTCTCTGGTGCGTGTGTTTGATGTTTTTGAAAGTTATATTTCCATTTGAATGATTGCGGAAGAAATTACATATTTCACTAACTACACCAAGGCCATTGCGAATTGCAGGAGTTGACAAGGCATTAGACAGAACCAGGTTCAAGCGATGGCTTGCACAGTACCTAGCGTTTTGAAAATATTCATCGATTGTTGTCACGAAAAGTATACGAGTCTGGTAGACAATTTTGAGATGTTAAGTCATTAACAGCAGCAGCATTTTGCAACGTTTTGTTATTGATCCTTCTTTCCAGTTATTGTCCCTATTCAAATGTGGCAAGAGAAAACGCACCGTACTACGACGGGGGCCATGAGTATTATCCACTAGCATACCAGTCTTACTAACTTTTTGAACAAACTTGCGTTGGGTGCTTCATTTTAGCCAAAACTTCTTTTGAAATAACCCACCGCACCGTTTGGGAAATGTAACATCCCCTGGAAAGAAGGAGAATCTGTTTTGTTCGTGTTGATATAAGGAATGCTTTATTTTACTTTGTCTTATATTCAACATCTAGATCTGCTGCAGTCTGCACAGATGGCATTTGTAAATCGACCCTTAATTCTTCAATTCGATTCATATTTTCTTTATTTTACCATCAACAGGAAAATAATAAGAAACTAAAATTTATGTCAACTGCTTTATTAGAACTTTTAGCAGAAAATAAAATAAAATAATACAATTTAAAAAAAATTCCAACAACATTTTTTTCCTATTCTGTGTTGTAATTTTTTTAACTCTTAAATTAAATCGTCATACCTACGACAATTGTGTTACAAAGTAGATAATTAAATCGTATCCTTTTACAAAATGTGAAAGCCCAATCTATGTTTGAGATTGAGAAAATTTCGATACACTATTTGATTTAACAAGTGTAGACTTTTCATTAAGTATATTTAAAATAAAAAAATTACTGTAAATATGATACCATTCTCATATGGACTACAAAATCCGTTGTTCCGCTTATGGCTGTCTGTTAATAGTCCGAATCTTAATAACTTGAATGGGACCCCGTTGTACTCCTTCTTGTTTGTTGCTGAAAAGTGCAGCTATATTGCTTTCAACCCACCGCCCTCCTCTGCCGTTAATGTTGCGGTCCTCACAAACGCATACAAACAGTGTATCTATTATCATCTAAAAAAAGTACTTAATTTGTACAGTCTTAATCAAATTCGAAAAAAAACTCACTTCAAACAGCGAAATGACAACATGTGCAATATAGAATGCGAAAACGGTGCTCAACAGAACTGGAGCCATGTAGAACATCAATTGCTTATCTGCTTTAAGTGACAAAAATCCAACAAGGCAAGTAAGACTTGCCACAAACAGTTTGGCTAAAAACAAGACGAAATTCGTGGTTTTATTGATGGCCCAAACTTGCTCAGCGTCCGTTGTCATCTTCTTCCATGCCTAAAATACGAAATGAATCTATTAAAAAATATGAAATAATACACTTTCCTTACAACTTTTCCAGCTGGGCAGAAATCCATTGTTTTCATTGCCACCACTGCGTATGCATTGTGATGTAGGCTTCCAATCCATTCGAATCTATTCTTGCAATCTTTGAAGCAGAAATAACCTGTGCTCTCAGCGGCTTTTAATCTAAAAATATTCATTTATCATTAGTTTGCAAGTATTACCACTTTCGGCTTTTAGCTCACATTGCGAATAGATAAGTCACAATTAATCGGGGAATCCGAAAGAGTGTGATAAAAAACGAGCCCATTGCCACTGTACCCAAATGATATTTGAATAATATCCCTATGGCATGCTTTGTAGGTGAACTGATCGATCTTTTAAAGTACCAATGGGCGACGGCGGCATCCAGAGAAAACTGCTCACATGCAAATATAAACTCAGTTGTCCATATGAAGCCTACGATACATATCCACAGTAAGCTCTGTATCGACTTTGCGTCTACGAATTCTACACCCTCAAATGCTAAATGAGAAAGACGATATTGAAGTTTTAGAATAAACCAATAACAATACATAGTTTAAGCGTGGTAGAAGACAAATTATTTAGCCACAGAATAATCGGCCCTATCATGGTATCCGTTCCAAAAGAAAAATTCTCCGATTTTGTACGAATCGGAGAATTTTGCTTCATGGTAATCGTTCCGATAAGCTGTTCGGAACATTTCTCCGACAATACGTAACGCACACCGGCAGTCTACGTTTCAGTGCGATGGGTTGCGTTTTTTGCACCTGGTTTTGACAGCCACACGTCAATTTTTCTCCGATTGTCTCCGACATCTGTTCATCGCGGAAATATTTTAGTGAATAAAATGCGTTGATGCATGATCGGAAAACGGATACTTTGAACGCAAATTTAGTATCCGACTGGATTTGCGTTGCGGAGAAAAGTACTCTCCGAACGGATACCATGATAGGGCCGAATATTGCAAGAATCGATCTTTTTTCAATATTACCCATTTTTTTGACTTTTGAGCGATGAGGAGCTTAGAGTATCAGCACTCACCACATCATCGCCAAAGATCTGCTTATTGACCGGAGCAGAGGCAGGACATTAACAAAGGAAATACATATATAGTCACTCTCTTCACAAGCGTCGCAGACTGTGGTATCACTCAGGCCTACTACAACTACACTAAGATGCTTAGCAAAAGCAAATGTGTGCAAGACTAAGAAAAGAACGCCAATAAGTTGTCTACAGTCTTTTCTGCTGAGAGACAGCAGGAATGCCGCAGACTTCTTACTGACTTTCCTGGAGAGCCTTTTCATATACTTATAATTGTGTTCGTTAGAAACCCAGTTGTCAATGGAGGCCCTGTACGAGGACGTCAGGAAGACCCAGGTTTTGGTTTCGAGAATTTATCGTCCTTATGCGAAGCTTGACTGTCGCTACATATACTCCCGCAGACATTAGGATATCGTAGATATCAGGAATGCTCTGGCTAAAGCCAGTCCTGATCGCAAGGAAAGTTGACTCTAAATTTTCACAACAGTCAAAGTTCCGGTGTCATTGCATCAGACGACATAAGGAAATATCAGGCGGATTAACCTGTTTATACTTACATCTAAAATCGTCGTTAAAAATACTACCCCATTCATCAGAACTTGCTTCATTTATAAGTTGGTAAATGTTTGTATATGTCGCGGTTGTCGTGCACAACATAACGTAACTCCAAATCAAAAGGAACGCAGCAAGTCCAATTAAGGCTATCGTTGGAATCATCAAAAGTTCAGTGAGTTTTGTCAAGCAATCTGCAGCTTCCTCAAAAATAATAGCTGTTCTATAAAATGTCCTTCCAAACAAAACTGTAACAATTATCAGCAATGCCTAAAATAAAGATCACGAGAAATTAATCTGTTACATAATTGTGGCATAAATTTACCGTTATAACTGAGCTTACTACTGCCAAGTTGTAAATAGTTTTCTTATTTAAAAGATTATCCTCGAATACATAATAAAATACATTTTCATCGCTATCTATAGTATCTTTAACGTAGTATTTAAAATTACAAGAGTGCCATAACTCAGCACAAAGCCCTGCATTTGTCATGATAACAAGGACACATATAAGCCAGGGGACTATTTTCGACAGCCATCGCATTATGACTACCAAAATTAAAGACACAACTGCGAAAATTCAATAATTATAATAAGTTTATCAGTAAACATATCACATATGTTACATATCTTATAAAGGGTGGGCCAAATACAAGTTTCTTTTTAAAAATGAAATAAAATGAACAAAATTAATTTTTTTCATGCATTATGGCTTTGTTAGTAAGAGCAAATATTCCCATTAATTATGGAATACAACGTTGTTCAAGTGCCTGCCTCGGCTGGCTTCGCAGAAGCGCATTTTGTCAATCCATTTTTCAAAGACCTTGTAGATGATTTCGGACTGTAGCTCACGGATTGCTTGGGTGATATTGGCCTGAAGTGCTTGAATCGTTTCCGGATTGTTGGCATAACATCGGTCCTTCATTGTTGTTCCCCACAAAAAAAGCCCAAAGGGGTAAAATAGCAGTTCCGAAGCGGCCAATTGACATCGTCTATAACCTAGTATTTAAAAAGAAACCACTAGATGACCCACTCGTACTTACCCAGTGCAAACCCACTTAATGCGACAATGTAATACCATGCTAAGTAAATATGCATAAAGAATAATTGAGCAAATCCCCTGCCAGTATCTAAAGCTGAATAATTTTTCTTTGCATCATCAAATTTGTGTTTATAAGTCGGAACACATCTACGTCTAATAGGCTCACTAAAATGTACCACAATTTATTCCAGTAAACGTGTGTTAAAATTTTTAAAGTATACCTCATCTGCACGACCAATGTGGGACACGGCCCCTGCCTATGGGTGTACGTATACATCGATCCATCATTCAATTTTGTAATTGGAAAGTCGTATCGACAGTACTGAACATTTGTTAAATTCCATTCTTCAAATATATCATACTCGCTATAGCAATCAACATCGACACAATGTTCTACGCAAATTCGCACACTATAATTCTTTTCCATGTTCCAACTGTTAAAGAATAGCACATACGGTTTCTCAGAAGTATCTGCGCCGGAAAGGGAAAAGTTCTCATAACGTTTGTTATGTTTGATGCCGCAAATATTTCCAAAAGTGTCATAGCCATTGATGATGGCAAGGTAGTTTCCATAAATGATTGAAATTACAGCGATCACAATCTGTAAAACAATATTGGTTTGGCTTATGAAGAAAAACGGCAACAGAACAGAAAAGAATAGCCCAATAATAGAAAAGTGTGTTGCATTAAACAGCGGGTCTTCTTCTTGAAATCTTAAAGTCAAATACCTAACAAAACAGCATAACATCAATAATACATTTTAGAAAAAATTCTACCGAAAACGAAACTTTTAAAAGCGACCTAGAAACGGTTGTTACGAACTGTCAAATTTACATAAACTGTAAGTTCCTTTACTTTTGTCCTAAAAGCGACCACAACTCAATACATAGTTCACAAATTGAAGTAGTAAAAAAGTCTTTAAAATGTCGGATATCGCTATTCGCTAATTTATTAACAATTCGGGTATTCATGCAACGTCGTAAACGTAGTAAACTTGGTAACTTTACGACGTGGTTAATGAACTGTCAAAATTTGTATGGAAAATCATTGACCACAAGATGGTAAACTACGGAAATTTGGGAAGAAAATCGACGACGTCGTGTGTGATATTTCACACTTGAAAGGCGCGAAATCAGAAAAAAATACTTTGTAGGCATTTATAATACTTTTGGTGCATTTATAAATAGAAATTGCACATTTTACTATTCCAAGTGTAGGATAATTAATTAATCCATCAAATTGTATTAAGAAGACAAGTTTTAAAATAGTTCAAACAACGAAATTTTCACACATTTTTACATATTTACAAACGCATGTGTAATATTTACAAATTTGCATTGGTACATAATAAAGGGTGGTTAAATTTTAAGGCCCGATGTTGAATGTGAACCACATCTAAACGTCAAGTTTTTTTCTGCATTTCATTTGACATTTCTCAATTTCAGACTAGGTAATTCAATATGAACCATGTGTATACACAATCGAGCAACGCGTTAAAGTTATTCAGGCTTATTATGAAAATGGGAGTTCAAATCAAAATGCATATCGTGCATTTCGTGATTTTTTCGGTCAATTCAATCGTCCAAATGTGCGTATAATCGGAAAATTTGTGCAAAAATTATAGCAAACCGAATCTGTAGGAGATGTGAAAACACCAGTGCTTGCTCGTACAGCTCGTACTGCAGAAAATATTGCTGCTGTTCGCGATAGTGTGGCTGAAGGAAGAGCCGTCCACCTCAACTCGTCGTAGTGTTCGCTATCGTGAGATGATAACGAACTTTTTATGGCCCGAATTGGAAGATATGGATGTGGACGATATGTGGTTTCAATAGGACGGTGTCACTTGCAACACAGCTAACGAAACAATGGCTCTTTTGCGGGAGAAATTCAATGGCCGTGTTATTTAACGTCGTGGCGATGTTAATTGGCCGCCACGATCATGCGATTTGACACCGTTGGACTTCTTTCTTTGGGGTTATTTGAAAGAAAAGGTGTACGACGATAAGCCAGCAACATTTCAAGAGCTAAAGAATGAGATAATTCGGCACATTAACGGCATAGAACCTCAATTATGCCTCAGCGTCATCGTAAATTTGGACCATCGGATGGAGGTGTGCCGCCGAGGTCGCGGCGGCCATTTGGCCGATATTTTGTTCCATACATAATTGAACCATACCAATACTGTCATAATAAAAAGAAATGACAATAATTTCCTAAATAATTTGTGCTTTATTCAAAATTAACATCGGCCCTTAAAACTTAACCACACTTTATAATAACAAACACATTTTTTGTCCAATAAATAAAAGCATTCGTAAATATTATCACGAACGTATTTGTACATTTTACAAATCCCCTTAGTCGTATTTACCAGTGCTTCTTAGTAAATGAAACGAATGTATGTATTTGTAAAATATAATTTTTGTTTATTCGTAAATTGTACAAACTGTCACAAGTAATATTTACAAAGGCGTTCGTCGGCTGAAAAGAACAAACGATTTTGCAACAAGTAATATCCAACCATTTCGTACATATTACGAATATTTTTTTAATCTCTAATCACAATAAAATAAAATAATATAGCACAACGCAAAATAATTAAACTGTTTTCAATGTTTATGGCGTAAGTGTGTTAGTGTAACCCATGTTAAATATTTTTTTTTTTATTAATTAGGTATGATGTATTTAATTTTTCTCATTTATATATTTGATGCCCATTTAGGTTTTAGTGTATTGGTAGAGGAGTAAAAATGGGGGAAGTAGAGGGTATCTGTTCAACTAACTGATTTTAAAAATTATTTTACCGATGTCATAGTGACATCCAGATCAGTACAGATTAAATAAAGACTAAGTTGGTGTAGCGGGAAAGGTAAAGTGGTGGTAGGGAGTAACTCTGGAACTATTTGGTCGATTTTAAAACTTCGTTCAACATTGTACTCGCTACATCCTCAGCATTGTAGGATTCAAAAAGAGGAACAAAAAATATAAACAAACGTACATATAATATAATAACTCAAATAAATTTTAATCGTATTTAAAAGAAAATAATTTTTTTTTTAACTTACAATTTTTAAATAAGTACGGTTATTAAATTGGCCATTTCAATCCAATTTAAAGTTATCTATTGTTACATTCAATATTTTTTGAACTCAATCTTTGAATCTAATTTACTTACTAGCAAAATCCAAAAGATGCCGAACAAGAAAAGACATAAAACATCGGTGCAGATTTTTGGCTTTTTGCACAAATTTTGAAGGCAAGGTTTGCTGCTGGAATCGTTCATGATGAATTGATATGTTCCTTTGTCAGATTTGTTTGTCTTTCACGATTATAGTTTTGTAACTGGCACTTTAAAAGTTTTCAACAAGCGTCTGACTTAACAGGTGGTATTTAATATTGTGTTATGCAATATCCGGTACAACATAATGACTGACTGTGCAAGCGCACACTCTATTTAATTTCTGTTATCTGCAATCTTTTACTGAAGTTATTAACAATGGAGGGAACTCGTCAAAAATACTTAAATCAATATTATCTCCCAAAGGAAAATATAACCTAAGTTAAGTATGTGTTATAAATATATTCCTCTCAACTTTCATTCTGCATGTACGGACACATGTATTTTAAATATGATACATAATGTATAACGTTAATAATAATTAATAGATCAGTTTAAAATATTGGATTTATTTTATAATGTTGTCATTATGTAGTATTTACCTTGAATTTTAAAAGCATTTACCTTGCACCTTCGGTTCAAAAGTAGACCGCCATACAAAGTTGGAATTAAAGCTCTTAAATGACACATCAAGCGAATTCTTCATCAGAATCTCCCTCCGTATATAATCATCCTGGGAAGACATTTTATCCTTGCATGGTTAGGTTAGGTTAAGTTGGAGTGGTTGCCGGCAAAAGGCCCGCACGCTTATAAGGTCTGCCTTATAATGACTTCTGCAGAAGCTGTAGAGACAAAGAGGAGGACGAGTCCGTCACTCACTTTCTTTGCAGCTGCCCTGCCCTGGCCAATCTAAGAAAGGGAACTATTTTCTCAATGATCTCAGTGATCTAGGTAACACCAGCGCCGCTAGCATTCTTAGCTTCATAACAGGCAGCAAATGGTTTACATGAGTAGCCAGTAAAGAAACAGCTCCCCAAATCCCAGTGGTATGCACAATGGGCCGAATAGCGGCCTCTCATAGAGAGCCACTTTAACTAAACTAAACTAGACCATTATAAGGTCCCTTGTGATATCACATGCATCTAGGAAAAGTTTCGTGCTACTCGTTGAACCAGTTTGAGCTTCTGTTGAAGCTTAGCAGACTACAAATGTCTAGGTTTGTCAGGTCGTTTAGATTTAGATCATTGTAATAGAAGGCTCCCAAATGGAGTTTCAGTTTCTACAAAAATCTTTTGAGAATACGCCAAGCCTTGTTGCATCTTTCGACGGCACCTAGCGATCGGGATACCTAAGGTGCATGTGCTTGGTACGAAAGTTAGTGTCGTTCTGATTTTGGCAAGTTTATCAGGCTAAGAGACTACCATAAAATGTTTTGCAGATTAACACAAATTTTATACAATATTCTAAACAACAATAGGCGTATTTTTTTTGAGAATCTATAGCTATCTCACTTTTACTTTTACATGCAAAACTTTTATACTCACTTTTGGTTATACGTGCAAAATTGTTATACTAACTTTTGGTTTTGTTATACTCACTTCCCAAAAAAATACGCCAAATATTGAGTAATAAATTGTAATCTCTACAGGATTCCACCAATTAAACGAGTTGCTGGTCACATATTTTATATTTTACAAGATTAAATTAAATTAATTTTTAAAGGTCTACATCAATTAGGTATATCTTAATATCTTAATTATTAAATCACTGTTAAAAAAACAATTCTAAGGTTACAGTCCTTATTTAGTATTAACGTTATGACTTTCAATAGGCTTAACCTCTATAAAGTGAATATGACCCCGACTCGTTTTTCCTGTCCGGTCAAACAATTTAGATAAATTTGTTATCATCGATCTGTCACCGCTACCAGGAGCTTCATTTTCACCACAAAAGCATGATAAGAGTGTGTTGATCACTATCTGAAAAGGAAATTGATTACATTTTAGAATTTTGTTTGTCTACTGAAACTAAAAAAAATCTCACTTCATACAACGAGAGAACAATGTGTGCAATGAAGAACGCAATTATTGTACTTAGTAGAACAGGAGCCATGTAGAATAACACGTCTTCCTTATCCTTTAGTAGTAAAATAGCAACAATACAAGTGACAGTAGCTATAAAAAGTTTTGCTAGAAAAAAAACAAAATTAGCAACCATATAGATTGCCTCAACTTCCATGGTAGTCGCTCGGATTCTGTTCCATGCCTGAAAATTCCATTTACTTATTAAATTGAATATCTGCAAGCGTTATTTGATTTTTCTTACAATTACACCAGCCGGGAAGAAATCAACTGCCTCCATTGCTACCACGGGATAGGCATTGCCACTTTGCACTCCTAACCATTTCTCGATCGCGCCAATTATACTTTTGCGACGATTGGAATAAGATGGAACATTGTTGTTGTTTAACCTATAGTGCATGATGAAAAAATATTCCTATGCATTTTAAGACAATTACAATATTCCTTACATTCTGCACAGATAGGTTACAATCAATCTCGGAACCTTAAAGAGTGCTATAGCAATCGATCCCTTCGCCACGGTGCCCAAATGGTACCTGAGTAAAGACGCAGTAACATGCCGTATTGGTGAATGAATCGATTTGCCGAAGGACCAATATGCGACAGCTGCACCTAAAGTGAATTCTTCACATGCGAATATGAACTCGATAGTCCAAAGGACACCCAGGATATACACATAGAATGAATGATGAATAAAGGTCACATCAGTGTATTCCAACTGCTGAAATGCTGTCGAAAGAAGATCAATAGTATTTATTTGAGACCAAGGACCTTGCAAAAAAAAGGCCGGTATGTACTTACATTTAAACTTGTTAGCGTACTTGGTATTATGGTCGTCAGTCATTGGCTTCACTTCTAAGTAACTCGATGTGGTTATGCATAACATAGTATAAGTCGAAAACGAAAAGTATATGAAAAATACCGGCAAAGAAATCAATGGAATTTTCATTAGCCCTGGCAACTTGACCAGACAGCTACCTGCTTCCTTAAAAAGCAGTGTGAGCCTTGTTAATTGTCTTCGCATAACGATGATGATGATAAGCAGAACCACCTGAAAGTTAAGGGTGCAGTAAAAAAAAGGTTTATAAACACAACATATATAAAATGTTATACATATTTGAAGAGTGGGAAGACAGTATGCCGTGATAGAAGCGGTAACGGCGATTTAAGAAGTATACATGCTATCAACAAACAAACAAGCATCTGTCTCTGTCCACCGCCTAGGACAAAACGTCACTACTGATTTTCGAGGTAGTTAAGGAGTTCACCTACATCGAAGTAAATATGAACTCTACGAGACCCTAGTGGAGATCCGGCGAAGAATCACCCTAGGAAACCGTTGCAATAATGACAATAATGCTCCAGCTAAGAGGATCGTCGAAATCCAGCCTCCAGGTTCGAGAAGACAAGGAAGACCGAAACTCCGTTTTAAAGACCAAGCCATCGCGGATGCCAAAGCGCTTGGTCTGAACAACTGGAAGCAGCGTGCCCGGGATCGTAGAGGATGGAAGGCTGCAGTTTCTCAGGCAGAGACTCTACACGGGTGCGGAGTTCAATAAGTAAGTATGTAAGTTAGATTATGTGCTAAATGAACATTAAATATATTCGGCCCTGGCGAGGTATCCTTCGGAACGGATAATTCTCCGTAACGCATATTCCGTCGGAGACACAAATTCCGCAACCAATTCCTGTCGGATCATATCGGAAAAAAATTCGTATGAAACTGTCAAAAATATCAGTAAAAATGCACTTGATTGCACTGAAACGTAAAACGCTAGTGTGCGTTACATAATTGTCGAAACGATATTCTGAAAAGCTTTCCAAAAGCTTTTTCGAAGCAAAAATCCTCCAATTCGAATGAAATTGAAGACTTTTCCGTTTCTGATCCTGATAGCTGAGCCTATGTATTAATAAAATATAATATTAATCAATCAAATATGTAAATATTGTAATAATAAAAGGGGTTATTTAAACTCACCGTTGCAGCTGAAGTAAAAACTACTGCTACGTAAATAACTTCCTTATTTATGCGAAAATCCTTTAAAAAATAATACCAAATTTCAACATCGTCATAGTAAAAATCATCTTGACCACTAGTGTCATAATCATAACTTTTATCAATGGGTACATTGCGATAGATCAACCACAAAAGAGCACATAGTCCAATATTTGCTGTGATTGCAAGAAAACAGATCAGCCATGAAATGATTTTCGTCAGGCAGTGCATCGTAACTAATAAAACGATGGAAATAACTGAAAAAGATATTTTTGAAATAAGATATAAAGCATCTTAGCCGTGGTTATTTTCTTAGCAATCTGTGGGTCGGCAATTGAAATTTTATAAACAAACACACCCGATTAAAGCAACTATCTATAGAATACCAAACCATGCGATTCGCAGTCGAGTTCTCCAAAGCAAAAAAAAACATGATCACCTGTCGCGAATACATCTGATTAATGGTCGTCCTATCACACACTGATAGGAGTTTGTTTGTAAAATATAAACTGCCCTGCCCATTCTTCCAATTAAGCACACTATGTTATTATTCTTATTGGATACTTACCAAGTGAAAATGCGCTCAGGACACCGATGTAATGCCATGTCAGGTATACGTAAACGAAAAATGCCTGCGGAACACTCGCATAATTCAAATGCGAATACAACTCTTTGCTATTAGACATGCATCTATTTTTGAGAGGAACACTAAAAAAATATTTACTTAGTTTAGTTAATAGCAATTTTTAATTAGGCATCAAAACGAACCTTTTCATATAGATACTAGCTGGACATGGTCCCAGTCTATGCATAAATTCAACATCCCACCATTCCAGTAGGTATTCCATTTTAAAGTCGTATCGACAGAATTGACTTTCCACCTCTTTCGAGTATAATAATAAATCGATTCCGCGACGCATTTTTATTTCAGAACATTGCTCAATGCAAATTTTAATAGCGTTGGATAGGTCGTGGTCAGCAAAGAATGTAACATACGGTTTAGTTGATGTGTCTGTCCCGGAAAGAGAAAAATTCTCATGCCGTGCATTCAACTTGACACCACATATATTCCCAAAAGAATCATAGCCATTTATAATTGGCAAATAGTTTCCATATAAAATAGCGGATGCTGTGATCCCTATCTGAAAATAATGTGTAGACTGTTATTCGAAATAATTTCATCAATGTGTGCTTATATTGGAATTAGATGTGGTACCCATAGCTATAACAGTATAACCCATTTAATGCTTTTGATAGAACTTATTTCATATTTCCACTATTATACAACGTATGTACTTTAAAATGTTTTCAATTAAATGGAATGGTTTAAAATTGGGCCACTAATCCATTAATGTAATCGTTCCAAATATGTATAGGGAAACTATGTAGTACCGGATAAAACTAAACTCACTAAAATAATCCAAAACGTGACAAACAAGCAAAGCCAAGAAGTATCAGTGCACATTTTTGAGTTTTTCGAGTAATTTACGTAAAAAGATTCCATGGTTCAATATATCTAAATATTTCCCTTTATTTACTTCCTAGTGCTAATATGCGCTAGTTGTTGTATTATGGACAAAGAATTGAGGTCTATTGATGACCTAAGTCCATTATACACAACGTACTTAAGTATCTGTTATCCTTTTTCATTATTGGGTTTACATTTTTAATATTTAACTGCCTAACCATAGGGTATTCGTATACCTACGCATACTTCTGATGAACAAATAATTAAAATTGTAATAAAATTGATATTACTAGGTATCAACAATATACATAATTTTGGCGTAATTAAAATACTGACAAGAAACGACAATTATTCGAACAGAGTAGGTAGAAGTTTTGGGCGACTCATTTAAAATATTGCATTTATGTATCTTGAAAAATGAAAATATTGTATATTCAACTTTTCGCTAAAATGCGAACAAATTTTGGCCGGAAAACTCATTCGTCTGTTTAAAAAAAAGACTTACAGCTAGGTTCCAGAAATTGAGTGAAATGAAATCGAAAATGCAAATCGAGTGAATTCGTTTTCAGTGTTCTGCATTCCGAGCGATTTGGTAACTCCGAATTTTTTTTCGAAATCACTTTTCATGAAATTGCAAACAGCTAACATTTCCGTCATTTGGGACATCGGAAAAGTGTTTTTATTTTGGGAACTTGTTTGTTAATAAAATGTTGTTGTTCGTGTCTCGTAAAAGATTATTTTTATTATAATCTCTATATATTATAAAACAAAGTGGAAAAAAACTGTTTCCCTCTGTCGCCCGTAATTTTCAACCGATTTTGTTAATTTTTTTTTTAAATGTCGGTAATTGTGGTGATTGAGTGATAGGCTAAAGAAATTCAAAATCGGACAAAGGGGCGTGGCACCGCCCATACAAAAAAAACATTCAAAATCGTATATCTCGAAAATCACAGAATCGATTGAGGTCAAACTTACAGATAATCTTTGGTATTAGCCGAAGAGTGCTCCTGTGAAGATAAGTCAAAATCGGACAAAGGGGCGTGGCACCGCCCATACAAAAAAAACATTTAAAATCAACATTTAAAATCAAACTTCCAAATAATCTTAGGTACTGGTCGTGGAGTGTTCCTGTGAAGAAAGGTCAAAATCGGACAAAGGGGCGTGGCACCTCCCATACAACAAAAAAACATTCACAATCGTATATCTCGAAAACCACACAATCGATTGACCTCAAACTTACAAATAAACTTAGGTATTGGCGGTAGAGTGCTCCTGTGAAGATTTGTGAAAATCTGACAAAGGGGCGTGGCACCTCCCATACAACAAAAAAACATTCACAATCGTATATTTCGAAAACCACAGAATCGATTATGCTGAAACTTACAGATAATCTTAGGTATTGGGCCAATGGTGCTCCTGTGAAGATTGGTGAAAATTGGACAAAGGGGCGTGGCACCTCCAAAACAAAAAAAAAATGAAAACATTGTCGCCCGTAAATACCTAAATAAAATAAAAAAAAGGCCTGGCGAAGCTGGCGGGGGTTCAGCTAGATTTACTAGATATAGATATAGATAGATATATATTTTATTTGTTTATAAGCTTTGCTTTTACAAATTGATTGGCATGGTTTTTTACAATTTCACAAAATTAGTATTTTTTGATATAGATTAATTAGTAAAGTATAAGTATAAAATTTCTCATAAAATTTAAATTTAGGTTTTTAATTCATTTTTAGATAACAATAATTAATATGAAACCTGGATTTATTTATTCATTTAAAATAAAAGCTCTGAGTTTGAGTGAGTTAGCGACATATTTATGAATATTATTTGCATTGTTTACGTCCTCTACGTTCATTATGCTTTTTAAGTCGGTCAATCTATTAGCAAAAAGGTAATGGTTTCTCAATGCATTAAAAATAGGACATCTTAGGAGGAAATGTTCAATACTGTCTTTTTCATAGGTGGGTCGAAATTGTGTCTATCTCCGTGCAAGATGATCCTATGGGCATACTTGTTTGCACACCTAATTTGGGCTATGACCTTATGGATGAACGGTTTTAAGGCCACATTCAAGTATGGAGCTGGTTTATATTCTGGCTCTTGTATGATTTCTAACGAAGATGCATAATAAGAGCTGGAAGTGGAGCCAGTTGCTTTTCTGAAGTCTTCTTCTATTAATATTTGTTTTAAGTCCCTTAGAATGCTTTCATAAGATCCTCGTATGCTTGCTAAGTTTTGCTGTTCCCATACATCTGCGAAATTTCTCATTAAGAGGTCCTTAAATTGTGTTATCCAGTTTGGTCGTTGTGTGGAAAGATGGGTTCTGAAAGTCTCATTATAACACTTTTTTATAATGCGGTCATACGTAGCACTTAAAAGCTTTATCCAGAAATTCAAAGTTCTTTTCGCAATTTCGTATATTAATGGTATAGTTCCAGTTTCTACACGCACTACGTTGCTTTGGGTATTGTTGGCTAATCCAAGTAATTTCTTCAAAACTGTCATTTGGATTACTTCAATTTTTTCTCCAGCTGCCAGTCCCCATACTTCAACACAATGCAGTGCAGTCGATTTAATGGTTGATTCAAATACTTTGATTCGTCCATCCCAGTTTTCCATATTCGAATTTTTCATAGCCTTATCAGATGCCGCTGCTGCTATTCTTGCTTTTGTTTTGAATTTCTCTATGGCTTCATTCCAGGAGCCAGTGCGATTTAAGTTTACTCCCAGGTATTCAAAATTATTAACAACTTCAATCCAATCCTCTTTGTATGGAAATCTTTCTGGAC
Source organism: Cheilosia soror (assembly GCA_949372485.1). Classification (NCBI taxonomy): domain Eukaryota; kingdom Metazoa; phylum Arthropoda; class Insecta; order Diptera; family Syrphidae; genus Cheilosia; species Cheilosia soror. The sequence continues at coordinate 19,398,268 of OX443561.1, forward strand.
AAGAAGCTCTTTTTCTCTTTGCGAAAATCATGATTTTTGATTTTTGCGCATTTAATGTTATATCTTTAGCTGCCAGATATTTATCTAGTGCTTGTAATGACTTTTTCAGCTCTAGTTCAGTTTTTGCAAACACAGCAATATCATCAGCATATGCAATCAGAATTACATTCGTGGTTTGTGAAATGTCCATTCCCGTGAGGCCTTCGCTCCTAAGGAATTCCTCTAGGTCATTTGTGTATAAGTTAAATAGCAGAGCACTTGATGGGTCACCCTGCAGTACGCAGATTTACTATAAACAGATTTACTATAAACAGGTCTTATAATGATTGCTGTGCTATGTGGTTTTTCCATTGGGACAAAAAATCTATCTTTTTTTTATCCGGTTCACTTTTCATGTTCCATTGGGCAAAAAGATCAATCTTTTTTTTGATTCGGATCACTTTTTGCAGATCTCGATAATTTTCGAGATTTTCGCATGATACTTTGATACAACAAGTCTTGTTCTATCATGAGATTTACTCATATCTACTCTCACAATCACTTATATTTGAATTTGAATTTGAATTTGAATTCAAAACGAAATTACTAAAATCCTCTTGAAAAGCAATCAGAACAAAAACGTAAATAATGGATATGGACTTACTTTTGGAAATTCGTCAACGGTGGATTTCGATTTTCGTCGATATCATTTATGAAGTAATGTCGCTGAGCGACAACTGTCAACAACTGTGATTGTCGATTGCGATTTATATTTGTTGATTCGACGGTCGCTTGTAGTCGATTACAAATGTCTGGTCCATGCTTTCGCTTGGAAGTGAGAACATTTTGTGCGTACGAATAGCTAAAATTAATCGACGCAATCGACAATAATTGTCGTGACGATACAAAAATATCAATCCGCCATGAAAAGCGATCCGCCGCGCATTTGGGATCCACCTGGTCGGCAATCATAATAAGGGCCCGTATGTTTCCACCGACGAAAACAATCACCCCAATTATGGAATCCGCCGGAGGGAATTGTTCGCGGAAAAGAATATTTTGGTATCGTCGAATCCGAAAAGTGAACAGAAACCTGGAAAAAAAACCACACCCTACCAATAGTATGTGTTAATATTATGTATATACCTACCTATATGACATAAGAACCGTTCAATTTGCGGATTCGACGATACCAAAATATTCTTTTCCGCGAACAATTCCCTCCGGCGGATTCCATGATTGGGGTGAATAATACATTTACAAAAGCAGATCAATCTGCTTTCATATTTCATTTGCATGGGCGGTCATTCAAATTCATTTCAAAAATTAAATTCGTGTGCGTTCGTTTATTTTAAATAAATATTTTAAACGCATTCTTTATTTTGCTGTTCATATAAATAATTTATAAATACATATTACGAGATTATACTTCATAACATAAATGTAATAAAATAAGAAAATTTGAACGTTCAATTGTACGTTACGTTTATAAAATTGTGCTTTAATATCGTGTATAAAAAAATAAAACATAAAAATGTTTATCGTAAAAAAATTAAACACTCGGACATTGGATGGGTTTACAAATTGGTTACATACATATATTAAAGGCTCAACATCTATGCAACTGGAGTGAATAAACTTAACATTTAACTGCATTAAGAAGTTGGAGGCAACGCCATAGAACTGAATGGCTGCTTGTTGATTGGAGTCATCTCGACAACTTGAATAGGAGCCTCTTCTGGTCCAACTGGCTCCTCGCCCAAGAGTTTTGCTAAATTTCCTTGAGCCCAACGTCCACCACGACCATTGATCGTTTTGTCTTCACAAACGCAAAGGAATAGTGTATCCACAACCATCTACAAAAGCATGATTAAGTGTTATTGCTGCCATAGCTAGGGCACATATTGAACTTACTTCGAATAACGATAGGACGATGTGTGCAATGAAGAACGCAAACACGGTAATAATTATTACTGGGGCAATGTAGAAATTCAAATCAGTACGGTCTTTGAGTAGAAGTATTCCAATTAGACATGTCAAAGCAGCCACAACTAGTTTTCCTAAGAACAAAACGAAATCACCGACGCTATTGATAGTTGCGACTTGGAGAGCATTCGTTGCCATTGCATTCCATGCCTGAAATTAAAATCAAAATATAATCTTAACCATCAAATCAAAAGTAAAAAGTTCTTACAATTCCAGCAGCGGGACAAAAGTTAATCGATTCGATGGCTACTACAGTGTAAGCGTTATGATTCAGGAATCTAATGAACTTTTCAAGCAACCAGAATCCACAGATGCAGCATTTGAGACAGCATGTTGCGCAATCAGACCCTTTGTCTTCTGCCTTTTTTAACCTAAGAAAGTGAAGTTATTTTGTTTTGCTTGAACTAGTCTTTTTTTATAAAATTACTTACTTTGCATACATATAGGTTAAAATCAGTCTTGGAATCTTAAAGATAGTGATGATGAACGAACCCTTTGCTACTGTACCCAAGTGGTATTTGAGCAACTTGCCAATGGCATACCATGTAGGCGAATTGGTCGGTTTTCTAAAGTACCAATATGCAACGGCAGCGGCTAATGCAAACTGCTGACAAGCAAATATAAATTCTGTTGTCCATATAAGTCCGATGATGTATATCCAGACCATGCTGCGAATCCATTTTGCTTCAACGTATTCCACTTTTAGAAGAGCTAGAAAGATTATAATGAATTGTTGTTTTCAAAAATACATTCAAAAATTCGTAAAAAGTACTTACATTTGTAGTCATCCAGTGAGTTGAGTTTGCCATCCTGTAATGTTGTATTGTGACGTATGATGTTTGCATTGGGGTCCATCATTGTCATTCCCGGTGAATTTGCCGTTGCAATGCACACGACGACGTATATCCAAAATGTAAGAAACACAATAAGAACAAAAATGGCAATCAATGGAGCCACCAGCAGTCCTGGCAAGTTGATCATACAAACTCCAGCTTCTTCGAATAGCGCGGCAAGCCCTGCGAGTTTGCTTTTCAAAAAATAGATGACAACAATAAGCACCACCATTGTGATGGTGGCAAGTATAGCCAATGTGAAAACAGCCTGTTCGTTCCTAACATACTCTTCCAACAACGAATAGTGCAGTTTTACGTTAGAGTTGTGCTTTATATTGTAGTAAGCGTACCACAGTACAGCACAAAGCGCCGTACTAGCAACGATTACCAGAACACATATAAGCCAAGAAACGATTCTAGTTAGCCAATGCATCAAGATGACCAGAGCAATAGAGATCACTAAAAATAGATGAATCAGTTTGCGTAGGTGGTGGATTTGTGCTGCACTTTATGTATACTTACGTAGAGCCACGCCACAGAGAATCGCTATGTAGTGCCATGTAGAGTATATATCACCGAGAAACTGTTGAGCAACATCCCAGGAATTTAAGAGGTTATACACCTCCTTAGTCGAGTCCACATTGCCCTTTGGGACACATCTATGTAGCACTGGATAACTATAATGGAAAAATATTGTAGTGATTCTTTGTAATTGTATCAATGTTCGTACCTTTCAGGAACAGGAGTGTTTGGACAGGGGCCCAATATATCAAAGTAGTTCTTTGTAGAATCGATTCTATCATTCAATAAACTCATATTGAAGTCATACCGGCAGAGTTGTGTTTTTTCATCCTTGTAGTACTTGTACAGATCAGTAGGGTTTTTTATTTCCCTTTTGGGACAACTATTGACACAAATTTTAAGCGCTTTCCGCAGTTCTTTAACATCGAAGAAGAACAAATCTGGTTTATCTGAGGTGTCCATGCCGGATAAAGGGAAATCTGTGTAGCGTTCATTGTTCCTAATGCCACAGGTGTTACCAAATGAATCGTAGCCGTTAATAATGCGCAACGGGTTCCCGTAGACAAATGAAAATATCGCAATGACAATCTGCAAGTGGGATTAAGTAGACTCTGAGATTAACAATAATTGAATCATGAATTCTTAGACACTAGCCTATCGTATGAATATGAAATGAGATCATCAGGGTGGTGTATTTTTCTTGGCAGAGCTATGCTAATGAAATTAATGTTATACACTCCCCTGTCCCCAAACGCATAATGATCTCACCCCAAAATAGTTTCCGCTTAAATGAAGTTAGTCACTTTCACTTAACCAAATTAGATGCCGAAGTAGTGTAACTTTGAATCCTTATACTAATTATAATAATTAGGTCTATGTATGTACGTACCAGAAAAAGCCAAAAGAGAATGAACAAGCCAAGCCAAACTGTGTCGGTGCATACTCTATACTTGGGACGGGAATTTCCTTCGGCATCCCTACTCTCTGTGCATCCCATTGTGAGAAATTCTGCTTAAATTATTATGTTGTTGAATAAACTCTATCAATAGTACACTTGATTATTTCTTAAAATAACACACTTAAGCCGCATAAATAGAAAGCGATGGGAGACAACTTGTTCGAACGATGCGAGGAAGAAGAGTAATAAACAAAATGCCTTGTTTTGGTCAGCCCTTCAGGGTTTCATAACAAAGCAGCTTAGCAAGATGTTAGGCAAATTCGATGTTTTGTTACAGTAAAGACTAAGAAAAGGAAAAGAATTGCAGTCAGAGCAATTCGAAGAACAACAAATACGAATGGAGTGGAGATTGTCGATAAAATTTTAAATGAAATAAATTTGCACCTTCGCCTTGCATCCGAAAATTCGCAAACGACTCATGTGAGGAATCTTTCAAAACCAAACTTCCTAATTAATTGGCATTTCCAGTAGATAAATTTCTTGGCAATTTATTGCGCAATGACGTCTGCACGTGTACTGTTGCAATATTGCCCTGTTAAATTGACAAGTGCCTTGAAGTCATAAAAGTGATTCCCAGTTTCACTCTTCGAAAGAAATAAAACGAAAACATTTTTTGAGTAGTCGTCAAAAAAAAAAGAAAACACTTACGTAATGCGCACCACTCATGCTAGTCACATTGCATGTACGTATTGGCCGCATAAACCAATTCCAATAAATAATTTCGCGTTACCTCTATGGTTAAATGGAGACTTTGTTTGCCTTTAAAACAAACTTTACAGTTCAACTTATTGACGGTTAGAAATTTTGGATGATTTCCAAAATGATCACTCAGCTTTCGAAGACTCACCACATTCAGATATCGCCTTGTTATAGTTATTTGAACGGAGAAAGGTAATAATGACACAGAAAATGCATCGAAAACCCACTTTTCGAAATAATTCTCACATGGGCATGAACGTTTTTTCTGAACCACTGCAATTTCGATACAAATCTTCATTTGGTATTTAGCGTTGATAGAGTGAGGATGTCAAGAACGGACTTCTGCGTATGATTTATCATAGAATTTGTTTGTGTTTTAGATTTCCCTAGGTATTCCCACTTGCCAAATTTTATTTTATTGTAATGACGTCTTCTTTTTGTGTGTAGCCAAGTCGTTCTTGGAAATGTAAGTCACATGGCTTCCCATGAAAGTCATGTCGGCTGAGACAGGTCGATTGTGAGTTTTGGCACACACGAATATTTAGGGCTGACAATCTCGAACAAATTTATTATTTTCATTAAAAAAGTGTCGTCCAACAATTTATTAACGACTTCATCGAACAGTCCTTTCTTCATACAGAACTGTCACTGTGACATTTCACATTAAAAGTTTTACTTTGGTGAGCTATTTTTTTTTTTATTTCATAATTTTTAACATAAAACTCTGAATAAAAAGGAATATAAAACATTTCGCAGATACACCAATATGTTGCGTCGACTGTCCCAAAATTGCATGGTGACTCTTCGTGCCCGATCCGCAAAATATTCCACTCAACCTCAAACGAAGGAGAAATGGGACCTTTATGCAAGTGTGCTCGTCGAACGATTACCCGTCATTTCCAAAACACTAAATCCAATCGAAACTGAGTTCCAAAAACTCCTCTGGCAAGTGGAATTCGAGAACAGCTTAAAGTCTGATCACGAATTGAAACACGAAAAGGATCTGTTACAAGCAGAACTTCTCAAAAAGGGTGAAATCGAAATTGACTTTGATGATTCGTCTTCAAAACAAACCGCACAGGATCTTAAAGATGCCTACATAGAGGAAGCCAAGAAATTCCAAGCTGCTTCTCGTGTGACCGCCGATGACGAAACAAACAATTTACAATCTATTAAGAGGCGACTTGAAGATACACTGTATCTTTTGGTAGAGCAAAAAGTTGGAAACAAAACTTTGCTGCTGTTGCCACAAGGAAAGCGTTTGGATGGCGAAACTATGCGTCAAACTGCTGAACGAGTGCTAAAGGAACATTGTGGTGATAAGTTAAATGTGACTTTTTATGGCAACGCTCCATGCGGATTCTATAAGTATAAATATCCGAGCGCTGCTCGCGATGAAAGTGTTGGCGCTAAGGTGTTCTTCTTTAGGACGACACATAAAGCGGGGAACATCGATAAGGAAGCTAACACAAAGTTCGAGTGGTTAGATCAAACAGCATTAGGGACGAAATTGAATGTACCTGCTTACTCGGAGAGTGTTCAGCGTATGCTTTTGTAAATTAATTTGAAAATAAATTGTATTTGAAACTTCTTGTTTGTTGATTATGTAACTAATAAGCTTTTTTTTCAACCACCACTGGGGGTGTTTATTTTGCGCGATTTGATATTTATTCGCCAATAGTCAGGTCAGTGGAAAAAGTGTGCTGCAACACGAGGCATCATTTGGATCACAGTTCTACTAGCTATATGAAACATTACGTTATGTACAAGAAGGTATAATTATTATCGCCTCCTCCCTCAATAGCCGATTCACATTTTTATGCCTGACAAATAAAATTGGTTCCAAATAGAGCATTTCTTCTTTTGTCGGAAGTTGCTACTATCCGATGGAGCACTCAGACACAACTACTGGACCATTATACTGCCAAACAGACATCTTACTTTACTGTACTTAGTTTCCCCCGTCTTTTAAAGAAAGGTGAGAAGGAGCTTAGATGTTCGGCACTCACCACGTCAGCCCCAAAGATCCGCCACCTGATTTGAGCAAAGGCAGGACAACTACAGAGAAAGTGTTCCGCTGTATCCTCGTCCCCTCCCCAAGCAGGATGGTGGTGTCACTCAAGCCCAATACATTTAAGTGTTTAGCAAAAGTTTGGTGGCCTGAAAGGACGCTCACACGCAGTCTGCAGTCGATTCTCCTAAGAGACATAAGGAAAGACGCCAGGACGCAGTCGTTTGGTCTGTCTACACCCAGCACAGTCACGCCACCGACACATGTGTTCACGAGAAACCCAAGTATCAATGGATGACCGACCACAGATGCAGGCAGACCCAACGCAGGTTCAGGTCCTGAGAGAGCTTCTTCTGAACCCAACCAAGCAAGCTCATCGCTGAGCTCCTTTCAAAGGAACTTATATTACTTTGTTTTAGGAGGTGCTTATGGGATTGAAAATTGCTATTTACTTCAATCAATCCAAATGCGCCCCAATTTTTAATTTCTACCTTAACTGAAATGAACAAAGTTCTATTTGAATAAGTGCTTTGGAAAATGTATTTTTCATTTTGATCCTAGTGTTATTTTGCTAGCTTCTTTCGACTTCCAACGGCTTTCGATACGTTCAGCACCAGAGTTTCTCGTGAGCGCCCATACAATCTCGTCAGTAGATTTTTATCTCATAAAAGCATATGGCTCAGTGGTTAGTGTGCTGAACTACTGTGGTCTCAAGATCGATACGGAAAAAGACATATTACCATCCTAAAGGTTTCTCCACTGCGCCACCTGCTGCAAATGTCTAACAAACATCCGAGAGTATAAATGTCATGCGAGTCGTCCCAAAAAATAAAAACTCACACAAACGACAATGGTTGTGAGAAGCGCCATTTGAAACCTACAAGAATTGATCAACCATGAGCCTGGTATAGAGATTTCCCAGAATGCTGCAAGTATTTTAAAAAGAAAAAACGTTTGCAAATCCGTTCCCATCAGAAGAACAAATTCACGATAGGACAGACAACCCGCAATCATAAAAGAAACACCCAATTTAATTATTTTGACATGAATCAAAGATTTGTTTGTTTTTATTGTTTTGCTCTTTTAAATATATAATTTACTATTATATACGTGTAAATATATTATAATATTTTGTTTGTAATAAAAATAATTTAATAAAAAGAAAGATGAAAGCCTAGCTTCATAATATAAATATGCTGCCTGTCATTTTTAGTAAGAGTATAGACCAACTATATTGTGTTAGAACCAGTCGTAGTAGTTAGTTATCTTATTTGTAGAAGTACATTGGTTATATAGATAAATTTAAAGTTTGGTTTTCGATTTTATTTTTATTTTTTTAATATTCATAGGGTACTTTGAAAAGCTGCTGATTAATTAGAAAAACTATTTATAAATGTTTTCTTTGATAACACACGTACATTTAAAAAAATTGTATTTTTTGTTTGTCCTTATTCTTCTAGTCTACTTTCAACGTTAAATTTTGTGGAAGGAAGTAACACTGGTATGATTTGGGAAACAATTTTCTTTTTGTCTATGACATCAATTTTAATCCTATCTTCTATGAAAACAAAAGCAACGTAGCCTATTAAATCAGCGCAAATTATTATTGTAAATGCATTAGTTTGATAAAGAAGAAATGTCGGCACACACATAGAGGGTAGGTATATTTTGTTGGTTACATGAAATACGGCGCAGGGGGTGGCATACGAAATAAAAACTTATTTTGTTTGTAGAGAAAAAACCTTGGATTCATATTGCGTTTAAAATATTGTAAATATAAAGACTCTTCGTAAAATACTTAATTCCTAAAATAAAATAATCAAACGGAAACAAAAGACATCGCTCTCCCTACTCTGGCTATGCTTAATTTTGGAATAATGTTCGAGTAAATTCGATATAGTCCAGGGCGTCTTTGATCGACTGTCCAGAGCGGGTGTCACTGTAGGGTTTCATGCGTTGAACACAATAGTCCGCCATGTCCTTGGTGAGGTTCTGTAAATGAAAAAAATCATGAGATTATGAGATGTAAAAGTTAAACGATTTAATGGGGGAGAACTTACGCAATAAAGCTCTTCCTTGGTAACGTAGGGACGATCGGAGGCAGTAATAGCGCGGAAGGCATTTTCGATTTCTTCGTAACTCTGAACATTCTCGGTTTCTTTGGAAATCATAAATGCAATGTACTCCTGAAGGGAGACATATCCATCGCGGTTGGGGTCGACGACATCTAGGATAGCCTCAAACTCTGGATCGGGTTGTCCTTCTTCAACCATTGGCAGATCGTAGCCGAGAGCGCGCAGACAGGATTTGAACTCTTGATGATTGAGTTTACCGCTTTTGTCCTTGTCAAAGTGCTTGAACATCATGGAGAATTCTTTGAGGGAATCCTCTGATACGCCCGAATGGTTTCTTGCCTGAATCTGTTGCTCAAGATTGTGTTGCATTCGCATTGACAGTTGATCCAATTGATCCCACTGCTGTGCCAGTCCGACTGTTGAGTGTTCCGTGTAACGATTATCCAAAATTAGGTGTTCTTCGAGAAGTGCACCGAGCTCTTCGATTTTCTTCAAATCGACACGACGTGCACGTACTTCGGATGCTTTGATACGAAGGGCTTCCAGTTGTTGTTCCAGAGAACCAGATCCTTCCATCATGGATGTTCTAGTAGAGGATGGAATTATTGTTATTAAAAAATGGGGAACAATTTATGCGAAAATAAGCGAAAATGCCTTCGTAGATTATTTTTTTTTTTTTGCAATTTGCTAGGGTTATTTCTTTAACGATGCGGTTGCAGTTGTTATTCTGATCTCAAGAGCGAACCTGCGACGCTTCAACAGGGCAAATGTGAGCACATATATCTTGATGATGGGTAATTTTAGTTGCTGCAATGCCAATGAATGATGTGTAGAGCGTTGAAGCCAATACAAAAGAAAGTGGTAATGTCACGATGAGGAGATCTTTCTGATCTTACAAAAAGTATACCAAGGACGATAATCAAATCGTGGGCATTGTTAGGAATGTTGATTTTAAGAAGGCGATAGGTCAGAGAAAAGACAAATATTTATTGAACAAATCATCGCAGACGACCTTAAAGAATCGAATTTAATTTTTAATGAATGCAAAGTGGCGTCTATAGCTCATGCTGAAATGTGTATATCCACATAACGTTCTTAGTTAATATTGTCCAACAATGAGCTTCCAAATATCAGACTCGTGTCTGTGAAGACACACTCCACTTCAAACTAATCTACGAAATACACGTGCCTCAATTAGTCAGAGACTAACCATCTGTCGCCGATATTTAAAGCAACGACACTCCGGGTAGCGAGAAAAGAAAAGAAAGAGTATCTAAGGAAGGGGTTAAAAATTGTCAAAGACCGCAAACAACACTAGCCATTGAGAATGATTCTTCTCAGCTTCAAACTGCAATCAGTTTCTCTAAAACGGAGAAGGTAGCTCTGACAATGTGACGGGCGAGTTCCTGAGCAAGAAACACAGCAAATGGATTTGTTCTCAAAAAACAAAAGCCAAAACAATAGCGCCACTTGCAAGTAAGAAGAAGAGGATGATGAACAGCAATCCAGTACTCAGCCTCCTACGGGCGCGCGTTCGTGAAGTATTTGTATGAATTAAGCCACTTCATCATCAGGTTGTTTGAAAGGAACGTGAAAAGCAGTCACAATATCATCGTATTAGTACTGGGCTCTAAACCCCAACCATCTAGTGTTGCTGTTTGGCTAGATTGAAATGTTAAAAGTTAATTGCCTCAAGGTTTTTAAATTTTGCACACACAAAACACGCGTTGGGTTAATAGAAGCTCAAAATATGATTATTTCGCAGGGCAGCGGCGTTAGAACTTAAAAAAGATTTTCGTTAGCGAAGAAATTCACACTATTCATGTAAAAATGTTCTTTCGTTACCCTTGACCATTATAACCGAGCATATAAAATCTAGAAATGAACGTTGTAGCCAAAAGAAAATAGTACAGTAAGTGAATGCCTTTCGAAAGACAGTAAGATAAAATTTATGCAGCTACTTACCTCGTTTCGGTTAGCCATTGATGGAAGAGATTGGCGTGCTTGGCAAACTCCTTGCGCAACTTGTCGTTTTCTTCTTGCCGTTTAGCCTCCTTGGCCAGCTCACCGTCGCGTTCCTCGATGATCTTTTGTAGATTTCGCCATGTCTCCTCGAGTGCCTCCATGGTGAACCAGGTGTATGGGTTCGGTCCGACATTGAAACTCTTAATCTTCTGATCGAGGGCAGCCAACGCCTTAAAATCAGCTTCGGCGGAAGACAAGGACGCCTGGAATTGGGCATGAGCCTCCCGGAGTGCACGAATTTCTTCGATCGAATTGCAGCGAACAGGATCGGTGAGATCCTCTTCGGCATTCTCGAACCAGGAGTTAAATGCGGACGCCTTCTTGGCGAATGTCAAGTAGAGTTCCTCGATTTGACGGAATTGCTCTTGCATGGCAAGCAGGCGCTGCTTTCGAGTCTCTGAGGCGTCACGTAGTTTTTGCCAACGCGATAGAACATCTTCGTGGCGTTTTAGAATTGCGGGCGACTGCGCGTGATTTGCGTTGATGAGTTGGTCCTTGAGGGCTGTGATGTTATGAATACCTTCTTGTTCAAATGCGTTGAGACCTGAAATGGAAATAAACAGTTAACAGTGGCAGAAGACATGGGAATCAATGAGTTTTTTTTTTTACCTGCATCGAATGTCTCCTGCTTTGTCAACAGCGTTTGAACGGTAGACAAGTCGCGGCCATACTCATCGGAGCGGACGTAGTTCTCCTTGTCGGCGATCCAGCTTTCGACAACGTCAGCCTTCCACATGAATTGCAAGTAAGCAGAGTTGTCCAACAAGGCGCCCTTACGTCTGGCAGCCAGGGAGTTCAAATTCTCCAACTTGCTGCGTAGTTGCTGACATCTCTGGGCAATCGAGTCGCCATGGTGATTCTTGGCCTCGACCAAATCGGAGCCCTGTTCGCAAATTAGCGAGCAGCGATCCTTATGAGCGGCGAAGTCGGTTTCGAAAGCATCGTGCTTCTTCAAAAGCCCCTGGACGGCTGCCATGGAATCACCATAGTCGTCAACAGACAACAGCTGTTGCTTCTCGGTTATCCAAGCTTCTTCCTCCTCAACTTGAGCCAAGAACTGTTGGTAAGTCAGGGACTCATCCAACTTCTGGCCACGAGTGGCAGCCAAGTTTTTGAGCTCAGCCCAGGCTTGGTTGAGGGCCTTTAGTCTCTGCTCGATCTCGGGCACTCCCAAATTGGACACATCCATGAGTTTCTCTCCGGCCTCTTGTACAGCCTGAATGGCGGGCTCGTGCGATGCCAACTCAGCTTCGAGACGCTTGTGCTTCTTCTTCAAGTTCTGCACGCCTGTCAAATCACGACCATAATCATCGGAACCGACCAACAACTTCTTCTCCTTGATCCAGCTCTCCTCGTCGGCAATGTCGCGGAAGAATTGATGCAAAGTGAGTGCCTCATTTAAACGAGCTTGGCGATGAGCAGCCAAATTACAGATGCGCTCATACCGTTCGTTGATGCTTTGACGCTTCTCTTGGATGCCAGCGCTGTCGAACTGACCACTGTCGACCAATGAATCGGCCTGGTTGTTCATGTCCTTGATGCGGTCTTCATGAGCAAGAATATCAGCCTCAACCAGTTGATGTTTCTTCATCAAATTCTGAACGGAAGCCAAGTCCTTGCCAGCATCCTCGGTAGTTAACAGACTTTCGACTTCACCCAACCAAAAGTCCAAATCCTTAACAGCAGCGATGTAGGTGCGCTGCTTGTTGGCCTCCTTTAGCTTCAACGACTTCTCGGTGGTCTTGTGGGTGAGGTATTCCCACTGATCAGCGATCTGTGTGAGGCGCTTCTGAACAGCATCCTCAGAGCCACTGCATTGTTTCTTGTCAATCAAGTTCTCGCCCATGGCCAGAACGCTCTGAATACGGTCGGCGTTAGCGGCCAACTCAGCTTCGAATGCTTGATGCTTCTGGTGTTTCGATTGAATGTTAGCTGGATCCTTGTAGCTCTCTTCGGTGGCCAAGTTCAACTTTTCAGCGATCCAGTTCTCAATCTCATCAGCGTCACGCGAAAATTGTTGCAGGGTCTGTTCGTCTCCCAAACGGGAACGCTTTTCGATCAGACCTTCCTTCAAGTGACGCCAGCGTTCCAACACCTGCTTGCGCTTGTCATCAATCAAATTTGCCGCGTAATGATTCTGAGCAATCAGAGTATCCGCCAACACCTGCAAGGCGGCAATCTTCTCCTCATGTCCGTTGATGGCTTTGTCAAAGTCCTCGTGCTTCTTGATGAGAGCCTCAACATTATCGCCCTTCGAGTCGACCTCCTCAGCGTTGAGGAATGCCTCGCGAGCCGACATCCAGTTCTCAGCCTGTTCGCAGTCACGCATGTACAGCTGCAAGTCAAGATTCTGTTCCAATTGCAGACGACGTTCGGTCCAGGCCTTCTCCAGATTCTCACGTGTCTTGCCCAAATCATCGATCTTCTCTCTGATCTCGGGCGAGGCGTAATGATTTGCCTGCAACAACTCATTACCGAATTGCTCGAAAGCGGCAAAGGTTCCCGATCGGGCATCGATCTCAGTGCGATGTTCCTATAGTTGGGTTACAAACAAACAATATTAGAAAGGGAACGTCTCAATGGAGGCATCAAGTTGATTAGTCCAGAACCACATTAACAGAAGGCGCTTTAATAAATGAATTTTTTGCTTGGTTGACTTAAATGGGATGGATGTATGATTGAGTTTCTTGCGTTTCAAATTTACAGATGGGTGTGTGGTGTGTGAATGAGAGGTTACAAATGAATTGCAAACGATACAACATTTGTTCAATTTAAACGATAAAATAAAACATTTCATTGGTTAGAACGAAGAGACTAAAGCTTCTCAGAATACTGGCAATTGGTTCGAGTTAGCTGTTATTTACAGGAAGAACAACAACAAAAATCTAACTTAGTTGCGACCGCAATTACATTTAAGCTGATTATACAATTTGCTTGCTGTGAAGAAGTTACATAATATTCACATAATAACTCGACAGTACAGAAACCTTGTCGATCTTCTAGCATACTAACAAGCGAAGAGATATAAAAAACAACAGTCTACAGCAGAGCTTCTTGAGAGGTGTATACGATATTGAACAGGGAAATATGTATAAAGAGCGACGGAAGGTTTGACGACAATTTAAACTGTTCTCTGATTATAAAAAGTGTGATGATGTGTTATTTTGTAAAATATATTAAACATAGACGCTATATAGTTTTGTTCCTTGGCCTTCCGCAGCTACGATTTGACGTCCTAGGACCCTATTTTTGTGGGTAGCTGTTAAAGATCCAATATATCCAGTTTTAACGCATGCGATGTGGGCAGAGCTATAAGCAAGAATACATGTGGTACGTGTTGGCCGTATGCAAGCCATGGATTTTCGACAACAACTGTTGTCGAGCCACATGGGCAGCTTAGGCACAGGTGTAGAGGACACGGCATGCTTGGGGTTGCTTGACTCAGCTCGTTGGAGGGGGTCTTCTTGTACCATGTACCACTTGCTTAACAAAAAAAGAAGGAAGAAAACTTCTTTACTTTGATCTTGGACGAACATAAAGACCAATTAAAGTTATGGAATGTAGAAAAAGATTGGGAGAGATAACGCGATATATGTGATATCTCAGCTCAAGCCTTCACAAATCACAATCCCTATTTTTTCGCAAGAACTGCCAATACCAGTTTTCTGCTGGTCCTAAGGCTACGTGGTGAAATAATTGTTATAGAAGGTCCTGATCAGAAAGGCCTCTGGGACCGCAGAGTAAGTTTTCCATAGATATAGCTTTAGTAGTGCCATCGAACTTCAACTTCTAGTTATGCCCAGGCATTGTATATTTTCCTCTCGATTCATAGGGGCCAGTTATAGCCATCAGTAAAATACATCCGTAAAAACACGAAAGAGAAAAAAACTGAAAAATTTAACCATAGCATATCATAGGATATGCGTCTTGTCGCCTCTCCTTTTCATTACTTATATGGACTGGATGTTACAGCGCAGTCTTGGCGAAGAACGTTTCGAATTGGGAGATCTGAGGATAAATCATTTGCTCTTCGCTGATGACTTGGTCATCCTTGGGTCCTCTCAGACTGAACTTCAGCGCGCACTCGATCGGTTTGTAGCCGTTTGTGTTGAAGCTGAGATGAAGGTAAATGTGAACAAATCTGAAGTGATGGTCGTCTCTAGAACGCCTGTTCAATGCACTCTGCATGTTAGTGGAGTCCCATTGAAACAGGTGGAGAAGTTTAAGTATCTCGGGGTCTTATTCACGAGTGATGGAAGGAGCAATGCCGAGTTTTCCTGTAGGATTGGTCAGGCTGGATCGATTTTGAGACAGCTTGGTCATTCTGTTATCAGGAGGACTGAACTTGGTGTCAAAGCTAAGTTCTCAGTCTTTAATTCGGTGTTTGTTCCAACTCTTACCTATGGTCATGAGGTTTGGGTAATGACCGAAAGAATAAGATCGCGAATACAAGCTGCCGAAATGAGATTTCTCCGTAGTATTGCTGGTGTGACCCGTAGAGATCGCATCAGAAATACCAGAATACGTGAGGAACTCAATGTCGAGCAGCTACTTCTCCGGACGGAGCGATCCATGCTTCGGTGGTTTGGTCATTTTAAACGCATGTCCCCGACCAGGACTCGACGACGTGCTATGGAATCCGTACCATCGGGCAGGCGTCCCCTAGGTAGACCCAGGATGAGATGGTTAGATCAAATTCATAATCTCTCCTCTACCCGTATGGGGATTGCCCTTGATGATTTAGAGTCGATGGCGGAGGATCGAGAGCTATGGAGGGTCCACTTGAGCAACCTACACCACCGACCCACTTAATGGACAAGCGGACCATTGAAAATGGATGAATGAATGAATATCATAGGAATTCTGTAAAAAATGTTGTGGAATTGACAAAAGTTGAACAGGAAAAGTTAAACGTACAGAAAAATAAATAAATTCGTTATCTAGAAAATCTAGAGATCAATTATTGCTTAATTTTTTTTTACGAACTACTTTATAATTCAAACATTTTTTGACAGTTCACGCGTGATTCGTGATACGTGTCAAAGTAAATGCTCTGTTAGCATGGATACAATGGATAAATTTACACTCGAACAACGTTTGCAAATTATTGAATTTTATTACAAAAAATCGTGCTCAGTAAAAAATGTGTCTAGAGCACTCGTCCATTTTTTGGTCGTCGTAAACGTCCTACTGAGCAGGCTACGTTATAATCAAAATTTGCCGTATATGGTCTGTTGAGCACCAAAAAACATTGCAAGAACTGCCAATGCGACCATTTTATGTGGTTTATGGGCCGGTGGCATCACAGGGCGGTATTTCTTTAAAGATGATTATGGCAACAACGTTACGGTCAATGGTGCTATCTATCTTTCGATGATTTCTGACTTTTTTTTTGCCCAAAATGGAAGAGCTGGGTTTGATCGACATGTGGTTTTAACAGGACGGCGCGACATGCGACACAGCACGTGAGTCCATAGACATATTGCGAGGCGAATTTGATGAACAATTCATCTCACGTTTTGGACCTGTGAGTTGGCCACCTAGATCATGCGATTTGACGCCGCTGGACTATATCTTATGCGGGGATATGCGAAGTATCTCGTCTATACGGATAAGCCAGCAACTATTGCCGCCTTGGAAGACAACATAACTCGTGTTATTGGTGAGATAACAGTCGATATGTTGGGAAAAGTATGCCAAAATTGGGCATTCCCGAGGGACCACTAGAAGTGTAGTCGCGGTCAACATTAACATTAAGTAATAGTAAAAGTAGTTCAAAAAGTAATTGGCAAGAATTAATTTATCAACCCTAATATAAATTTCACTAAATTTTGCAAATTTTCATTGTTTTTTATTTTAAAAACCAGACGCTTAAAAAATCATCCATTATTTACATCGAATGTCACGTTGCATGTGAAGTGAAGTCACTTCTGGTGTCCTCTGTTTGTCGTCTTGTCCTATTCCTTGTCGTTCATCGTAGTCCTCGTCATTTTATTTATGTTGCTGATCGTTTAATTGTCTACGTACTGATCTGATGTTGCCAAATTTTAAGTTCCCTGTCGAGTGTCGACTGACTTGCAGTTTTCAGTTCTTGGAACTAGAATTCCGTATATGGCCGTTTTCCATTTTTCTAGTGAAAACTCGTAGTAGTTATATGTTCAAGGCTACGACAATTTCAGATCAGGGGCCAGATTATGTAAAATGAAAATGATCGAACGTTATCGTTTCGACAATAGCTGTCTCTGTCTATTGCCACAGATTAGATAGAGACAGGTTTAGTGAAAACGAAAGCGTTTTTCGTTTCGTTTTTTACAGAATCGCACCCCAGGTGTTTTCGGAAAACCGTATTATAGCCGCTGGTAAGAACGTGTATTATGTAAAGTGTTAATGTCTGGCCTACGTATCGTTCGATTGTGACTGTTGTTTCGAATTCATGACTAGTGTTTGATTATTGGCCTTCCTCCCTACCACTACTTGCTATCCGGCAAGACCAAATACAAGGATAGCAGAACCTTCAAAAGATACTCCAACACGATCAAACTTCAACCCACACCTCACATAGAATCAGAATAGAGTCGTTGATCCTATGATCCTATGGATAGCAGTTAGTATCAGCTAAGTCACTTTAAGCTATCTCTTGGTTCTATTATTGACCTCACATATCAATGTAGCTGCACGCTTGGGGGATTGGAAAGCAGTCATCAGTTGCTGTTGGTCTTTCTTGACACCTGCGCCTAAACTCACGAAATTTTCTGTTTCATCACCTAGAAATTGAAAAACTGCTTTCAGTCTGCTTCAAGACCAACAAATCTAACACAACTCACTAAACACCTCGAAACAATTTTGTTTAGTCGGATTTGTTGTGTGTTGGCTAATGATAATCAATTGAGAGCACAAGTCCGAGTGATCTTTGATGCCAGCCTAACTAAAGAAGCGCTAAAATTTGCTATGGCTGCCCAAAACCCATCTAGTCCAGGAGTTCCCTAACTGTGCGTCGCGACGCCCAGGGCGTCGCAGGTTTTATTTTTTCACTGCTATAAGACTCCGAAAAAAGGAAATTTTACGTTTCTCTTTACGAATACTAAGAGCAAGGTCAAAGCGAAATCCAATAGTCGAAGACGTGCATAAGAAATCAGCCTTTCGCATATTCCAATATTGGCGAATTATGCATCGGGACTTGGGCTTACGCCAATACAAGATCCAAATAATCCAGGAGCTCAAAGTTAATAAACATAGACAATGCTGTTTGTTCGTTGACTTGGCTTCGGAGCGTTTGGAAGAGGACCTCAATTTTAGCCGAAAAATTATCTCAATTTCAAATATCTGTGCTTTTAGAAGGGCATCGCAAAAATATTTCAACCTCTCCAGGGAGTCGCAGTATGAAAAAGATTGGGAACCCCTGATCTAGTCTATTCCGCAGTTTTATTTGTTTGTTTTAAATAAATTTCGAATTCGTTTCCGACTACCATTGAAGTGATTTTTTAAAGAATCTGTAAATCCCAACAGACTTTGGGATACTTGCTGTGAAAATAAAAGTTCCTAGGTAAATATGTAAATTTCCTAAAAAAAAAATGAACACAAACTCGTTAAGCTTTCTTTGCAAAGATAATGTTTAAATAATGATGTTAAAATGAAAGGAGAATTTTATAAACACACGGTGTATATGCACCTCCTTAGTAATAATGTAAAAATTAGTAACAGCTATTAAACATGGCCCAACTAGTTTTCCGATAATAAATTGCGTTTGCTTTCTCTGTACTAGTAAGTAAATTATTTTTGTATACAACAATTTGGTTAGGACAACACACAATTAGAAAACAAGCTGAATACTGATTTGATTAATATTGAAACGACAACAAAGAAACACATTTTTGCTTAAGAGAAGAAGTCGAGTATCAATCTTAAATATTCATCTACCTCTGGCAATTGATTGATTCCATAGAGGAATTCAATTTCGGCGCGATGACCCTAGACATTGTTTATTTTTTTTTTTTTTTTAGGAATTGGTGACAATGTGATGTAATTTATCCAACAAACGAACGAAAAAGCGGTATAAAAACGAAACAAACGGAAAGAGAGAAAATAAAAAAAAGGATTACATGAGATTGGATTGGAAAAAAAACAGTTTTCTCATTGTCCAATTTGTGTTTGTTTTTTTGTTTGAGGATAAAAAAGCATTTGGATGGATTTTGTTTATTTAAAACTAGTTTAACAACGCTTACCTGATGACGTTCGATTAGGGCTTCAGCGCCGGTTACGTCGTTTGCCAACTCGTCGGAGGTAACCAATCCCATCATTGAGTTGATCCAGGCCAAGAGGTCGCGGTAGTCGCTGAGGAAACGCTGTAGGTCGTACGAGTCGAGGAGTTTTTCCTTGCGGGTGGTTGCTTTGGTGATGATTTGATCCCACATCTCGTTGATTTCCTTCTGCTTGGTGTAGGTTTGGTCAGCGGTATCTGGATGCGATTGCATGAGACGGTTAGCGGTTTCGTCGAGCTGACGGATTTTATCGCGTAGGGCAGCTAAATCACGTTCAACGCCCTCGTGCTTGCGTTGCAAGGTTTGGACGCTGCGAAGATCCTTTCCGAGGTCGTCGTTGTTAAGGGCATTCTCCTTCTCGGCGATCCAATCCTTGGTCTCGTCGATGTCGCGATGGAAACGTTGCACCTCATGGGCAGATCCCAATTGGCTGGCCTTCTCAGCAGTGAGCTGTTGCAAGTTGGTCCACTTGTCGTTCAAGTCCTGCATTTGAGTTTGGATCTTGAGGGCAGCCTCAGTTTGTCCCAGCGATGTGAGCTGAACGGCGATTTCATTCATGTTGGCCAGACGCACCTCGTTGGCCTTCAAGTCGTCGTTGAAGTCATCAAACTTCTTCTGAAGAACCTCAACTTCCTCCAAGTCCTCACCAACAACATCGGCAATCTGGGCATGATTCTCCTTGTCCTTGATCCAGGACGCCAAGTCGGCGGCTTCACGAACCAAAACGTACGCCTTGGTGGTTTCGTTCAACTTGTTCTGACGCTCCCTGGCCAAGGCCAAGAGATTGTCGTACTGAGAGTTGATCTGGTTCTGTCTCTTCGAAATCGAATGATTGTCGACGAGATTTTGCTGACTGGCACTTAGACCGGCTTCGATCTTCTTGATGTAGGCAGCTGGCACAAAGCCTTGACGATCGTTAACCTCCACCTTCCACCAGTCCTTGTTGTTTGAGTTGAGAAGTGTCAACACGTCGCCCTTTTTCATCGAAACTTCGCGTGGGGACTTTTCGGTGTAGTCATACAGGGCGACGACGCACTCCTTGCCGGTGATGTCGACCACAGGAGTCTCCTGTTGACGACAGTTCTTCGCCTGCTCTTGCAAACCTTGAATGGTGTTGCCAAATGCCTCTAAATCGGACACCAAAGCTTCGTGCTTCTTCAGAAGCGCCTCAGATGAGTCCTCATCCTTTCCATAATCGCTTCCAGTAGCAATGGGTTCTTTCTCACGCATCCACGACTCAGCTTCGTTGGCATCGGCAAAGTATTGATGCGCTTGCAGGGAATCCTCCAGGTCCTGCTTGCGCTGGTTGGACTTCTCCTTCAGCGAGTTCCACTGTTCTTGCAGAGTGTCAAGCCTTTGGCGAATGTCATCGCTGGCAAATGGCTGATCTTTCAGCATATTCTCTCCCGAGCTGATCACGTTGACCAAACGAGCATCGTGGTTGTTGATTTCAGCCAGGACAGCTTGGTGCTTTTTGATAAGGTTTTGCACACCGATCAGATCACGACCACGGTTGGTGGATGCAGCGATTGGTTCCTTCTCACGGATCCATGCAGCTTCGTCTTCCAAATCGCGGAACAATTGCTGGACTTGTAACGAGTCCAACAGGTGCTGCCGGCGCTCAGCCATTGGTGCGGCCAAAGCCGAATACCGTGCAGTCAAGTTGGACTCTTTGTTCCTAATGTTGTCGGCGTCGAAATGGCCCGATTCAATGAACTTATTTGCAGCAACCTTAATGGTCTCAACACGATCCTGATGAGCCATGACATCGGCCTCCAACAAAGCGTGCTTCTTCTGCAAGTTCTGAACGGAAGTCAAATCCTTGCCATGATCTTCGGACAACAACTGTCCTTCAATCTCGCTCAGCCAGAGTTCAATGTCTTCAATGGTGCGATTGAATTGTTGCTGTTGACTAGCCTCCTGCAACTTGCAGCCTTTCTTGTCAGATGCCTGCACCAGGGTCTCCCAGAGGACTACAACTTCTTGCATGCGAGTGTTGATCTGGTCAGCGGCATAGTGCTTGTTTTCAATAAGCTCGGTGCCCACAGTGGTGATGTCCTCAATGCGCGACTTGTTGGCATTCAACTCATGCTCAAAGTTCTGATGCTTCTGCATTTTTCCGTTCAAATTGGTTGGATCCAGGTAGCTGTCATCAGTGGCAAACTTGAGCTTCTCACTGATCCAGCCCTTGGTTTCGTCACAGTCTCTCTCGAACTGTTGGTAACGGTTCGAGTCGTCAAGCAATTGGCGACGCTTAGACGATTTCTCTTGCAGAGCCAAGCGACGATTCAATAGCATTTGACGACGTTGGGCCACGTCATCAGCGGCATAGTGCTGGCCATCGATCAATTTGGTTGCGAATATGTCCAGTGCCTTGATTTTTTCCTCTTGGGCCGCCAGACTCTTCTCGAAATCCTCGTGTTTCTTGATTAATGCCTCTACAGAGTCCAAAGAGTCACCCAGATCCTCATTTGCCAAGAAAGCCTCCTGCCTAGCCATCCAGGTGTCTGCTTGTTCAGTGTCACGATAGAACAGTTGCAAATCCATGCACTGCTCGTACAAAATGCGACGGTCTTCCCAGAGCGACAGCAGCGAACTTTTGTCATTCTCCAGGGCGGCCAACTTTTCTTGAATCTCAGCAGCGGCATAGTGTTCGCGTTCCAGCAACTTTTGTCCAGATTCAGTGGTCAATTTGAAGCTATCCTCGCGAGCATCAATCTCTCCCTTGTGCTCTTGATGACGCTCCAAAAGAGCTTCAGCACCGGCGACGTCCTTCGCCAACTCATCAGCCGAGATGATTGCTTTCATTCCATTGATCCACGAGACTAGATCACGGAAATCGGCCAAGAACCGATGCAAATAGTACGATTCGTCCAACTTCTGCTTACGCTCTCTAGCCTTAGCGGTCAGGCTTTGCCAGTAATCTGCGATTTCCGATTGCTTATCCCTGATTTGGTCACTGTGGTCCGAATGAATCGAACACAGCCGCTGAGCCTCAGCGCCTAATGTAGACACCTTATCCTCCAGCGCGGCCAAATCACGTTCCACACCCTCGTGCTTCCTTTGCAAAGTCTGCACACTGGCCAAATCGCGGCCATAATCGTCTGACGACAAAACTACGTCCTTTTCAGCAATCCATGCGACAGTCTCGTCGGCATCACGATTGAAGCGTTGAATCTCATGTGCTCCGAAGAGCTTCTCTTGCCTCACAATAGCCAACTGCTTCAGACGCTGCCAAGCCTCATTCAGCTCCTCCTTCCTCTTTGTAATGGTGTCCCTTTCCGGATGACCATCCTGGATCAACTTATCTGCCAACTGGTTTACTTCGGTCACTCGGTATTCCTGCGAAGCCATATCCTTTTGGAATTCGTCAAATTTCCGCTGCAACACCTCAACATGCTCCAAATCTTGGCCAAACTCATCGGCAGTCACGAACGCCTCCTTGTCCTTAATCCAGAACATCACCTCCTCACACTGACGAAGGAATTGCACCAAAACCAAAGCCTGCTGCAATTTTTGCCCCTTCTCCGCGAGCCGGCTCAACAGCAACTCCCACAAGCGATGCAACTCATCCAATCGCCGCTGAATAGTCTCCGATGCAAAGTGACCCTGGTTGATCATCTCCTGACCGGTGTTGTCCAACGAAACAATCGCATTACTGTGAGCTGAGACCTCAGCTTCGAATGCCTGATGCTTCTGTATCTTGGCCTGCAAGTTTGTGGGATCACGGTAGCTTTCTTCGCTGGCCGCTTGCAGTTTCTCATGAATCCAGCCCTCCAATTCATCGGCGTCACGCTTAAAATACTGAAAGCGACGTGAATCTTCGAGCTTCTCACGCTTCTGCCTGGTCTCGATCTTGAACTCATTGTAACGTGAGAGAACCTGCTCACGGCGTTCCTGGATATCTTCGACTGTCTCGAGGATTTTCACCTCCTTCGGTGTAAAGTTCTCCATTATGTGTGCGGCTATCTATGTCTGTCTATCTCGTTCGTTCGATTCTTTGTAAAATTGTTTTTGATTGGGATGTGTTCTTTTTATATTGTTCTGAAAAACAAAATTGAGAAAATTCATCATTAAGCTGATTATATTTCCTTCTTAGTTGCGCTTACTAACCTTATTTTGTTCTTCTTCTTGATAATACTGTTCAGTTCAGTTCACATAAAACGCTGGTCAACCTATAAGTAAAAAAAGAATAATTGAGTCACTTCAATTGCAAGTGATTACATAATCGTCGTCGCTGAACGGAATGTGTGTTAGAGTGTGCTAATTGTATGTGAGTGGGGTGTTCCATTGAAGAAAAACGAAACAACGATGACGCAATCTTTGTATTTGTTCGACGACTGTGACATTTTTAATTAAATTCGAGCCTCGTAGTCGCACCTCGTTATCTTATCCGCTGGTAATGGCTCACATGTGTGCGTTTGAGTTAGTTTGAACTGACAAGTGAGTGTTGATTAAATTCTTCTTCAAATAATACATAATTTTTATCGGCAAGGGGTTAAGCGTTTAAACCCTTTCGGCTATGACAGTGAAATTATTTTGAGATTCCAAAATTTTGTAGCAGGTTAGGCGTGGTTATTTTGTTTCACACGGAATTCTAATATCCTTAAGAGGATTTCCCTAATTGCCTCGTAAAGTGTGATTTACCAACGCCCTACTTATGATAAACTGGGTTCGGCTGACGAAGTGGGAAGAAAGTGGTCACATTTGAGGTGCGAATGATTGCCACAACTATTTAGGGAATTAAGCAATCAAATCAGAATTAAATTGAGCTCTCTTCACTGCATCGTATGAAACATCATTTAATAAGACGCAAGGGGTCAATTTAGCCTTTAGCTTGGGATATGATGGCGGTTAGTTCATCAAGTGCAGGATTAATTATTGTAAAGTTGATTGAGAACACAAGTCTTCACATATAAAGCAATTTGTCATGACTGATTGGTGA
This sequence comes from Cheilosia soror, assembly GCA_949372485.1. Classification (NCBI taxonomy): domain Eukaryota; kingdom Metazoa; phylum Arthropoda; class Insecta; order Diptera; family Syrphidae; genus Cheilosia; species Cheilosia soror. Next base: position 19,422,559 of record OX443561.1, read on the forward strand.
CTGGTGGTCAACGCCCAGCCCAAACGGTAAGAGCTAGGAAGCTGACATTTTGAAACAAATTTCCTTTTATGGCGAAGTGAGCACGACCGGCGAACACACTTATATCTCTTTCTTCTAGCTTAAGAACGCTCGTGTTTACATTTAAAGTATGTCATGTATTCTACACTTTGCAACGGAAAATGCTTGTGCACAACTAGACTAAGCATGTTAAGTCGAAGAAAGCAGCTGCATATTATCGTTTCTGATCAGAAAAATTTCGATCAGTCGCTTTAGAGTCTGTTCCTTAAGATCTGTATGGCTTGAAGCTATGTAGGGCAGAAAGTGAATGGATAAATGAATATTTGGCGCTACAGTATGGGGTGGACCTGGACCTCAATCAGTACGCCTCTCCAGTTAGCGCGATCTTTGTGTAACTGTCTCCAGTTGCGCACTCCAAGTTGGCTGAGGTCCCCTTCCACTTGTGCGCGCCACCTAAGGCGAGGTCTTCCTCTACTGCGTTGTCTCTCCGGGATGGAATCGAAGACTCTTCGGGCAGGAGCGTTGCTGTTCATTCGCTCTACATGTCCTAGCCATCTTAGTCGACTGATACGTACTTTTCTGACCAAGTCGATGTCCATGGCGCCAGATCGCGTAAAATAAAAACGATCGAACGACATCGTTTTCACTAAAGCTGTCTCTATCATATCTGTGACAATAGACAGAGACTGCTAGTAACGAAACGACGTCGTTCGATCGTTTTTATTTTACGTGATCTGGGCCCTGTACAGTTAGCAGTGTTCGCTGTTGACTCGAAGAATTTTGCGTTCGAAGCGACCAAGGGGATCTTTATCCGCCTTTGATAACGTCCATGATTCTGCGCCATAAAGCAGGACTGGGATGATGAGGGCCTTATATAGTTTCCTTGGTGTTTCTTACTAATCAATTGCCTTCTTAGGCCAAAGTAACAGCGATTGGCAAGTGTAATTCTTCGCTTGATTTATGATGTGATGTCATTTTCAGAATTAATAGCGGAGCCGATGTACACAAAGGCCCGAACCACCTCAAAGTTGTAGATGTCTATCGTGACGTTCTGTCCGATTCGTCGATGTTGTGTGTCCCTTCTTGTTGACAGCATATATTTTGTTTTGCCTTCGTTCACCATTAAACCCATTTTTGCCGCTTCTGTACTGATACTTGCAAACGCACCAGTGACAGCTCGCTGTGTTCTACCAATGATGTCGATGTCGTCAGCGTATGCAAGTAGTTGTACGTTCTTTTGGAAAATTATGACCCTGGTGTTGGCTTGCGAGTTTCGCACAATTTTCTCAAGAATGTAGTTGAAAAAGTCATATGACAGCGCATCACCTTGACTAAATCCTTTTTTGACATCAAAGGTCTCGGTGAGATTGTTTCCGACCTTTTTTCGATCGTCGATCTAGAAGATCTATTGAAATATCTATTATGCCAAAACTAGACAAGGCTCTGTATAGCTCGTCTCTATAAAAGCTGTCATATGCGGCTTTAAAATCGATAAATAGATGGTGAGTATCGATTTGCACTTCTTGGTTTTTCTGCAGGATCTGCCGTAGTGTGAATATTTTGTCGGTTGTGGACTTACCGGGCCTTAAACCGCACTGATAGGGTCCAATCAGTTCGTCGACAAATGGTTTCTGGCGTTCACACAGTACGGCAGACAGGATCTTGTAAGCTATGTTAAGGCGACTGATGCCTCTATATTTGGCACAGTTTAGAGGACCTTCTTATAGATCGGGCAAACAATGGCTGAAGCTCCATATATCAGGCATACTTTCCTCTGACCAAATCTTGGAGACGAGTTGGTGTATGCACTCTACCAAGCCATCTCTCACTGAATTGAAAAGCTCGACAGTTAAACCGTCTAGCAGCCTTGTTGGACTTCAGCTTGGATATTGTTATCCTCACTTCATTTTGGTCAGGTGGACGGAAATCTTGACTTTCATCGCCCAGGTTGAATGGTTCATTCTTCGCCGTTTAACAGTCTGCAGAAATGGTTTTTCCATGTCCTCAGCACCGACTGTGACTCCACTACAAAGGTTTCCTTGTCGGCTCGGGTCTTGTTATCATGACACGTTCTTTTACCTTTTGGTAAAACTTCTGAACTTCTCTCTATTTCCTCGATCGCGCGCTTTTCATGCTTCTTCTTTTTCATCAAACCAAAGGTTTCGTCGGGTGAAAACACCGACCACAAAGTATAGTGTCTCAATTAGTTGAGACGATTTTACCTAGCTTTGCTATCCCGAAAGATTTTTCTACTTTGTCCGAGGGCTAACAATCATTACAAACATTAAACACAAACAGCGCCAACAGAGTAAGCGAATGGGTATTTTCTTGTCCTCTTTCTTCCCTAAATCGTTGTAAATAAAAATATGGTCCAGGAAGGATTGCTGTTCTACTACATACTACTAATAGTTGCAACCTGACTCCAAGCCTAAAACAGTGAAAAATTAAACAGACGACACAAACTTTTTTTTTAGAAAAGAACATTTAATCGCCTTTAAACATAAAGTACTTTTAACAAACTTTCAAACGACGGAAACAACACTTTAATCTTAAAACTAAATTCCGAACATTTTACCGGCTAAAACAAGTCTATGTCTCTGGAGAAATCAGCTAGCGCTTCCATAAACAAATTCGAGCGACCATCATCATTGGTGGGTGGTTTCTTTCTACTCGCCGATACTGATTGCAGTAGGACCGATATCCGACTCAAGACCTTTTCGTTCCACTCCACCTTGAATATCCGAACGAATAGCTCGTTCAAATGATCGATAGTTATCACATTGTGTTCGACTAATTTCAACAGCAAAAGTTCTAGCTTATCCATTGATTTGTCAGTCTTAAGGCTACGCATGAAGGAGATTGTTATTAGGGATGAAAACAAGTTTGGCGACACGCTATCCTTGGGGGATGCGGCTTCTACATCTTGGTTGGTGCAGCTGCTATTATTTGCGATGGATTCGGGGGTGCTCTGCCATTGGGTGAACTCGTGCATTCCATCTGCTGTCCATACAGCAATGAAATTGTCGATTAAATCATGCGACACCATGTCGCTGTATTTCTCGATTAGGTTCTGAATTAGATGCACAACAGAGGAGCCTATTATGCGATAGAACGACTGGGGTAGAGTGTTGGCAAAGGTTTTCGGGAGTTTTTCGAGAAACATTTTGATTTTTCCAGCTTCGACCAGATCGGGACGGCGAGAGGAAGCGTGCAACCAGAATTGCAGATCTTCCAAGACGTCTGAGAGACAGGGTGAGCTTATAGTTATTTCTAGATTGGTGGACCACATTTTCTTGTTCAGCATGTTGGATTTGACAATCTTATCGACGGTTACATCGATGTCTTTGGTGTAAAAGTCGATGTTTTTGAGGTTTGTGGTTCGCCAGTCGGTAATCTTGAGCTGACATTTCTGGAGGATGAGAAATAGGCAAATTTTCTTCACAACGTCTTGGGTTTCGTGCGGCAGTAGGGCGTCCAGAGCCATTTTAACACGCGATTCCACCATATTTGGAAGTTCGGTATTCCACCTGGACATGGCGTCTTCATTCGCTTGTGAGTAGATATGTAAAATTTCCTTTTTCACTCTGAATGTGTCTGTGAATTGGACATTTTGGACTTTCTTGTTGGCGTCGTCCTTCGATGGCAAGAGGATCTGTATTTGTGCGTCTTTGATGACAGCCGAGGTGGTGCGTTCGATAACAAACTCAATAATTCGACGGACGGATAAATTCTGCGAATGAAGAAAGGCTTCGACAAGCTTGCTTTGGCTGTCCTGAGCGGGTTGCTGCTTCGAACTGGGGCTGCTGGCGATTTCAGTTATCCTGGGTGTCACATGGCGATAGCGTCCACTGCGAGAGACACTCTTTGAGTATTTGGCTGGCATGATTGCAACACGGAATTCCGAGAGGAATGGACATGCAACGTTGAGGATGCCCTCTAGCATTGGGTCAAACTGACCAATGTCACGCTGTGCAATAAATTCTTTGCTGTTGGTTTCATTTTTTCCTGTGGTCTGTTCTAGAGTAAGAAGTAGCCTTTCCTCGGCCACGTCTTTGATGCTTCTCACAACCATTGGCTTGTCGCCATTTTGAGCTAATTCCGATGCCAAAGCGTTGGGTATCAACACCGAGATTTCTTTCATGTCCACTAGATGATTCAGTGACAGCGAACGATTCTGCCTGTACGAATAGTACGACTCGGCAACGTTACTTCCCTCGAAGAACCACCCCAGGCACGTCCGCAATATGAACACCGATGTTGGACGCATTTTCAGTACATCCGCCGTCTCTCCCAGGCAGATGTACATCTCGTAGAGCAAGTGCAAAGTTTTTGTATAGTAATCCAGCTGCAAGGTAATGTGATCCAGCATCGCTAGGTACTGCACTATCCAGGGAATGCTAATCAACAATTTCCTTTCTCGAACCGCCACTTTCAGCAAGTGCATCACATCGAAACCGGGTTGCACCATGTTCCGAAGCTCAATCTGCTTCTTATCGATGTTGGAGCAGCCAGTCGTCGGACTGTACAGAAACGGTTGCGACTGCAACAGGCCTACAAACTTCGCCAGCACCTGCATTGTGGATAAAATCTCGGGACGGACAACATACTCGGTCAGAAAGTCATAATTCTCATTCGTTGTCAAGTTGATGATCTCAAAGGTTGAACTGTTTAACTGCAGCAATTCGGCGAGGAGCGCGATCTTCACCTGTTCACTGAATGTCACGCAGGATGAGGCCAGAAGAAAGTCCTTAAAAAACGCCTGCTTCGCCGGAAATTGATAGTCTATACTAAAGTTACTTGGCTCCACTAGCCTCTGTGTTAATTTGCTGAACTTTTGCGCATCCACGTACGCCTTCAGCTCTACTCCAATATCCGTTGGTGATGTCTCATTGTAGTTCGACGACACCAGGAGCTGTGACACGAATAACTTTGCCAAATGGGCCATGTTGATGGGGTGATCGCTGATGTTGAAGAGCATTTGCATTTTTGAAAACAACTCCGCCTTGAAGTTCCACGTGTGAGTAAGATGATTTGCATCCCATGCCTTGAAAATGGTGTAAAACAAATCGCGCTGTGACTTGAAGCAACCAAACTCCTTGTCATTGGGAAAGTTGTTCCTCGTGTCGTTCTCCTGCTGGTAGAAGACGTTGTTGAATGTTTTACTAATCCGGAATGACGCTTCGTACGAGGACTTTGTTGCTTCTAACTGCTGTTTCTCAACGGCGATTTTCTCCAGAAATTCCCTCAGATCGCCCGCCAACTCAGTGATTCTGTCGTTATTCACCACAACTCGCAAGGTTTTCACGTCCAACAGGGCAAGTAAGTGCCTCTGCCGCTTAAGTACTTCCAGAGCGAAGTAGATGCAGTTCGTGTGCGTCTTGAGAGCTGTGTATGCTTCGTTATTTGCTCGGTTGATCACGTTTAGCTTATCATCCATCAACGATTCCATGTCAAGGGAGAGTTGTGGACTTAGAATTTGCGAAGAACCATTGCCCGCATTGAGAATGCCCAGAAGGTACGACAACTCGCTCAGCACATTGGCAGCGATGTGGACATCAATCAAGAATGAATAAATCTCCGCAAAGCGATCCAAGATGTTGCGGTGTGTAAGCCTACTAAAATCTATCTTTACACCCACGCCACTGATGTCAGCCTCTTCAGTGTCCATATTCAGTTTTTCCATTCGTTTCACTGCCTCGCGCAGACTCTGATTGATGAGGTTGGGCCGATTCTCTTCTTCGAGCTCTCGACTAATGTCCAAGATGTTCGTTTTCAGCGTCTTCCGGGCCTCCATGACGGCGCACTTTTCTTTGTCCACGATCTCGGCGTCTTTGAAAATCTTGAGTATATTGTTCTCGCTGGTAAATGCTGGATTACTAAACGACGTCGGTGTCCCCACAGATGGTTTGCTTACCTGTGTCGGCACGACTCTCTTCTTCGGCTTCTCCCCCTTCTTCGTCTTGTGATCTGAGCTATTGCCATCTGAGAGGTTTGCCGAATTGTCCTTTTGTTGCTGTTTCTTTCTCGTCCTCGAGCTGGAAACTATGAAGTCACCCAAACAGAACCCACTGTTGGCACTGCGATTAAAGTCATTCGAGTTATTCGCACTGTGACCGGATCTATTGGAGCTCTTTTGCGGCGTGGATGTATTAAACCGCTGCTGAGGCGGATGCATGCTTTCGTTCAAAAGTGACGTATTTCTCGATGGAGTGCCTCGCAGCTGCAAAGAGTCGTCACATTTAGCATTTCGCTGGTCAGGCGTCGACTGGATCGAATTATTTGCAAAAAGACGTTTCGGAGTCCGTGTTTCGCTGACATCATTTCGAATGTTCGTCTTCCCGATAGGGGTGCTAACACACTTTGGTGTGCCTGCACTTCGCATCAAATCCTCCGTCTGCTGACGGATAAAGTTCAGGAAGAATATTCCGAATTCTTCCAGTGTACAGAGTTGTGCGTCGTCGTTTCGCACTTGGTTAAGAAACCATTCAGAGAAATTCGGTTCGAATGGTTCCTGTGTCGTTATTATTAAATTTAGAAGTTGGTCAGCCATTTTTTATTCGCTTTGTTTTTATTGTCTTTCGAGTCTTTTTACTTGTTATTGCATTTTAATTATAGTTTTATTTGTTTTAATTGAATTAAGGTCCCAAAATTAAAAGAAAATTCGCTTTGTCTTCGCCCGATCTGAAGAAAAACAGAAAAAAAAAGCAGAATGACGTCAGGATTGATTGAAATTTGAAGTTATTTTTAATGACAAGAGATCAAAAGTTAAAGAAAAGAGCAAAATTGAAAATTTGACACCATCGTCAGCGCTCAAAGTAATTTAATAATTTTAATTTCTCAAAGCGAATTTTCTTTCAAAGATTTGTAAAGGGCTCGTTGAAATTGCAATAATTTTTATTTTCATTTCACTTTATTTTTATTTTAGGTAGCACTTTTAGAAAACACCTTAACTTTGTGATTTGTATTAAATCAATAACCGCAAGTACTACAGGTAAACGAGAGGAAAACAACACCAATGCATATACATAAACATAACACACGTTTGAAATGAAATATCAAAAGTTAATTAAAAGGAAAATATACAGTATGGTGTCAAAGTATTGAACCAGTAATATTTTTTTTATTGTTTGTAAAAAATAGAGATAATACAAAATGTTTTTTTTTTAATAATAACCATGTTGTAACAAAAAAAAATATTAAAACAAAATAATGAAATATTTATCCGATATTTTCTAAAGAATATTTACCCCTATTCCCGTTGGCGTTTGTCGTATACGACTCATGTTTCGTGTCGTTGTAAAACGATGTGCAGATTTTTGTTTTAACTTTTGTTAACAGTTTTGTTTTATTTTCTATGTGTTCACCATTATTCCAATTCATTTGTTTAAAAAATGTTACAAAATTCGACTAAAAAATGAAGTGAAATACGAGTCGTTTATGACAAACGCCAACGGGAATAGGGGTGATTATTACAAATTTACAAAATATATATCATTACCGTAACGACGTGCAATATATGATTATGTATGTAAATTCATTTATATGTAATATAATACGCTTCGAGTAATCATGTATGTATTCAGTGAATATTGAGTTTGTTAAGAAGGCTACGCAGATTTATTGAAGCAATATGCCGGCGATAGTTATATCACGCACGTGTTTTCGTACTTTTGTAACTGTTATACACCCGATGACAGCATGATAGTGTCAGCTGATGGAATATGATAGATTTACAACCATGTTTGGTACAGTTTGGACGCAGTGCTGCCGTGGTAAAGAGTGGATAGCTAATATGGATTTATTATGTATTTATGAATATTAAAAGTTATCAAACGAACAAGTCCATTATCCGTTTGCTAGCTATGAGATGGGTTAAAGAGCGAATAGGGCTTTTTTATTAATACCGCTGAAGAAGTTTTTCTTTTTCACAGTCGATATTTAAGGGTGTTTTAGCCATGTCATTAATTGAGTGTTATTCAGCCCTAGGAAGTTAAAACAGAATTCTCCGCAACGCATACTCCGTCGGAAACTTAAATTACATTCGAGGTAGCCGTCTTCGGAAAGAATAATTAAATGCGACGACGCATTGATTTGACATGTTATCGTTTCGTGGCACATCGGGGTTTTCCTATTTAGTGCTTGTTTTTTCGTTTGATTTTACCCTTGAAACACAAATTGAAACAACAAATACAGCCAATTACTTTGCTAAAATGTTTTTTTCTTTATTGCCTTTATTTATCAAAACTTCAATGCAAATCATTAAAAAATTTCGCAACAAATTCCTGTCGGAGCACATCGGAAGAAAAATCGTATGAAACTGTCAAAAATATCAGTAAAAACACACTTGATCGCTCTGCAATGCAAAACGCAGGGTGTGTTACATATTTTTGGGAACGAAGTTTCAAAAGCTGTTTCAAAGTATACCTCGAAGCAAAAATCCCCTCGATTCGTATGAAATCGGATCCGTTTCGACGGATAACTCGCTAAGGCCGATTGTAAACCAGTTATCATGAATACATATATGTACAAAGCTGCTGATGTATGCGAATGTGTGTGCAATATAAAACTGCGAGAGTACGTAAAAGCGAAGCACACTAAAGTTGTTGCATGTTTAATGTTAGGGAGTATTTCATATCCTGGGGTCAGATCACGTAAAAATAAAACGATCGAACGACATCGTTTCGACGATAGCAATCTCTGTCTTTCGCCACAGATATGATAGAGATAGCTTTCTTGAAAGCGATATCGTTCAATCGTTTTTATTTTACGTGATCGGGCCCCACAATTAAAAGTTCGCTAAATTTGTAGTACAGAATAGAGAGAGGACACGCACACATCTGTAGTTATTGGCAAATTTATTTTGATTTTTGTTATTTTTCCACTTTTTCCTACTCACTTAGATGTAGATGTAGATTGATATTCAAGTACGTATGTACCTACTCCATGAAATAGTCAATAGTTGCCTCTGTCTATTGCCACAGATATGATAGAGACAGGTTTAGTGAAAACGAAAGCGTTTTTCGTTTCGTATTTTACAGAATCCCAGCCCTGTTTCTGTAACTTTCGGATGGGAAAAGTTTTTGCTTTGAACTGTCAAATTTTCGCATGCGAGGAAAGCAGAATGGCAGAGAATAACTCAGAAAAAGTAAGTAAATAACAGATTAATACCTGATATGTATTAAAACCATAGAAATCATCTAGTCCAGGGGTTCCCAATCTTTTTCATACTGCGACTCCCTAGAGAGGTTGAAATATTTTTGCGACGCCCTTCTAAGAGCACAAGTATGTGAAGCTGATCTTACTGCAGATTCACTAAAGGGTTTTTCAATAAGGACTGGTAGATGTTGAAATATCGTCGTCACAATATTTATGGCAAGTTTGCTTATTCACATACCCGCATCGTCTAAAAATGTGCCTAGATAACTTTTCGGCCAACATAGAGGTCCCATAGAGGTCCTCTTCAAAACGCTCCGAAGCCAAGCCAACGAACAAACGGCTTTGTCTATGTTCATTAACTTTGGGCTCTTGGATTAGTTGCGATCTTGTACTGGTTTAATCCAAAGTCCCAATGAAAAATTCGCCAAGATGGAATTTGCGAAAGGCCGATTTCTTTCCTGTACACTCTCATGCACAACGGCCATGCTTCCGACGAATCTGGCTGGCAACGACCCATACCAATTGAAAAATTTCTGGCGGCAAATATACGAGTGACAGCCACGAAGCAAGTCTGACTGAAAATGCGGGAAACACAAACGCGCTTAATCTTCGACTAGCTATCGCTTCGACCTTGCTCATAGTATGTTTTCCTTGTGAGTTAGTAGGTATGTGCACTACACGCATGAATCGAATATTGGTTATGTATGGGCGCAGTAGCGCAGTGGTTAGTGTGCTGGACCACTGTGCGAGGGATCCAAGGTTCGATCCCCGGAAAAACACAAATTAGGTACATCTTAAAGTTTTTTCTACTGCGCCACCTCTCGCGATCGTCTGACAAATATCCGAGAGTATGACCGTCATGAAAAAGCTTCTCAATTCAGCCGTTCGGACTTGGCATAAAATTGTAGGTCCCTTCCATTCGTCCCAAAAATAGAAACTCACACAAAACGAATGGTTGCGAGAAGCTAGGCCTTGGGTGTCACCCGCCTGTTGCGCCACCTAATTTTTAATTATTATGGGAGACACCAGAACTGCTTTACTGACATAACCCATTTTCAATACCAACCTGAAGACAGTGGAAAGAAGTCCTCTTAGTACTTAAGTCTTTTCGTTCGCTTAGGTCGATTCGTTTGGGCGCTATCGTGTTTTTAACAGACAGACGGACATGGCTAAATCGATTCAAAATGTGATCCTGATTCAGAAGATGTATACTTCATAAGGTCTCCGATAAATCCTTCTTGGCGTTACAAATGTGACAAAGTGAATACACCTTCCTGTGGAGGATATAAAAATATCTGAATATCGTTTTACAACGATAAGAAACATGAGTCGTATATCTACGACAAACGCCAACAGGAATAGTGGTGATTATTTTGAATGTATTTTATTGGAAATGTTGTATACCTACCACCTAATAAACTAGGTACTTTCTTAAACTACGGAAACAGACTTTTCCTTTCCTTTTAGTTGCATTATAGCGCTATTAGACGCAATAAGCTATTTATAGTGCATACCTTCGCACCCCATCTACAAACAATCGTATTGTAAATAAATATGTAGGTACCTATGTATGTAGATAGATAGGTATGTATGTAGATACGATTTCAAAGGATCTGGATTAGCGATTGCTGTTCTTCAATAATAACATACATTTTTTTGTTGACTCAAACAAAATTGCTTCTATTTAAAGAAACCACTTCAGATAAAACGTTAAGAACATTAGATATTCAGTGTGGTGAAATTAAATATTAACGTAGGTAACTGATATGTACATGTTTCAGTTCTATTATTACCTAGACCTAGACCTAGAAGATAATTATGAAGGTTTAAAAATTAAATGTATATGTTTAAGCCTTCTCCAGTATTGAAAACGACTACCATATTTGTGTATCCCCCATCATATTTATTTGAGCACAAACGATAAAAGGTGTAGAGCATGAGCTGAGCACACCTATTTGCTATAGGTAAGATAGGTAGGTACTTTAATTTTGAACCTGACCATTTTTTAATATCTGCACTATCTACTTCCACACATACATACATTTAGAGAGATTAAAATGTTTTCTACTATTTCCTTGCTATTGCTATCGTGAGTCGTGTCGCTAGTGACAGTAAAATTAAAAATATATGTATACCATCCATTTAATTGTAATATCAGCTCCAAAATAAGCAGAATGACGTAATCCATTCAACACGGCGTTTCCATTTGTCTCTGTCTATACCACTAGTAAAAGACTATGGAGAAAGAAGCAACTCGCATTAAATGCATAAAATCATATACACAAACAAAACACAGCATAACATACAAAAACACTCAAGAGGATGAGACTCATTAAAAAAAAGTATGCCCCGACCCGACCTAAAGAATTTATCATTTAAACCAATTAAATAATTGTCTGTTGCTTTTTTTTTTATAATACGAATTTTGTAACCTCCATCCTTATGAGATTAGCAAACATTTCAAGAATTTATAAATATTAAGTAATAGAAGTGAAGTCATGTTACTCATTTTATCGATTTTTACACAGGTACAAAAAAAGTATGAGATTTTCACTTTGCCGATGATGACGTAGTCGCCATTACCCTTTCGAACAATTTCGTGTAAATTTTTCAAACTTCACTGAAATTTACTAAAATGATCTCATTCATTTATCATTTTACGAAAATATTTAACACTTTTCAAAAGGATACCAATAAATTTGTGCACTTTTATACAGCTTCACACGAATTTTTTGTCGAGGGTGTGGCGATGATGACCCAAAATTTTCAATATAGCTTTTTTATACTAAACACATTCTATTCGCAAAAATTATCTATTTCTGTTGGCGTATTATTAACTAACTTACACTTTTTTAATAAAATCCTTTTGATTAAAGCACAGTTTATGTATTTTTTCTTGAAAAAATCTTCAGCGTTAGTTTATTCCCATTTGATCGTTTTAAGAGCACTTTACAAAATGGTGAAGAATTTCTAATTGGCAGTGATGCCAATTCTGAATATCGGGCATGGGTACTTGTTTTGATGGAGATGTCAGAAGGGGAAGTTCTGTTCGATTTGGTTAAGTAGAGTACCAAATGGCAGTGTGAACCCAAGGTATATGAATAGAAGGTAATATATTCCGAGCACTCATTTTGGTTTCGTTCTGCGCATCTGTCAAATAGGCATGCTTTTCCATACGAATAGTCACAATTGTCCGCCATATCTCATGCGCGCGCATATTATTTCTATACGATTATTGCACAGTCACAATTGGCCGCCATTGCGGGATGCGCAATATATTACCTTCTATTCATATACCTTGGTGTGAACCACTTTCTTTCTGGTGCCTAGGTAGATTTAGGAGTGGGTGGGATCACTCCTCATAAGTGTCAAGAGCCCAACCCATAGAATCCGTCGTCTACAAAACTATTTTGATTAAACTGATATCTGCAGCATTTTACAGTTTCCCCTTATTATCTAAATATTTTCACCAATGAAAGTGCTTCCTTTCATGCTGTGCCAACTACTGTCAACGGATAGGACGGAGAGAATAGTAGAAAGTAAACCTACTTTATCTGTCGCATCCGGCACGTGCCTTGCTTATGGGTCACCTTCCATAAGCTGCTGTGTATTCTATCAAGCTATAAGTCGAATACGTTGCCGCAACGGACTCGACGGGTTCTATGGGTTGGGCCCTTCATGCTAATGTTTCCTAGAGAGGGTTTCTCTTATAGTGAGAAGTTGTTGTTAAGAATTGGTATTTGGTTTATGCTGGCTTTACATTACCACGCCACGCAATTTTGCATGAGTTTAGAGAGAGAGATCCGTTTTTCCACAGTCTAGGCTAATGATGTGTAAGAGTGAGACCACGAGCCTAATGAATTGAATTTAGGCCGCAATAATATTTTTAAGGAGGTTTGTGGTCTCACTCTACAGATCATTAGCCTTTACTGTAGCAAACGGATCTCTCTCTCCGAACTCATGCAAAATTGCGTGGCGTGGTAATGTAAATCCAGCATTAAGTAAAATGTTTCAATTTTCTACTGTTTCGTGTTTTGACGTATACACTTTTCTGATAGCTGTATAGTTATAAATACCAAAGCGGTCGATACCTAGGCACTTACCAAGTCATGTTCAACAAATTAAAATGTTTATCCGAATTGGGATAAAAATTATATTAGAAAACGCTTGCATTTGGCAACGCGATTTTTATGTCGTTGCGTTGTCACCGCCGATTGTTTATACATAAAAAAAAATGTCCAAGATGACGGATTGCTTTGTATCAGCTGTTTGTTGAAACTGCAATTTCTTATCCTCGCCAGCACAAAGAACTCTTGTGTTTTTGTTTATCTACACAAAAATATGGAGAAAATTGGTAATCAAATCGGTTATTTAGTACTCAAGGACGATGGTGCTGTCCTTGAATCAGGGGGAGATCTTGAAAACGATGAACGGAGCGCAAATGTTTTCATGGGGTTACTGCAAATGTCAGAAACGTAAGTTTACACGAATTTTTTTATCTAAATTATTTCACTAACCTAAATGCGCTCTATATAATCAGAATTGATGAAAACTTTATGGCCAAGAGTAGCTGTGAGAAAATCTCAATCATTTACGATGACCATAGCTACACCATGTGCATGTCGAATCGCAAAATTTATATCATCAAACAGAAGCACAATACGTCGAGTAGTGGATTTTCTGATGCTAGTGCAGATGTGGGAAATTCGATAATTGCTTGAGATTTATTTGGATCTTCGGGGAATAGAAGGAAAAGGGAGAAACGTTTCAATTGGAGAACACCGTTTATCTTTATAATAATATTGTTTATTTGTCAAAAAATACATCATTTGTAATTTCTTGGTCAAAAATCTTTTTGGCTTCGTTCGTGATATCCAATAAAGTTGCTTTGTTGTTGGAAATTATTACGTAAAATTGCCGCCAATTGGAGCTTTTCTTGACGATCCAGTAGTCGTTTATGCACTTGATGTGGACTTCTTCGAGTTTGTCGGTGGTCTTCTCTTCGTGCAAGTCCGCAATTAGGTTCATTACGTTTGGGGGGATGGAACAGCTTTTAGGCCGTCTATGGTCAGAATAAATGTTGCCATAATGGATCAAACTTAATTCATTGATAAAGAGGAATTTAGGTCCGTTGGTGTCGGAAGTATCGGTGATTGGTGCGCTGCTGCTGTTTGGGGTGGTGTTGTGTGTTTTTGATGTAAAACATTCACCAATGTCGGAGGCGATGCTGGAAAGTTGTGGTCCCATGAAGGAGTGCAGTTCAAAGAAAAAATCATCAGTCAATGTGACGGCAGCTGCAATTTTGTGAAAATATTGTATTGCAGGTACCTAGCAACAAAAATATAAGCTAAAAATTACCGTCAACAAATAAGCAGAGCGTTGCGCTCATCGCTCGATAGATTAACAAGTGCATGCTACGTAAACCATCATCGCTGGTAGTCAAATGAACGCGCGGAGCCTTGGCGGAGTTTTCAAAATTCTCAGACTTTGCTGGCCCAGTTATAAACGATCCGTGGCGATTGCCGTCCAGACTACTCGATCGCACGAGCGATCCTCCACTTAGTTCGATATTTGTTGCCTTTGGAAATATTGTCCCCAACAGGTACTCATGAAGGCAATACAAATCGTGTGGATCTATTTTGGAGCTAAAATTTAAAGATTTATAAGTGGCACGTTGGACGAAGTCTACAAAGTCTCACCAGACAACTTGTTCGTTGTACAAAAACACAGTATTTTCGACAGTCGGGAATGTTGCTTGAATCATATTGATGAAGTTATGAACTCTCAAGAACAAAGGTTTCTCAAGTGGAATATACTGAATGGTGCGAAGTGCATCTATTATATCACAGCTCGGCAGTTTCAAAGTCAAAAGGTACTAAAAAGGGATTGTGATCCAAAAGTAAAGTTATTTGATTCTGTAACTTGCCTTTGAATAGAATATGTCTAGTTTATTCCGCAAATAATCCGCCTGTGCTTCTTCAGTCTCACCCACCATATTCGAAGTGAATAATCCAGCAAATAGACGAAACATTCTGTAGCACTGTTCTAAGACAGCGCGGAACACTTTGTCGTGCACTTCTCCGCCCCTATAGTCCGCAATTTCCACTCCATCTTTCATTTTGATTTCCTTTGGAACATTGAGAACCTTTAAAAAAATACAATAATTATTACTATGTACAATTGAAATTGGTTTAATTGTTGCCATTTCGTACCAACACCATCCAATAATCAATTTCTGGTTGGAGGAATATCTGCGTAGTCTTCTGTGTATGCAATGCTTTGCAACCATCGTTTGATGAAAATGTTCTGGGGGAGAATATATGAAGAGGAAGTTCCACATAGAAGAGATGGAAACACTTACCCGGAGAATTTAATAATCGCTTCACTAAGGCCAATGTCTTTGATTTTCGTATCTAGCTCAATGTCCGAAGGGAAGTAGAAAAGAATTTTGTTTTCTTCCTGTTTTGGAAGTTTACTAATGCAATTAATATGAATAGGTGTACGTTCCACTTACCTCGCCTTCTCTTTTGGACAATTTAGAATTGAATATGTAAAAACTACGAAGAGACATATCAATTTTTTGAATCATTTTTATTTATAATAATTTATAGTAAATTAAATCTTTGTTTGCTTTTTGCTAAATAAAATTTGCACTTGAGATTTTGAATAACAAAAATGCAGTCAGAAAATATTTGACAGTTAGGAATATGAAGAAACGACAAAAACTGTTTGATTTGATTATTATTTTTTTTACTTTGGCCCCAGAACACGTACCAAGGTAAAATTAAAAAATCGATCGAACGATTTCGATTTTAGAAAACTGTCTCTATCATAGGTAAAGCAGCAGACAGAGACCTCTTTTGTCGAAATCATGTCATGTTGACCGTTTTCATTTTACATGATCTGCAGTGGCATGCCAGGGTGGGGGCGCAGTGGCTCAGTTGTTAGTGTGCTGGACTACTGTGTGAGGGGCAGGGGTTCCAGGTTCGAGCCCCGGAAAAACACAAATTGCAGGGTTTTTTCCACTGCGCCACCTCTCGCGAACGTCTGACAAATATCAATTTAGCCGTTCGGACTCGGCATAAAATTGTAGAGCTCTCTTCCATTAGTCCCTAAAATAAAAACTCACACAAACGAATGGTTGCGAGAAGCTAGGCTTAGAGAGTCTACACGCCTGTGGCGCCAACTACTGTTATTTATTTATTTGACCACAGGATCACCACAATCCACAGTGCAATATATATCAAATTACCAACCGAGAGTAAAAATTACACATGTGATTTCAACGTGATAGCAAAGCCTAGCATTATGTTTCTGTTTTATTGCACACTTATCTCAGCTAAATAAAGTAAAGCAGATGAATGCTTAGGTAATAAAAGAATTTGATTTATCATTCTTCTAGTATTCGTTGAAAGCAGTTTACTAGCAGTTTCATGAACACATACCCAGGAAGGAGAGAATTGCTCCTGTGAAGTCACTTCTACTTGAGATAGATACCCAAGTCTGAATTTATTGTATTTGCCCTACTACCACTTGCCACTTTCAAAATTAGTTCTGTTCTTTTCGATAAATTATTAAAACAGAAACTTGGCATCATTTACCCTAAAGTCAAAAATCAACTGCGTGTCAAGTAGTTTGTGCCGTCATCATTTGTCAAATTTCCTTGTACTTGCTTCCCCAATATTTGTTTGTTGCACTGCCTCACAAACGATATCAAGAAATTCTTTTGAGCATTTTAACTAAAAATGGACAAAATAAATAAAAACACACACAGGGAAGACCCACTAACATCTGTCGCAATTGACTTCTCACAAATTCTGATCGCTCTGATCGTCGGACTTATAATACTTGGTACGAAAACACCACTTGTACATGTACATACTCTTTTCAATTAACAACTTTCTTTGAATTTTCTATTTGCAGTCATATTTTTCCTATATAAAAGGCGATCATCATCTAGGAAAAACTTCATTCTCACTGGACTTTGTGATTCTGGAAAGAGTGTGGTATTTACACAGCTCCTCTATTCTAAAGTTCCGGAGACTTTCACCTCAATATCGGAGAATATTGGTGATTATTATTCAGGACGTCTGTCAGCTCGAGTAATCGATATTCCTGGTCATGAACGCGTACGCGATAAGTTCTTTGACCAGTACAAGAACACCGCCAAGGGATTAGTTTTTATCATTGATTCGGTTACCATACAAAAGGATGTTAGAGATGTTGCCGAGTGAGTTGCTTTTGAAAGCGTTGTAGAGCTATTAATCATTTTTCAAATTTTGTTAAGCTATTTGTACACAATTCTATCGGACGCTGCCACTTATCCTTGCTCAGTGATGATTCTCTGCAACAAACAAGATGAAGAAATGGCCAAGAGCGAACAAGTTATTAAGACCCTGCTCGAGAAAGAAATGTGGGTAACGCCGCTACTTGTGGACACATTTTTATTTTCGTTTAATTTCAGGAATATTATTCGAAAGACTCGCACAAGTAAGCTGCAATCGGTCGATGACACCGAGGCAAAGGCTGTCTTTTTGGGCAAAGAAGGAAAGGACTTTGAATTCGCTCAGCTCAGTCAAAATATTCAGTTCTATTCTGGTTCGGGAAAAACCAACCAACTTAATCAGTTGTCCGATTGGATTGATCGAATTATGTAAAGGAGTGTCGCCTTTGTTTTCCTATTATCCACGCGTGTATGGTTCCAATATAAAAGTACATCATTTACATCATTTTCTCGTTAATAAATGTTTTTTGTTTTTGATATCAGGAGTGACCCTAATTATAGTAGGTTTTTTTTTATGTCTATTTTCTTAGAAAATGTAAAGAAACGAGATCTCATTTTTTTTCTCTTGCGCGACTACCTAAATAGAAAGTGCTGATGGGAAAAGCACAAGGCACAATAGGTCAATCTGGTTACGGAATCTGGTTTAGCTGGGGTTATTGACTTCGGCCTCTATGAGATGGGGCATTCAACTAGAATTCGTGCACCATTGCCTTTTTAAGGTAACTTTTCAATGCAAAGAGAAAGAAGCGCGCAGATGTGACGCGGCGAAATCGAACGAAGTGGATAAACACGATAAAAAGAAAAATAAAACCCTAAAAGGTGACAACTTTTTTATGCTTTACAAAAATATACATGTTATTGTTGCAGCAGTTTGGGCGTTAGTACACTCGATATACAAATTTAAATTTAAATCGTTTACCGTATGCGGACAGTTCAGTTCAAGAAAAAGCGTTCGATCCGCTTTAACAATTTATGTGAATATTTAAAAAAAATTAACAAGCATTAAACAACTTTGTGTGCCAATTTGAATATTTATATCCTTAGCTTCGCTAAACTTAAATACAAGGCTAAATGGTCGAACATCCAATCCATCACGTGATAAGTTGTTGTCAGTAAACATTTGAGTAGTTCTTAGACGAATTCACTTCCGTTGCTTTTAATTCGTAGGTAATAATATAACAAAAAAAAATGAATTTTGAATTCAAATTGGGCCGGAATTGAGCATAGAGTGGTTAAAAATAAAAATAAATAAATAAATAGTTGGCACAAGCACAACAGGTCCATATAGGCAACCTAGGCCTCTAGCTTCTCACAACCATTTGTATGAGTGAGTTATTATTTTTGGGACAAAAGAAAGGGACGTACAATTTTATTCCGAGCCCGAACGGCTGAATTGAGAAGCTTTTTCAGGACAGTTATACTCTCAGATCTTCGTGGCAACAAGGAAAAACCACTAAAGTCGGTTTTGCAAATTTTTCAGGAAAGCACTTTTAAGATTCCACGAAAAATTTTAAATTGCAAATGTCTCCGGTTAAGTCTGATTTTCCTTCCTGAACGTTGAATGTAAATAAAGGTGCTAATTGGACAAAGTTGACTTTAGCTGGTATTCCTTGATATTTCATCGTTCTGGAAAGAGAATCTATTAGCGTTAAGGAAGCCCCGACAATATGTCTCAATAATAAACTAATTTGAATGACATCGCCAAGAGTTCGAGCAAAGCAGGCATTGTTGGCATTGACATTATTCATTTATTTTCGTCAACCAGTTTCGGGATCGCTCGTCTCTCTGAGCCACAAACCACAAGAGTTTTTTTTTTCTTTTTTTTTAGTAAGCACCATACAATTGCAATTTGAACTCCCGTTTGACTTCGGTTGCTCTAGCTAACTTC
The DNA here is from genome assembly GCA_949372485.1 of Cheilosia soror. Classification (NCBI taxonomy): domain Eukaryota; kingdom Metazoa; phylum Arthropoda; class Insecta; order Diptera; family Syrphidae; genus Cheilosia; species Cheilosia soror. Next base: position 19,441,905 of record OX443561.1, read on the forward strand.
TGACCCCGGTGTGACAGGCAGGCAGGCAGACACTCAAACAGCCACCCGCAGAGTAGTCTTCAACACAAATTTTCAATTCTTCTTTATTAATATCTTTTGTCATTTATATTCGTACAAACGATACACAAACAGATCGCTTGGTCTTGACAATGGCGAAGACATGACAAACAGTCCATTCAACGTAAAGATCTCCTCCTTCCTTCTGTGCTGTCAGTTACCTTATGAAAACCGAATATGTTGGTGGTCGTTGGCGAGAGGGGTAAACCGAAATTAATAAAGTTGAAATGTGACTGTTTGCTCTTTGACGACCGACAGCGACGATGATGCTCACACACAGCGCTAAGGAGAAGGCTGCTGTGCTGGTTGACGCTTCCATATGAAGCATAGGCATTGAGTAAATAGCTGGTTGCAACCGATGCCATTGCCGTCGTGCTTCTCATTATAATGATGGCTGATGAAGCGCGGGGCGAGTACACCATCTCCCACATAGAAGTCAAACGCCGCACAAGTGTTTTTTTTTTTTGTATGGTTACTGAGATAAATTGGGGGATGCCACGAGCGCGCGAGTTACGTATGTATAAACGTGTGATACTGATGTTTGCGTCGATCATTTGATCATGAGATTTAACATTTTAAATGAAATGTCTTTTGATTTATGCTCAATGTTCTAGGTGGGGGCCAAAACAATTTTTTTGATATACAAGCTATACCTACCTCATGAAGACATGAATTTTAATGCATAGAATAGGACGGTACTTGTTTTTAGTAGGTATGTAGTTGGTACCCGTTATGTATGCGGTTTAGATTTCATTATACTTATACATACTTCATCCAAATATTGAAAACTATCTTCTGGTCTAAAAAACTATTACATAAAGTGAGCGTCAAAAGTGAGTCAACGCCAATGCTGTTTTCATTTGTTTTTGGAGTTTAGAAACATTTTTTTTAAATATCTGTAAAGTAGGTATTTATTTTATTATTTTGCTATCAAACATTTTACAAATTGTTGGTTTTTGAGACATGTTTCAAGTCATTTAAGAAAACTTAAAAGAGCATCGGCGCTCACTCACTTTTGTCGCTCACTGTATGTACATACCTATACTCTCATCAATAGGTCTGTTCCTTTACTAAATTTTAGCTGGTCTTCAATTTTTGTTATCTAAACATTAGCTAAATCCATAGCTAAATTTTGACATAGAGTGCGCTGTGGATATAAGTGTCACAGCAAACAGCTGTTCGTTGATAATAACTTCCTTTAAAAATTCATCGACGCGAAAAACTGTTATATTTTCGTTACACTTTCTTTTTTCCTTGTCTGATATTGGTTGAAATTTATCACTTCCTCATCGAGGGATTCATTGAAAAACCAAAACTTTTCTGCAACAGAAAAAAAAACCAACGATCTGTCAAAGTTTAGCATGAAAAAATAAGCCGAACCATTAAATGGGCGCGCTAAATATTGTGACAGTCTGAAATGAAAATTTGATTTTTTTGCTGAAACAGCGTACCGCTCTGCTAAATGGATTCGCTTAAATTTAGCTTAGCTAATTTTTGGAGAGAATTTCGTATGGGAGCTAAAATTTAACTCGAGCACAGTACTGAGCTTAACTTAACAAATTCTTAAAAGAGGGCGGCTTCGGGAAAGCAAGATATAACTTCTCCACAGAGAATCTTACGAAGAATATGTAGATACCTTACCTAGTAAGAAAATAATGAAAAAGTTGTCATTCACATGAATGACTTTAAATTTGTTGTTCTATTTGGCATTTGTGTTTTTTTTGACATTTTAAAAACTTCATTTTACCACTGCAATTTATATGAATTATTCGATTTTGGTGGGCTTTTGGTAGGTATTTTAAGGTTTATTGCCCTAAAGGACGTAAAGCCCACCACAACTCAGTAATTGACAAACAAAAAGGTCACATCACATACTGCAATTTATGGAAAAACAAAATGCATCTGTCATTTTTTCATATATTACTCTGTGGTTCCTAACTTTTTCGTAATTTTCTCTCTCTCAGTAAAAATTCATCCTCATAACTACTAACACAGTAGATAAATACGATGTGATACGAAAATTTAGTTTATGTAAATGATCCTTCTTGTCAAATGTATAAGCTCAATTGAAATACCTACCATAACAATCCTTTTATAAATTAAAAAGTGATTCATAATAATAACAAGATAATATAAAAGGCAATTCGAGAACACAAAGTGCACGAGTAGAGTAGGTAGCTATATAGTTCTTCCCACGGCTTAAGTATAGCGTCGCGCAAGCGTGCGTATAAGGAATGCGTAAGTCGAGTGGATTTCTATAATGTTCGCCGAGGCGTTTGCCGTCTATGGATGACAGAAGAAATTGAAGAATCGCGGGAAGCAATTCAAAATGGAATCGTTGTTCTTTTTTTTATTTATGCCAGCACGATGTCAACAGACACCCTCACTAATGCCCACACTAAGTCTGGTATGAAAATCATGAAAGTGGATGTCGGAGGAATGTAAATGTAACACACCTCTGTTGGCTATGTGGTCTAGAATGTCAGTGCGTTTAAGAATTCCTTTCTTTAAATGCAATGTTGTACATTCGAGAAATAGGACGTTACGCTACGAATGTCATCAAATTTACAGGAGTAAGATTAACTTTCCAATTAATATGTACAATTGTACATAATAGTACAACCGTTCCAATATGACATCTGCTTTACCCTATGTTACACATACACGCCCGCCATTCCCATTCTGACTTTCGGAAAAGACCAAAGGGTATATAATATTATTCCGCGAATCTGTGTGACCTGCGACGGACGATCGTATGTCCTAGAAATCTTAGCTAGGGTTTTCTCTTGAAGTCGGCTTTGAACGCATGCCGACAAGATTGAGCTTTCATATCAAACATCTGCCCTTTCTTAGTGGGCAACAATCCCAAATCAATTAGCATCATATTGAATTTTTTTTTTGGTCTGCTTATGCGGCCAACATAAGGCACACTGCCTAAATGGGCATAGATCTAAGTCTATTTTGGAACACACCGCCACGATACAGATGGGCAGCAAAAATCGATGTCTGAATTTTGATACTTTAAAGTCATCACGATATGATGCGATGGCGATGGCGCTCGGAAGAAATTCAAATACATCACGATGAAGGCGCCCTAAACTGTAAAGAAATTGATATATGCGGCAAAGGCAAGGTAGGTTTCCGCCCTCAATTTTATCCACGTGCTGAATTTTTCATTCGATACGATGCGATCCGATCAATCGATCGATCGGGCGAAGATGACGACATAACCTCTCTTTATGTCCGCAAGGCAGACAAAAAACACACAACACAATTCCATGTGTGATCGAATCTGTGCCATTTGTGAATCTGTAATAGGGCTGTCACCATATGCCCTGATATTTTATTTTCTTTCACTTGTGCCATTCTTAAAACTGACGTTAAGAAAATGAATTCGTTTGTGTTTGTCAATTTGTGGAATAATTTTCGACAGTATACGGACAAAAATAAACAGTATTAAGTCGTGTCGTCTCGTATGTACATTTTTTCTCTTGTCATATGTTTGATATGCAAAATGAGTCGCACTTTCAGTTTTCCAATTCAATTGGCTCATTCAATGGATGTGTATTTGTTAAGTTATTTTAATTTATTCTGATCTGACTTCAAATTGGATAGGTACGAAGGAAATGGATTTTAAACGACTGCCCGCGTTCCATTGACCACTAGATGACTAGCGGCATGTCAAATTCAATATACAAAAAAACGACATTTCATCATTTGCGCTAGAGCTCTAGCACATATTGTGAAATATCCTTTTCTGGGAAAGTTTTCCATCTAGCGCAAAATTACTTGCTGGATTGAAAAACAATAACGATACCTGCCAAAACAAATCTATCAAAAGTCTAAAATGTAGGTATGTAATGAAAAATAATCAAATGTGCAAAAGTAAATATGCGGCACGAAATAATACATGATGGCACAAAATACATTTATGATGCTCATGAAGATGAAGTTATAAAAATGCGCTAGACATCTAGCGGAAGCGTTCCTCCATCAGGGACATTATGTGCTAGACAGGTATGGTTTGTTTCGTCATTTTTATCTCGTTTTTTAGTTGTTTCGTTTTAGTCGTTTCGCATTTTGTTGCTTCAGCATTTTTATTAATATGTTTTTCAATTATCTGGTTTATATTTGTTTCGAAAAAAAATAATTCAGTTTTTTACTTAGTTCGTTTTAAGCTCATTTCGCCTTTTATTGTTTAGTTTTTCGATTATTTCGGTTTTTGTTTATTTCGATTTCAATTATTTCGCCATCATTTGTTTCGTTTTTTTTTGATGTAAAGAGCCTAAGGGCATTCAAATTCGCGCGTAAACAGTAACAGCAACCCCCTGCTTGTGGTAACTGTAGGATTTGGAGTAGGTGCAAGGTTGGGTATATGCAAAGTTTATATTATGTTGTTTGCTAATTTTACCGCCAAAAACTACGAAAACGAATTTCGAAAAGAAATCCACACGCCAAAACAATATATTCTACTAAAAATAAAATGCGAAATAAACCATTAGTGAGATAACATTGACCTAAATAACTCATTGCACTTTTAACGAAAATGCAAAACGAGTAAAAAGCGAAAGAAAGAAATGCGAAATTATTGTAGGGCGAAGTGATTGAAAAACAAAGTAAAACAAAAACAAACTACGATATTACGAAGTAAACAGAAATAATTGTAAGAAAAGGGAAACAACAAAATGCGAAGTAAAAAAAAACAAAAGAATAGGCACCCGTGCTAGACCTAGACGTCTAGTTTAGCGTTAAATGGAACGCGGCTAATTCTTCGTTAGATTGAACAATTTTCAAAACAAAAGTTAGATTTTCTGAGTTAAGTATGTCAGAAGCATACAAAATTATAGTTCTTTCCAATAAAACAAAGACCTACTTGGCAAACTCTTATTTTGCCACTAGGGCGCTGATGCGTCTTTGTTCCGTTCCGTTATAATACACTGAAAACAAAAGACAACTGTTCATTACATTGACATACTATACATGGACTAGCAGCCAATTTTTCGTTGAAGCAAACAAACATAAGCACTTTTGGTTCACGGCGGAGAGAAACGAAAACACTCAAATGTCATCGAGCCAGGGCCGGACCAACCATATGTGCAAGATGTGCAAATGCACAGGGCGCCAAGTTCTGGGGCGCATTGCAAGATAAAATTAATTTTTCTTAAGCCTACTGTCCACGTAGCTGCGCTTCATACGCACGATTTTCGTCATTTGCAGCTTGTTGTACGCTTGCTTGCAGATTGCATATAAACCAACGAAGCTCTGTCCACGGAGCGGCAAAGTCGCATGTGCGACTAAGAAATGAAGCGCAGCTACGCGGACAGTAACAGTAAGCCTAAGAAAAATTAAAGATGGGATTTCTCATCTACGAAAAAGAGTAACAAATTTCTCTTACAAGTAGCTTTGCATATGAATTATGAAAATTTAGTATTCTCTTCTCTTCCACTTCAGACTCTCAGCAGCGTTGCCATTTTGACTGCTTTCCAGTCAGATCTGACTGGATTAATATGCGTTTAGCTGGAACATTTTAAAATCCAGGCAGCTTTTTTTTTAGCTAGATACGAATTTTGTTTGACTGTTTTTAAATGTTTCGTGTAATTTCTTTTCTATAAGTATACATTTTTAAATTAAAAGTGGCAATAGAAAAAAAATAAAAAGAAGACCAAATATTGCTTGAATCTAATTTTTTTAAAGTTCATTTATGAGTTAATACATTTTGTATACTTACTTTCATTACATTTGTAACGTCAGGAAGGAGTCACCGGATTTGATCAGGATCAAATTCCGAATAAATACTGCCATGTCCGTCTGTCTCTCTTTCTGTTGAAAACACGATGGCGTCCAAACAAATCGACGTAGGCGAATGAAATTTTGTGAGGTGACTTATTTTTACGGTCGTCAGGTTGGTATTGAAAATGCTCAATATCGGTAAAGTAGTTTGGTTACCTCCCACTCCCATACAAAGCCAACATTAGATACCTCAATAAAAAAACGAATTGTAAGTCTACTTCCTGAGTGATGTGAAAAAGACTTATGTATGCATGTGTGCATATAAGAAAAAAGGGCGCTTTCTGTAAATCTTGCACAGGGCGCTAGTTTGACTGGGGCCGGGCCTGCATCGAGCAATTCGTGCGATTTATGTTAATTTCGATTCGCCAGAAAAAAGGACTCTTTCCTTCCCGAGATCACTTTTTTCGTTCGTTTGGTACAAAAAAAAGCAATCTTTTTCAGAGTCGAGAGCACTTTTGCGAATCTAGATTTTTTCTCAGAGACGCTCGAGATTTACCAATACACTTTCATTATGATGAAAAAAAAATCTTCACAACAAAAAAGGTAAACAACTTTTGGCAGGCACACCACCAACACCAACAAAGAACAGCGCAGTATACTTCTTTTTGTTCGATTGGCCAGACGAAATCTACAGAAATCTTAAAAAATCTCAGATTGCCAATCGAATTCAACATTAGTTTGAGTTCTGAATATATAGAACTTTTGAAATAATTTAAATAAGTCGTTATTTTGCGCAGTTGCAATGTTTCTACAATGGATGGCACTGTGTTCTATGTCAAAAATAGCAATGGCGCGCAGAGGTTCCATACCTTCGGCGCACTGAACCAAAAAGGGCTAGTGCTTATGTTTGCTTCATTTTTCCTCGCAGGTTTGTATGAAACTGGCATTTCACTAGCAGTTCATGTATAGTATGTCAATGGTTCATTATCTCAGTGATAAAATATATTTTTAGGTGGAGTTCGTCGATACAATTCGAATTGAAATGAATTAAAGACTTTTTTCACGAAAAATAATTATGATATTTGTACCGCTGGCGCTAGAGCTCTAGCCTTCAACGCTTTCCTTGGTATAGCGCAATGTGTGCTAGACGTCTAGCGCTCAATGTGGCACGGGATCTTTCTCTCTTTTTACGTTTTCGTGAAATGGCCTATAGGCCAGACATTACAGGTGGGATTGCGGGAACTCTATTGGTATCTATGAATTTATTTTGAAAGAGATATCCTTAGGTATATTACCTCGATAAGAGAAGAGGTCCTGACAGTGACTTAAGTAGTCAAATTTCATGTAGTTAGCACCCCCTGGTGGCGGTTTGTTGACGAAGGATGACCGTAGCTGGCTCATGTTCGTGTATTTTGCTTCTGACAGGACACCACTAAGGCGGAAGTCTGGCGCGTGGCAGAAGAGGGCGATTGAATCAATCCGCTTTGCTGCTTGACCAAAAAGTCATAATAGACGAATTGTCTACTGAAAAAGGATGGAGGGAAACCATAGCAGACGGATCCCCGTTTATTTCCTTTGATAAATTTGTCCACAAGAGAGATACCGGTGCTGAGCAGAATGGCTTGATTGATGCACTCCCAATTCCCATACCCTACTGCTAGGTACCCGAAAGAGAGGCGGTTTGTCTTGGGCGAAATTGACGAAGGCTGATTGTAACAGTCTAAAGCCCCCGCCTATTGCCTGTTTTTGACATTCTGACGTCAGATTTCGTTCTAAAGTCGTGTGTAGACAAAATCTAACATCAGCATGTAATAGTAGCTTAAGGCCTTGTGGCGGTTGCGTTAAATAATGGTTCTCGTATAATTTTCCGACACATCTGTGAGTGTTAAAAATAGAAGTTTACCAAACTCGAATCTGAAAGCAGAGATTTCTTTAATTTCACGCCTTTAATCAACTGAAATTTTGTGTGTTTAATTAATCTTCAATTGAAATGTAGCAAATTGCAAGCAAAAGAAAACGTCAAAAAATTAGCCCTTAAGATAATTTATCATCTTGCTACCGAAGTAGGATAATTCTTTGACAGCTGATAAATTCATTTTCTACCACGAAAGTGTCAGAAAATTAGCCGAAGATAATTATTTAGAACAATTGACATACGGCTTTATGTCGTTAATTGTCTCAGCCAAGTTGTTTAAGTGAATTGTTTAAAAATAACCTAATTAGTATAGGTACCAATCTAAATCTAGTTGGTCATAAGTTCGTAACCTGTTAAATATAAAAAAAATATGAGTAATGAATGACAATCCTTGTGCTATTTTTAACCGAGTGCAATGCGAAATAAATGAAGTTTATTCCAACCTGTTGGTTGAGGCTTTGGTCCACCCAGGACTGCATAAGTTTCATCTTAAGTAGGTAAGTAATCTAACCTGCACTCTAAAAAAATTGAGATCTACTTTCCTATAAGTATAGCTTAAGGTATCTATACGACTAATTTAGATATGGACAAATGAGATCCTACCGAACTAATTATTAAAAAAAAAGTACAGCAGTCAATAGTACGATCATTTGCAAAGTCCCATGTAATCATCAAAGCCCTATCGTGAGCGGTCGCTATTACATTATAACCGCCTCTTTTCTACTCTTTTCTATAGAATTAAAGTCGATAACTTTCCACGTTTTCAACGTGATTACTATCTATACGATCAAGCGCACGATCAATGAAATTACAAACATTCGCGCGACTCCATGAAAACTGCAGACACACACCACCTGAGTACGGATGCGGCTTTATACATTTCAAATAATTGCAGTCGAAGTCATGCCACCACTTTTGCCTCGAGTCACAACACTTTACCTAGTCCTATACAGTGAGCGATGATCGGCTCATGTGAATAGATACGATCCATGGCCATGGAACTACTCACATGCTTCCCATTGATGTCTTAGAGACAAATAGATATCCGACTGAAAAAATGAAGCAATCAAGACGAACGGACTCCAAATTAAACGCACACATATACCTACCAACGACCAGAGAATGCGGCATAGCAGCGGCATGCGCATCAGCCAAAGAGTAAATATACATACCATGGTTAGATATGGATCCTGGATTAATGTACCACCATCTTCTTGGCACTTTTATTCAAGTGAAGTTGCCCCTTTCTTGATTTACCTAAAACAGCTTGCGACACAAGGCAGCACAACACATCGTCTCTATATTTTGAGCTGTGCGGTGCTTGTGCTGTACTTGGCCATAGTTGAGGCCGCCGAGGTGCGCTTGCACGTCCCACGATGCACGTTTTACCTTCCCAATGCGAGGAGGCAGGTATAGGTATAAAACTATCTGCAGACGGACGGTCGGTAGTTGCATATGGATCTCTTGCCACGATCCATGATCGCGATCGCTGGTTCGTTCGGTCATTTATCTCGCACACGCTTCAACAATGCACCGTGTACGTTTTTGCCTTTTATAGATGTGGATCTGAGCAAGTCGTGAGACTCCTGTCTGTTGTCCCAGACCGTGCGGTGAGTTGAGACCTTTACCTTCATCGCCGTCATCATCCGCATCCGAGTGCCATCATCATCGTTCTGATCGTTGCAATTCATTCGCGAACACTGCTGTGCTGTGTGCTGTGCGGGTATGGTTTCGTGATGAGAATAGTGGTGCTGGGCTGGCATTCAAGATCTATTTTGGGAAAAGGGTTCTTTTGGAGCCGGCAGAGGATGATGACGACGACGTAGACGGCGATCGACGTCCGAACTCTAAATGGATCTATACATCATCATCATCATCATCATCAGCCGCCGCCGAAGCAGCAGCAAAAGCATCATTCAGCAGAATAAAGGCTTCGTGTGCCTGTCGCGCTTATACCTACCTTTTGCAGCTGTATTGTGGTGGGCAAAAAGTCTGGCATTCGACTATCGTGCTCCTTGATTTCAGCTTGCAATTTTCTTTTTTCATGTTTGTTTCTTTATTTTGTCGGTTTTTTGGTTTCTTCTCCTCATTCCAGAAGTCATATAAAGGCCGTGAGAACGGCTCGCGATTCCAAGTTCCCAAGGCTCGTGCGTGGTATAGCGCAGCTCCTTTTTGTTGTTTCCTTTTACATGTGGTTGTGGGTTATCTCCTTATTTATTAATTTGTTTCTGAAAAGTCTGCTTTGATAGATTAAGTTCGAACAGTGAGTGCTTATAGTGCGACCTTCAGATTGGGATGCGCGTGTGAACAGGAATGTTCAACTGAAAATATTAATCCGCTGGAGTTCTAAGTTCGAATGTGTGGGCAACACAAAAATGACATCGCTGCCGCACAGGCCCGCTCTATGGGGTAATACAATACAATCTGCGATCTTGCACATGAGCGCGTGCAAGTGAAATGAAATTAATTCCGAGATGCGCACGTAGATGCACAACTACGACCTCACGTTCGGAAAGGGACCAGGGTCGTCCTAACATACAAGTTGAACATGCATGCGCCGGCTATTTTGGTTGCTATATAGAGATGTGACGAGAATGCGGGGTATAGATATATCTTTAGCTACATACGAACTGTGTCTATGTATACTTGTTTCTTTTGTGTGGGATTTATCTATTGGGCGGGACTGCGGCAAGAGGATCCACAAAATTTTACTTGCGCCAGAGTTTAATGATTTGTTCGTCATGTGCGATCGTGAGAAGCAAAAGTTACCCCACTTGGTTCAAGAGGGATAAACAGTAGGTACAGTGCACACGCGAATGGAATAGCACAGTGTGAACTCGCTAAAATAGAAGTGGCGCGTCATCATAAATAATATTGTGTAGGTACATGACGATCATCAATTTAACAGCATCACAAAAGGCCTTGAACATACTATCCAAAATAGAGGTTTAATATAGCCTGACGTATATTTGTAAACAGGATAAGATACGACAAATCAAAGGCACTCGCGTTATTGAAGAGATATTTAAGAGACGGTTGGATCTTTTTAGTTAACATAACGACTGCATTGACAGAGGTTTCATTTATAGCCTCTAAATAATACCAACTATTGTCGTTTTCGGTTGGCCGTCCAGAACCGTCCGGAAGCAATCCGAACGCTCCTGAAAGCGTTCGAGTGGCACTCAACGGACAGTTCTTCTCCTGAAAAGAAGAGAAATTTGCTTCTGGATTTGAATTCAGAATCGCGGAGAGTTCTTCCGGACGGTTCTGGACGACCAACCGAAAACGACATATCTCTGACATGGACAAATATTATATGGAGGTTAGAGTAGCTATCTTAAAAAACCTGTGCTGTGTTATCAAACCTGTGCACAGGGGATGCCAATTGAAATACGTAGGTAAATAAAAATGGGGCTTATCTCGATAAACGGCGACCGTCTCACAACTATGTACCTAAGTACGCATCTCGAGCTAAAATTTAGCTCCTATACACATTCTTCTCCCAAATGTAGCTGTAGCTTAAATTTAAGCATATCCATGCATATATATGTAGCCGAGCGGTACGCTGCTTCAGCTAAAATATCAAATTTTCATATACCTTCATATACCTATTTGTCAAAAGTTATCACGCCCATTAATGGTTCGGCACGGCACATTTTCTCAAGCTAAATTTTGACAGATCGCGTGGTTTTTGTTCTGTTATTCTGTTGTTTTTAGAAAAGTAAATAAGGATTATAGTTTTTCCAATGAATACTTCGACAAAAAAATTGAGAAAGGGAAAAAAAGAAAGCGCAACGAAAATAAAACACATTTTAACGTCCATGAAGTTTTGAACGTAGTTATTTTTAAAGAACACCTGTTTTTTTTGACACTTACCCACAATGTACCTAACTACTTATAAGGTGTGGATTCACTTGCGGGACTCGAAACCGGTACATTAATGCGCGAAGAACTTGCAAATTGGCCATTAAGGCAGCCAAAGAAAAATCTTGGAAGGAGTTCGGCGAGAAATTAGACCGTGATCACAGATCTGCAAGCAAGGTGTTCTGGCAGACCATTCACCGTCTTAGAGGAAGGAAGTGGAATATTATTGAAGGAATCAAATGCAAAGATTGTACACTTCTTTATAATAGGGAGGACAACTTGCGCAGATGGAACAAACACTTTTCTGAATTGCTCAATCCATTCCAGGGCATTGAGGATGACAGATCCATCGCCTTGAGCAGGGCGGAAAATAGACCTACGGTAGAGGAAGTGACTTTTGCGATCAAATCGCTAAAAGGTGGCAAATCTGCCGGAGTGGATGAAATCTGGCCAGAAATGCTCAAGACCTTAGGTGAAGATGGGTTCTCTCGAGTCATTAAAGTGGCCTGGGAATGCGGCGAAACTCTCAGCGATTAGCAGATTGGGATGATTGTGCCCCTTTTGAAGAAAGGGGATAAAAGGGATTGCTCCAATTAGAGGGGTATATCTCTTTAAAGTCTCCCCGGAAAAGTCTTTGCCAAGGTACTGGAAACGCATTGCAGAGCTGTGATCGAGATGAGCAGTACGGTTTTCGTCTCCGCAGAAAAACAAGCGACCAGTTATTCACTCTCAGAATGGTACTGGAGAGGGCTTGGGAGTATGCTACACCTGTTTACGTATGCTTTATAGATTTGGAGAAAATATACGACCGAGTCACTTCGAGGTAAACTCTGGAGTGTATTCCAGGAGTATGGAATTGGCGGTTCTCACTTGAAAGCCATTCAATCTCTTTACACAAACTGTAAAAGCTGTGTTCGGGTAAACGGCTCTAAATCAATACCTTTCACCGTGGGCGTTGGACTTCGCCAGTAGTGCGTCTTTTCTCCTCTCCTTTTCATTACTTTTATGGACTGGATGTTACAGCGCAGTCTTGGCGAAGAACGTTTCGAATTGGGAGATCTGAGGATAAGTCATCTGCTCTTCGCTGTAGCCGTTTGTGTAGAAGCAAAAATGAAAATAAACGTGAACATATCTGAAGTGATGGTCATCTCCAGAACGTTCAATGCACTGTGCATCTTAGTGGAAACCCATTGAAACAGGTGAAGAAGCTTAGTACATCGGAGTCTTTTTCACGTGTGATGGAAGGAGCAATGTTGAGTTTTCCTGTAGGATTGGTCAGGCTGTATAATTTTGAGACACCTTGATCATTCAGAACTTGGTGTCAAAGCTAAGTTGTTAGTCTTTAATTCGATGTTTGTTCCAACTCTTACCTACGGTCATAAGGTTTGGGTAATGACAAATAATAAACACCAATTGTCCACAGTCCACACTCTGTGTCCAATACCAATGTCAGGTGAGTGCAAAATACCTATATTTTTCGTCTAATCTAATGTGCTTGCGTCGCGTTGTTCAAGACACGGCTGCCATACCCATACCCAATAAAATGTGATAGGTGGAACATTTTTTGGTAGATCAAGAGTTTACACACAGGCTAAAGCCGCATATAACGTCGTAAGTTAAGCAAGCATGGCTTGACAATAAAAATCTAACAGTAAAATTGTTAAGGGTAACATAAAACTTAGCAAATTAGCAGTTTCAGGATACCTAGCTTCTGGTTGCGCTAGCGATGACAGATATGTAAGTGGCAAAGACATATACCATTGTAATATTCACATAAGTAGAAAAAAGTTAACTTTCCGTCTAACTTAACCTGCGATTGGCCGCACTGTCAACCATTTGTCACTCAAGCAAGTTCCTTCCTACTGGGATTGGAAATAGTATTGACCTGGAACTGGGTAGCCCCGGAGTCCGTATGGACTTAAAATTTATACGTTCTCTTAGTAGCAATTTAGCAGGACAACCCTAGCACATTTGTGAAATTAGATTTTTATTTTTATTCAGAGTTCCATACACCCGTCCATAGTTATTTAAAACAATAAACTTTGATTATGGCGTTATTTTGTGTTCTCCTCTGGACCTCATTCATTACCCGCATTAGTGCATCATTAAGGCGTCATATACTCTGGTGTCTGGTCCAAGCAAAGCCCTTGAAAGCACATTATAATAACTTAAAATAAGCATCCTGATAAGTGGGCAATTTACCACGACACCTCTTGGTGGCTAGTGGTGTTGCGGTGTCGTGGTGTCGTGGTGTCTGATGGGCGAGAGAAAAGGTGACTGCGACTGGCGCGAGATTGGTACAGAGGCGATTTGTGTATAGCCGGCCGATTGGCCGTTGCGCAGGCTTCATACATACACATGTAGTTGGCAATTACGGTGCGCATGTTCTTTGAAATTTCTGATTAAAACGCAAAAAAACAACAGGGACGGCCTGCGGCTTCGATTTCGCATCCCAGCCAGTACCCAACACTCTTGGCAATCACAACAAAATTGTCTTCTTTTAGCACCTTGTCGAATGCTGGTCTAATTGCGTCCTGCTCTTTCGGAAGCTAATCTCCGGGCAAACAAGAGTGTAAATTGCGACTCGTAGTGGAGTGCGAACTCATGTCCGGGGATATTTATGAATTTGAAGTGATTTACGTAAGTGTTATGGCCGTTGTACGGGACACAATGTTTGTCCGCTAAATTGTAAGATTATGCTTAATTTTTTTGGAGCCTGATGGAAGATGGCTGGCCTGGAACAAGGTTATACTGAGCTTGGTGTTGCACATATTCATATGTCAGTGCGTTAAGATGCTGCGAAAGGCTTGTTCAAGGGATGCTACATGTAAACATTATTTGCCATTATCTTGTTTTATGAAAATAATGTAACGACTTGATATAACATTTTAGCTACGAAATGTTTATTTAAAATGAGGTCGTTTCTGGAAATTTTGTCTCGAATGTGTTGTCTTAATTGTGACTGGGTGGAGCTGGCACGAGTGTTGCTTTGCTTATTATATAGGAAGAAGGCAGCATACGTAACTCAAAGTGGGGCCGACTGATGGTAGGATGCGAATCTCCAACTAGCCATAGTAATGGTACATGGGAGTGTTTAGCTCACGCCGGCAGCGAAGTCAAGGTAGAACTGGAATAATGATTTTGTTTCCACCTGCTGTTTGCCGTTGTGTGGATCGATACGGTTTGCAATGTTTTCACAGGATTTTTATGGCACCCAACGTAAGTTTTTGGAGATAATTCAAACTTTTATGTGGCTACGCTACAGTAGACTTATTTATTTCGTTCATAGGAGAATAAAAGAATCATGAGGAAATGAAAATCGAGACATATTGGTCGTCCATTTCCCAAAAAAGAACTTCGAGATTGTTTTAACTGAACCGAACCAACCGAACGCCCCAATTAACTAAGCTTGTGTGATGGTAAGCAATTCAGCTGTTCGATTAACGTCAAACAGTTTAGAGAATTCAACAATATGATTTGTATTAGGTACATATTAGTAATATGCCAAGATTGTCTTTGACATCGTCAACAATTCATTGCAGTACCGTCAGGTCAGACATTCATTTTCCATTCACCGGTAAGTTGGATTTATCTGACAGCGTTTATTTGAAGGTTCTGAACAATTTTTTTTAAACATTATTTTATTGTAGGTATTCTTCTACACTTACCCTCACCTTACTCCCAGTTTCACAGTGGAAGTTTAAACAACACTTTTAGTTTAAACTACAGATCAACGATTAATTCGGTTTCGTTTAAACCTTAAACAGAGTTAATTTTGCAATTGAAGTTAAACGACAGTATTCTGCCGTCTAAACCTCAGATCACTTGACATAGTGACATTTCAGATTCATAGCTCCTGATTGTCAAAAACACAACAATTTTTAAACACAAATATTGTACGGGTTCTTGGAAAGAAGACAATGAACGATTGTGGAAAAGTCGTAGCTAAGTACTGTACAATACTGCCAAATTCTACTTTAAATTTAGTTAAACTGAGTTCAATTGAACTGAAGCTTAGATTACATTATATCCGACGAGATAAACTTCAAATTTAAACTCAAGTTCAGGTTCTGTTGAACCTTATATCGTTTTCGATTGGTCGTCCAGAACCGTCCGGAAGCAATCCGAACGCTTATGAAAGCGTTCGATTGGAACTCAATAGCTCTTCTCCTGAAAAGAAGAGAAATTTGCTTCTGGATTTGAGTTCAGCATTGCGGAGAGTTCTTCCGGACGGTTCTGGACGACCAACCGAAAACGACATTAGTTTACATATTTAAAAAAAAAAATGTTTTGATTTAGAATTTTGTCCTGGTTACGCGCTTTTATTTTAAGTGTGAAATGTTACAATGACGTTGACGTAGGCAAGTTAACTACATTTATCATTTTGATTTACAATCCGAATTCGCGTCGTAAGTTTTTCAACTTGTTGTAGATGATTTTCCATACAAGTTTTGACAGTTCATTTAACACGTCGTAAACTGACGAAGTTTATCACGTTTACGACGGTTTTACGACGTTGCAAGAACACCCCTTTTATAAAGTCAACCATAATAGGATTAAATGGGTTTAAGCTAGTGCAAAATGTTGATGAAAGTCCACGAAGGATCCCAATGTAAAGGTACTAGTACATGGCATGTATCAAGCCACATACGTATGTAGCACTGACGCCAATGGGTACATGCCGTGTACTATCACCTTAAAGCTAAGTACGCTGCTCGAGCGAAACCAAATTTTAGCGGCTCTCCAATTTGCTCTCCAAACATTAGCTAAAACCCTAGCTAAATTTTGACATGCAGTGCGTTGTGGATAATAAATGTCACAGAAAACAGATGTTCGTTGAAAATAATTTCCTTCAAAAATGCATCGACACGAAAAATGTTTTATTTTCGTTGCACTTTCTTTTTTCCTTGTCTGCTATTCTTTGATCTCATATTTATCACTTTGAAAGGATTCCTCATCGAGGTATTCATTGCAAAAATACTTTTCCGTAACACAAAACAACAACAGAAAAAAAGCAACACTAGATATCTGTCAAAACTTAGCATGAGAAAATGTTTCGACCCATTAATGGGCGTGCTAGATTTTGACAGACAGTCTGAAATGAAAATCAGAAAATGAAAATTTTGTATTGGAGCTAAAATTTAGCTCGAGCACTGAGCAGCGTACTAAGCTTAATGGGGCATTGGCCAGATTATTATGCGCTCTTAATTTTCATGTCCACAAATTGTGTATAAAAAATGTGAAAAAAAGTTTGACTTGTCGATAAATGAAAAAGACATAATGAAATGAATTATGAATGTCTGTCGCGACCCACTTAATGGACAAGCGGATCATTGAAAATGAATGAATGAATGAATGTCTGTAGGTGGTATACAAATTTGTCCATAATTTATCAAATCAATTGACAAATTATAGCGTTTTATTATAACAAGCAATGACTGTGTTTCAGAAAATGTGGAATGAAAAGAACTAGGGTTACGTGAGAGTGACGAAAATTGCACATTTGCACTTCAACAAAATCAGGCGATTTTTTTCTTTTGAGAATCCAAATGAGTTGTGTGACACACAGCCGTTTAGACGAAAAGATTTTCAAAAAGATTTTGACAATGGGTACCTACCTTCAAAACTCTAGTTTGCTTGAGTTGACTGACATGATGTATGTTCGAGTTTTAAACGGCCTTTATTGACCACTTGAGAATTTTTGTCCATGTGATGTATATAGACGAGTAATCGACAAATCTTGTTAAGAAAAATCGACTCGACCTAAGATAGTTGTTTTTTTTTTTTATTTATTTAGGCCGTGTGTCAATTGGGCTCAATTATTATCCTCGGATATTTTTCTGACACTTACGAAAGAGTTGAAATAGAAGTTCACCAAACTCCAATCTTAAAACAGAGATTTATCGTTTTTCACACTGTTAATTAATTCAAATTTAGTGTTTTATTTCGTCTTCAACATTTCAGGAAAACTCAAGCAAAAGAAAATGTCAAAAAATGATTCTATATAGGATAATTTATTGCTCCCGGAGCACGATCATTCTTTGACAGCATAAAATTCGTTTTCCACCACGATAGTGTCAGAAAATTATTCGAGGATAGTTATTTAGCCCAATGACCACGGCCATAATTTAAAATTTGCCATTAAGGCTGTAAGCGTGTGCGTATGCGTATGAGATATTTTGAGATTTGTCTGCTTCACCTTTTTTTTTGACATTTTCAAAATTTTGTAGACATTTTTAATGACATTTAGCTTTTAGACTTTCCTACGGACATCTGATTAATATTTCGACTACTTTCGCTTTGTACTTATTTTGTTGAATAAAAATACAACTAACAAATTGCTAAATTTCGAGTAAGATAAAAAAGAAATGAGCAAGTTAATTTTTTTAAATACATATGTACCGCGCTATGCAAGTGCTCTTAGTATAATACTGAACTTTCTTCCCTTCTGATTGTGCCACTCACTGTCACAATGTCACCGCTTTTTGTCGATATGACTAACCTATTTGCATCCCAATCTCTGAGCAAATATCAATTTATATGAATCGCGGTAAAAAAAAAAACACAAACAACTGTAACATGACATTGGATTGAAGATAACATCAGCACCACACCACAAGCCTTTACAACTTTTATAGCATCACAATCCCAACTAATTAGCAGCGGTAAATATAAGCCATAAATATTTATTATACTGACGAAAAAAAAGCCAATCAAAGTATCGACTTCCAAGAAATCCGAGTGAAAACATCATCGCGGACACTATGGCACCCAGGCTGAGGGTCACTCCGATGGGTAATTCAACTAATTACCTCATTTATTGAATTCCTTGACAACGTCAACCGTGCACCCGGCGAAAAAGTCCCTGGTGGACATATCTTTTGACAGTGATTGCTGGCAACAGCCTTTGTCTGCAAGTGAATGTTGCTGGGCCTGTTAAAGAGGAGTCCGCACAGCCGGCACCAGCAGCGATCCCAACTGTTTCAATCTGATAACCCCCTATATATACTTGTAGTAAGGCAGACGACCGACCGACCGACGCATAAAATCTGTAATGTCCTTCTGTATAAAACCACAACGATGTTCTGGAGATGGGGAACAGCATTAAAAATGTCGTCTTGAAGCTGCAGAATCTGTGTCAGACGCGTACACCAAAACGCAATGTGTCTTGAGCGCCCGCATCAAAAGACCACAACAACGGACGGATTTTATTCGGCTCTAAATGTTTTGAATTCCAGTTGGTGCTTAATTGAGGTTGGTCGGATGGCAAGCTTTAATATATGGGCGGAAAAGTCCAAGACGGAAACCCGTTGTTTTTCGTGATACTTATGTCGCGGTGACATTTTTCCATGCAACACAGGCACGGCAGGCGTGTGCGTGCAGCGTGCAGGTCCCATTATATTTGCTTGTTCCAACGTCGTCGTTGGTTCGGCTCGCCGCTTTGTTCAACAATTATGGCCAAAAGTAATTGATGAAGAGTTATTGCTGCACATGGTCTTGACATTGTTTTCTGTGGTATAAAACATAATTGCGATACATTTAAAGAGGAGATGGAGAGGAGATTTGTTGCACTTTGCTGCGGAAAAAAATCGAGTCGTAAGTGCTTTTAAGCCGAATCGTGTAAACGCAGTCTTAATTACACATGTGACCCCACCAAAAGGACCGTACGACGTCCTTTTTTTCCCGTAGAAATAAATTATGTAAGTAATTTTGTGTAAACTTGGAGGTAATTATTTCGCAAGGCACCGTGACATTACTTACAGACAATTAAATTTTATGGGAACTTATACTTTGTATTCATTTTAAAATACATGTCTACGTCGCGACGTTGGTGGTATAGCATTCTTAGTTACGTTTATTCAACAATTTATTCATTGATTGCAAGGCCTTTGAGGCGAATTATAAATGTAGATTAATGGAAATATGAAACAGTTGAGATATGCGTTGCTGCGAATATTGATGGGAGAATCGCCCGCGATTTTTTAAAACCCACTCAGAAGAACAAAATGCGAACATCGAAAAGAAGTTTATACGAATTTGGACAAGATATATTACGATATTTTTCTAAATCCATTGCATAGTAACGCAGTAACTATGAGAGATATTTGCTAACTTTAACCAGTCCTGTATCTTTTTCCCCAAATTAAAAACAACCGATGTATGTTCAAAAAAAGCCAAGCAACTGGATGCTGGCTTCAAACCCAGAACGCTGGTTCTTCGAGAAAGGGAAACACCAAAGTGCAGGGAATAGTTAACGTGTTTAAGCAGCATTACCAGCAGCTCCTTAATGGGCTTCATTTAGAGAAAGTGATAGGACAAGAAGAGAACCCACGTCCAGTTAATGAAGAACTAGTTCCACCATCTAGTATAGAGGAAGTTAGCCTAGCTATAAAAAAGCTTATGTAAGAACAAAGGCCGCAGGCTCTGATGGTTTACCAGCGGAGCTCTTTAAATACGTTGGTGATGTTTTGGTATAGAGAGGAATGCACCGAATCATCAACCAAGTATGGGTGCCAGAAAACATGCCCGATGACTGGAGTATCAGCTCCATATTCCCCATCTAAAAAAAGGCGATCCTATGTCTTGCAAGAACTATCGAGGCATATGCCTACTTAATGTCGCATGTAAGATTATCCAACGTATTCTGTGAACGTCTTAAACCGTTCTGCAACACACTAATCGGGACGTACCAGTGTGGCTTCCGGCCCGGCAGATCGACTATAGACCAAATTTTCACACTGAGGCAAATCTTGGAAAAGACCAACGAATTTCAAGTCGAAACTCACCACCTATTCATCGACTTCAAAGCCGCGTATGATAGCATACATCGTCAGGAGCTCTATATGGCGATGGCCGAATTTGGAATCCCGGCAAAACTGATTCAGCTGTGTCGCGTGACGCTAGAAAACACACGCTGCAACGTGCAGTTTGAAAGTAGCTCCTCAGAACTATGCACCGGATTTCGGCAAGGAGACGCGCTATCATGCGACTTCTTCAGTCTCGTACTGCAGCAGATAGTGTGTCAATATACGGAAGGCACTATCTTCAACAGGTCCGTTCAGCTGCTGGGGTATGCGGATGATTTTGATATCATCGGTCATTCCCAGCGTGCCGTGATAGAAGCGAAATCTAATGTTGGCCTTGAGGGCAAGACTAAGAACATGCTATCAACAAACAACAATCATCAGGTAGTTAAGGAGTTCACCTACCTCGGAGTACCTAAACATGAACTCCACGAATGACACCCTAGTGGAGATCCGGCGAAGAATTACCCTAGGAAAGCGTTGCTACTTCGGTTTGGCAAAAAAATGAGTTCAAAACTCCTAACTTGGAGGACGAAATGTGTGTTCTACTAAAACCTTATCCTGTCAGTTCTGTCGGAGTGCTGGACGATAAGCAAGAATGGAGAACTGACAATGGGCTCCTGTGAAAGAAATATACTTCGGCGGATTTTTGTTTCTGTGTGCGAGGAGGGCGAATGAAGGAGAAGATACAACCGCGAACTCTATGAGCTCTAGTCCAAAAAGTCAAAACACGTCGACTGCATTGGCTCGGCCACATCAAGCGAATAGACAATAATGCTCTAGCTAAGAGTGTTTTTGAATCCCAGGTTCGAGAAGACAAGGAAGACCGAACCTCCGTTTCAAAGACCAAGCCATCGCGGATGCCAGAGTGCTTGGTCTGGATATCTGGAAGCAGCGTGCCCGGAATCGTAGAGGATGGATTGCTGCAGGCAGAGACTCTTCAAATTTGAGGGCCCGATAAGTAAGTATATAATGCCCAGTTGCACAGTGACCACTTAAGTTTCTATTCTCCCTCAAATTCCACTCAAGATTCGATTTCTGTTTCATAGCGTCATATTTGATTATAAAGCTTAAGTGTCCAATATCGGACACTGAAGTATTACACGAGACAGGTGGCAAGCTATTCAGCTGTCAATGATTTGACAAGTTCATTTGCTTGTTTTTCGCTTTACGAGTTCAATTAAACAAAATAATAATTGTTTTTTGTTAAGTTAGGCGTTTTTTGTCACTAACAACCCATTTGAAAAATAGAACAAATTATTAAATATCGGAAAACAAACATTTTTCTAAGTGCTGCCAAGTTCTTTGTACCATTTGAGGTGAGTATTATGAATCGACTGTGACACGCAAAATATGCATGAGTGACACTTATCTGTTCGCCTCTACTCAAACTTAAGTTACACTGAACGACTGAACTCTGCACTGTGCAACTGGACATAAGTAAGATGTCTGTTCCGTAGTGAAGGATATGGAATTTGGCAGCACTCGCGCATGTCAGTGTCACTTTTATGTATTGATAGTTCACATTAGGTCTGGTCCAAGGTATATGAATAGAAGGTAATATATTGCGCATCCCGCAATGGCGGCCAATTGTGACTGTGCAATAATCGTATAGAAATAATATGCGCGCGCATGAGATATGGCTGACAATTGTGACTATTCGTATGGAAAAGCATGCCTTTTTGACAGATGCGCAGAACGAAACGTAAATGAGTGCTCGGAATATATTACCTTCTATTCATATACCTTGGGTCTGGTCCTTTACTTTTGTGACTTCAAAAAACTTCAAAGAAAAAGGCTGTTGCTATTCGCACGTTGTTATTGGGGTATGTATGGCTCGCTACGCTCGCGGCAAGGACTCTAAACTCCAGTATAATCATTTTCGGACATTATACCGTACGTTTAGGATCCAACTTTTATATTTATAAAGAGTTTTCCATGAAAATAGGATTACGTTACGTTGATTACGTAGTCGTGTGCCGAAAATCGGTAAACGTCAGTTCAGTACAAAATCTGTCAAAATGAACGTGCGAATAGCCACTACGAAAGAAAAAAGTGTCGACGTGTATTCAGCATCTTTTTACTTCACAAAATATCAAAACGGAACTAACAGTCATAGCATCTTCCGACAGGGTGATACATTTTGTCAACGTAATTGTGCGAATTTTTTAACTTTTATTTTCTAATTTTTTTTTTAAGCTAGAAGTGAATATATGTACCTACATAGTTTCTTTTGTTCTTCCTTCATAGTTACTATTGTTATCAAACTTTTAAATTGGCTTAATGCCAAATGATGCACATAGATTACAGTCCGGAGTATGAAGAATATAATTCTCCAAATATTAAATAACTACCAACTGGCTACCAATATAACTCCGTTCCAGCCCGAATTAAGTACAATACCAAGACCTAAATGAAATTAATTTTATTTTCTCCTCCAAATCCATTTATGTCCAAACAAATGCAAGCGTCCAAGACGCTCATGGTGCCAATAATCAGTCGAACCAGTAACTGTATTCAAAAGCTGTATAATTTTTGTCAGATACATGACCCACCAATGCAAATCGGTAATTTGGCTTCGCCGAACTAAAAATATAAACAGTTTCTCTTCATCGCGTTCTGTGTGTGGATTTGCTTATCTGCGATCGAAAACGGATTAAAATTACGACACGACCATACGCCACTGATGCGTAAATTCAGCGAAGATGCCAAAAAGAAAGACTACAACCAAGATTTACGAAAGGAAATTCCGAAATTATATACACGAATCCACGAGAGTACCTATATGTGAGGAAAAAGCAGCACTTGGCGGGCGGCTATCTGAGGTCCGCGAAAAACCCAAAATGCATACCTCACTCAGTGTTGCAATTTTTTATGTCCAATTACAAACCCAGAAAAAAAGGTTTCCTTAATTCCCTACCTCGCCTATACCCGCTGGAGAGCGCAAAATCAAGATATTCCCAAGCAGGTCAGATTTGATGGCATCGCCGCGCCACTCGTATGTATCAGGGACGGGTAAGGCGGCCGTGGAAATTTATAAGCATACTGTCCTGGAAGCTGCCGCGAATAACTCTTTTGGCAGCGTGTTCCAATTTGATGTTACACAAGCGCCCGTCATGTAGAGCCCCACCTGAGGCCCCGCGGTTTGCGCGTCTGGTGCACTTTCCACCTATGATCTCTGATATGGCGATCGCGTTGTTGCTCTTCTGAATCTGGTTGGCACAGTTGGTATTTCTAATTGAATTTTTCTTGGGGCGACAATCCACGCATATGCACAAACCACAATACTCAATACAGGTGATTATTTGATCGTCCCTTAGTCGAATTCAGTTTCCAAGCACGGACAATGCCTGACCCTTTTTTGGGGGCAACTACTTTCTGTTGGCGTGTTGTTGCTTTTGGACGATGCCAATAATGCGGTGCCAATATTATGTGAAACTGCATCTCGGCACAACGGGGTGTGGCTGGAGATTTCTTCAGCAGCCACCTGAAGGTATTAGCACGAGATCCCATCATCATACCGACGGAATGCAATTTGCACTGAAATATGTACGCAAACGGGATGACTTATATGGTGCTTTATATTATAAGCCATATAAACACTATAATCAGGAATGCCCGTTATTGCGGATAGTGCGTTTGTTGAATTAGAGCACACGAACATATGTTATGTTAGTGTGTTGCCAGGACTTTTGAGTACCTACAAACAGATAGATAGTTTCCCTTTGCGAAGTGAAGAAGACATTAGCGTTAGAAAAGGTTGCCAAAAATAACGAATGTCATACCACTCCAGTCAGTAGATATCGTTAAAAACAGTCTGATCTCTGTAAGGAGACAAGTAGTAGTTATAAGTTACTTACTTACTTATCGGGCTCCCGACCCGTGAAGAGTCTCTGCCTGAGACACTACAGCCTTCCATCCTCTACGATCCCGGGCATGCTGCTTCCTAAGTTGGACGCTCTGGCATCCGCAATGGCTTGGTCTTTGAAACGTAGGTTCGGTCTTTCTTGTCTTCTCGAACCTGGGCGCTGGGATTTAAAGACCCAGCACTCGGCTCCATAAAGCACACATTTCGTCCTTCAAGTTAGGAGTTTTGAACCCAATTGTTTTGCCAAATCGAAGTAGCAACGATTTTTTAGTGTAATTCTTTGCCGGATCTCCACTAGGATGCCATTCGTGGAGTTCATGTTTACTCCGAGGTCTGGTGAACTCCTTAACTACCTCGAAATTGTTGCTATCAATAGTAGGCGTATTTTTTTGAAATTTCGCCTGTTCTTCAATGGCCGTGAACGCTTCTATCACGGCACGCTGGGAATGACCGATGATATCAAAATCGTCCGCATGCCCCAGCAGCTGAACGGACCAGTTGAAGATAGTGCCTTTTATATCTGCTCCAATACAAAATTGAAAAAGTCGCATGATAGAGCGCCTCCTTGCCGAAATCAGGTGCATGTTTGAAATAGTTCAGAGGAGCTACTTTCAAACTGCACGTTGCAGCGCGTGTTTTCTAGCGGCACGCGACACATCAGCTGAATCAGTTTTGCCGGGATTCCGAATTCGGCTATCGCAATATAGAGCTCCTGATGATGTATGCTATCATACGCGGCTTTGAAGTCGATGAATAGGTGGTGAGTTTCTACTTGAAATTTGTTGGTCTTTTCCAGGATTTGCCTCAGTGTGAAAATTTGGTCTATAGTCGATCTGCCGGGCCTCAAGCCACACTGGTATGTGCCGATTAGTGTCTTGCAGAACGGTTTTAGACGTTCACACAGTACGTTCGATAGAATCTTATATACGACATTAATCAGGGATACGCCTCGATAGTTCTTGCAAGACATAGGATCGCCTTTTTGTAGATGGGGAATATGGAGGTGATAGTCCAGTCATCGGGCATGTTTTCTTACACCCATACTTGGTTGATGATTCGGTGCATGCTCTCTAAAATTTGCTAATTCTCCTAAGAGCCCTTGCAGCCAAAAGGGTGCTTGTAGATCTGACCAAAACATCACCACCGCATTTGAAGAGCTCGTAAACCACCAGCGCCTGCGGCCTTGTTTCTTCTTAAGCTATTTTATAGCTAAGCTAACTTCTTCTATACTAGGTGGTGGAACTGGTTCTTCATTGACTGGACGTGGGTTCTAGAAACTTTTAAAAAAAGTTTCATTGAAATCTGTCCAGTAGTTTTCGCGCTTTAAGGTAACAGAGGACATTCCTAAAGTTTTATGTTAAAAAGATTTTCAATTTTCAAGTTCAAAAGTTGGTTAGATAGACCAGTCCTCCATCACACGTTAAGATTCTCTACGCGATTGTATGGGCCACTATATATCGATAATTTCGTTTCACCCATCAATTCCAATAATAACGAACAGTGCGTGCGCGAGCGAATCTTCGTCAGACCCTATCCGCATTGATATGCCAACGAAATCATCTACCAGAATCAATAATGAGGCAGCAATTTAAATCCTCTGCTGAATAGAGATGAAAATCACTCAAATGGCATCACTGCTCACAAAACGCTACAAGAAAAGATATCTATTGCAACTGGTGTACTATACGCCATGCACCCTAGCACACGTACAAACAAATAATAATAGATCGGCAACGCTTAATGTCGATCTTCGCGGATGCATGCAAGCGGCACGCTTCACTGTGGTGCGCCAAACGCTTCAAAGCAATGAAAATTAGAATATCTACCAGAAAACTATTAATAAAAGATACCGGTCGGTTGCATTCGGATACATTCGGTTGCCTCACACCGCACTCGACTGACCGCGCGTGTAGCTGGAGCTGGAGTATACCACCGTGCGCCGCACCGTGCACACACCAAATTCGGCAGAGTGTGTAACCGGCTTTTTCAACTCAGCGATTGCGAATTACATTGCTCTCCACGCCGCGTCACTCCTCCCTGATCCCGACTGCAGCAGATCATGGATGTTTGTTGTGGGAATAGTAACATAGATGGATCTCGTTGGGTGGTGGTGATTCACCCAGTTGGTCGCGGTTTAGTGAACTTCAGTCGTTTCGTTTAATCTTTCGCATCAGCGATGTTTTGTAAATATATGGCACACACATTCGTGTGTATGCGTTTCATTCCAATTGCCAATTGAGTAAGTGCCGCTGATATACTGCTGACAAGCAAGGTATTAGCAACGTTTTTAGCGCCGCGTTACCATTGCACCATCGGAATCATAAATTGTTAGGTTCTAAGGCACATTGCGCGATTGATTTTGTCAAAATTCAAAAGTCGCTATAGGATACACAGAGATTGTCTTGCCTATTTTCCTGTTCTAATGGCGACAACGTGGAATGTCAGAAACAGGCCATAAATCAGAGGAAAACATATTTACAATGCAATATGTGATGAACCCTAGATAAAAAGGGGCATTCTTGTAGGTTGCTTGATGCGGTGGTAGGTCCATTAAATGGCCTGTCATCATTTTGTGGTCCGTCGGTCAGTCATAGATAGAGATAGACCACCACGAATGAGATCGGGAATATTTTTTACCTCAATCAAGGATCAACAACGTAATCCAAAGGAGTTTTTGGGAAAACGACTTTTTCGATTGTCATCATTACCTCTGCATTATCAAGTGACCTTTGAACAAATATTTTCAATGATGATGGAGGCATGACAAAGGGACAAACACACTTTTTGATCGCATCCAGTTACAGTATCTAGATCGGGTTTTTGTATATCTATACAAATTTGACTTGTTGTGGGCTAAGTTTTTATGTTTTTGCGGCTAATGACTACTGATTTGTTACCTGCTGTAGACAACTGCATTTGGAGGCTCTTACCAGAAATAACTTATGTGAGTGCAGCTCTTCTGAGGGGAAATATTAACACGTGGCCACAAATATTCTGTTTCATGGTTTGGGAAGCAAAATCTGTTATATAGTGTTTTATATGAGTTACAATTTTATAATAAGAAGTAGTCACACATTTCTCTGGTTAACTACCAGAACTGACGTTTTCTGAAAAGTTGCTGCTATTTTGATAAATTTCAAAACTTCTGACATTTTCGCGAAGAATTCTATCTAGTCCTAAACATAACATGACATAAATTTCATAAATATCGATAATATGTATCGAATCGTCGATTTGAGTAGCCTTCTCAAAAATATATGCGTTTCGCCCTGATAAATAGACGACCACCACATCTGATCTAGACGCAATTTTTGCTCGATGTTTAATGAGACTTATGGCTATGGTAATGGTTGGATGTGTATAAAGATAGCAAGTGCTGATTGGCCGTGCCCAATTACAGATCAATTGTGCTTATTTTACCCCGCCGTAATATAAACCGGCTACTGGTCTTGTCCATCTTGAAGCGTATATCGAAACGCTTCTTCAATACGTCCCCTTAGTCGGCTCTCAGGTTGAGGCTACAAGCAATAACCAACTAAGCAGCAACTAGCAACTGTCAATTAGCAATATGCAACTTTATTTTATTGCACGCAGTAGCGCAGTGGTTAGTGTGCTGGACTACTGTGCGAGGGATCCCAGGTTCGATCGCCGGAAAAACACAAATTACATCTTAAAGTTTTTTCTACTGCGCCACCTCTCGCGAAAGTCTGACAAACATCCGAGAGTATAACTGTCATGAAAAAGCTTCTCGATTCAGCCGTTCGGACTCGGCATAAAATTGTAGGTCCTTCCATTCGTCCCAAAAATTGAAACACAAAGCGAATGGTTGCGAGAAGATAGGCCTTGGGTGTCACCCGCCTGTTGCGCCACCTATTTATTTATTTTTTTTTTTTAACTTTATTTTTAACCTATTCTCACATCGAAGCAACTTATATTGCCTGAAATTTGTAGCTATCAGGCATAATTTTTCACAACTTCTACGAATTTTGTGTTGAAAACAGGATCGTCCGACATATTGAGGAGATAGACAATAGGTCTGTTTTTTTGCTCACCCATCTCAGTGAAGTAAAGTAAAGTAAGAAAATGTGCAAAAAAACAGTCCCCAACCACTTTTCTGAACAGTCGGTTTTACCCCTGAAAAGTTAACAGCTGGCATTGCTGTCAAAATGGCCATCAATGAAAAATTCAATTTCAAAATCAAAATCCTTCTAGAAAAATGAATAATTAACCTCTTAGCGCAAAAAAAATAATGATTATCAATTTGTACAGAATATTTACTTTTTCTGTTTACTTTTTTTCTCTTCCTGGCGTCTTGTATGGTCAAAATAATATCACAAATTAATTGCCAAAGAAAAAAAAAAAAAACAAAAACATGCGTGGGTGTGTTTATTAGGTGAGCCCTAAAGTGAAAAACGTGCTAAATCTGAGATTCGATCGAATCGAGTATTCCTCGAATTTAAAACTTTCAATCGAATGAACTTCTCACAATCTAAGTTTTGAAGGAAAGAAGGTCATTACCAAATGATTTAATTGTATGAACTTTATTTTCGAAATCAGCTGTATAAATATTTCACTGTCGATTGCGTTGGTTTTGACTGTAATTTGAGAAAGGATGGGTTTATTTACACATTCTTGGAGGAAGAAAAGATCAAATTGAACAGAAAAAATGCAATAAAAATTAAATAAATGAGCACTTCAAATCGTTTTGGTTTGTTCATTTTGATTGTGACATACGATTATTTACATTTGAAATTTTTTCCCCATAAGACGAACAAATGTTGCTTCCAATTTTGTATGTTTTATGTAAATTTCACTACTTATAAACATTGTTTAAATAAAGACTTAGACCACATTTTTCAGTCGAAAAAACTCATAACATTTAACTTAGGTAATGCAATCGAAAATGAGAATGTGCGAAGAAATGAACAAAAAAAATCCCCATCGAAATCAAAAGTTGGAATGTCAGTTGGCTGAAATCGAATGACTTTCACTTAAAAAAAAGAGTAGCTATGTAAATAATACTTAACCTTTATTACATACTTCAGTTAAAAAATCAGCAGGGAATACAAAATGGGAGGATTTCCTATTTATTATCTACAAAAAATGTATCCCATAATGACATATCAAAGATAGTTTTCAATTATTACAAGTCTATGTGTATATATAATTATATTTTGTAAACAAAATGCAACTTAAATAAAAACGGAAAATATTTAGTATTTTATTACTTTCCGTAATATTCAGTTGTCATTTTTAAAGTTTTTTAAAATATGCAATTCCTTATATGTACATTTACACCCACCACAGCCGCCAAATAGTAGGTATCATAAAAGGAGACACTCTGTGAACAGATCCAAATTACACAAAAATGTGCTCCCCTGGTGTTCAGAATTGAAGAATGCTCCAAAGTTGGTCCTGCTGGAAATGAATAGCTTGTGTGAATCTCAGTGGTGTCAAATTGAGTGCAGTTGTTGTAATTGCGTGCTGAAAATCCTACTTCACTTTACTTCACTGAGATCGATGTGCAAAAAAACAGACCTAATATCAACTATATAAGGGGATACTTGGTTTTTGCAGGGAAATATGGGGGCTTTCTCAAGGGCAAGTGTTTAGGTGTTTTTCCATTGTAGGTCACTGCAATTGGTTCCCCCTAGGGATCGCGATGGGCTCTTATAGTGCCTAGTCACTAGTGCCGTATGAGGCATTTCTTTCATACTCCTTTTTAACCTAACCTAACCTAACCTATACTATACAGTGTTCTAGATGTCCGAACTTTCTAAACTTCCAACACCGACGCAGACCATTACCTCGTTGAAGCCCAGTGAAAAAATACTGTAAAGAGATTTAATGTTGAACGGCTGTAATCGCAACAATCCGCCAGAACTTTAGCCAATCGAGAATCCGTCAACCTACCTAGAAGTCCTACACCGCCTTTATCAAGTGACAAAGACCCAGTGGTATCGATGCAAAGAGGCTTTTGGAGACGCGCGTCGCCATCGAAAGCCTTGGTTTAATGGAGAGTACCGACAGCAAAGCAAATTGCTTATACAATTCCGCTGTCAGGCAGAACGAACTATTCAATTTGGACAATGAAAGCCAAGACTTCCGTCCACACGACCAAACTACAGCAAGGATAGCGCTATTTGAACTGAAGTCCAACAAGGCTGCTGGACTAGATAGCCCGCGTATTGAACTAAATTCATTTCCATTATTTGGTAAGAAGAAAGTATGACTGGTTACTGGTAAATGAAACCTTAGTAGGTATAGGTACCTATTTTTTTTTTATAAAATGGATTCTCCTTATGTTTTAGTACCAGGTATTTCGGGAAGGGTTTGAAGCCCCAAGAGGCCTACCTGCGTTCTCCCCTGGTCATTATTATTCAGTATTGCAACAGCGAAATATTTCCCATTGTCATTGGCTCGGTTTCATAATTAAGCCAATATCAGTGAAAACAAATATAAATAGCAAATTTATTGAATTGTTGGGTTTGACAGTTTTTCACCAGATGGCGCAAAAATGACAAATGCTTGTTGTCGAAAGTACGAACGCATTCATGGACAAGAATTGAGGATTTAACAACTGTTAAGATAAGAATGCACTCATTGTCAAAAATGTTGACGTTGGGCAAATTGACAGGAACAATTTAATATCATTTTCCATTCACTCGGAGATTCACTCATTCTAAAATCCAATGGAATAAAATATCGTTTTCCATTGGACAAAAAGAAGCGCTCGGGAGCATCTGGAATCAAGAAAATCACTTGTGAAACCGTTTTTTTTGCGCAAAAAACACTCTTATATTGATTTTGTGGAGAGAATTTCGCTTCTCGATTTCAAATCAGAATCCACACAAGCCAGCTGTCAGCAGCCATACAATAATCTTTGACATTTCACCAATACGTGCGAGTGTAGTCGATCAGAAGCATTTTTTGTTCCATTAGTTTTCAGAATCCTCGTGTGAAACCAATCGAAACCGACATAAGAAAACAACTTTGGTTCGACTCCACCCACTAGCTGTTGGTGAAATGTCAAAAAATGTCAATCTATCGTTATGTGCTTCTTGAGTGGATTCTGACTTGAAATCGAGAAATGAAATCCTATATTCTCTGAGTTTTGTGCCAATGGTTCCATTAAAAAGTGATCTATTTCATTCCAGACGCTCCCGGACGCTTCTTTTAAACTTTATACCTATCCATAGGTAGATAATATAGTTGCGTGACAAAAAGTCACTCGTGTGCGGCTGAATTTTTTGAACCTCCTCCGTGACATAATTTCAATAGGTATCCTAAATCATTGTCAGTCGACATTAGCAATTAGAGAGATAGTAACCTTATTCACTGAGTGCGACCGCACAGATTTTCCGTTGTCAAAGTTTATCTAAACCTTTCGCGACCTTCAGAGTCGTACTAAAGTTCGACATCATCTATTCGTTCCGCATCCACTTTGTATTTTCGGTCAAAATAAACACTCTCTAAATCGCTGGGTACTCAAATAAATGACACCGCCTTTAGCTTTGCGCATTTTTATTTCCATCACGGAATGGATTGTGAAACGAAAAGACCACCCATGGCGGACATTGGTCCCAAAGATGTTTCGGACATTAATTTAAGAAGTCATTTGGCACGTGATGCCTCCTTTTTCGCTCGGCTGTCAAGCAGCGGGAATGTTTTTTCTGTTGTTGTTTTTATTTTATGAGATATTTCGGAGGCCGCAGCGTAGCACACTTCTCTTAAGATTTTACGATTCCATTTTGATGAATGAGCACACATTACAATCGCTCACGCGCGCTCGCCGCGATCCAGCCGAAGCACAAGCAAGCACTCTCGTCAAGTGTGATACGCTATCAGTGAAAACTTCGCCATGTAACGACTTGGCTGACCCATTTGTCAGAGTGACTTTCCTTTACACACACGCGCACTGATGCGCATTCTCGACGCTAATGGGTCAATATGTAGTTCCGCCCACGGGCCATTCGGACGCATCCTTTTATTAATTAATTAGCCTGAGTACTACTTTTCGTGATTAATATGTTACTCGACGTGTGAGTTCCAGAGCAGGGCCCCAACCAAACTAATGACGAAGACCGAAGAGCATCATCTCTTGCGCCCGGCCGGCAAGATGTGCATGGTGCATTGGGCCTGCGACCTACCTGAAGCCAATGCCAGTGCCCATCCTGACGTCGAAGCCGCATGCCATGATGAAGTGTTATTGATTGCAAAGTTTCCTGATTGATATATGCGCATAACGTGAGAACTCACACGGACGCGGACGTGGAGGCGTCAAAAGGTTTTTAGTGTCCCGCAAAAAGTGACCACAGGCATGCAGATTATGACACTAATTGCTTTCTGCGGTTGGCGTTGGCTCTTGGTTGGATGTTCTCTGGTTCTCGTGTGTTGGCAGGAAGGTCACTTGGCTCAATTTGAGGATAAGAATATTTGAATAATTTATAGTCATACACGGACGCGGATGTGCCTGTGCCGGCCGGCCGAACGGAACGCACAACATGGCTATAGTATGGTGTGGGGTGATAAAGGGCGTAGCACCCCAGCAAGTCTCTAGACCTTAATTCCTTTTTACGGTCATTTTAGTATCCATCATCGCGGATCAGTGAATAAGCTCTTCTCAGTGAACGATTTCGTTTCTATTCAGCGGAGAAAGACACAACAAAAAATTCATAAAAAAAACACACGAAAAGGAGAATATTCTGGTGAAAAATAAACGCACCCATAGAGGATAGAGTATGCAGAGCCGCAAATCGTTCAGTCTGGTTGGCCACATTACGGACGGCGGCGGCGGCGGCGGCACGATATAATGTATTAGTGTGGTCATCGGTGCATGAAGGACGACTCCAAACGAAACCGAAAGATAAATTCGCCGCGCACCGCTGTTCACTTTAGCTCTCAATGAAAGCACACCTATTCAGTTCTGAATTTATACAATTTTATTTTATTTTTGCATGTTTGGTGGGTACGGTGGCGATGGGTTGGTGGGTTTTGCTTTATGTATAAATGTATACATACATATATTGCATCCGTGGTGATGCAGCAAGTTTGCATTATGAATGCAATCCCGGTGACCCCTGCTATTAAATAAATTGTTTCACAAAATACAGTGAGAATGCGATTTTTTCATGCAGCAACAAAGGATGAACTTGTGCCTTCATCCAGTTACGTGGTCTCGTTTAAGGATCATCGAACTTGTAACTTTGTCTGTCTAAATTTCAGTTCAAAACGTGAATAATTTAGAGGGTCAAATGTGGGCAATGGCAAATGAGCCTGGGACTGAATACTGAAAACTGACTAGTTGTGCGACGGAAAATGCATATGCGAGACAAAGTCTTAGGCCGCACACACAAGTCTATGCGGAACACCCTTCGGCACTTTGGGTATAAGATTGTTTTCATCGTTGACGATCAATTCAAACGAAATAAAGACAATGACGACGTTTGGATTTGTGCGGACCTTTAAAAGGCCACGTGCTGTTGAAGAAATTGGCGATCTTCAAACTGAAATCGCTACTATTCAAAAGGGTATGAAAATTGTGGCATCTACTAAAAGATGATTTGGAAAAGGACGACATTGAAATTAAAAATTAAGTTAAAAAAAAAAAAACTTTAAAGTTAAGCGACTTTATTTTAATCCGATGCTGCACCAAAAACTAGAAAATAATACTTACTTACTTACTAAGGTGGCGCTACAGTCCGGGGTGGACCTGGACCTCAACCAGTACGCCTCTGCAGTTGGGGCGATGTCTGGGTAACTGCCTCCAGTTGCGCACTCCAAGTTGGTTGATGTCCCCTTCCACTTGTGCGCGCCCTCTAGGGCGAGGTCGTCCTCTACTGCGTTGTCCCTCCAAGTTCGAATCGAAGATTCTTCGGGTCGTTCGTTCTGCATGTTTTAGCCATCTTAGTCAACTGATACGTACCTACTTTTCTGACCAGGTCGATGTCGCTGTACAGGTCATAAATATTATCTACTGTTAAATCTTTTCCTCCAAAGTCAACGCAAACTTGACCGAAAATGACTCAAAGAATTTTGCATTCGAAACGACCAAGGAGATCTTCATCCTGTTATTTCTTGAATTAAACCACGCGTCTCATTATGCACTGTTCTTTAATTCGATAAAGCAACTTAAAGACTAACTTAAACATAAAAATACAATAGGTATAAAACTGTTCACATTTCTCTGTGCTTACGGTTGTGGAGAAATAGACCTGTGTGTACAGAGAGTCAAATGACTTTTCATACACAACAGTTTTCCCCCTTTTTTTAAAAAAAAAGATAAATTTATAACCCAACAATTAAGATATTCGTTAAAAAAAAACAAAAACAAAATGATAAGCTCAAATTCATACGCTATCATAACCTAATCTTTCAGGTTTTTTTGTAACCCTTTTCGGTCGATTTTTCCAATAATTTTCACATTGTTCTAATTCACTCTCGCTTCTTTTTCTCTTTCGTATCTCAAACTTGTTTTTTTTATTTTTATCCACAAATTCATTATAGTTTTTTTTCAAAAAATATTTGTTTCTTTTAAACTGCTTTTTAATGTGATTTCTATGTGCTGTTTTGATAACACTATTATTGAGACAAATTTCATATATAAATCTGCTTATTTTTTTAATAATTTTACCTGGAATCCATTTAACATTGTTTCCAAAAACATTTTTATACATTATTAGTTCATTAGGCTTAAATTCATATAAATTATTGAAGCTTTCTTTTTGACTTAACATAATTTTTTTTGACATATTATTTGTATTTCTTCTGTTAAATAATCTACTTGGATTTAAGGTATTTTTATTATTTAAGGAATCTAATATAGTCCTAGGCTTATAACTAAATACAAATTCGGCAGGCGTGCAAGATGTTGATGTTGCTATGGTATTTCGTTGCATGAACAAAAATTTATTAATCAATTTACTAATTGGTGTGCTTTCTGTGGAGTTGTCAATTAAAAATCTTTTCAAATGTCTTTTGACAGTTTGGACATTTCTTTCGGCGATGCCATTTGATTGAGGGTGATAAGGTGGTGATTTGGTTATCTTAATCCCGTATCGCTTACCGAAATCATAAAATAAATTCGAATTGAAGGGTGGACCATTGTCCGAAACTATTTCCGTGCATAATCCAAACACTGCAAAAAATTCTTCTAGCTTATCAATAACGGCATAGACATTAGTTTTTTGCATGATATATATATGCACATACTTGCTGTATGAATCAACAAGTAATAAAAAAGTATTCTTACCAAAAAAGAAAAAATCCACGTGGACGCGCTCGAAGGGAAATTTGCTAACAGGCCAATGGGATGTTTTCTCTTTAGAATAATTTTGCAATTGCTGGCATGGCATGCACGATTTTACAAATTGTTCAATAGCGTCATCAATTTGTGGCCACCAAACATACAGCCTAGATAATTGCTTCATTTTGACTATTCCAGCATGACTCTCATGGAGCATTTGTAAAATCCTAGGCCGCAGAACACTGGGAACGACTATCCTATCCATATAAAAAATACAATCATTTTCTAAACTAAACTTGGCCACATTTTCCAGACCTTTTGTATAGCTTCCTAAACTAGTTTCTTTCAAAATATTTTTTTTTCCTTCCTTTAGCCAGGTTATTATTTTACCCAATTCTCTGTCTGCTTTTGTTTCTACCTTAATCTGCTCCATATCTATTGGCATTTCAGAAGAGAATGAGAGAAATTTAACACTGGTCTCTTGCATATCGTTTTCCACTATAGGTAATGGTAGGCGCGAAAGTGCGTCTACATGCCCCATCGCCGTGGATTTTTTATGAACAATTCGATACTGATACATATTCAGCTTAACCGCATATCTTTGTAAACGAGCGGCTGCGACCCCGCTTGTACTTTTTGCCGGGTTAAAAATTTCGGTGATCGCTTGGTTATCAGTATATAATGTGAACTGATGTCCATATATATATTTATGGAAGTGTTCCAACGCAAAAATTATGGCAAATGCTTCTCTATGAAGCTGACTCCAATTCTTTTGGGCTGGCGTTAATGAACGAGAAACGAATCGAATTGGTTTTTCGATTCCGTTTACCAAGTGACTCATCACTGCCCCAATTCCATACGGACTTGCATCCGTAGCAATTATAATTGGCTTCTTAGGATCATACAATTCCAATACACAATTCTTTTTTAATAATTGCTTGCTTTCCTCAAATGACTTCTGCTCTATAGAAGTCCATCTGAATTGCTGATTCTTTCTCAAAAGGTCATAAAGACACTTTAAGTGGGACGAAACATTGGGTAAAAATTGGGAGTAATAATTAAGCAACCCTAAGTACGCTTGCAACTCCGTAATATTTTTTGGCTCAGGCGCATTTTCGATGGCTATCATCTTATCTGGCATTGGACGAATAGTTCCATTGCTGAGAATATGGCCCAAATATTTAACTTCCGTAACTAAAAACTTGCATTTAGATAAATTGATTCGCACATTGTGCTTATTAAGTTTTTCTAATACTTCAAATAGCCGACTTTGACACTCTTCGTAACTGTTTCCTCCAATAAGTATATCGTCCAGATATGCAAAGGCTTGGGTACCTAATAAAATTCTATCAATGATAGATTGCCAAATAGCTGGACTACTACTTAATCCAAAAACCAGACGCGTGTATTGAAATAACCCTTTTGGAGTGTTAACAGTTAAAAACTCTCGAGATTTTTCTTCAACCAAAACTTGCAAGTAGGCTCCTACACAATCAATCACACAAAAATACTTATATCCTGCCAAATTAGCGAACAAATCTTCTGGTAAAGGTAGGGGATATTGCTCTATATCAATAAATTTGTTTATGGTTTTCTTTAGATCAACGCATAAACGAATTTGTCCGTTTGATTTCGGTACAGCGAACATAGGAGAAGCCCAACGGGCCGTCTTTACGGGCACTAAAATGTTTTGACTCACCATCTTATCTATTTCTTCCCCAAATTGATCGCGAAATTTATACGGTATATTATACGATTTACAGAATATAGGCCGTGCATCTGCATGCATCTTCGATAAATTAATATCGGCCTCAAAACCCACGATAGGTGTGTTAATTTCTTGATTTAAAACGCATGGAAATCTTTCTTTTATAGCATTTACTAAGGTTAAATTAATTTCCTCTCCACTTTTCGCACATGCAATAGACTCTAATTTACCTTTATTCCATTTACTTGGGCTTTTTAAAAGCAAGGACCTCCATTCTGGTCGCAGAACATCCAACCAGTCCCTTCCCAGTAAACATGCAGCTTTGAGATTTGTTTTAACGACCACCAAATTAAGATCATAACATGCACCATCATATTGCACTCCCGCCGAAAAGCTTCCTACTACATCAATTCCGTCGCCTGAAAATGAAAATATTGTTTGACTAATAGCTTCTAACGCCTTATGTGAAAAATAACTCTTATATGTAGCTTCACTAATAATAGTTATGAACGATCCAGTGTCTACCTCAAAAACGATTTCCTTGCCATCAATGTTTAATACACAACCTGCTGGTAACGATGCAGATGCCGCCGTGATGTTGTTGATGTTTGCATAGCATGCAGCTCTGGTATGACCCCTGCGTTGACAGCGATAACAGATCAAATTTGTTGCTGGACATTGGCCTGTGTGGTTTTTTTTACAGCGACCGCAAATTCTTTCTCTATCTGGTTTTCCTTGGCGATTTCTATTTTTTGGTTGACCGGCATCCTGAGACCTCTTTTTATGTAAATTTCGTTCGTAGTTTTTTTTCTCTCCAAACGATTGAGTGTGGGGCTTAAGTGCATTAACTTGATTTGTTGCTACAGCCCTGCAATTTTTTTCCGCCATTTCAAAGTTAATGGCCAATTGGCAATAATCCGCGAATTTATTAGTATCGGGCTCCACTAACATCTTTTGCTTTAATACATCATCTTGTACACCGGTAATTAACTTATCGCATAGGGCTTCATCGAGATATGCGTCAAATTTGCAGTTTAGAGATAATTCTTTAAGTCTGACAACATAGTCAGAGATGGATTCTCCAATTTGCTGATTAGCCATATAAAATTTAACTCTCTCCGAGCGTTTATGTGTCTTCGGCGCATAGTGATCGCGAAGTGATGATAAAATTTGATCTAACGATTTGCTCTCTGGCTCATCAGGGTACAGTAAGTTTTTTAGCGTTTTACAGACCTCTCCTCCAGCCAAGGTCATGAACAGAGGGACCTTATTATCATCCGCGATTTTATTAATTTTTAATATTTGCAAAAAGCGTTTCTCATACACTGTAAAGTCTTCACCTGGTATGAAAACTTCCAAATTTCCGATTAACCCCATGCTTGTATGACTATCCTGAGTAGAAACCGCGTGCACTTGCTCAATTTCAATAATCTTCTTATCGTCTCCGTCCGACATACGAATTACTTTGGTGTATTTAATTACACGTTATTACTTTTTGTAAAATCAACCGTGTTATAAAGGATGTCTTTGGATAACTTTGCTTTACGAACCATCCTCGTCGCCAATGTTATTTCTTGAATTAAACCACGCGTCTCATTATGCACTGTTCTTTAATTCGATAAAGCAACTTAAAGACTAACTTAAACATAAAAATACAATAGGTATAAAACTGTTCACATTTCTCTGTGCTTACGGTTGTGGAGAAATAGACCTGTGTGTACAGAGAGTCAAATGACTTTTCATACACAACACATCCGCCTTTGATAACGTCCATATTTCTGCGCCAAAAAGCAGGACTGGGATGATGAGGGTCTTATATAGAGTCTCGTTGGTGTTTCTTGGCAAGGCCTTCAGTCAGTTGCCTTTTTAGGCCAAAGAAACAGCGGTTGGGAAGTTTAACTTTTCGTTTGATTTCTAATCTGGTGTCATTATCAGAGTTTATAGCGGAGCCGAAGTAGACAAAGTCCCGCACTACCTCAAAGTTATACCTATGTCTCTATCCTGACGTTTCCGATGCATAGATGTTATGTGTCCCTTCTTGTTGACAGCATGTATTATTTTGTTTTGTCCTCATTCGCCACTTAATCCATTTTTACCGTCTCTGTACTGATATTTGCAAACGCACCCATGACAGCTCGCTGCGTTCTGCCAATTATGTCAATGTCGTCAGCGTATGCAAGTACCATATAGTTGCACAGACTTTTGGAAAATTATGACCCTGTGGTCGCATAATTTTCTCAAGAATGATATTGAAAAGTCACATGAAAGCGCATCACCTTGGTTTAAATCCTTTTTTGACATCAACGGTCTCGGTGAGATTGTTTCCGACCTTTACGAAGCAACGAGCGTTCTCCATCGTCATTCTGGACAATCTGATGAGTTTGGCAGGGATGCCAAAACTAGACATGGCTCTGTATAGCTCGTCTCTATAAATGCTGTCATATCCATATGTGCCTTTAAAATTGTTTCAGGCGTTAACACATTACGGCAGACAGGATCTTGTAAGCGATGTTAAGGAGACTGATGCCGCTATAATTTGTTGTGGTTTTAGAGTGTCTTCTTTCTTGTGGATACAAATATATGTGGATATGCTGACGCACCATTCTTTCATACTTTCCTATGACCAAATCTTGGAGAAAGTTGGTGTATGCTCTTCACCAATCTCTCGCTGCCTTAAAAAGCTCGGCAGTTAAGCCGCTCGGTCCAGCAGCTTTGTTGGACTTGAGCTTGTATTTTGTATACTTCATTTTGGTCATCAGGTGGACGGAAATCTTTGGCTTTCATCGTGCAGGCTAAATGGTTCATTCTGCCTCACAGCGAATTTTTGTCGTCTTCGCCGTTTAGCAGTCTGCAGAAATGGTTTTTCCTTGTCCTCAGCACCTACTGTGTTTTACTACCAGATTTCCTTGTTCGTCTCTATAGGTCTCTGTTCGGGTCTTGTTCCCGTGGTACGTTCTTTTTATCTTTTGGCAAAACTGCCGAACATTGTTCCTGGAGTAGCAGCTCTCTATTTCATAGAAAATAATAAGAACACGGGGCGCTTGAAGTTAGCAGTTCAGTCTTCTCGATTCGGCCGCCCAGTGTATTGTGTGACTCTGAACGCACCTTCTTAATTATGAATCATTATGACCAATCAAAAAAGGAACGACAAATGATTTTAGTTTAAACGTTCAGTTGCAGTCAAGTTGTGTACGGATTTAGTGACTATCAGACTTAAAGCCCAGTATCCTGCTCGCGCTTAATTTTAGCGACCGCTTTTCTCTACACATCCACAGCACAGATAAATGCTCGCTAAATTCGTTGTACAGGTTATGTATGGGGCACACACCCATATTATATTGCCACATGTAGTTTGTTTTTTGGTATTTTTTCACTTTTTTCCCACTCACTTACATCGATTAACAAGTATTCCACGAAATAGTAAATTAAAATATTGTTTTGTTTCGTAAATGTCAAAATTTAAGCCTAGTATCCTGCTCGCGCTAAATTGTATCTCCCATACAAAAATGTCTACACCGAAAGAAAAACGTTGGTAAAATCAAGCATGAACCTTATTTGATTTTGCGTCAACCAATGGGCATTGTCATTTCAACAAATGTGACATTGTCAATTTTTTATAAAAAAACATAACGGGTATTTTTGCATAAATCTATCACGCCATTGTCAATTTCGTGTTTAAATAACCACGCATTAGGTTATTCGTATTAAAGCAAGCACGGTAAGCGATTGATTAAGCACGATCATTGTTGATTAACAAATTCAAAATTGTACAATGGTCGTGTTTCTTTTAACACGTTCATGCTTACTTTATCACAGGGAAGCGATTGACCAAGCATGATCATTGTTAATCAACAACGAAAACATTGTAAATGTACATTTTTCGTGATTCTTTTACAATGCCCATGCATTGGATAGTGTTTGATAATGCATGACCATTGTTCGTCAACAATGGACACATTGTAATGTTTTTGTGCTTCTTTTAAAACGTCCATACTTACTTTACCATTTTATTTCTACTCGCACCCACCTGAAAATACTATAATTAAAAACTACGCAAAATTACATTACATTTACATTAGTATTTATTGAACTTTCATATAACAGTTTGACTTAAGGCTAGTTAACAAAATGGTGATAAATAATTAATATTTTAATATGTTGGCTCAACAACAGGGGCCCAACGAAGTACAATTATTATTTTATAAATAATTATATTTACCTACATAAATTGTGTTGTCTCGTACCTTATGCACCGTTGGCTGTGTTGACTTCAGGGTATTGAAATCCGGGTGTCGAATATAAGCAAAATTTCAAAATTATGAGTGGTAAAAGTTTACGAGAAAAAAAC
The DNA here is from genome assembly GCA_949372485.1 of Cheilosia soror. NCBI lineage: Eukaryota > Metazoa > Arthropoda > Insecta > Diptera > Syrphidae > Cheilosia > Cheilosia soror. The sequence continues at coordinate 19,483,444 of OX443561.1, forward strand.
TTACTTTAGATGGCGCTCACAATCCGGGGTAAACCACGGCTTCAATCAACAAGCGCACTAAAAAACAAAACGTCACTGTACACTACAAAGAAAAATACACTGTTGACACTCGCTCGTAATGTAATGCACCTACTACTTGCACTTCTGACTGAATACTGAAGATTTTTTAAAGAAAAAAGATGACCGACGCCAACGAGGCAAACTGACAAGACAAATTCCGTTAAGCATGTCGCGACTGCGATGTTTGTGGTTGGTTTAACAAGAAAACATGTATATTAACTACATTCGTGATAGTTCTACAATGTTTGTGTTTCTTTAGCAATGTTTATGCTTGGCTGCATTGTTATTCAACATTTTCATGATACTTTAACAACGTTTCCGATTGTTACACGTGACCGCTTTACAACACGTCTTGGCAAGAATGTAGGTTGTGATAATGAGAAATATTTTTATAAAAACATGTCCGTAGATACTTTTAACATGTTCATGATACTTTAATAATAGTCAATGAAATTTTACCTTGAAAATGTTTGTGTTTAATTGCACTGTAATCGTTGTACTCCAACTACGAATGTGTTTAATTTATAAGAAATATGGTTGATTTTAAATTTATTGACCACGTTTATGTTTAATCAAAAACACTTATGGTCAAATTAACTGTAAAGTCCCTAAGTTGTAATTTCATCCTGTTTATTGTTGTTTAACAATGAAATCAACAATTTAATTGTAGGCTAACAATGTTTCCATTTTTGAAACAACTACAAAAATGTTCAAACTAAACATATCTGTGATACTTACGAGCATTTTAATCAACAACGCCAAAGTAGTTGTTTCAAACATGCAGCGTTGTTTGATTTAATCACATACGTATTTGATTTGACAATTTTAAGCCCATTGTTAGTTAACAACGAAACATTTTTGATTCAACCAATGTTTTTTCTTTCGGTGTACAGAGATAAAATTTAGCGAGGCAGAATTGTCTGGTACATTAAATCGGCGATAAATTTTGACATTTTCGAAATAAAACAACAAAATATTGTTCAATTATGCCAAAAAAAATCCATTTAAAAGCTTGTTCGACAGTTTTCTTTCGCCTTTTATACGATCTGCGTCGAACTCGAAAAACCTTTTCTATTAATGCGTTGTGTCACCATTGCCCGCTAAATATGTCATGTAAAAGTCTATATAAAAAAAATGGACAATGGACAAAAATGGACAACATTTTGCGCTCCAACCACTGCTGGCTTACATTTTTTTATATACAGTTTGAAGGGCCGTATTAGTATAGCCTAGCGCTCAATGGAAGCATCCAAATTGACTTCGAAGAAGTTTAACATTTGGAACAGAAACACAATTTAAAGTTAAATATTTGAAAAAAAAAAAAAAAAAGTGCGGACTAAATGATTATTCACATGAGAGCGAACAACTACCTACGAACCAACGAATATTCGCGAGTTTTGACAGTCACATGAACAGGGCAGTTATGTCGTTTTCGTTTGGTCGTCAAAAACTGAAAGCGTTCGATTGGCACTCAACTGACAATTCTTCTACTCAAAAGAAGAGAAATTTGCTTCTGGATTTGAATTCAGAATCGCGGAGAGTTCTTTCGGACGGTTCTGGACGACCAACCGAAAACGACATTTGTCGCGGCAGTTCGCAAATTCCATCCATCAGTTTCTACTAACAATTTCTAATTTGACTTTAAGTTAGAACGAATGTTTTATTCTCTAGCAGTTTGTGGAACGCGGTTTAATGATTTGGCAAATACCTACACTTTGCCAACTCTCGTGGAGGGTGTTTTCGTTCGCTTTAAAGATTTGGAATTCGAAATTTCACTGTTTAAACTGTTTTTAAACTTGTTTTTTTTTAATACATTTTGAGGGATAATTAATTATCCTACTATTGGATTATTAAAATGTGCAATATTCTGCTCATAAATGCATCAAAAGTGGTTCGTTCGCATTTCATCAATTCGCTCGTTTGCTCTCATGTAAATGGTTCTTAACGTCACGCATTCCATTTGCTGACATTATGAACTCAAACTACATACCTAAGTTGGTTCGTAGTTCTACCATCTTACATTCTGTCAAAATCGAAATCGAAAAGCGTAGACAAAATCATACAACAATTTAATTTTATAATGCTTGCGGTTTAAACAAAACAAAAATAACAACAATTTATTATGAAGCAAATAAACAATGCGCAAAAAAAAAAAAATTAGAAAATGAAAAGAAATCTCCATCGTCAGCTCGCTTCATATATCAAGCGTAGAGCGGCGGCCTTTTTCCTTTGACGCGGTTTGGCTGGTTCACGCTGATGCACACTTTCAATGTTTTATCGACAGGCTTCCACTCTTCCAGATGCAGTTGCGAAAGTAAATCGCAACATACAACATTTTTTTTTTAGTTCGGCATCTTGCCAATCAAAGATCAGAGTATGGTGGGTATGGTGGTGGTGGCTGGGGTTGATTCGGATGACTGGTGGCAGACCAAGGGCTCATTGGCCATTGCATTTACATGTGCGCCTTATTAAGTAATTTTGCTGTAAAATGAGGACTTGAATGTCCGTCGTATGGCCAAACCTGTGATATCACTGACTTTTGTTAGTCATACTGTTGGAAAGAGCCTCAGACTGATTGGTTAAATTCTGCCTCCCAAAGGAGCGCTATTCACTGCATTCCGCGTCTCATTAACACTTCTTCGTAATATTTCACACATAATTGCGCGCACAGTCCGCGCAGTTTGAATGAATCCGTATATAGTTGGGAGTATATTGAGGCTCTTAAGGATGAACATGAGTGTGAAATTCGATGCTTTTCTTACTGGTCGCCCAATTAGTTTCATTAATAGTACCTACAACCTACAACGTCCGAAAGCCCATTGTCCGTGATCTTGAAGGTTGCAGTTCAGTGGGAAACTTGACGCAGTAATTAGCGTTGTACTTGCGCAAAGAAATATGTTTTTTTTTTTATTACTCGGAAGAGCACAAAGAATTCCGAAAATGAAACAAAAGACTTAAAGTGAGGTATTAATCATGATGACTGTTGACTGCCGCCACGGAGCTCTGACGGCTCTGACCCGCTGTGTGAACACTGAACACGAGCAGCGCTGCCCCCTTGCTACAATTGTAGCGTTTGTACTACATTTTGTTGGTCAAAAAAGTGAGTACGTACAATTATTAATTGCGTACTTTGTACTACAATTTCTCACACTTTAAAAATAATTGACAAGTGTACAAGTTGGCCTGCGATATCTGGGGCCTGTACCACAAAACTACTATTTAACAATTTTACAGGCACTTGTTAGCAATGCCGATTTAACAAGTAACTATAATTTCTGTAACACAAAATAAAAACGCTTCACTTGTTAAATATCAAAATTTCCCTTGTTTGTACAAGTGCTTCCGCGACGGACAGACTATGCGCAGGCAAATCGTCTTAGCTGAAATCATATTAAATAAAATATGTTGTTAATATTTGTTGGTGCCATCAATTCACAAAATACTCAACGACACGATTTCCAGTTTCGCCAGTTTTAAAAATATTTTTATATTAAATATGTGTTTATTATTTTGTATGCGCCACCGTATACGATATCTATATCTATAAACTTAATCAGTTTATCAATTCTATCCGATCGAAACAAAAAATGTTTAAATTATAGTCACTGAGCTGGGCATACGAATGTGCATTAAAAGCAAAAAGTTCGCAGAAAAATGTTCCCCCTTTTCCGATTAACTTGTGAAAATAAGGATTTCCTTTAAAAATTTGTCCTATACTAAGACTAGTTTAATATCTATGGTTAATATTTTATCAAGACAAATGCTTCAAATTTCTTCTTAAAACCACATAAGATATGACTTGTAACGACTTAACAAAATTCAACTCACACGTTAAATTTTTTCAAGTTTATAACTATCGTTTGCAAAATGTTGTCTACACTTGTAGGTTTGTGGTACAGAAAGTGGGGAAATTTAGTATTTCCCAATTGTTAAGGTTTGCTTATACAATTGTTAATTGTTAAATTGACATGTAGTTTTGTGGTACAGGCCCCTGGCAGTGAAGAAAAGAATCCTATCAGACATACAGAAATCTGTCATCGATAAGCGGTACGTGTATTTTTGTACAGATAATTTATTTATTTTATAAATGAAAAACTATTGTAATGGAGGTAAATGCCTTGTCGGTCTAAAATTCAAGTATTGTTTATGAAAAATAAAATAATCCCGGGTCCATAAAATTATGTTTAAATCGTCTTCAAATTATTATTAATATTAGATTTCTTGCGCAGCATTATCCCAAATACGAATAGCGGACCCAACTAACTGAGATTTATCTCAGACTTTCTCGATAACCATCTGCGATATTGCAGAATATTTTAGCGGCATAAAACGCTCCATTTGGGAAGGGGAAGAGCTCGTCAAGGCTGGTTGTGTAATACAAGATCCAGGAAAGAGTGAGGTAACTGGTCTGGTCATAAAACCATCCTCGATGACTTCAAACCCCCACGAAATCAAACTAAAAATCTTGTTAATGGTTAAACCATTTTGTCTATATGAGTTGCACCACATTTTTCTTTAGTTTCCATTAGCGTAAACTAGTTAGGCATTTATTTTTATGTTTTTACATGAAAAATGTATTTATTATTCACAATATTTAATTATTTAGTGGCGCTTAGCTTCTTTTCCATATATTTTTATCGCTGATCTGTCAAATTTGTATGTCTAGTAGGGTTCAAATTGTCGCCTCTAGGGTACACCCTCCATTTCTCAATGATAAAAAAATTATTAAACTATATTTTTTCTCAGCGCTTGTTGTTACTACAAACTGACTTCTGTATGCCAACGCAGGAGACTCAACTCAATTAGCATTTCCAATTAACAAAAGCCTGCATTTGGAAAAATAATATGTAACTATATGTTAACATTGTGCATTCTCCCACATAGCAGTCCCCCCGCAGAGAAATAGTTTGAATATAGATACGGTCGATGCAATACTGCAGTCCAAGGAATTAGTCAGGGATTAGAGAAATGTATATAATCCGCCTGAATCCTTATTAACATATGCAAGAACTTTTTTCTATCAGAATGCCAACCATTATCCAAAATAGTTTTTTAATGTAATATGTAGTTCTTATTATACCCGGTACCACACTGTGGCGAGGGTATATTCACTTTGTCATTCCATTTGTAACGCACATAAGGAGGCGTTGTAGGTATGACAAACTATATATATTATTGATCAGCATCACTTTTTTAGTCGATCTAGCGATGTCCGTCTGTCTGTCCGTCTGTCCGTCCGCACGATTACGTCCGTAATTTAAGAGCTATCGACTTGAAATTTGGTACGTAAGCTTTTATCCACCAAACTGAGGCTAAGTTCGAAGATGAGCAAGATCGGATGAAAACTACTACTACCTCCCATACAAAAATATCGGATTTATATAGCTTTTTGATGCTAAAAATTAAATTTAAATAGCTACAATAAAGATAGCAAATTTAAACTTTGCACATATTGTTTTAATAATATTTAAAATTTTTTGACAAAAAATGAGCTTGGTTGAATAAAAACTACCCATACCTCCCATACAAATATATATTTTTTTAGTACTAAAATATTTTTTTTTATTTTTACAATAATACAGTACCGGGTATTTGAGCTTCGGCATAGTCGAAGATAATTGTCTTACTGGTTTTTCTTTTTTATTGTAGGTAGGTACCATGTGTACCTACTTAGTAATATTATGTAATAGGTATTCATTTTAGTTTCTGTGATTATTTTTCGAGCTGTGTTATTAATTATAGTATGTATTTAATTTTTTCTTAATTGTTTAGTTATGAATTCATGTTTATTTACTTAAAAAATCATTATAAAGTAATTATTTGTGTTTTTATTTGTTTTTTCAAATTGTACTACATTGTACTACATTTTAAAAGCTCCCGTACTACATTTTCGACCTCTTGGGGGGGCAGCGCTGAACACGAGCCAGTGAAATATTTATCAAATGACTGAGGAATGCAGTCGCAGCGCAGTGTGCAAGAGGAAATTTTTTGTTTTCTGTTCTGTTGGTAGAGAAATTAGTGTTGCCAAAATGTCAATCTAAGTTCTTCACAGCCGGTTTGAAGAAGCAGCAGTGACGTTTGTCCGTGACAGGGGGTCTGGGATCAACTGTACGTAGCCAAGTGATCTAGTGAATTTTATGTCGTTTTCGATTGGTCGTCCAGAACCGTCCGGAAGAACTCTCCGCGATTCTGAATTCAAATCCAGACGCAAATTTCTCTTCTTTTCAGAAGAAGAACTGTCAGTTGAGTGCTAATCGAACGCTTCGGGTTGTTTCCGGACGGTTCTGGACGACCAATAGAAAACGACATTAGTATTCAAAATCGAATTATCCGTTTCCACTATTCAATCAGCATTGGGCGCGTTCAAAAAACTAGTTTAATAAGTTCGACGGCTAGCTGACATAATGTGTCAGATTTTAATGGCCTATTGCCTACATTGAACATGTATTTTTACCAGTTTATGAATACGCTATATACGCAGGGGTTACCGACAAATCAAGAATTCATTAATTGATACTCAGTTGACAATAAATTGTGTCAAACCAGGTGATTGTCACTTGTCCAGTGTCATTTAAAATACGAAAGAATTTGCGGAATTGTGTTTTGTACTTAGGTACCTCTACCTACTATTTTTGATAAAAAGTTGAAATTTAATTTCAGTTTATTTATAGGAACCAAAATTGCGAATGTTAAAAATGACAAAATTGCTTGACAATAGTAAGTCGTATTTCAAGTAATCTAGTACAGACAAATCTAAGACGACTAGACTTTTGAATGTGCCCTCGAAAAACTGTTGTCGATACTACAGTTGTTAGGTTTTTGTATTGGGTATTTGTTCGAACTGTTATCGAATGAAAATCGAATCAAAAGCTTACCCGAGTTGTAAAACGGCCTATTTTGTAACAGTTGAAACTTTGCTATAACTAATCAAATGCTCTAAACAACTAAATTGTAATTCATAGTAATGACTTGTCGAATCGAAAAGATTAACTTAGGTAGGTACTCGTTTTTTTTATGTATAACCATCTGATGAAAGATTCGTTGAACCGATAATTTGACAAAATCTCGACTCAAATTACTTCAATTCAGACACAAAGCCTAAAACTCGATACTTTTTTACACAGAGCCCAACCATATCGAGCGAAGAACGGGCGGCCGACAACATTTGGAAGAGTTTAATTACCCATGCAGCCCCTCCGTGTCGAAACAAAGGGTTCAGTGTGCGTTCAGTCTATACACACAGGTAAAACCAAAAAATCCCTTGTTGGTTAACAAAGAACCGTTTATGTGGCTATCTCTGTCACGTGAACAGCGAATTGGAAAATTTCAATGCGATGTCATATGATCCATCTTGACACCTATTAGCTTACTCTGCATATAAAACGTCAGAGCACGGTAAATGTATGGCATAAGGCCAATGAAAAGGATCATTTGGGGTCCCGAATCTCGGCTAATTGCTGCTAATGCTAATCGACGTAACTGCTACCGAATTAGTTTATGCTGCTATTGTCTCCGTTACTGTTACAGTTATCCTCTTCGGGTTGCCTTCGGTTGTATTAATTTACATTTGACCGAATGGCAGCATGAACAAAAAATCAACGAAAAAAATATCATTGGACATGTGGATCCCTTTTTTACTCTTCGATTAGCACGTGCTCGACGGCATCCACTTTTTTTTTTTTAGATGATCTTTAATTTTTTGTGAATGACTCGTTCAGGCAGAAAAAGGAGATTTTGAATTTGTGCGGTATGAATATGAAATGTTGCCCAGCCGCGATGGGCGTGGGTGGTATTTATAATGGTTTGTAGATCTATATAAAAAATTAAGAAGAAGACTTCCATCCATATAGCCATATAGCTCTTCTAACTGAACAACCACAGTAATTTTTTATGTGATTGCTAACAAGTAGAAAAGAGATAGAACATTAGCATCTAAAGGTGGGTTTCCACATATCGGTTGATTGACAAAGTTTGACAGCCCTCGCGTTTATGTCATTGAACGACACCAACGTCAGTTCATTTCCACTTATGCCAATTATTGGCAAAAAATCGTTTGTCAGTTGATTGACCAACTTATGAACTCGATGCCAATTAAATTTTCTCTGTCAATTATAGACAAAGTGACATTTTGTTTGACAATTCAGCTATTTCCACTTGTCCAGTGGTTTCTTTGTCAGTTATTGACAAAAGCTGTTAGTCAATTCATTGACAAGCAATTTTTCGCTATTTCCACTTGTCCAGTGGTTTCTTTGTCAGTTATTGACAAACGCTGTTAGTCAATTCATTGACAAGCAATTTTTCGCTATTTCCACTTGCCAATTGTAATTGACATAAAAATACGTCAATTGTCAATTTCAAATCGACAAGTGGAAACCCAGCATTAGCGACTGAGCTATTTCTGAGCTCCCAGACAGGTTGATTATTTGCACGGTACGAATAACACTGTTAATCCAGCCCATGATTGGATCTAATTTTTCGGATTACATTTAGCCCTACACGAGAAGTTTCGGCCACTTCCCTCGTTTAGCTTCCTGTTTCCCTGCTTAAGCCGCCCCACACCGACAAGGTGCCCAAATCTTCGGTAATGGTAGATGAACTAACTGGCGGACTTGGTTACCACGCCACTGCCACGTCACTTGCTGATAAGGCCTTGCCTTACTCTGCCCGAAAAAATATACAAATCACATTTTTAGGCTTTTGTCACTGCCTTACCTCTCGCGAACATTATGGAAAACATCCGATAGTATAGGGTATAACTGTCCTGAGAGAGCTTCTCAATTCTGTTTCGGTTGCGACATAAAAGGACGCCTAGGTCGGCCTTTCAATCGTCCTAAAAAATAAAAACTCACACAAACGAATGGTTGTGAGAAGCTAGGCCTAGGGTGTCTACTTGCCTGTTGCCTGTAGGCAGAAGGAACCAGCCCATTCTTAAAAAAAAAAACAAGTTATAGAGGAGAGTCCAGCATGTACAAAAAGTTTTCTTTAAGTAGGTAATAGATTGACTACAACAGCAAGCATGATTCATGACAGTAAAGTAACCTACTGGTTGTTTCGTGAAGGCATTTGACTGAACTTCAGTGCTTATTTGTTCATTTTTGACACTGGCTTAAGCGTATGTACATTTTCAAGAACAAACGATGACTTCAGTTTTTTGTTCACACCTAGGTATAAAAGTCCATAGCAGTGCAAGAAATATGAGTACTTATGTAGATGCCAAACTTACATAATTATATTCAAGGCCGCACATTGTGCCCTGTATTCTGTACAACACAGGATAAATGGCATGGTTACTTATACCTATATCTAAATACATACCTATACCTATCCATCAAAACACGTTAACCGTCAAAGTGCATCCGTGTTATACAACGGCAACTACCATACAATGTGCCACCAACAGAAATAGGACGCTCCCAAAAAGATTTCAATCACTGGACCGTCAATCACGCATGGACAATTTTACCATCAACATAAATTCGCAGATAAGAAAGCCTACAACCAGCAGGCGCATCAGCGCAGCCAGTGCATCGTGCATCGATTGTGTGCGCCTACATGACGCACGATCCTCGCTATATCACACACATATAAATGTACATCCATAGACGTCCGCATAAAATTAAATAACACACGAACTTAAGTGAAGACTAATTATTCCTGGGCAGAGCGAATTTGACACCTCAGAAATGCATGCGGCGCAACGATTAATTACAACTGACGGTGGCTTGCTTTTCGACCAATGCCTCCATTATTCGCGATCACCGCACGCCACCAGTCAACCGACCATTCGTGGCGGTCTATATAGGTGTGTATGTGACTATACACACACATGGCGCAGCATCAGCAAACACCAACTATGCAACGGAGGCCAAAACGAACTTATTAAATGCGACAGCACGCAACGCTACGTGTTGCAAAAGTTGTGTAGATCGTAAACTGCATTTGAGCAGAGTGAGTGTCCTTCGCGATCGTATCTTTGTGATACTTTCTGCGATACTTTCCATCCGGACCCGGAGTCGTGCGGGATTTTTATATCATGAAAGATTTCGAAATCGTTTTTTTTTTTTCGTTCGTTCGTTCGCACTTAAATGATTGTTTTGAAACGGCTGCCGAGCCGATGCCAAACATGGCCAACAATAACTCACCCCGAAGGAGAGTTGTACATCAAAGATCTTCTCCATCATTTAGATGGACTTGTGGCCGATGGTGTGTGCGCGGCGATGATTGTTCATTTTCACCGATTCTGACCTAGATCGATTGGGTTTCGGCATCTGAGAGCACGGCGATGAATTCTTCCACCAGAAAGTAATGATTTGGGAAAATATTTGGTGTGATCGTCCTCGGGCTCGAGAGCGATCTGTTATTTCTTGGAAACCCTGCGCGCTGTGCGCACATAACCACACGTACCTACCTATATTTGTGTGTTGATTTAACTACTGACTGGCGGCAAAGGCGAAAAAAAAGGAAGCCATCCATCCGCCTGGGTGCAAATACCGATTTCATGAGAAAAGTAAACAAAACCTCGTCCACGCACTGGCACTCTATAACTATACACACAGTGTGCCTTCTCCGGAGGCACCTTGTAACCCTTGTGTAACTGCAATGGCATGACTACGGCTACGGTCTTATTACCACTTCGCCGCGCGCCGCCGGCCGGGAGATGTGTGACTCAAACTCTAATTTGGTGAGTTTTGTTAACAAAAGAATTTAATTTTGTTTATTGAACAAATTAGGGTGAAGACAGTATGGCCATGGGCTCATCAGGCATCCGGTGGTGGAGTAAAGGACCGTCAAGTGCCGCACGCCACGATTTGTACACATACGGAACGCGTTCGCGTCAGCAAACAATTACAGGTTGTGTTGCATGTTTTGAATGGATTCCTTTTTTTTTAATGTATACTTTGAGTTTTTCCATGATATGGTGAGGTTTTGACGGTTTTATAAATATTGCGAGCACGCATAGTCAGGCTTGCGAAATGATTGCCCTTTTCTTACATTTTGCTTGTTGCTTTTTCAGAAGTTGTGAGGTGATCGGGTGCATAAATTCATTTCAATTATGTACACACCTTCTTAGGCCGACGAAACAACGACGATTGGTATAAGTGTAACTCTAAAGGCTTGATGTCGTTATCAAAGCTTGTGTCGTTTTCGGTTGGTCGTCTAGAACCGTCCGAAAGCAATCTGAACGCTTCTGAAAGCGTTCGATTGGCACTCAACTGACAGTTCTTCTCCTGAAAAGAAGAGAAATTTGCTTCTGGATTTGAATTCAGAATCGCGGAGAGTTTTTCCGGACGGTTCTGGACGACCAACCGAAAACGACATTAGTATACCCGGTTAGGCAAAGTCTCTCTAACAAAGTCTCTCTTCAAACTAACAGCCGTCTATTGTGACATTCTGTCCCATTTTCGTTTATTTTGTCTATCTCTTCTTGTTGACATTACAAAGTACGATGGTAAAGAAGCGAAAAAGATCATCACCTTGCCCCGCGGTAAGATTGCTTTCGATCTTAATGTAGCAGCAGTACGATTGTAGACATACTTGACAGCCATTGCGACTCTACTACATATCGTGTTCTAAAGGACTTGACACAAAGTTTTGTAAAACTTGTTTTCTTCTTTTGCTGAGAGAAGTGTCCGGAATAATTACCTCAACGGTCCTATTTTAAGTAAATATAAATTACTCTTTAAATTACGAACGTCTAGATTTTAGAAAATATCCCGGTTCTGCCCTTAGAAAGACCACTCACATTCGTCTCACAAATATAGAAGCTCACACAAATGGTTGTGATCTAGCAAGGCCTATATGCTATAGAACCTGTTGCGCCGACTATGTATGTACACTACAGTTAAACTTCAATTTTTAACTTATTGTAGTAGAGTTTGGCATTTAACGAATCGAAACGGTCTATACAGCCGTACTTTCAGGGAGATGTCGCCCTACTCTTCTATAAGTTTGAGTTTGAACTTGTATTCATTTTCACTTCATTTTCTCTTTCATTTGAGGGCTAATTGTGCGTAAATTACTGGTGGTGCATCATCACACAAGGTGGCGCAAAATTAATCGGCAGATGTTATAATTTTTGCAAATTGTGTCGTACGTCAATCATATTTGACATTTGAGACCTAAACAGTATACAAACAGACAAGCAATGGAGGGCTATACTCAGCAAAAGCGTGGAATAATTGTGTCGATTTTTTTGACCAATAAATCGGTCGGTGGTGTTAACGCAACGTAAATTTCGCCGTGCGTCGATTTCCTAATCGTATCGCGCCAAGTGGGCAAACATTCCGGCGGTTAGCTATACTCGACTCGAACAGACTGGAACTACAGGAGACAATGCAGGGCGTGGCCATCACCGGACTGGTCGTTCGGTCGAGAATATCGCGGCTGTGGCTGCCGACCAACTGCCGATAGAATGAGAACGAAGACGGTCAACCAGACGACGGACCACGCAATTGGGCATCACAACAGTGCATCATTTAATGCACGTCAGTCACGTGCGAACTACTGTCTGTCAAGTCATCCTCAATGTCAACAACGAAGAGGACGCAATTTTGTGTCGAAAATCATTATGAGCGACGAGGCACATTTCCACTTAAGCGGTTACGTTAATAAGCAAAATCTTCGTTTCTGGGGCACTGAAAATCCGCGTGTGATGCACGAAGAGCCATTACATCCACTCAAAGCCACTGTGTGGAGCGGCGTTTCCGCGGGAGGAGTGATTGGGCCGTATTTTTTTGAGGACGACATCGGCAGTATGGTCTCTGTTACTGGCGAACGCTACCGGGGCATGATAAACGACTTCTTACTGCCGGAATGGGGTTAGCGGGGCTTGGTGAACATGTGGTTTCAACAAGGCGGTGCAACCTCACATACACTACGAGCCACAACGGATATTGTGAAGGAAGCGTTTCCTCGGGGAATGACCAGCAAGATCGTCCGATTAAACCATCCCAGACTTCTTCTTTTAGTGCTATTTGAAGCCGCGGATTTATGCCAACAAGCCTCAGATAATCGCAGCCCTTAGGGAGAATATTTGATAGTAATGCGAACAGTAGTCACCGGAAATTCATGGAACATGCAATAAAACTCCCCCCACCAAATGTGTGTTAACACGTTTGGCAGCAACTTGACGGATATAATTTTTTCTACTTGACAGAAAAAACTGTAAAGGTCCAAATAAAGACTGCCATCACTCAAAAAAAAATTTTTTTATTTAGTAAAAAAAGTATTTCATTCATTCATTTTCAAATAGTCCGCTTTTCCATTTAGTGGGTCGCGGGTGTAGGTTGTTTAAGTGGACCCTCCATAGCTCTCGATACTCGGCCATCGACTCCAAATCCTGAAGGGCAATGCCCATACGGGCAAAGGAGATATTATGGACTTGATCTAACCATCTCATCCTAGGTCTACCTAGAGGACGCCTGCCTTTAAAAAAGTATTTTAAAAACAAAATTAATTTTTCACCACCTTTTATATCTAGTAGGACCTTAGATATTCTGTTACCAAAAACTGATGTTTATTGGTTTACCCAAGGTTCTAGAAGGTCTCTACTACACATACGGGTGATTTTTGGCAGTATGCTCCAGCTCCCTTAAATACTTTTTCCCAGTTGTCTCCGCACAAACTGCCTTCGGCCATATATGTATTTATATTTTGTCGGTCCATGCGCTGTTAACGAGTCTCATTTTCTAACTTTGCCATTTGCTTCATTGAATGGTATTAGTCAACTGGTTTCTGACCTGTTCTCTCAAAAATGAGATTAGGCCAGAAATCCTCAGTTGCTGGCTATACATCATATTCGGTTCGGTCGAGACAGAACTCCCAACATTTTGGAATCACTCTATACCTGTTGTCCAAGAATGTCAGACATTAAGCCCGAACCGATGCTGATGAACAATGTACATGCAAATTTTCTAGCTTTGCATTAATTTACTTCGACGGACCATAGTCGCAAGCGCCTTCTTTGAAAGGCATCCATTCACATGCAGCACACATGCCAGTTGCAGTTGTAGTTTGTAGACGCCGGCCGTCATTTGAGATGCGCATCCTCGCGCTACCATTCAAATGTAAATCAGTCTGATAGCAAATATTCCATTGAAATGTGTCACAATATTGAAAAGGCCTCATCAGCGCTTATATTCCATTTCTCGGGAATGACATTTCCTGTGCGTATACGAGTAGGTGTACTGTATATCCTCTTGGCAAACACGTAACGAGCGTGCTCTTGCAAAAACTGTTTTAGCCACAAGTCCCGGAACAATAAGGTGATAAATGAACCCTCTTCCTCTGTGACTAATAGAAAAGTCCTAACTTAAAATTCAGAATAGGTACGAGAGGCACTATCATATACATACATATTGACTCTCCCCTCCCGCCCTCTTCACTTATTTGGCAGAATATACTTATGGAACCCGTAATAATCATACGGCGCGTTTTTTTCAGAACAGGGGACAAATAGATAACACGGCAAATCTTGGCTGCTCTGATGGCGATATGGGGTGATGTGACGTTTCACTTATTTTCGGTCTTTTTGCTTCCTTTCGAAAAAAATAAATTCCCCACATTCCGTTTCCTGTTGTTGTAGAAATTTGTCTGTCGGACAGGAGTCAAGTGCTACTGAACCGATACTGAATATATACCATTTGACTTGGTTAAATATTTATTTTGACAATGTTTATTGCACAGACGTGTGATTGTGATGTGATTGCTGGTATGGGTTCTTAGAAATTGGCAACACAGAAATAGCAATTGGAATTGGAATTGTGTAGAAGGAGAAGCATCACAAAACCACGCACCGTTCACACATTAGTAGGTATGGCAAGTGTGCACGATGCCATTCGAATTGTTAATCAGTTTTTAAACAAAGTCTAAAAAAAAGTTTGTTACTATAAACTTGATAATGAAAATAATTGACGTCAGCAGTGAGTTGCACGAACTCAAAATACAAAAAAGCCTTTTGATGGCCTACATTAATTTAATTTGAGTTTTGATTTTGCCTAGAAACTGGTTGAAAGTTGGGGTTTCAGTTTCAAGACTATTATAAGCGATAGATAGATATAAATGATTCACGGTTTGTTGTTGATGATTTTTATTGGTGGACGGTTCCGGGTGTACTCGTTCGACATTGAGATTCTAGATTTTGTTATTGATAGGAGGTAACTTTAGGTCATTGGCAATGTCAAAGTCAATGGCCATTTTATTAGTAGCAGCCCTATAATGTTTGCAAAGGCATAGTTTATTCAAACAAGCCCTTTATAGGAGATGGATTTCATACTGTTATAAACCATGGAAAATGGGGGCGTGGAAAGCCTATTGGGCAGTCAAGTTTCGACTATAAATCTTGACAGTTTTGTGAATAAAGTTTTGGTTTTGGTTAGTTTACATTTTTAGGTAATTTTTACCATTTTTACCTACCTATACCTATGTCAATTTGTACGATCTAAATTGATGCCGATTTCTTTTTGAAGAATTATGTAGGGTGTCTATATATGGACCTGTTGCGCCATCTATTTATATATCTTTAATCACATGTGACTGTCGGCGCAGTAGCGTAGTGGTTAGTGTGTTGGACTACTGTGCGAGGGATCCCAGGTTCGATCCCCGGAAAAACCCAAATTACATCTTAAAGTTTTTTCTACTGCGCCACCTCTCGCGAACGTCTGACAAACATCCGAGAGTATGCCTGTCATGAAAAAGCTTCTCAATTGAGCCGTTCGGACTCGGCATAAAATTGTAGGTCCCTTCCATTCGTCCCAAAAATAGAAACTCACACAAAACGAATGGTTGCGAGAAGCTAGGCCTTGGGTGTCACCCGCCTGTTGCGCCACCTATTTATTTTTTTTTTTTAATCACATGTGACTATATTTTTGAATAGAAATTTTATACTCAAGTTTTTGAACCCCCCAGTTTCATATATAGCATTGACACATTGAGTTAAACCTTTTACAAATAAGTTTAACACTTTTGCAGATAGGTTTAAACCATTCACAGATAGGTTTAGCCCATTCACAAATAGGTTTAGCCTATTTACAAATAGGTTTAACATATTTACAAATAGGTTTAACCTTTTCACATTTCTAGTTAACCAAATAACATTTCAATTTAAACCTTTTTCAACTAATTTTCAAAATTTTGAGTTTAATAAGCGATCACTTTTTTTATAGCTGCTCAGATGTAACCAAAGTGCTCTAGACTTTTATGCGCTACTTAATTGTCTTTTCAAAATGCCCAAAACAATTTTTGTACCTGTAATAGTTTGGAAGTGTTTACTTTCCAGGCGGTCATCACCCCGCACACCTATTTTGTAAGAACTAATTGTCTAACTCTTTACTGACCTACTCAATATTACTCATTTTTATCACACATTTCATTTCAATATAAAAAATTCAGTACCAGTAATCGTACCACCCATTTGGCTACAATTCAAGACTGCCCCCCACCCGAGGTAAGGAGTCTTCGAACATTCAGAAGAACAACAGATCGATACAAGAAAAAAAGAAAAGACGATCACCACTTCAACTGGGCATTCTGGTTCATGCACTAGAACTGTCCAACTGTTGTCAAGGTTAATGCACCTTGGGCGACATTACGATTCAAGATCGTTCATTTTGGTGACCCCGACGTGATTTGGTGATCACGGTTCACATCTTTTCTCTTGTATTTTTTGTTGCACTACTATCTTTCATCGACACGAGTTTTTGCCACACGAATCCTGCATCATGGATCAACAGGCAGCGCTCCAGCAAGAAACTGGATCCGAAATTGAGCGAATCATCGCTAACTTCAAAAAGGATCCAGCCTCCCGAAAGACCCTGGAGTATTTCCAGGAACGCCTCCGTAGATTGGAGGAGCAATGGGGATGTTTCGACGCTACAGACAGCGACATACGTAACAATTTCCCACATCAACTCGACCACCCATACTTCAAAAAGGGGTATTTTGATGCCGTAAGAGCGGCATACGAGGAGCACCAGGCCCTATTCAAATTCAGAATTGAGCGCCTGCAGGCACAGGTCAAGTCCAACGACCAAGAGACGGATGACAATCCGCACACACCAGCACCTTCCCATATCAAGGCCACCGAAGGCGTCCGAGCACACAACGGCGTCGAGGTAGCACAGCTGAGACAACGTCAGCAATGTTTAATGGATACGCTGCAACGCACCCTGGACAATGTGGAGACCACAGCAGTGGGATCGAAACATTTCTGGGAACTCAGCAGGGCAAACATCAATAAATATTGGACGCAAATTGAGGCGATCAATGTGGAGACAAGCCACTCTCCCACAGATAGCGAGGACACTTCCAAATACATTGAAATGGAAGACAATGTCCAAAGAATGCTAGTAAGGTGCGCGGCAGAAATCGAAGATTTTAACAGGCCGCAACAATCCGCAGCACCCAGGAGCTCTGAAGGCATAAGGCAAGCTCAATTCAGTCTACCTCAAATTGCGATCCCGAAGTTCAATGGAGATTACCTGAATTGGAGGCAATTCTTCGACCTTTTCACCCAGATGGTCGACAACCAACAAATGTCCAATTGTCAGAAGATGTGGTACCTCAAAACCAACCTGACGGAAGAAGCGGCGAAGCTCATACGTCATCTCCCTCTCACAGAAGACAGCTATACCTCCGCATGGCAAATGCTACAAGACAGGTACAACAACGTTAGAATGCTGTCGACGGCCTTCTTCAATCGGTTGCTTCAGCAGCCTGCTAGTACGACGGAGTCGGCGAGCAGTATTAAGGCACTCCACGACACAACAAACGAGTGCTTGCAAGGTCTCAAGAACCTTGGAATGGACACTAGAACGTGGGACCCTCTCATCGTGCATCTGTTAATGAAGAAACTAGATCGCGCAACGCACGTGCTCTACGAGCAATCGTTAAAACAGCCAAGAGCATTGCCCTCCCTCAATGAATTTCTGAGCTTTTTGGAGATCCGATTCCAATCCTTAGAGACGCTAGGAAACAAGGGGCATTGCCCAGACGAGCACGGCCGAAAACCAGCAGCACGATCTTTCACATCAGTGGCAGCAGGGAACCCAATCAGGGCAGCCTGTGTTTGCTGCAACCACGGCAATCACAACCTATATGCATGCCCACAGTTTTTGCGACTCACCCCAGAAGGTCGCCTAGCAGCAGTGAGAAGATTCAAGTTCTGCATAAACTGCCTCAGTCCAGGGCACATGGCATCGGCATGTTTGGCACGAAACTGCACCAAATGCTCAGGAAGGCACAACACTCTCTTACACACAACCAGAGCACCAGCGAACACCGCAGAGAGAGGAAACCGCCAACAAAATCGACGCACTGAGAATGAGGAGCCAACCACCTCAGCAGCAGTAGCCCCAGCAGTGGCTCCAGTCACATCAGCTACAGCAGTCGCCCCTAAGAATAAAGGTTATGTCTTTCTCAGCACGGGAATCATCAGCTTGGAGGACCTCGACGGCAACATCGTGCAATGCCGTGCACTACTAGACTCTGGGTCACAGCTCAACTTCATAACCGAAAAGTTATCAAAAAGGTTAAAAATCCCAGAATTTGCTGAAACAATGAGGATTCTCGGAATAGGAGACGGAACCAAGCAAGCAAACAAACGAGTTAATCTTGTGCTAAAGTCTAGAACGTCAAACTTCGCTGTCAACCTAGAGGCGTTTGTGTTACGACAAATAACACCCAATCAACCAACTCAGAGAATCAACACCGCTGATTGGAACATTCCTACCGACGTCAGATTAGCAGACCCACACTTCGGCGAACCTGGGCCGATCGATGTATTAATTGGAGCAGAACTATTTCATCATATCTTGACGGTGGGACAACTTAACATTGGAGAAGGCCTGCCACTACTCCAAAACACGCATCTGGGATGGATAGTTGCGGGCAAGGTAGGAGGCACATCACCACCCACGGCAGTTTGCGGCATCTCCATCGAGGATGAACTAAAGGAAGATATCGAAAGGTTCTGGAAGGTGGAAGAATTAAGAGATTCAAAAGAATGTCACACCACCGAAGAAAGAAGATGCGAGGACCACTTTGCAAAAACCGTCAGCAGACTCCCAGAAGGACGATTTGTGGTTCGGCTTCCCTTCAAGGCAAACAAAAATGAATTGGGAACCTCACATGGAATGGCTCTTCGAAGATTCACAGCCCTGGAAAGGAGATTAGCAAAACAAAGCGAACTTAAAGAGCAATACACTCAATTCATGGCCGAGTACAAACGCCTAGGCCACATGGAGAAGATCGATATTAGCAAAATTCAGGGACCGCACTACTTTCTTCCTCACCATTGCGTACTTAAGCCCGATAGTACGACCACAAAATTGCGAGTAGTGTTCGATGCCTCCGCAAAGACGACAACTAATGTATCCCTTAACGATATTTTAACAACCGGACCTACGATTCAAGAGGAACTACTGACCACGCTTCTCCAATTTCGTCTGCACAGATACGTGTTCACAGCAGACATCGAAAAAATGTATCGACAGATACTGGTTGATCAAGATGATCGACAATTTCAAATAATTTTGTGGAGAGATGACCCATCAGACGAACTACAAGCCTACCAACTCAACACGGTCACATATGGCACAACATCAGCGCCGTACTTAGCCACCAAATGCCTACAAAGGTTGGCTTTCGAAGGCGCAAGACGATTTCCACTGGGTGCAGAAGTATTGAAAAAACATTTTTATGTGGATGATGTCATGACGGGATCGGACAATTTAGCTACGGCCATAAACATGCAAGGGCAATTGAACGAGTTACTACAGACGGCCGGGTTCACCCTAAGAAAATGGTGTGCAAACGACCAAAATCTGCTGAAAAACATACCGGCGAATGATGTGGCATTACAACTCGATCTCGACATCAACAACACCACCCACATTAAAACGCTTGGACAAGGATGGGTTCCAAATAAAGACCAATTTGTCGTAAACCTTAAACTCACAAAAAATCGGCAGGTTAGCAAGCGAACGGCTCTGTCTGACATAGCACAGTTATTCGACCCACTTGGTTTCTTAGGACCAGTAATAATTACGGCTAAGATGTTTATGCAAAAACTGTGGACAAGTGGTTTCGACTGGGACACCCCCCTTCCTGAAGGACTCCAAGCAGAATGGATGAAGTTCCGAGAAAATTTAAAGCACTTGCAGGATGTCAAGGTTGACCGACACATCTTCTCGCATAGAAGTCCTCAATCCATACAACTTCATGCATTTGCAGATGCTTCCGAAAAGGCATATGGGGCTGTAATATATTTACGAGCGGTCAATAAGGACAAAACTGTTACTGTTCGGCTGCTTTGCGCTAAATCTAGAGTAGCACCATTAAAAACACTCTCAATACCACGACTAGAGCTGTGTGCCGCAATGCTAGCAGCAGAATTGGCACACCGTGTTATCAAAGATCTGCACTTAGAAGACTGCGAGAAGTACATGTGGACGGATTCAGAGATTGTACTAGGATGGATCAACGCAACTTCGTCATCATTCCACACATTCGTGGCCAACAGAATCTCGGCCATCCAGAGACTGACCAACATCCAACACTGGCGGCACGTTCGCTCTAATGACAATCCGGCTGACCTATTATCTCGTGGAATACCTGCAGACAGATTAGCAACATGCAATCTATGGTTTTATGGACCTCTCTTCCTGCATGCAAATGAATCCTTCTGGCCTCCACCGTATACAAAGGGGGCAGAATGCGAAACAGAAAGGAAAAATACAACCCAAGTCTTGTCCGCTGTCAATCAAACAACAAATCTCATCTACGACATTGAACATCATAACAACTTTAGACGGTTACAGCGAGTTGTCGCATATGTACAACGTTTCTGTCATAACTTGAAGGCTGCAACAAAAAAAGAACTCATCAGGAAATCTGGCGCTCTCAAGCCCACCGAACTGCACAAGGCACTCATCCTCTTAGTCAAAAATATGCAACTGGAGGAATTCAAAAGGGACCTCGAACACCTTCAGCATTTTTCTGAAACACCCAAGGACAGCCCGATTTCCAGTCTAACACCATTCATCGACGAAGAAGGAACTATCAGGGTCGGAGGGCGCCTTGAAGCGTCATCTATACCATACGAAGCCAAACATCCCTTGCTGCTGCCTTACTCGCATCCACACACAAAAATGCTGATGACGTCAATCCATACAGAAAATCTTCATTGTGGGCCCCAAGCATTACTAGCAACCACGAAGCAGAAATTTTGGCCCGTCAAGGGAAAAACAATCGCGAGATCGATAGTCCAGCAGTGCGTGCGATGTGTAAGAGCCAAACCCCGACTACTCACTCAAATAATGGGTAATCTCCCCGCTCACAGAGTACAACCCGCACGCCCATTCATCAATGCTGGGGTTGATTTCTGCGGACCCATCAAAACTCACTACAAGGTCAGAGGAAAACACCCTCAAAAGACCTACATAGCCGTATTCTGCTGCTTCTCCACAAAAGCGGTGCACCTAGAGCTCGTGACAGACTTGTCGACCAACGGTTTCATCGCCGCAATACAACGTTTTGTGGGAAGGCGAGGCAACTGCCAACACTTATATTGCGACAACGCGACTAATTTCGTGGGCGCCAGCAACCAACTAAAAAATCAGATACACACAGAAGCAGCACAAGAACAAATTCAAACCACAGTTGCGGCAAGGGGTATCGAATTTCATTTCATACCTCCGAGAGCACCACACTTTGGAGGACTCTGGGAGGCAGCAGTGAAATCAGCAAAATATCTGTTACAACGCTGCATAGGCGCAGCTTCACTGACGTACGAAGAACTAGAAACCGTCATCATCGAAATCGAAGCAGTTCTGAACTCCAGGCCTCTCACTCCAATGTCGACCAATCCAAACGACTTAATGGCACTCACACCAGGACATTTCCTCATAGGCGAGCCACTGACCAACTCTACCGACCCAACAGCCGAAGTGCTGAAGGCAAACCTTCCGGCCAAACTTCAGATCATCTCGAGCATCAAGGAAGACTTCTGGAAAAGATGGCAGAAGGAATATCTCAGTGAATTACAGCAGAGGCACAAATGGCAGCAAAAACGTGGAAACCTGCTACCAGGAACCATGGTCATCATCAAGGAAGACAATTGCCCGGTCATGAAATGGTCACTTGGAAGAGTAATCCAGACCTTTCCAGGAGCAGATGGAGTCGTTAGAGTTGCCGAGATTCAAACAGCCACTAGCATATTACGCAGACCAGTGCACAGACTAGCACCCCTGCCAATTGAGCCAGAAGAGCAAGAAACCAACAACGATCAGCCGACAGCAACAGTGATGACTGCATCCCTTCAGCCAACGCAGGATGGTCTTGACGGACTTGAAGATGGCGAAATCAATTCAGAGGACGACGCGAGTCCTCCCCCCAGAAAAAGGAGGTACAATCCCTTCAAAGCAGCTACTTCGACAATACTAATACTCCTACTACTACTACCCTTAGCCATGAGTGCCAACGTTAACATATCATCATTCAAGTCAAACCCAGGGATACATTTTGAAAACTTGGGAACGGCACACATCATCTCCGACCAATGGGACATAGTAGTGTACTATGAGTTACGGTACTACTGGAAGGAATTGAAATGGGCCAACGTAACCAGCAACAAGCTAAAGGAGTTGTGTCAAGAAATGCCACCAAACGACCCCTGTTTCTCCTATATGCAGCACTTTCAACAGCTGTTACAAGAACTTAACGACAGTGATGAGCTTCTACGACAGGCCCCGGCCCGTTCAAAACGCGGCGCTATTAACATAATCGGAAACCTGGCGAACTCGCTTTTCGGAGTCTTGGACTCGGAGTACGCCCAACACATGTCGCAAGTTATATCGACGATTGATGCCAACGAGGATCGTCTAAGGCACCTGATCAAAAATCAAACAACTCTCATAAACTCGACGGCAAAAATAATGCGCGCCAGCGAAGGACGGTTTGAAAAACAGTTTCAGGCCCTGGAAACGGAAATCACCACCATCATCGAGGAACTCAACAAAACAAACAGCCAGAACTATCAGCTGCGGCTCTCCCAATTGATGCTACTCCAGTATTTCCAATTGTCCCTCAGTACTGCAAACCTTCAAAAAACCCAATCCCTGCTGTTGGATCTAATCACTGACGTTCATCACGGGAAAATAAGTGCCAATCTGATCCACCCTATGCAATTACGACGAGAGATGACAACAATTAAGGCCCACTTACCCCCAGCACTACGTATGCCAGAAACAAACGATAACA
Organism: Cheilosia soror; assembly: GCA_949372485.1. NCBI lineage: Eukaryota > Metazoa > Arthropoda > Insecta > Diptera > Syrphidae > Cheilosia > Cheilosia soror. The sequence continues at coordinate 19,506,760 of OX443561.1, forward strand.
TAGCATTGTTATATAAACTGATGACAGCAGAAGGACGCATTGTTGGGTCAACCATACTCTTTAAGCTCACTCTGCCGCTTATCACAACCGAGCATTACGAGTTATACAAAATAACACCAGTGCCTGTATTGATTAATAACTCTTTTATTGCAATACGACCATCCTCCGAGTATATGATAATAAATCAACACAGAACACAGTACTATCCCCTGAGCGAAGAAGCGCTTAGTTCATGCTTAACGGTCTTGAAAGGGGACTTCATGTGCCACCAAAGGCACCCGCTTTACCAAAAAGGATCGAATGTCAGCCTCTGCGAGTTCAATTTGATGAACCAAGTCACGGACCAGTCCTCCTGTCAACTCGAAATCTTCACAGGGGAGCAATTTTGGGCACCATTGCATCAATCAAATCAATGGATATACTCGCTTCGAGGACAAGTATGGATCAACGTTGTGTGTGCAGGAAATCTCACGCAAATCCACTTACATAGCTCGGGAATACTGACAATCCCAGCCGGGTGCACCTTAAAACAAGACATATTTACCATTCAAGGGCATAAGGTATTCACTAGCAATGCACGAGCGTCATTCATCCCAGCAAGTAATTTATCAGAGGTCATTAATCGCGTTCCAAACTCAGCACAACTAATTCACCATCCAACTATATTTCGAAAAAATCAAAATGACTTGGAATCACTGCAGAAGGATATCACGCAGCAGCAATTGGAAGAAACCCTGAACCAAGTAAAAACCAATGATACACATCAGTTTATCATCAGTTACTTTTCCGTCATCTGCCTCATAATAATCTTCGGGTTCTTCATATCCACAAGAATATATTTCCGCAGACGTCTATCAAAAGGCACTCCAATACCAGCCCCTCGGACTCAACACCAAGAAGCCTTCACCGTCCACATTTGAACAGTAGTTCAAGGCGGGGAGAATGTTTACTTTCCAGGCGGTCATCACCCCGCACACCTATTTTGTAAGAACTAATTGTTTAACTCTTTACTGACCTACTCAATATTACTCATTTTTATCACACATTTCATTTCAATATAAAAAATTCAGTACCAGTAATCGTACCACCCATTTGGCTACAATTCAAGACTGCCCCCCACCCGAGGTAAGGAGTCTTCGAACATTCAGAAGAACAACAGATCGATACAAGAAAAAAAGAAAAGACGATCACCACTTCAACTGGGCATTTTGGTTCATGCACTAGAACTGTCCAACTGTTGTCAAGGTTAATGCACCTTGGGCGACATTACGATTCAAGATCGTTCAGGAAGTTATAGCGTTCTAAGTGGTAACACCTCAAAATTAGAGGTCACCTACTTTGATGGGCTACAACGGGAAATACGATGAAAATAGACCCCCCCTCCCATACAATTTTTTGTTCGGCATAACTTCAGGAATCTTCCCTTAAAGGATTGTCCTTCTTAACTGGGACACCCTGTATATATAAATATGTGAAATACATACATTTGAAAGTTAATACATAAAATTTCTCTTTCTAGATTCTGCAGGGTGTCCCAGTTAAAAAGGATAATCCTTTAAGAGAAGATTCCGGAAGTTATGCCGCACAAAAAATTGTATGGCAGAGGGGGTCTATTTTCATCGTATTTCCCGTTATAGCCCATCAAATTAGGTGACCTCTAATTTTGAGGTGTTACCACTTAGAACGCTATAACTTCTAAACTATTATAGGTACAAAAATTGTTTTGGGCATTTTGAAAAGACAATTAAGTAGCGCATAAAAGTCTAGAGCACTTTGGTTACATCTGAGCAGCTATAAAAAAAGTGATCGCTTATTAAACTCAAAATTTTGAAAATTAGTTGAAAAAGGTTTAAATTGAAATGTTATTTGGTTAAGTAGAAATGTGAAAAGGTTAAACCTATTTGTAAATATGTTAAACCTATTTGTAAATAGGCTAAACCTATTTGTGAATGGGCTAAACCTATCTGTGAATGGTTTGAACCTATCTGCAAAAGTGTTAAACTTATTTGTAAAAGGTTTAACTCAATGTGTCAATGCTATATTCGAAGTTTAAACTAAAGTTCAACAGAATCTGAACTTGAGTTTAAATTTGAAATTCAACTCGTCCGGTTTCACAATGTTATCCGAACTTCAGTTTAACTGAACTCAGTTTTAATAAATTCATTGGAATAGAATTTGCTAAAGCTCAACAACTTTTATCCATGCAAATAAATCAAAAGAAAAAAAAATACAAGAGAAGAAAGAAAGCTTCTCTAAGCGGACTTCGGACGGACGTAAAACGTAGAAAAGAAGAGTGAAGAGAAGAAAAGTGTCTAAAGATCTGTGCCATTACCGCTGATGAGGGAGGACGGGAAATAAACGGCGAAACTATCCTAAAATATACCTAAACTAACCTATCACTTAATTTAGAGCCTATACCCTCAACTTTCTTCCCATTGTCCATCCAGGGTAAAGGTTCGCCATGAACCGGAGACCTGCCAGATGTTGTGGCAAGAAATAGCCAGCCCACCAATCCAATCGCTATCACTCCGGCCGATGTTGTGAGTGATAGCCCCTTAATAAGGTCAAGCCAGTGTACTGCACATATCATCTGGCATTATAAGCGAACCTTATACCGGGGAGCTATCGCGGGAAGCACTAGTATAGGATAGATGTAAGTTAGACTAGGTTTAGTGAATAGGATTTAGCTTACGTATTTAGGTTAGCATAGTTGTAGATAGGATAGTTATGCATTCATTGCATTTGGCTTCCCGGCCTCTCTCCTAGGTAGGGCAGAGGTTATTGAGTTTTATTTTTCCGCTTTCCTATCCTTCTCTTATTTCTCTTCCCTTTGATTTTTTTTGTCCGTCCGATGTCATTTAAAATTATTTCTCCGACTGTCAATCTTTAGTTTTTTTGGCACGATTTTTTATGGTTTTGAGTAGGTGGCTTAGTGTGAGAAGTGACAAGGACTACCCTGTCCGACGACCGCCAGCGTGTCACCGTCCTCCTCCACTACTCCGAAGGTGACCCTGTGGCCTATACCTCGACTAATAACAACGACTTTACTTGTCTTTCAAAAAACACATAAAACAACGTCAAATATTTGTGTTTTCGAAAATCGGCGGATTTGAAAGAAATTGAAATGTCACTGTGTCCATTGATCTAAAGTTTAAACGGCAGAATATTGTCGTTTAACTTAAACTACAGAATAAACTATGTTCAAGGTTTAAACGAAATTCTGAAATGAAAAGTTGACAAGTGATTCGTGACATGTGTCAAAATAGGCTTACCAATAATCATGTTAAAACTTCAACTTAAATATGTCGACGGTAACAATAGAGACTTTTATATGAACATTTTCGCTATTGTGACTTAAAACAGCATTTTGCGTTACATCATAAGAAAGCGTTGTTTCTACTCAATCTGCCAACGCCCGCGCGCGCCAAAGCGCCAAAGCGATGTTATGAATTGAGCTTAAGAAAATCAACGTTATTCGATTTTGTATGCCCATAATGTCCAATTGAATACCTACATTCGATTAAATAAAAACTTAATGTGGTCGGGTGATCATATCAAAAGAGATACCCCAGCGATCATCTCCGCATTTGTTCATGTGCTTCCCAGTTTTTTATATTTGGCGGGTAGAATTTTCCGAAAAAATTGGAGCAAATGAGCTTTTTTGTAGCTCGCTAGCAATCGATCCGTCTTCTTTCACTAAAGCTAAGAACGCAGCTCGCGCGAAACTAAATTCTAGCTGCTATCCAATTTTTTCCTCCAAACATTAGCTAAGTCTATAGCTAAATTTTGACATGAAGTGTGTTGTGAATATAAATGTCACTGAGAACAGCTGTTCGTAGAAATTAACTTCCTTCAAAAATGCATCGACCCGTAAAAGTGTTATGTTTTCGTTTCGTAACTCGGACTCGTTTCCAAAATCAGAGAAATTGTTTTCTTTACTTCGTATTAAGAGTATGTATATATACAGCTGCAGAAATCGAGTTTGAAGTCGATTGGATGAAGAATAAAAATTATCCCATACCAATTTTGACCCCCTTTTGAATTTTACCAAATCGCTTCTAAGGGCTCACTTTGGCCATATAAACGGAATTTTGTTTAAAAATGTCTGCTTTCTCACCGTTTGTGCTGGGAGTTGACTGGGCACAAACTGTTTTAACTTTACCAACTTAAGCAACGTTGCTTTAGAGCTGCCTAACTTAATCTCAAATTTGCGTTTAGAGGCTATGTGTGTAGTAGGTAGAGCTTCTTTTTGTTTGCAGATGTCATTATCGTTATGAAATGGTGAAAAGAGTGTTTACAAAAAACTCTTCCTCATTTACTTTTCCGCAACTCAAAAACACAACAGAAAAAAATTACAAAAATATCTGTCAAAATTTAGCTTGAGAAAATGTAAGGCATTCACTAAATTTTGACAGATAGGTACCTAGATATTAAGTACAGTCTTAAATGAAAATTTGATTTTTCAGCTGAAGCAGCGCAGCGTACCTCTCGGCTAAATTATTTCCCTAAATTTTGGATTGAATTTTGTATGGGAGCTAAAAATTTGCTCGAGTAGCGTACTTAAAGGTGGGCACTATAGTGCCCGAGAAGTTCTTGCGATGGCACATCTTTCCATAAGCAGTTCAACTGCGTTGCTTTGTTTAGGCAACAATACTAGATATAGGTATACCTACCTACATAGCTTTCCTCAGGATTCATTTATTTCGTTGACATTTGTTGCTATTATTCCGACTGCCATGTTCCACATCAATTTCTAATTGACCCTTAAGTTTCCAACGCCCATAGTCGTCAAGTAGGTACCTACTCCCCTTCTTTTCCACCCTTCAAAAAACCCACTTCTTCTTACAAGCACCCTACTTAACCTCGCTTAAAATCATTTTTATATGCCCATGTAGGAAATTCCATTTTATCACAATTCAGCAAAACTCAAATCTCCCAGAGATGTGCGTCAGCTGAGTGCCAGAACAGAAATTTAATTATCATAACCACAAAAATTTAATTTACTATTTAATTGCATACCAGACAGAAACACAATGTTCTTCCGTCGAGAGAACTCGTGTCATACCAAAATTAGATCAATGAGTTAAGGTCAAAAGATTCCACCAGCACATGTTTCGGCATATAGCCACTTAATATGTATGTGTTTATTGTGTTGGATATGCCTATCATTGGGCGAGAGTGGAATTACATGGATAGATAGTTAGATATCTGTCTACCAACTGTCAACTGTCAAAAAGAACATATGACCGATCATTGTTTGGTTTTACACCTCTCGTCTGGCACGTATAACTCCATAGATTGACGATAGAGTTGGAATTTGTTCGCCGCGTTCACACATCATCAGCCACTTGTCAACACGCGACCTTCTCCAACGATTACGAATTTCACGTGAAGCACACTCACCGTAATCGAGTGATCATTTGTGTGACACCACAGTAACAGTAGGTAGGGGGCACTAAAAACGTTTTGTTTTTATATCGTGATATTTTTTATTTATTTTTTAATTTTTTTAAATTTTTTCTTCATTTTTGCTATGCCCAGCCCGGTGCTACTATTGTGTTTTCAATTGTGTATACCTGTGTGCTTAATGTTATTCACCAAAGTAAACAGAACGTGCTCAAATGGCATCACGTCAACCACCCCTCTTGCGCTGGAAATAAAGCGACCGGGCGTATGGCTTTGGGATTGGGACTGGGAGTCACATGCCTCAGCCAGCACTAGCAGTGGCGTCGCGTATACCACACTACGGCATTGATAAGACGCGCCGCGGCCCATTAAACAACAGCGCCAACAATGTACTTGTATTTTTATACTTGTTGTTGTTGCTGTTGTTATTATTGTTAAATGTTGTAGTGTAGTGGCTGAGCAGCACTCTCTATTGTTCTAGAGTAGTCTAGTACTCTAGTGCTCTAGTGTAACAGTGGAAGATTCCCAGGCATTTTCAATTCGCCGCAAATTCCAAAACTGGTTCAATTATAGAGACTTTGGATTTGGAGTAGAAACGTTAGAAAGTGGTAGTTATGGTATTAGTTTTAGTAGCCGTCTGGCAACGGTCATAGACGGTTATTGGATCAAACTTGTTTTGTGTATGAATGTTGGGATAGGTATCGTATAGGTGGAGATTGGGTGAGGTAGGGTTGGAATTGCGATACAGGAAGTTGGCAGCGCCAGATAACATCAAGGGCTTTATGTTTCAAGGTAACGATAATATGCTTTGTAATCTTCTATCTATTGCCTTTGTTAGCAAATTTGCAAATATTTGAAAAAATAAATACAAACAATATTGGGAAGGTCTATGAATTACTGTTGGTAAAAAAATTGTTTAGAAATACCTACGTATTCAGGCTTATTGCTAGGAGCACTATTCGAGTGAGTGTCAAAGTGAATCTTTTGAGAATTAATTTTTGTTCACACATCTGTTTGTTAGTGAATTTGTTACGGACGTCATCCATTTGCTTCACTAAGACTAAGCCTATCTATCTATCAAACAGAACTTACGATTTCACTGAAATGTTGTCACAAATTTCTGGAATTATATCATGACCTAGTGGCGCTTGCTTTGTCCCATTGATCATAATCTTATGACACATACTTCATTTCTATTTCATTTTCAAATATCCCGTATATGTATATTATACCCCCTTTAAGAGTCACGAATGTCACCTTCGACCTTACGTCACCGACTCTAAATCATCAGGGTCAATCTCCATACGCGTAGGGGAGCGATTTCACATGTCATCTAATCCTGGGCCTATACCTAGAGGTCGAATGAACGATGGCCTACATTATGGGCACATGCGTTTAACCTGACTTAACAACCGAAACATGTCTGCTCGACGTTGAGTACATCACTGATTCTGGTGTTACTTACCTAAACGATCTCTTCCTCAGCAATATGAGGAAGAAACTTTATTTCGGCAGCTTTATCCGCGATCTTATTCTTTCAGTCAGTAACCAAATCTCATCTCAAAATTAGTGACTGTACCTGTATACACTTGTAGTTTTGGAGTCAGGCTTCAGGTGATGATCACTTGAGCCCCTCAACACTCAAACATCGCAAACCACTTTTTATACCCTCCACACGAAGGTATACGCATCCACTTTGCCATTACATTTGAAACGGCAAGAAGGAGTTACCGGGGACCCCATAAAGTATACCTATATATTCTGAATCAGGATCAAATTTTGAATCGATTTAGCCATATGTCCGTCTGTCTGTCTGTCCGTCTGTCTGTTGAAAACACGATAGCGTCCAAACGAAATTCTGTGAGAGGACTTATTTTCGTCAGGTTGGTTTTGAAAATGTCATGCTATGTCGGTCAAGTAGTTTTGGTACCTCGCACACAAAACCAATTTTAGGCCCATGCGTGTAAACAAACTCGACCCAGCGGTTCATCGAGTTTCACCCCATAGAAGATGTTTTCTTTTTGTATAGGAGGTATAAGATTTTGAATGGTTTTTTTTGTATGGAAGATGCCACGCCCCTTTGTGGGATTTTGTCTATTCTTCACAAGAGCACTCCAAGGCCAATACCTAAGATTATCTGTAAGTTTGAGCTCAATGGATTTGGTGGTCTACGAGATATACGATTTTGAATGTTTGCTTTTTAATGGGCTGTGCCACGCCCCTTTGCCCAATATCGACCAAACTTTACAGATGGCTTCCAGTTAACTATTATTTCATTCATAGAAATTAGTCCACATTCATTCTAAATGTTTCATTTATTGTTCTCTACTCCAATTGATTCTAAAATTTATAAAGGAAACACTTCCGTTGACTTAAAATAAATGAACAGGTCTCGCCTTGATTTTGTTGTCAAACAAAAAATAATAATTAAACAAAACCGAAGAAACAAGCTTGAAAAACGAAAACTGAAGAAAAGACAACAAAAATTAACCAACAAATATGGACAAAAGGAAAACTCAAAGTTCGGCATGCCATTGCCATAACTTTTGATGAAGGCATATTCTGCCCTCAAGATGGGAGCTCAAATATTGATAGAGTTCAATTTCCATTACCACTAACACATAAAACATCACTTAGGCCAAATTTGCAACAAAAGTTGCACCTTCAGGTGAAGAATAGCGAAGAACCTACCTATGTTACAGGCCCCCATCTAATGTGGTATAGTGGGTACATTATAGCAGACCTATAGTTTTTTATCCGCTGAGTCCAAAACCAAGCCAACAAAATTGGTCATTATTTTATTAATAAAAATATAATAAATACAAACAAAAACCCACGAATGTCTGCACTTAAATAATTGTTCTTCGGGTTTGGACTCAGCTCATGGAAAACTATAGTAAGGCGTAACTAAATTTTTCTTATACATAATTTGTTCCTAGTATATAACATTTATTAGAATTTATGTTGTTTTGTTGCCTGAAATAGGAATACTTACCTAATTATATTAAAATCGTTATTCTTTAACAATTTCTTTGACAAATACACAAACAGCTTTAACAAAACCATATTGTACTGTTGTATACATAATTACTTTTACATTACTACATACACTCCCGCTCATCTGAATAGGTTCAACATTATTTAAAAAGTAAAATAACGATATCTCTGTAACCAACTTGCCGGTTTTAATGAAAACAATTTTCTTATATAGAATAATCAATTGTTAATGAAACACGAAAATTTGCGGTATTTATTTTTTTATGATTAATTTTCCATACACGTATCTAGAAGTGACCATTTATTTTGGCTCATCTGAATAGGTTCAAAAATTGAAAATTAAGAAAAATATATATTAAGTACTTATTCACATATTTGGTTGTTTTTAACATTGAGCTACATATTTAAGTATAATTTAGTATGTAGTACTATATCCTTTGTTCAATATAATTTCGTAGATACGATTTGGAAAATACTTATAATATTTTTCAATAATTCCAAGTGAAATTGTTGACCCGGCTTTTTTAATGGCGCCAATTAGGCTTGCAGGATTATCAAATTATCCCCTGTCCTCATATACTTTTTTGGACAATAGACCCCAAACGTTTTCAATAATATTTATGTCCGGGGAGTATGGCAACCACTCGAGCAATTTCACATTTTGATCCTTTATCCACTGTTTAACAACACTCCACTAGGTATGAATGGGGCCGTTGTCCATGGAATCCTTTCAAAAATATTCGAAAAATTAGGAAAAGCATTTTCTAGTATAGTTTTGTATACATTCGCGTTAATTTTCGATGTAACAAATTGCAGCTCACAAAGTCACAAGTCCCATTATATGATTTATGCGGAGTATGGTAATGCCCCTGATGCACAGGTGTGGTGACTATCTAAAACACATTCATCCTTTCGCAGGTCGTGAATGTAATAGTTTTAGCCAATCGGTCTACCCAGGTTGAACTTCTTTTTATCGGAAATCACGACAATTTGCCACTCCTTGTTCCACGTCATATGCTCTCGAGGAAACTGAAGTCGTGCAGCTTTGCGCACATCATTGAGATGTATTCTTTTTTTACGTTCAGTCTCTTTAAATGCTTGGTACTCCGAATAATGCGTTTTTCAGATGACAGACTTGCATTAGCACCGCATTCTTCCTTGATTCTAGCAGCAGAACGTTGGGAATTTGAACCAGTTCAGATGATAAGTCTTCTGGCTGTTGATGTTGTCGCATATTGAGCCCCTCCTTTCATATTGATATTATAGCTTAATTCATTCTGAATAAATTTACCAACTACATTTTGACTTATGCCAATCTTCTAAGCGATTTGGCCCGGCTTTAAGCCAAATTTGAAGTACCCCTTTATTTGTCCTTTTTAAAGCCGTTTAATTGCTTTCCGCGACCAATTTTAGAAAAAAACGGCTGTAATTACTTTCAATTTAAAAAAGCAAAATAATTGACGTCGTTACATAATCGTTGCAGATCACAAACTAGAGTCATTGCCCTTGAACCTATTCTGATGAGCCAAAATAAATGGGATTTTTTTGACATGTTTTTCCAAAAATAAAAATAAAAATATACATATATACGTATGTTAGAGAACGCAAACTTTCGTGTTTCATTAACAATTCATTATTCTATACAAAAAAATTGATTTCATTAAAATCGGCAATTTGGTTAACGAGATATTGTCTTTTTACTTTCTTAAAAATGTTGAACCTATTCAGATGAGCGGGAGTGTATAATAAATTTTATATTGGTTTTCCTAAACACGTATAAAACCGTTTTTCTTATTTCCACAATACATGTTCAGAAACTATATTTTTTTATTTTTATTATCTACTAGCGGCCACGGCGGACTTCGTCCCACCCAAAAATACAACGAAACTATTGCAAGACAATGCAATTCTAGCAATGCAACTTCAACTTTCATAATTCAGCAGATGACGTAAATGTAAATTCCATTAAACTATCTTCTCTCTCATCTTGACTCATATTCGCACGATGAGTCGACACTTCTCGTGTACCAGCTGAACTTCGGCCTAAATTAGATCTTTTCGTTGGTGGTATTATGAAGAACAACTGCAATACAATGAAATCCCTAATAGAAAATTTTAAAACAATGAAACACCAATTGAAACGTACCACTTCTTACAGACAAATTCTAATAGCCAACCAACAATGCATTATGCAACACAGCACAAATTCGCAAAATGCCTCAATCGCTCAATCGCCACTGATCAAATGAAATGAAAATAGTCCAATATGAATACACTCATTTCTATTCTTCTATAATATTCTCATTATCAATTTTAATTCACAAAAACTCACAAAATCGCAACGAAGAAATCCGAATCTGTAATGCGCAATGGCCGGCAAACGTTATTCGATCGAACAAAACACGAATTCGCAAAGCGCAATATGGACTCTGAAACAGCAACGAATGAAGAAACTGCGTAACTGAATCAAATGGCACAGTCAACGTGGACAGCGCCACCACACATGAAACAAAATTGGCTTCTCCATTGATCGATAATAGATGGCGTTACGTTGCGTGTCTATCTGACAGTTCAATTGTGATACGATATGTTACATTCAAATTTGATTCTTTTTTTGGTTGTTGCCAAAATAAATAAATACAAAATGAAAAAAAAATCGAAAAAAACCTGTCGTAACACGCTGGGTGGTATGGTAAAAAGCGTGGAGTAAGAAGAACGCTTCTCGCTTAAATTAGGGAGCAGCCCCTGCCTGAATACATTTCGTGCCAAAAACAAAGATTTTGTCAAAATTTGAGCTCAATCGGTTTTGTGGTTTTAGAAATATGCCATGTTTTTTTTGTATGGGAGGTACCACGTCCCTTTGTGCATTCTTTTTTACACACAAACCTGCTACAAAAGAATACCTTTCCAGTAAACAAAAGAATCAACAAATTCGGTGTAGCCAAACTCGAGATATAAACGGACAAACATATTTTAAAAACTAATTTATTTTTCTATTGCCCCCAAAATATTTTACAATATCCCAGATGGTTATCGACAAAGTCTGAGATAAATCTTGGTTAGTTGGGTAAGCCATTGGTAGGTGAGATAATGTTGAATAATAAATGGAATATTAACAATAATTTAAAGAACTTTAAACAGTTTTTGTCTCAAAAACTGCATACCGCTGTTTTTTTTCCAAAATACTGCGGAAAATATAAAACTTGCATTTTTAATGCAAGTCTGTCTTAAAACGTAAGACATAAAACTGTCAACACGTAGTGCAAATTGAGAAGTTTTAATGGCAACAATGGCATATAGATTTCTATCTTGTCTTCCCTTTTGATTGTATCTTTTACAACTTGACTTAGAAATGATATTCCAAGCAGGTTATATAGCTTTTCGGCTCATTAACTCATGGCTCTGCAAAATCATCTATAATAGGAAATTTCTGTTTATACCTACGAATGGTTGCAAAACTAAAGAGATAAGAACTACATCTGGCAATGCGACTTCCAGACACATATTACAATACAGTATGTTCAAGGCTGAGCTTCTGGCTAAACTCCAAGCTGGGGAACTGCTTGAAATGCGATCGATATCGAATAAAATTGGAAAAAATATGGAGAATTCTTACAACTCAGTAAGATTTAGGTTTAGGTTTTGACCGTGAATGTGACAACAATAAGGTCTCTGTGTTGCGTAGACTTCCCTGATGAACTCATAATTCTATACAATCAAACCTTGCCTTTTGATTATTGTCTGGCTTACTCTAAACTTCTTCCAGGATAAACCTTAAAAATATATTGGTCAATTTTTATTTTTTTTTTGCTTTTTTTATTCAGAGCATTTCACTTCAATTTAAAGGAGTTCCTTCCATCAATCTGCAATTTTCAGTAAATTACAGAAAAAACTGTCCCAATCCGCATTTCCATACTCGTTTATAATACGTGCAAGTCTGCATTAATCCTCCAATGCTAAAAATTGCTTCACAATGGCAATTAGCACTCGACAAGAAATAAATCCGAACAACTGATGCTGATGCAACAAATCAAGTCAAGATACACTGTTGTCAAGTTGATTTGACAAGACACCTATAGCAATATGCATCTTACAGAAGACTGGGCTTTTTTTTTCTCAAACCAGTTCCCTTAGCACCTTGGCGTCATTCGTCTACTACATCTACAACTGTCATTATGCCTCGTGCCAGTGTTGACAGCAAAAATAGAATCTCTCAGGGGAGATACCAAACCAGCACTTGAAATGGCTGAATATCCCCAGCTTAAAACGAAACAACCCTCCATTTCTGCTCAGTCATTTCCTGATTGACATTTTTGTAAATATGAATCTCCTCTCAAATAAATGGGTTTTTTTCCATTTTGAAAATCCCCCTTTTTCGAATTGTTATTCGTTTAAACAAAAACAGGACTTGTTCAATATCGATTGATGCATACGGACAGTGAAAGTGACATTGACAGGTACGGATAAAAATGCCTTTAAATTACTGATCTGGTCCTGTCCTGTCCCACTGTCTGAATAACTTGAAATGTCCAAAAATATATTTATGACATATAGAAAACGCCCCTCGTGCAGCCGAACAGCATCTCAATATGGAAGTTCGAAGCCCATAAAAGCCCCGGCTAATTGATAATAACTTGACGGCCAAAATTATGAAGATTATCGCAAAGTCTCTGTCTAATTGAAATTCCAGCGCGAGATGAAATGGCCGATCATAAATTGAGCGCCTCAATTGGGACGCATTGGGCGAGAGCACTTATCGAGGGCTTGCAGCAGGGGGGCAGACATAATAATTATACTTGGCAAAATGCCCATCTCACCTCTGAAGATGTAGTTCGAACGTCGCGTCGTCGCGTCGTCGCTTTGGTCGTGATAATTGAATTCTCCACTATAAATCAGCTTAAGCTCGCCGACACGACCGACACGGGAGTTCAAGTGCGTCATTATGCCGCCTGCAATCTTCAATTATCACAACCGGACTCTAATCAGGTTCCACGACAGCCAGTCAGCTAACCAGCTAGTAAGCTCCAGCTAAGAGACGATATCGACGATCTCCCCGCGATATACATACGGATACGAACATATAGCGAACAGCGAGCGCGTGCGGCGTTAAATTAAAATCTCATTTGTTCGATATGAAGTTTATTTTTGTTATTATAGTTTTTTTTTTTTGCCTTGTTTTGTATTCCACGCTATGTTGGCATGTAATGGGAGTGCAATGCAGCACAGCGCGGCGATCGTGGAAGTGCGGTGGAAAGGTTGGCATTTTGATGTGTGAAAAATAGTAGGTTTGATAAGCGAGTAGAACTGAGTGACACACTTTGGACATTGACACTTGTTAAGTCAATTGAATTAGACGTTTATAATGTTTACACGGAGCTTATATAAAACGCTGTGCAGTATATAATAGTTAAATGACTTATAAGAGAGGAAGCAAATTTGACAATTGGCTATTTATTTATTCAACGGAATTGGACAAGACTCAGTATGAGATTAGACCGGCAGATGTCAAAAATATCATACCTTCTGAAGACTTGCTGTCATATTTTAAACGAGGCAAAACAAAAAAAAACTCTGTCCAAACCGCAAACCGTCCAAACATTGACTTCTTATAAAGTAAGTACGATGAACATGATGCTTCTACCGCCTTGAAGTAGCCCCATACTCGAATTTGAAGAGTTAGAACGGCCTCACGCTTACATCCATAAATTGTATAATACATAAGCCTTCATTGGACTCGAAAACAAACGAAATCACAATGAACTAAACCTTTATAGAACGGTGTAGGTGGGGAAATAAAAGTTCCTCAGTAAAAATATCATCTTTAACTTGGCTCAGGTAGCTTGCGTTGGCAGGGGAAATTTAAAAAAATCGGCCAGGCTTCATAGATCTTGTGATTCAAGTAACATCCGTTGGTGTTGCTGCTGACTGTAAAACCAAAGCGCTGGCTCTTCAAAACCGCTGATGAAATAGCTGATACATATATTTTAAAAGAGTTTCAGAGAGTGGTACATAGCACAAAAAGCTTAGGAACGCCAGAGCCGCCAGCTATAAAACTTTATCCGAAGAGCTCTTAAAGTACGTAGATGAAGTCTTGGAAGGACTCACGAAATAAATCATCAACTGAATATGGGTGGATACTGGATAGAGGCATCAGTCTCCTCAACATCGTCTATAAGATCATATCTGCTGTACTATGTAATCACTTGAAACCATTCGTCAACGAAGTGATTGGTCCCTATCAGTGCGTTTTTAGACGCGTTAAGTCCACAACCGACCAAATATTCAGAAAATCTTGGATAAAACCCATCAAGAAGAGCAAATCGATTCTCACCATCTATATACCGATTTTAGGGCCGCATATGACAGCATTTATAGAAACGACCTACACAGAGCTCTAGTCTAGTCTTGGTATCCCTGCCAAACTTGCCAGATTGTGCAGAATGACGATGGATAACGCTCGCTGCTCCATAAAGGTCGGAAACAATCTCACCGAGACTTTTGAAGTTAAAAAGTGATTTAGACAAGGTGATGCGCTGTCATGTGACTTTTTTAATATCATTTTTGAGAAAATTGTTCGAAACTCGCAAGCCAATACCTACTAGAGGCACAATTTTCCAAAAGTCTGTGCAACTATAACTTGCGTACTGACGACATTGACATATTTGGCAGAACGCAGTGAGCTGTCACTGGTGTGCGTTTGCATTTGAATGAGGGCAAAACATACTACATGCTGTCAACAAGAAGGGAAGCACAATATCGACGAAACGGAAGATAGTCACAATACGCAGCTATAACTTTGAAGTGGTTAGGCACTTTGTCTACCTCGGGTCCGCTACAAACTCTGATAAATGAGAATATAGTAAAAATCAAACGAATAGTTACTCTTGCCAGCCGCTGTTTCTTTGGCTTGAGGAGGCAACTGACTAGTAAGGTCTCGAAAAACAATAAGAAGACTCTATATAAGACCCTCATCGCCCCAATCCTTCTTTATGGCGCAGAAGCATATGGACGTTTACAAAGGCGGATGAAGATCTTCTTGGTCGTTTTGAACTAAAAATTCTTCTTCGAATGATTTTCGGTTCCGTTCGCGTTGACGGGCCTTGCAAGGAGGAGGAGATTTTACAGCGAACTCTACGAAGCTGTACAGCGACATCGACTTCGTACGTGGAGTCGTCTAAGATGGCTGGAACATGTAGAGCGAATGGGCACCCCAACATTCCGTCCCGAAGAGTCTTCGATTCCAACACGGAGGGACAACGCCGTAAAGGAAGACCTCACATTAATTGACGCGTACAAGTGGAAACGGACCTCAACCAACTTGGAGTGCGCAACTGGAGGCAGTTAACCAAAGGTCGGGCTAACTGGAGAGACATGTTGGTTGAGGCCCAGGTCCACCTCGGACTGTAGCGCTACCTAAGTAAATAAGCTCAAGTAAGGTATCTGCTAAATTGACTGTTGCCGTCACCGTTGATTCAGTCTAGTGACTGAATTCATCCGCTCTTTGTAAGACTTCTGATACTGAGTGTTGCTATTTTCTTCGTGCTCAACACTCGAGTTCTATCAAAACCCCCTTTTGACTAAAGGCCCAACAATCGATTCGGTAAGTTGCAAAATCCACGCTGAGATCCGCTTAACAACTGTGCGATGTTTATAAGTATATTCGCAAGCCGAGTTTGCTATACAAGTATAGAGAGTATTGTGAAACACAGTCATCTAATTAGATCACTTGTTGACACTTCACTATCTGACATCAATCTAAATTACGCTGATTAAATGCAACGTATTTCTTGGGAACTATTACAACATTAGTCCAGAGCTCTCCACGCGCAGTATACTGTCCACTTGAAGTGGAATTACGAACCGTACTACTGGCAGTAGGTACTCGTACTCCATCTCCAATACTTGGTATATTTGCGATCGATAATAATATTTTAATTATGTCAATAAACGGTTTTCCATTCCCTTACCTAATAACACACAGTTGATTGGGATTGGAAAATGATCAGTTTTCTCCATAAATGCGCTCGGCCCGTTACTGATTGCTATCGACTTGTGTAAGCCCTACGGGTAAACATTGCAATGACATCAGTGTAGCTTTTCACGCTAAGAACACACGCAGTCGCAGTATACTGTCTCAGAGGCTCTGACGTTGACCACCACGATTGGCGCGGATCACGCGTTGTATATCCAACCGACCGACGGAGCACGGCCGTGCCCCTGCTAAGTAAAATGTAAATCTCTTTAGATTGCGCGAAATTGGCTTCGGGTGGCTTCGGGCGGGGGGAATTTACACGCGTGTGTATGTTGGTAGGACCCCCGAAATTATAAAAATTTTAGAGCCAACTATTAATCATTTTATTGTGGCTAACCTACCAGATTCCCCGCCCGACCATCGATCTCAAGACCACCGGGGATACTCATGGACTTGTTGCATTGCATGGCATGGTGCTGGTGGGCAGTGATTTCCATTTCGCAGTCGGCCAGCCGACAGACAAGCTCTCTTATCAACAAACGTATAGGTCGGACGACTCGATCCCGACCACAACGATGACGGCGACGTAGTCGGTCGACGACGATATCCGTTCTTGCTGTGTGGTGGCCAAGTGAATTGCTATAATTTGCCCTTATTGGAGGGGCTACTGATTGAATTTCAAATTGCTCAATTTCGGCATATGGAGAGTGGTGTGGTATCTGCACTCCACCGCCTGCCACGAGAACAGCAGCACCAGACTAATTAAGGAACCATGCGTCCGTCGTCGCGTCGTCGTTGTATGTCGTGTCGTTTTGGCTTTGTTGTCGATGCTGAATCTTTTGCATTTCTTTTTTCTTTGTGTCAATATTTGCTGTGTGTGGTTGTGAAACTCCTTGCGCGTCTAGAAAGAGGGTTTTTTTTTATTATTTTGGATATTAAGGGATTGTGGACAGAACATGTGGATTTAGTCATGGTGATGGTACGATGGCTGCTGTATACACGGTATTCATGGTCCATTATATTTATATATAGTGGCCGGTGGTAGATATTTAAATGCGAGAGAGAGGATGCAAACAATTAATCCCTGTCGGTGGTCAGAGTCACCGCATGTAGCAGCAAAAAGAGATATCTGCGCCCATTATAATAAAGGGGGAGAAACTGAGCTTGGTTGTGATTTCGAAGCGATAACCAATCATTAGATTCGAAGAATTTCCAGGCCAAAGAGTGAGATGTCCTAATTAAAAGTGGTCGCTGCGCTGGTTGATCAATATTATACAATTTTGTGCAGATGTCGATGGACGATGGGCGGCTTGAGCGATCATTATTAATAGATATGTATAAATGTTGCCTATATTCGTCAGTGGGTTTTGTTGGCAGCATTTTGGGTTTGTACCTATACCTAGAAAAGTTTTTTTTTTTAAGGAATTTTCCAAATCCTGGGGCACTTAGACCAATCCCGGTCCATTGTACTACCAAGCAGAAACCCTTTTTGGTGTAGTGGTGGAGAAGTTCTGATATTATTCGTTTCTTCTTATGCTTTGTGGCAGAGTATTGCTGTCCCCCGCCGGGGCTCGAACCAACTCCGCTCGTGGTCACAAGCAATGACTCTAACCACTACACCGTGGTCAGCGCCTAGAAAATTTGTTAGTACCGGCACTTTCGAAGTCTGCCTTTGAATATGTTAAACTCAAAAACGGGTTATTGCATTGATAATGCTCAATTAGTCGTCCCCTGTTAAAAGGGTTAGAAAGTACGACAACTTTAGCTTTAACTTCAATCAAACCCCTTTGACTTTCAGTGCGAGCATTGCCCTTTCAAGTTAGACTCGAAAACGATTGAGATTTACGGTCAAGTTTTGAACAGTGATTTTTTAAATCTAGGTATATTATAAAAATAAAACTCTACTCCATCAAACACTTCAAAAGGCTTTGTCCGGGTTTTTATATATTTAGCTTTTTCGCTTTAGCTTTCGGAGAAAGCCGAGAAAGCATTTCAGGGATGAGGAGCTGTAAGTTCTGCACTCACCGAACATCAGCGCCAAAATCTAGTACCTGATATGGATAAGGATATGATCCGAAGTATTGTCGCCCTCAGCATAAGCTTCGCAGACAGTGGTGTCACTTAAGCCTAGCGCACACTAAGATTCTTAGCAAAAGCAAAGTGACCCGTAAGAACGCCAATAAGTTGTATCTAGTCTCTTCTGCTGAGAGACAAGAGGAATACCGCCGACTTCTTATTGACTTTCGGGAGCATGGGCTTAGTTTGCCCATAGCCTGTGTAGGGCCTTGCCAACAATTGTGTTCGTTTGAGACCCAATCGTCAATGGAGGCCCAGACCGAGGACGCAGGAAGACCCAGCACAGGTTTTAGTCCAGAGAAATTATCCTCTCTGAGCCTTGCTTAGCAATCTCATCGGATATCTCATTTCCCGGAGTCCTAGATAAGAGTCAACGAGTTCAGGCTTGCTACCGGGTAACAGGGTTGATGAAGGCCTTAAGCGAAGCTACCCCGCCACCTATTCCTAACAATATATGTATTCGGAAGCCATTATACGATAGTATAGATCTCCACTTGAAAAACGTGCTTGCCTAACGAGTTCATATTAAGAGATCATATTGCATTACACTCCCGTCCTTTTACTGGATCTTTAAATAGTCGATTAAATGGAATGGTCATCTACTTCTCCGCCTTTCTAGATTTTTTGAATAACTAAGACTAACTAAGCTGAACTTCAATCCGAGTGATACCAAAAGCCAACATATTTATATACAGTCAAAATCGGTTATAACGACCTTCAAAGGACTAGCGAATTTGGTCGTTATAAGCTATAGGTCGCTGTAACCGATATCAAGGTACAGATGTGGTTTTCAAGTAGATATCTTTTTTTCATATTTAATATACATACATAGGAGCATATATGCGAACAGAATAAACTTGTAACCAATATTTTATTTCAAAATAAGGTGAAACTCGGTCGTTGTAAGCAATGTCGTTAAACGATTTGTTATTCAATTGGATTATAATGGAGCTCATCCGGGACCTAAGAATTTGGTCGTTATAACCGATACCGATAACCGATGTCGTTGTAAGCGATTTTGACTGTAGCTTTGAGCCATTTCATTCCAACATAAGGCACCATAATGCTGTAGGGGAAGGCCTTGACTTCGGTAAATCACAAATGTGAAAGAGGGACCTTAACCAAGTTGGAGGGCGGAACCGAAGGCAGTTAGCGAAATGCGATAACAAAACATGCATACATATGGGAACATACGAAGAAGCTTTCTTAGGACAGTTTTACTCTCGGATATTTGTTAGACATTTTGGCGGGCTGAGCCTGGAACCCCTCCCTCAGAGGCTTTTGACTAGCTAGGTAATCTTCTTGAATCTTCTTAAATCTAATACAGATATTCGGCCCTAGCGAGGTATCCGTCGGAACGGAATTTTCTCCGCAACGCATACTCCGTCGGAGACTCAAATTACATTCGAGGTATCCGTCTTCGGAAAGAATAATTAAAATGCGACGACGCATTGATTTGACATGATGTCGTTTCGTGGTACATCGGGGTTTTCCTATTTAATGCTTCTTTTTGCTCTGGAAACACAAATTGAAGCAACAAATACAACCAATTACTTTGCTAAAAATTTTTTTTCTTTATTGCTTTCATTTACCAACACTTCACTGCAAATCGTAAACAAATTCCGCAACAAATTTCTGTCGGAGCACATCGGAAGAAAATTTGTATGAAACTGTCAAAAATATCAGTAAAAACGCACTTGATCGCACTGAAACGCAAAACGCCAGTGTGCGTTGCATATTTGTCGGAAAGAAGTTCCGAAAAGCTGTTCCGAAGTATACCTCGAAGTAAAAATCCTCCGATTCGTATGAAATCGGAGAATTTTCCGTTCCGACGGATACCTCGCTAGGGCCGATTGTTTCTAGATCTTCCAAGCCGTTGAAGAACCGTGCTCCCATACAAGAGTATAGCGGCGTTCTTGGGCAGCGACGGAACAGGATATATTCCACAACTTCTGCAGAAGTCATTTATGGAAAGTCTTTTGGCCATGTTTCCAATGGTGGAGTGTTCAGTTATTACACCGACGAGCTTTCTTAAACGCGTAGATCTCTGCCTGGAAAACGCTGCACTGATCTGCCAGTCGGTATGAATGACTGATACTTAAGAAGACTCCTGCTCCCGTCTTTGGTCTTTGAGCCGTCTGTGAAGATGTAAAGTTTCCAAATAGCCACTTTACTTGTCTCAGTATTATTTTTCGAAAAAAAAATCCCAATAGGCCCTCAAAAGTTTCCCTATTTCAGATTCCGTGAAGGTATGGGTTCAGACTCCGTCAGGGGGACAGGCGGGAGGTTAGACTGCTACGGTCACCCTTCGTCTGCCTCCCCTGCCGCAGTCTTTCTATCTGATCTGCACCAGCTACCCTCCTTTCTAACGGACTGTCAGAGGCTACCAGTAGGGGGTTAGACTGTTTCGGCCACTCTCTGTCTGTTTTCTGAAGACTAATCGCCAACAGGAGGGGCTGACCACGTCAGTCAAGTTCACCTTCACGCGTACAATTTTCAGACTCCGTTAGAGGGGATAGGTGGGGGGTTAGACTGCTTCGGTCACCCCTCGTCGCTCTCTCCTACCGCAGTCTTCTTAACTGATCTATACCAGCCACCCTCCTTACTAACGGACTGTCAGAGGATACCAGCGGGGGGTTAGACTGTTTCGGTCACCCTTCGTCGGCCTGTCTGAAGACTAACCGCCAACGGGAGGAGCTGACCAAGTCGGTCAATTTCACCTTCACACGTAGAACTTTTAGACTCCGTTAGAGGAGAAAGTCGGGGGTTAGACTGTTTCGGTCATCCTTCGTCGATCTCTTCTACCGCATTCTCCTTAACTGATTCGTAACAGCCACCCTCCTTACTAACGGACTGTCAGCGGCTACCAGCGGGGGGTTAGACTGTTTCGGTCACCCCTCTGCTCTCCCCGAAGACTAACCGCCAACAGAAGTAGTTGGCTACACCAATCAACCCCGTCAGAGGCTATAGACGGGAGTTTGGCCTGCTACGGTCACCCCTTCTTACCAAAGACAAATCGCGACGTCTACTTTCGGTGCCATGCAGCAGGTTGGAATTTCAATCAGGCCTTTCTGCTCAGCACCAATCTGTCATGTGGACTGATTGTCAAAGGTAAATAAAAGGGAGGCAGACTGCTACGGTTGCCCCATCCTTTTTCCAACAAACAATCCATCCACTGACTTTTTTGGTCAAGCAGCTGGGCAGACTGGTTGAATCGGCCACCTCTGTGAAGCACCAGTCTCCCTCCCTAGTGAAGGCCGCGTCAGAGGCAATAGGCATGGGACAGACTGTTACGGTCGCCCTCCACCTTGACCTGAAGACTAAGCCGCAACCAGGGAAAGTAAGTTATAAAAGTTCACCTCTCAGGTAGGATACCCAAATTTCGCAAATTGCAACAGAATTCCTAAGGTAATGCCCGGCACAAAGAACTGTTTAGGCCACTTCCTCCCCCCTCCCCCTCTCATGGTATCACAATGGAACAAAATTCTGGTCTAAGTGTGTCCCCTTCGGGACAGCCACCTTACCTAACCTAACCTAACCTATAGGTACAAAATTGCATTGCAAATAATTAGGTCAGGGTGAGATTTGCTCGATTAAACAGTAATAAAAAAATAGTTGGCGTAACAGGCGGGTAGACACCCTAGGCCTAGCTTCTGTGAATTTGTGTGAGTTTTATTTTTCGGACGAATGGAAGGGCCCTACGATTTTATACCGAGTCCGAACGGCTGAATTGAGAAGCTTTTTCATTCATCAATAATAAAATATAGTTTTTACTGCCAAAATCTGGTTCCTTCACTTTTGTGTCCTTGGACTATATTCGGATTCAGTGCTAAAAATCTGTAATTCGTCTTCCATCCAGGTAGCTACATCAAAATTGGAATTGCGCAAAATATTTATTCAAATCATTTACAATATTTATGATCTTAACTGAAAAAAAAACCAGCCCTGTTTATAGGGCACGTGATATTGCCCCCTTTCGACGATAAAAACACAAGATAAAATCATAACACCATATAGCTAGCTATGCAATAAAGAATGCAAATAAAATCAAAATCAGCACAAACAACAACAAGTCCGCGGCCCAACCAACGATTTACGCAGCGCTAGCTCAGTAGATTGACTTAACGATGAAAGCGTACACTTTCGTGGCTGCTGTCAGCGTCGCGCCGCGCCGCGCCATAAGCATGGCGTGACAGTCCCAGTATACGAAGTGCTAATAAATGAACTTAATTTATTATTGGGTGGTGGAAAAATTTCCATTCATCTTGGGAGCGGACGCGTGTTTGGTACATCGTAGCACAGGAGGCTCGAATCGGCCAGCCAGCGTCTAACTCTAACTAATCGGACAAACATCGATTAGTCGGACGAGAAGAAGCAACACAGTAAAAGTCTATAACGTGACGACAGCAGCGACACTACAATAATAATCGAATGGAAATTTTTCGCAAAAAATGTTTGCCCTTCTCCACTGATCGACAATTCAATCCGCTCGTAAAGATAGATTAGCAAGCGGGATTGTTTGTCAACTCCTTTCTGATCGGCAAGAAGTCGTTTCATTATCACGTCAATAATTCGAATTAGCTGCTGCTGCCTGCTCTTGACATCAAATAATCATAAAATGTATCGGTGCGATCGCCGACTGGCTTACAAGCTATAATTGGATTAAATTATTTTCGGTAAGCCATGCCGCACCGGCCGCCTATTGCCTAATCCGTTTTGTTAATGGAAAAAAACAAACGCAGGTATAGCATGCACCTTATCTATCCTACATGTGACTTCGATGAACTTTATCTTATCGTCGAGTACCGAGAATAGCACAGCGCACAGCTTTGGTACGGCGAAGCACGTGCCGGTTCGCAAATAGGTACTACTATCGTCCCCTGTATAGTGTATATACCCCAAGCTATAATATAACCGGAGCTGGTGGTGGTGCTGGTGCTGGTGCTCTGTGCCTTATCATCAGCGGGGAGCTGGCTGCTCTATCAGGCGATCGTGTCAAATGTTGACAAATGTCCGCCCGTATCGCTTATGGGCTAAATAGCTCAACTGTAAGCTGGCTTATTTTCGATTTTCGCCACCGAAAAAGGCCAATAGGGCTACAGCGACTCAAAGTCCGCACCAATCTCTGACGCACGAGATCGCTATCGCTCGCGCTAAGTGAGGTTGGGTGTTTTTGCTCCCTCGCGCCGGCCGGCCGTCCTACTCCTACAGTTTCGGAACAGCAAAAAAAAAAAAAATTTGCTCATCAGAATGCGCGGAGTATGCCAAAGGTCAAGCGGTTGTATATAGCTACCGATAATCGCCCGCAGCAAAACAGACATGGCGCGAGTCTGTTTGGCTCTTAATTAGTGTGTTCGTGACTCATGGAGTCATGGCGCAACTTCTTAATTTGATTTTGAATTTCATTGGAAGGAAAACAATCGCAACTCGGCGGTGTTCTGACTTTCGATGAATAAGGTGCAAATGCTGGGAAACGATGACGTTAGTCGGTGGTGCGATGATGATGATGATGACATTATGATGTCATTGTGATAAGCGCGCAAATATATCTACGTGTTTTTTTTTATATGACAGGTGACGGTTATTTCCCAAAAGCCACCCGTGACCAATTATTTTCCATGAATCAGACGATATCGGATTGCGTTAATTAAATAAATCGCGAGTGGATTTCATCAGATAGAAAGAGCGAGAGACTTGCTTTCGAGTAAACGCTTCGGAAGCGGAATCAACTTGGCGCACATCTGCGGTTGGGTTAACGTGGTTTTAACTGCGTCATTCACATTTCAAATTTTAATTGCATGGTCAGGAGTTCTTAATTTCGGGACTAAATTAGCCATAATATTGTATTGAAGTTGAAACGAAAATATGAATTTGTACCTATACTGCTTGCATATTGAAGAAGGTGTGTCCATTTTGCGTTGTCGTTTCAATTTGGATGTGTATTTACTCAATTCGTTTGGTAAAGCCCCAAAGGTCAATTGCCGAATGAGTTTGCCAGGAAAAATGTGGTAAAAATTTGTTTACAAAAGTATTCCAAAATGGTATACTGTTGGGTTCGAAAGCACCAAAACGTATTCAAGGATAAATTCCACACGAATAAAAAATATTAAACATGTTGTAGATTTTGGACGATTTGAAATGTTTGACGTCAAAGTGCATGTGATTCTTGGCAAAAATTGCCTGTTCGACATTTTGTTGATAAAAGCGAAATTTTACTGTTAAATAGGCTAAATTAAATGTTCTTATCTTCGAATGAGCATTTTCGGTAATAATTATTTTGTTTGTACTAAAATTGGTTTGACGTGCGTCAGAAGAGGTCGCTTCAATGTGTCACTGTCACGGCCAGCCGCGCTGGTAGAAGTATGTGCCGGTATTACTGACGTTCTTAAATTTTTCGGGCGGCACTTAAATTTAAAGGATATGCGTTGAAATAATATATATATGGACACCAATTTTCTTTGCAATGAAAGAATCAATGACGCATCTCGATGAAATCCATAGTTTGGGTGTATATTCCAAGTTAAGTCAAACTCAAAATAATGTAGTGTTTTCAAAGAACTCTAGCCAAAAAAAAATGTCTCAAAGAGCCACAGAATCTCACAGAAATTCAGTTAAAAATGTATAAAAAAATAGCAAAAAGTTGAAATCAACCTTTTGGAGCGATTTTTGGCCGCACATTAAAAAATGCCTCCGCAATCATACAAAAATTGATAAAAAATAGTATGTAGGGTTTTTTTTTGACTTTGCGGTGCTTTTGAGTCAAGTTGCGATGACAATTGGTTATTGGTATGACAATAAAAAGTCCAGCTAAAGCTTACCCATAAGTTGAGTTTGAGAAAACAGAAGAGACTTATAACAAGCAATCATTGTGAATCAAGAATCACCGTAAATCTCAAACGTATTCTTATGTATTCACACGTGTTTACGTGCGCCTTGACCCCTATTTACATGTATTGTACACACATATTTTGTTTAAGTGTAGTCACTTATAGTGTTCACAATCCAGAGGAATTTTCGTCAAGTCACGTATTCTAGTATTAATTTGTTCGTATTCCTCTTTATTAAGGCCGTAATAAAGTCCGAACGGTGTGTTTTTTTTATTATTGCACTTTGCCTTGATGCATTATGCTTATATGCTTATCGTTGAAGTGTACATGTCATTTCCTTAAACTGTCTTAAAGGCACCAAGTGACAAAGAACAGAAACAGAAACAGGAACAGAAACTGAAACAGAACAAAAAAGTTTTTTCGTTCTGTTGTAAATTCTGGTTCTGTTTACGTTGCTCGCTCAGCTACACTAAACTGAAACAGATCCAGAAAAGGATGGCCGCGTCTATCCTGTGCGAATAAAAAAACCTCCCTCGTCCCTCCCACGATAAATTGCATTTCTGTCGCTAGTAGCAACAGAAACACTAAACACAGACTTTTTTACGTTCTGTCGTCAAACAGCCATTTTTCTGTAGCTAAATTCTGGTGCTGAAAAGAAAATGTTCTGTTCCTAATTCTGTTTCTGTTGCAAATGTATGGGATTCTGTTTCTGTCCCTATTTCTGTTCTTTGTCACTTGGTGCCTTAAGGTTTGACAAAGTTTGACAGGTCTCATTTATATCATAGGCTAGTTGGCAACAACGTCAGTGTCAAATTTGAAAAGAAAAAGTGTCAGCCATGTTAGGTTAGGTTAGTGGGTTGGCAAGACAGAAACCTGTACGTCCTACACTTAGATCAATGTAGATCCGTTGTGATGCCCTAGGAGTTTATGACTCCCACACACTGGAAATATACGGAAAACGTACGGATTGGTAAACTAACCCGATGTAGGTATTTAAAAATTTAAGTAGTTCATTAATAGACCTGTCTGAAAGTTCTTCTAAATCCTCGAAGAAGTAACTATATCAAGGGTTCTATTTTTTATGTGGCAGAGCGCTAAGCAATGACAAAGAAAGTGTGGGGTGTCCTCATTTACCTCCTCATCGCCGCATCTGATTCCTGTATTGATTCCCATTTTTTTCTTGGTATGGTATATCAGCATATTGTGTCCGGTGATAATACCCACAATCGAAGACAATGATTTCTTGTTCAATTGTAAAATTTTTTCAGTTTTCTGTTTGTTGTAGATTGGCCACATTTTCCTGGTTATGCCATAGGAATATACTTTCATTTGCTTAGTATTTTGATTTCAATCGTCTATCTGAGATTGTCTATCTGGGCGCAGTAGCGCAGTGGTTAGTGTGCTGGACTACTGATGTGCGAGGGATCCCAGGTTCGATCCCCAGGAAAAACACAAATTACATCTTAAAGTTTTTTCTACTGCGCCACCTCTCGCGAACGTCTGACAAACATCCGAGAGTATGACTGTCATGAAAAAGCTTCTCAATTCAGCCGTTCGGACTCGGCATAAAATTGTAGGTCCCTTCCATTCGTCCCAAAATAGAAACTCACACAAAACGAATGGTTGCGAGAAGCTAGGCTAGGCCTAGGGTGTCTACACACCTGTTGCGCCACCTATTTATTTAATTATTTTTTTGTTATCTGAGATTACAGGGGGGAATCATTGCTGTTGTGTCGGCCTGGTTTAGTTCAGGGGAGGAGTCTTTTCTTGCAAACTCATCAGCTTTTTTCATTTCCAGATACGCCTCTGTACCCAGGGAAACCAGCCAAGTATTTGTAGCTCTTCGTGACAGCGATTCACAAATATTTGATTTAAACTCAACGGCAGAGACCGCTTTTATTGCCGCTTGACTGTCAATAAAAAAGGTAATATAAGCATGAGGTATTGCCATCATTGAAGCTTTTTTAGCCGCTATTGTCACTGCCATTTTGTTCAGAATTTGTGCATGTTGCTCAGAACTGATTGGAATTTATTTTGCAAAGGGTGAAGCTATAAACAAAGACAAATTTATACGAAAAGGGATGGGACCTGCCGAAATATTGACTTACCTTGCACCTATTTCAAAATGTGTCTATTCATTGGCCAACAATATTGAAGATGATGCAAATTAATGTTCACTGTCAATTAAAGACAAAGTGACATTTATTTTAACAATTCAACCATTTCCACTTGCCCTGTGAATTCTTTGCCAATTTGCAAATTTCAGCCATCGCAGTTTCTACCAGCAATGTCTAGTTTGAGGTTAAGTTCGAACGAATGTTTTATTCACTAGTTCTTGTATCGCGAATTAAATGATGTGGATTTCGAATAAACTTTGACAATTCGCGCCGAGTGTGTTTTCGTTGGCGGCAAACATTTTGAAATTTGAAATGTCATTATTTAAAATGTTTATACAGTTTTTTTTTTAATAGTCACATTTTGATGGGATAATTCATTTAGGTATCCTCCTCTTGGAATAATAAAATGTGCACTTTTCTGTTTAATAATGCATAAAGTGGTTTGTTCATTCGTTCGCTCTCATGTGAATGTTCCTTAGTCAATTTAACAACAAGCTGTTTGTCGTTATTTCCACTTGCCAATTTTGTAATTGACATAAAAATACACGTCAGTTGTCAATTTCAAAACGTCAAGTGGATACCTATAGAAATAGAAAAATGTTGAGTACTTATTTCTGTCGTAATTGCATTTCAAAAAGCTAAGCACAAAGTACACATCATTCCAAAGTAGGTATTCTGCAACTAAACCGCTAGTCACAGCGAATTTTACAGAATTGCGACTGCCTTTATGCGTAAGCACATTCCGCATAACATCACGTGAATGCGCGCCGTCCTAAGTTTTTTTTTTTTATTTATGTTTATGACCTACCTTAGTCGCAGTCTCGTTTATTCTAAAACGCAATTCGGCACCCATCACACACAATCACGAACGAAACCTAATACTCGTGCAGTCGTAATAACCTTATCAGTCTTTCAATCACAGTAGCGGAAGTCAGTTAAATTCTTTCAACCGAACTCCACCATGTTTTTTTATTTTTACACTTGCGTTTGTTTTTGTTGGTTTTTTGTTCTGCTTTTTTGGTAAAACAATAGGAGAATGCGCATTAATTTATTTTTATCATTTTTATTTTCAAGCAAAGCGAAAACAACAAAAACGAAGAAAACCAACGAAAACAAATAAACGCGACTTGCAAAATATTTCATAAGTATACCTACGAGTTTACTGAACATCAACAATGGAAACAACTTCACAAATAATATTAAATTTCATGTGAATTTTAAATATTTACTTTTTTAATTAGTACGTCAACAGATAGTCTCCCCTGGATTGCGGTATAGTTCTGCAATTCACCATATGAATGTGGAGCACCACTATATTCACAATCGGAAATATTTTCGTGTGTACTAAGCAAAACGGAAATAACCCCGTGCTACATACAACAAGTCGAGCATTTCGATAAGTTGTCAAAGTTGTCAAAAAAAAAAAGAATGTACGTTCAGTCAATTAAGGGCGATCACAGAATAAGAAGAGTGTTGCGGTAGGAAAATTGATGAATGGCATAAATGTTTTGGAATTTTTCATTGTGTGCGGTGTGCAACAAAAAAAAAAAAAAAAACAGAACAGAACTCACCTCAGTGAGACTGCGAATCAAATGACATATTCGTACGATAAAAATAGCGCTGCGTGGCTATTAGTGCTGATTCGGATTTATAAGGCGCGCGCGCGTTTGTAGATATAGCCCGGCCTAGTCTACCTGACTCGTGGCATGGCTACGGGCACGATATCATGTGGGAAAGATTAACCCCATACAGTACGTGATTAAATTTACCAATGACGGTCGAAGTGGTGAAATTAAGTTGCTTCCACCGAGGACATGATCGGTTTGCTAATATCCTTCTGTTTTGGAAAACAAAATGTTTCCCCTAACAGTATTTATCTTTTTGGAATGTCACATGCACCGGAAATACCCTAGGAGTACTCACATGAGTATCTTTATCTACTCGATCCATTTGTTGTCAATGGGGCTGGGGCTGGGGCAATGGGATTTTTTCACGTTTTGTCGCGTGTGCTCGTTTATATCAGCGAGTCATGCACAGGAAGGCAAGTACGCAAGTGCGGTTTATTTTTCACTTGTAATGGCAATCGACAATCAACAAACAAGTGTTTAGCTGTTTTTTTTTTATTGCAGAATAAGGTTCCAGGTAGACTAGTTATTTGATAGACAAGATCGACGACACTTTTGAGGCAGTGAAATATATATTGCTTTGAGATAAAATTACAGACAAACACCGTCTTTGGTGGGGAACTTCCTGCGCTTTATCAGTTTTTTTTTAAACAATAAAACAAAGCGGTGTTCTCTGTTTGTTATATAGTGATGTACCAAGGTCTTTTGGGGTTCTTACCCCTACATAAAAAAACATCGTTAATATAGTGAGTTAGCACTATTCAAAGGTCAAAATAGATATAGCACGGATAATAACATTATGTGTGGTTTGAAAACAAGACTAGCATCTTAAGCTTGTATTTGAAATCTATTATCTATTTATAGAACATTTTAAGAAGTACATACGGTGTGAAGGTCTGAAACAAACAAAGGCTAACTGAAAATTACGAATAAATTTTCAAGTGAACCTGTTGTGGGGAGATATGAAAGTTTCTTTATTCAATTCAACCGCACGGATTCACCATAAAACAGATTGTCTTGATAAGCTATATCCATAGGGACTTATATATGGAATTTTTATACAGTTTATTTTTAATGTTTGGCAGTTAAAATTTCTGTTAGTTTCTTCAGTTATCAATCAAACAATTTTCGATCATAGTCAAACTAAATTGGAAGTCTGTAATTCTAGGACAATGTCAAAACTACGTTTTGTAGCTGAAAATATATTTTTTTTAAATTCTTATACAACATCCTATAAGTCTAGTTTGTGAACATCATCGGTGCAAAATGTCTGGCAATTCCAATTCAACGTGCCTTAATTCAGGCTCGCCACTTAAATTTTTTAGAGAGTGTAAAGTTGCTACATTAAACCGTGATTCAGCCTAATAGTACGTTTACACCGCACCTAAATTCAACATTTCAGCAGACAAAATTTCGAAATCCAATTTTGCGTTCCCACTGTAACTTCAGCATTTCAAATGACAGCAAGTATCAGAATTGATTACCTACAGATATTTTTTGTTTTTCGAAATCAAAAGTGGGTTTTACCTAAAGAATTAATTTGTTAGTCATATTAATCTAAATATGAATACAACTGATAATTCACTATCCAGACATATTTTCCCTACTTCCTACTTTTTTAGCTTTTACAATCTACTTTTACAGCGGTTTTTTTTGTCAGTGAGTCAGAATTAGGTTTGTTCGATTTGACAAACTTTCAAATGCAGTAATGAAATTCAACATTTCGCTGAAATCCAACATTTCGAAATGTTGGAAAATATATGGCGAAATGTTGAACATTTGACCTAAAATGCTGAAATTAGCCGAAGCAACTTTACACTCTCTAAAAAATTTAAGTGGCGAGCCTGAATTATGATGAATTTAGGTGCGGTGTAAACGTTGATTCAGCCTAATGTATTCGCCGATGGGTCGAAAATAAATAATATGGCTAGATGTTTGGAAGTTTATACTCAGGAATCTACGTTCTTAGTCGGCTCTCATATTGAAACGAGCATTGAGGCAACAATCAATAAGCAACTGGCAATAGGAAACCCGCAAAATTATCGCTCACAATTATTTTACTTTGAATTAAATTAGAGCAGGTCTCACATCAAAGCAACTTAATATCGCTCGAACAAAAAATGTTGCCGATTGAGGCAAGAATTATCGCCAGCGATACACAGCGCATGTTGAAAAGCAACAAAATATTGCTTCCTAGTAGCAACATTTTTGTGATTATTGACACATTTGCGCATACTACGTTCTATAAAGTTTTGGAAAATATATCGGACGATCCTGTTTTCAACAAAAAATTCGCTTAAAATGTGGAAAAATACCCCTGGTAGCTAGAAATTTCAGGTAATCTGTTAGCTTCGATGTGAGAAAAGATTAAAATAAAATTGCGTATACTTATTGCTTTTGCTTGTTGCCTCAATCTGAGAGCCGCCTTAAGGAAATACGGAGTAGTTCTTCAATTCCTGAAACCCCACCGTTCGATGTCGATGAACTTTCTTCTACAGTTAGATGATTTTGTAAAAATATTTCGTGCGAAGCGGTCAAAATTGCTCTTCTCTTGATAAAACAATCGATCATAATTGAGCTAATGAAAAGAGTCGATATTTAAGATTTACAAATTTCCGCATTGTGATTTTTTGATCCGTGTCGCATTAAGACTTTCGGACACACATGCAGTGTGTTCCAGGCAGAGGTTCTGGCCGTGCTCAAAGCTGCGGATCTACTTGAAATGGGATTAATATCCAACAAAAATATCGCTATCGGCGTAGATAGTCAGGCTGCGCTAAAGGCGCCAGAGTCCTTCATCATCAAATCTGAACTAGCTGCCGCATAATGCTAAAAGTATTATGCCAGCAGAACCAAGTCAGATTGTGTTGGGTACCCGGAGACTGCAATATCGAGGGTAACGAAAGGGCCGACTTTCTAGCCGAAAACCGTAGCAGAGCTCTCACAACTCGAAACCATTGAAGGCATAAGACCACCAATAGCCGCGGCCAAGAGAATTATTCTCGAGAAAATTAAAAATAGGTCAAAGATCAAAGATGGTCAGAGTAGGTCACAGGGTCTCAACGGCTCTGTGGCCTAAGCTAGATCGGAAAAAATCTGTAGAATTATTCAAGCTCAGCAGATCTAAGCTATATCGGCAACAAAAACAGCGCTTATTTGGATGTGGATTCGTCGTTGGAGGCAGACTTAGGCAAGAAGCGTCAAGGCTAAATTCGCCAACATTAGCCTAATATGCGCCCATGCCCCCACGGAGGAGAAAGACATACGAGCAGTGCCCTAACTATGACATTAAAATTGTCCTAGGTGATTTTAATGCAAAGATAGGAAGAGAAGGCATCTTTGGTAGTACTGTTGGGAGGTACAGCCTACACGACACCACCTCCGATAACGGATTCAGGCTGATCGACTTCGCGGCGGGGCGAAATGTTGTCATATCAAGTACGCGGTTCCCGCATCTCGATATTCATAAAGGCACTTGGAGATCTCCCGATCAATCAACCGTCAACCAGATTGACCACATTGCGATCGACGCAAGGCACTCCTCCAGTATTATGGATATCCGAACGTTCCGAGGGGCCAACATTGACTCGGACCACTACCTTGTTGTAGCCAAGGTACGCCTTCGGATATCCCGAACACCGCCAAGACAAGTAAATACTGTGAGGAAGTTTGACGTCGGACGGCTAAAATCGCAAGAGATCACCAGATCCTTCTCCGATCAAGTCTCTCTCAATCTCTCAAGAGGTTCTATGCAGCCAGCATCAAGTATTGAAGACCAGTGGCAACATTGCCAAAAAGCCATCTGAGACGCCGCCTCTGATGTGCTTGGTTTCACTCGACCACCACAACGAAACCCCTGGTTCGACGACGAGTGCCGGCAAGCACATGCAGCGAAACAAGAGGCATACAAAGCGGCGCAGAAAAGAAGAGACGAACACCGGCTTCTCAGGAGGAAAAAGAAAGAGCACGAGAAGCGCGCGATCGAGGAAATAGAGAGATGCTACAGCAGGAATGAGGTTCGGAAGTTTTACCAAAGGGTAAAAAGAACCTGCCAAGGCTACAGAGCCCGAACCGAAGCCTGCAAGGACGAACAAGGGAACATCGTAGTAGAATCGCAGTCGATGCTAAGGATATGGAAGAACTACTTCTGCAGACTGTTTAACGGCGATGACGAACTAAATTCCGCTGTCAGGCAGAATGAACCATTCAACCTGGACGATGAAGACCAATTCCGTCCACCCGACCTGGACGAAGTGAAGATAGCGATATCTAAACTTAAGTCCAATAAAGCCGCTGGGGCAGATGGCCTAACCGCCGAGCTATTCAAAGCGGCAGGCGATGACTTGGTTAGGAGCATGCACCAACTCATCTGTAAAATATGGTCGGAGGAAAGTATGCCCGATGAATGGAACCTTAGTATTGTTTGCCCGATCCTCAAGAAAGGAGACCCTCTGAACTGCGCAAACTACTGAGGTATTAGTCTTCTTAACATCGTCTACAAGATCCTATCTGCTGTGCTGTGTGAACGCCTGAAGCCTTTCGTCAACAACCTGATTGGTCCCTATCAGTGTGGCTTCAGGCCAGGAAAGTCTACCATCGACCAAATATTCACACTTCGGCAGATCTTGGAGAAAACCCAGGAAGTTCAAATCGATACCCACCACCTTGTCATCGATTTTAAGGCCGCCTATGACAGCATTTATAGAGAAGAGTTATACAGAGCAATGTCTAGTTTTGGCATCCCTGCCAAACTCGTCCGTTTGTGTAGGATGACAATGGAGAATGCACGCTGCTCCATCAAGTTCGGTAAAGAACTCACCGGGACCTTCGATTTCAAAAAAGATTTAGACAAGGCGATGCGCTGTCATGTGACTTCTTCAACATCGTTCTTGAAAGAATAGTGCAAAACTCAAACGCTAACACCAGAGTCACTATCTTTCAAAAGTCCGTCCATCTACTCGCCTACGCAATAGGGATTCTCTCCGGGCACTGTCTTCTAAGGAAGCACGCCATGAGATTAGGATTAACAGAAACGGGCACATGCTGGTATTGCGAAGACTTACATGTCGCAGAGGATATTAACCCATCTCCCCTGTGAATGTCAAGCTATTGCTCGGTACAGGAGGAAACAGCTTGGAAGGTAATTCTTCGACAATTTGGAGAGGGTTGGCCTGCTTGGACGAATTGGTTTAGCTTTTTGATCGTTAAGGTTCTCCCAGGGGTGTCTGGTCCATTGCGATGAACTTACACCATATTCAACCTAAGCTAACCTTGTCAGCTACAGTCGATTTTCGCAATTTTCGAACAAAATCGCCTTCAGTGATAAAGCTCATTTTCATTTTGATGGCTTCGTTAATCGTCAAAATTGTCGCATTTGTCGTTCAGAAAACTCGCGAGTAATTATTGAGAAACAAATGCATTTATACAACGCGTGACTGTTTGGTGCGGATATTGGGCTGGAGGCATGGAGAAGCACTTAGGCCGTTAGTTGGCCCATTGTGCATACCACTGAGATTTGGGGAGTGATTCCTTTAATAGCCACTCATGCAAATTATTTGCAGCGGCTTATGAAGCTAAGATTTTGTGAATGTTAGCGGCGCTGGTATTACTTGAGATCATTAAGAAAATGGTTGGCCATACAGGTCTTGCCATTTAACGCTATTGGACCTTTTTCTTTGGGGTTTTTTCTTTTAGGTCTATGCAAACAAGTCCACGACTATCAACGCCTTAAAAAAGGAAATTGGAAGGTGTGTTAATGAAATTCAGCCACATTTATACGAAACGGCCATAGAAAATTTTAATAAAAGAGTATGTACTTGGACTTGCCAGCAAAGCCGTGGCGGCTATTTATCCGATGTGCTATTCCATACATAACCCCAATCTGTATACTCTATGAATCAGTACAAAATTTGCTAATTAAAAATCTGTAGTTTCTATCAAAATTACATTTTGCGTGAATTATGGGACAGCCTTTACTTTGCCTTGTAGCAGCGCTTCGGCCGAAAGAGTTTTTTTGCCCTTATAAAAATGAGTTAATAAATAGATTGAGTATTGAGACTTGTAATTTCATGATATCTGCATTTTATGTGGATGTTAATTTTGTTTGGCTTGGGCCCCTTTTTAACCCTTTTCTGAAAATTTTCAGCGCCGACATTGGCTTAAAGTAGCTCTGGCAATGATGAAAATTAAATATTTTCTCATAACTTACCAAATTGGACATTTGTTTTCATTTTAGGAAGTGAAGCGAATATGGCTCGGATATACCTACCTATACGGGTTACAACTTACATTCCTACAACATGAGAGAGA
The DNA here is from genome assembly GCA_949372485.1 of Cheilosia soror. Taxonomy (NCBI): domain Eukaryota; kingdom Metazoa; phylum Arthropoda; class Insecta; order Diptera; family Syrphidae; genus Cheilosia; species Cheilosia soror. Next base: position 19,542,089 of record OX443561.1, read on the forward strand.
TCTCGCAATATTCGGCTATATAGTCTTAGGTTATGATGATATGGTGGAAGAATGCAGTTGGAAAGTGGTTGTTTTTATTGACGTTTCTGCCAACGTACGCTATTTGCAGATGGTTCTCAAACAGCCTAGATGTTTGGAAAATTCTTCCACACTTGGTGTATCGTAGGCTATGCTTTCAGATTGTGCTACGTACCAAAGATGCAATTCTTGGCCATTATGGTGTTAAAATCACTTTCTTACTTGCTTATGTTTCACTACAGTCCGGGGTGGGCCTGGGCCTCAACCAACACGCCTCTCCAGCTAGCCCGATCTTTAGCTAACCGCCTCCAGTTGCGCAATCCAAGTTGGTTGAGGTCCCCTTCCACTTGTGGGGGCGTGGTCTCTCCGGGTTGGTATCGAAGACTCTTCGGAACGGAGTGTTGGTATTCATTCGCTCTACCAAGTCCTAGCCATCTTAGTTGACTGATACGTACTTTTGTGACCAGTTCGATGTCGGTGTAGCTCTTAGTTCGCAGTTCGCTGTTAAATCTCCTACTTCAAATCCGGTCAATGCAAATGGGACCGAAAATCACTCGAAGAATTTTCCGTTCGAGACGACCACAAAGAACTTCATCCGCTTTTGCAAACATCCATGCTTCTGCGCCATAGAGCTGGGACGATGACGATCTTAAAGAGAGTCTCCTTAGAGTTTCTTTACAAGGCACTACTCATCAGTTGCCTTCTTAGAAGGCTTAGAAAGCAGCGGTTGGCAATTGTAACCCTTCGTTTCATTGCTGCTGTGGTTTATAGCGGAGCAGAGGTACACAAAGTTCCAAACCACCTCAAAGTTGTAGCTGCCTATCGTGACTTTCTGTCTGATTCGTCGATGTTGTGTTTCTCTTCTTGTTGACAGGATATATATATTTTGTTTTGCCCTCATTCACCACTAAACCCATTTTTGCCGCCTCTGTACCCATAGTTCCAAACGCAACAGTGACAGGTCGCTGTATTGGGCCAATGATGTCGATGTCCATGTCGTCAGCGTATGCAAGTATTTGCACAGACTTTTGGAAAATTGTGCACCCTAAATCCCACTGCATATTTGGTGGGCCTTAGTTCATTTATGGCTAGTGGGAGTTAGTTCCAATTGGGACTTTGTCCGTAGGGCTTCTTTTGCCGAAACATTCTGATCCGTTTCTAGTTTTATTAAAATCGTTTGTTTGATAAGGTACCGATAGACTTTTATTAATGGTATTCCACTGTGAACCATTTGTTAGATTTGTTTTATACTATTTACATATGTAGTAATAATCAAGTCTGCCTTGAACGTCTAAATTTAAAAACACAAACATTCTTATCAATCCATTTCCTAAAACAATTTGAAGGTTACATTGGTAATTAACTTAATTCAATAATATTTATAAATGGTTTATGTCAATTTTATTTTCCTCTAATAATTAATCATGAAGAAGTCTATACTCATAGGTATTATTTATCATCAGATTTTGTGATTGTGTAAATTGTTTACGGTAAAGGGTATATTTTATTTATTTAAATTAATCGCCGTTTCGCTAAATGGTCACATTTAGTTACAGCTGCAAATTCGAATTAAATTATCAACTAATTAGGTTACAATTTATATAAATATTCATAACCGTTAGAAACAACGGAGAAATTCAGCAAAATAAGCCATCTGCTAGTTGGTTAAAAATGCTGATTTTAACACACTATACCTTGACTTTAAAATAAACTTTTATGCTGTGTTAAATTGACCCGATATAGACATCTATCACTTATATAATATCTCGCAGATGAAGGAAAGCCCGGTTGGGCGGTAGATCTCTTTCTATTCCAAAAATAAATTCATTTATCATGAAAAAATATAATTTAAGCTTATAATGAGAAAATGACATTTCCATTTCCATATTAAAAAAATATTTAGTCACCAACTGCTTACCAAAAAATCACACAAGTCGGTTATTATTAGACACGCGCCGAGCTTGAATATTAAAATAAGATTTCTAGTTTTTGTAGAAACTAATTAATTAAACACGAAACAATAAGCATATACAGGTATTGGCATTGCAATACGGATTTCGGAGCCGCGAGCCGTTCAACTGGAGACCTGTTAAGCTACGTAACGCACTTATGGACCCAAGGAATTGAACAACACGGCCGGCGAATCCAGAGCCGTAGCCTTGGACATATCAAAGGCATTTGACCGAGTCTGGCATAGAGCCCTATTAGGCAAGTTAGCGTCTTATGGATTACCACAACAACTCTGCGGATGGATGCAAAATTTTCTTCTGGGCGCTTGGTCCCTATCAGTGTGGCTTCAGGCCAGGAAAGTCTACCGTCGACCAAATATTCACCACCATCTTTTCATCGATTTTAAGGCCGCCTATGACAGCATTTATAGAGACGAGCTATACAGAGCAATGTCTAGTTTTGGCATCCCTGCCAAACTCGTCCGTTTGTGTACGATGACAATGGAGAATGCACGCTGCTCCATCAAGGTCGGTAAAGAATCACCGAGACCTTCGATGTCAAAAAAGGATTTAGACAAGGCGATGCGCTGTCATGTGACTTCTTCAACATCGTTCTTGAAAGAAAAGTGCAAAACTCAAACGCTAACACCAGAGGCACTATCTTTCAAAAGTCCGTCCATCTACTTGCCTACGCCGACGATATCGACATAATCGGGAGAACGCAGCGTGATGTCACTGGCGCGTTCGTGGGCATTGAGACGGAGGCGGCGAAGATGGGTTTGGCGGTCAATGAGGGCAAGACAAAGTATATGCTGTCATCAAGAAAGGACACCCAACACCGACGTCTTGGACAGAATGTCACTATAGACAGATATAACTTTGAGGTGGTAAAGGACTTTGTCTACCTAGGCTCCGCTATGAACTCAGGTAATGACACCAGCGCTGAGATTAAACGAAGAATAACTCTTGCCAATCGCTGTTTCTTTGGGCTAAGAAAGCAATTGAGTAGCAAAGCCCTCTCTCGAACAACTAAAGTGACACTTTATAAGACCTTAATCATCCCAGTCCTACTTTATGGTGCAGAGGCATGGACTTTATCAAAAGCGGAAAATTCTTCGAGTAATTTTCGGTCCCGTCTGCATAGACGGTGAATGGAGGAGGAGATACAACGACGAACTGTACGGGATGTACAGCGACATTGACCTAGCCAGAAGAGTGAAGATCCAACGACTGCGGTGGCTGGGTCATGTAGAGCGAATGGACGAGAATGCTCCGGCCCGGAAGATCTTCGAATCCACACCCGAGGGACGGCGCAGTAGAGGAAGATCGCGACTCAGGTGGCGCACGCAAGTGGAAAGGGACCTTAACCAACTTAGCGTGCGAAACTGGAGACAGCTGGCCAAAGATCGTGCTGGCTGGAGACGCTTGTTGGTTGAGACCCAGGTCCACCCCGGACTGTAGCGCCACCTTAAGTAAGTAAGTAAGTTTCTCAGATCCAAATGGATGACCATCGAATCCATTTCTAGGACTCAATGCACCTTTTAGGAGTCAAAGTCAATTCAGGTATCACATGGCAGGACCACATATTCTATATCGCAGTGTATAATTTCGAAACACTTACACTTGAGAATTTTTCTACTCAACAGAAATAATTAAAAAACGCACCGATTCGTTATAAATTCTTCGATATATTGAGGTTAGAAATTGCCGCCAAAAGTTGGCTTTCATAATTGACATTTGTATGACTAAGCAAAAATGACAATGACAGAATAATTAATACAATGCTGCCAAAATGTATTTACAAACAGATTTGTTTAGAAAAATGTACTAGATCAATTATTTGACCAAAATTAATAAATAAATTTTCTGAATACATAAATTCAATCTTCAACACGCAGGATCGGCGTCCGCTATAATTTGATCAAAGAGGTACTTAAGCCGCAAGCAACTTCTCCTTCTCTACAAAGCACGGGTCAGACCAGGCCTGGAATATTGTTCCCAAAAATTCACATTCACTCCAAAACATTCACTTAACATGCTTGACAGCATACAGAGACGAGCAGTTCGACTTATTGGAGACTCTACACTCACTTCGAATCTGCAACAAGTCGCTGACCTTTGCTTGTTCTATAGGTACTTCCATGGTAGATGTTCCGAGGAACTCAAAGACATTATCCCTCGAAATGCGACTTTTGGGCGCCCCACAAGACAGGCAGCTAATGCTCATGACACTTGACAACAGCGAGGACATCAATTTTCCAAAACTCCTTCTGTTATAGGACGGGCAAGCATTGGAACTCGCTTCCTGGGGGTATATTTCCAGAAGACTACAATTTGCAGCAATTTAAGTGCAGAACAAACATACATCTGCGAGCATCTTGGGACGCTGATGAAGCGTTATGGGTTTGCCTTTCCCGGGAGAAGTAGATATTAAAAAAAATATATATTGAAAAGCGGTTCTTTTTAGGAAAATTATTTTTTCTATAGGCCCTTGGCGGCAATATTTCATAGCCTTGGATCAAGCATCAAGAACTGTCACTTTTCTCTCAATTGTACAGAGATAGGTATCTCAACTCTTAAGTGATGTTCAATTCCTTATGTTCAACTTTAATCTATGTAAAGCCATCGGAAATACAAAACTATTAGGCAAATATTCAGAGAAAAAAAAATGACTGGCGCCAGTTAAGCCCAGCAATCAAGCAATCTTGAGTTCCTTCTGAAAAGTCATCTGCTGCTCAAAGCCACAGATGATCAATGATAAATCTGCATAAATTAAGATTTTTTGTTGCACGATGTTATATAGCGCTACCAAGAGAGACGTCAAAATCCTCGTGCTGAAGTGTAAGCATTAGCAGTCGTCGAAATCTCAGATAATCTCGGATTATCGCCCCCTGCGAGTGGCAGAAACCTTCCGCTTACCCATATACCATACCGACCTCCTCAAACTTTATTACGCATTTGCGAAAAGATATTCACAACTCAAATTACTGTCGCCAGACATGAGGCTAATCCTAGTTCATCGTCGCAATCGCAACTACTACGAGATTACAAGATAACAAAAATGGGATTTCCAGAATTCCAGAAAACACACCGCAAAAATGCCTCCAGGTATCCAGATATACTACTCCGCATCTAGCCAACATCTTCATTCCTCTTCGATCAAATTAAATCAACATTACGGAACTAAATCTCTTTTCAGAATAAAAATTTAAATATTGTCCGTGTGTGTGCATAAAAGTTTTACGTCAAAATTCCATCGAACAAAACGAAAGAAAAAGCAGACCACAACAGACTAATAAATTCTGTTCCAGCGGCGAAGTCTTACAATAACGCGCAAACAACAAAACATGCACGCGTCACAAATGTCAAATGTTGTTGTTGCTCGCCCCGTGATTCGATAATCGATCAATAAATTTTCTTGTTCGTGTTGTTTCGGTCACGCTTTGATTTATCGCGAAGCGGCAACACAGCGGCGAGTGACACTGACACCTTCCTGCGTAAATGTATCTTCTTGTCAAGGATTTGAAGTGTACCTGTGACGCCCTCCCGAGATCACAATCGGGAGCTAGACTTCAATTGCGACAGCACTCCAATGGAATGTACGAGTGTAATGGTGCCCTCTTATCCGCACAGCAGCGCGAAAAAAAAAAACGAAAACAAATGAGTAACCACGCGTCAACTGGTTTTGAGAAATTGCTTAAACATTTATTTATATTTGTTTCTTTTGTGGTTTTTAGTGCTTTTTAATGCCGTTCGAGGCGGGCACTTGGGGAATTCCAATCCAGCATTGACATTAGCATAAGTAATAGAGTAGCGCGCTGCTGGCTGCCAAAAGAGTTCATTTAAATTTGAAATTTCGTTGTGACTTTTGGAGTTGAATGTGGCGGTGATGGCACTCGCTAGCGCCGATATATTTGTGTGTGTTTCTCGTTACGGTTTGACAGCTAGTCAGCCTGGTTTTTGGGATTGGGATATATGACATCGGAACGATCGGCGGCCTTGAAGCTGCGAATAGTTGAGCTCGCTTTTGACATCGCGCGCCGTTTGACGTTCGCCTTGTGCGACTGAGTTCCGGCTGAGAAATGTGTCTGTGTCTGGTTAGGTTATACTCGACCACCGAGCACCCGTCGGACCGGCTGACAGGTTGTGATATGACTGTTGTTTGCTTTTGTATATGTACATCGCCCCAGTATATGGGTCATTGGACCCGTCCGAATTCAGTGAAATTCGCGACCTTGTTAGACCTTGATTGGACGATTTGCATACACTGATTGCACATACATACATTATTATATTGTCTAGTGGGGAACTTGTTTTTCACTGGTTTTAATTGCGAAGCAGCCGTCAGGAGGTGCGCTCTGTCCATAAAGATAAGCAAAAGTCTTGAATGTTCGATTGAATATCGAATGATTTTTTTTTTATTTTTTTTGTTAGCGGAAATGTCTTATCAAAGGCGGCGACGGCAGCGACGACGATGCAGAGGGTCTTTTGAGGCGGAAATGAAATTTTGTTTTGAGATCGATCTGAGGAAGCCAGTGTATCTAATCTAGCCTAACCCGTTTGTAGTCAGCTTCGTTAGGGTCACAAGGCAAGCTCTATACATCATTATACGTCTGACAAAGGGGGCGGGAGAGTTCGACGAAACCTTGCTGATTACGGTCGTCGTATCGGTATCAGTATCAAACGTCTCTAGGCCGCTTGCAAAACAGGAAAAAACAATAAAAAGTCGTCGCTGTCACCTTCACAGCGCCGCACGCGGGTTGCTAGCCCATACTATGTGAATCTTCGTCTACTATCTGATTTCCGATTACGTACACTCAACTCATAGTCTAATAGTTCAAGTTGTGCCTTCTGCCTAATTACCGCAAGATAAGACGACATAGCGCAGTTTTGCTATAGATTACAGCAGCGGGTGGATGGGCGCGGATTATTTGACACTGCTCACGTACGCACATCACGTTCTGAGGCGCATACCGCCCATCATCAGCCAGCGCTCGGTGATAGCTTCAACAATAATATACGAATTTGAATTCAATAAACAATTGCCATGTGATTTTGTGGCAAATGAATTTGTTTACACAGAGCCGATGGACAACGTATAGCAATCTCATTATGAGGTCATTACGAAATGCTTATCAGCTGCTGAGCAGCATTCTAGCTGGCGGCGGCGGGAGCACACTGCACAGTCTGAGTTGAATAATTGAAGTCTATTCGCGTCGTTTCCACTTTTATGAGGAATTTTTCCTCTACTTTTGTGTTTTTCCATAGACAAGGACAGGGTGTGTAATATTTGAGTGCGGGGTTGGGGCGAGATACCGCACATACTGACAATAACAACAATAACGACGATGGCAACAACAGACCGCCGCCACCTCCGCAGCAGCAAAGCAACTCATATGACTGATAAGGCGGCGTGTCGAGTGCACATACAATACAGTTCCGAGCGATAGCTAGTAACAAAACTCGTGGAAATTTTTCGTATATGGTAAAGGCATCCGCTGTGGCACACGCAAAACGATAGTCAGCGATAATAAAAGACGACCCACAAGCGGGCATAGCTACAGAAGCATGTGTGTCTGACTGTGGCAGTATGACAAACCCCCTTTGTCGATATGATAAACGTAAACGCGATATATGGGTCATTGTTTGAAGCTTCAAGTTGTGCAGTTTAGATGGAACCTAAATTGCATAACTTTTCAAGGTTTATACAGGTAGAGATTGATTATATCTCTATAGATACTAATTTTATTTATTATAGTTGTTGGTTGGAAATTTTTAACATCAAAGCAGATCTTATATAGATAAGTTGATATATTGCTTATACCTATTTATATATTTTTAATAAATAAATTGGTAGTTAGATAAATTATTGTTTTTTTGGAGTAGTATATTCGCGTGCGCTATTATAGATAACAAACGAATGTTTTGAAATATCGCAGGAGATACTGTCAAAACTTGACACGAGGCATCAATCAATTATGTCATGGTCATGTATACAATGATTGCAAATAGCCACAAATTGATTATCACAGTCTTGGTTGCGTTCAAATCGACATGTTTCCCTTTTTTCTATATCTCATAACTAAGACAGACTTTCTAATAAAAATGTTGACTGTTAGCTGGCATTACTGAAAAGGTCAGTTCTGTAAACTTCTATATTTCTTGTACCAAAAGGAATATATCCGAAAAGCAGCCCTATTTTGTTGGTCTTTATAAGCTCATCATTCAAACACATAATCACCCCTATTCCCGTTGGCGTTTGTCGTAAACGACTCATATTTCACTTCGTTTTTTAGTGTTTTTAACTTTTTTGAGACAAATGAATTGAAATGATGGTGAACGCATAGAAAAGAGAATAAAATTGTTAACAAAAGTTAAAAATTTCAACATCGTTTTACAACGACAAAAAACATGAGTCGTATACGACAAACGCCTACGGGAATAGGGGTGATTATTCTTCGGAGGAAAATAAGCACGAGAAGCGTGTGATCGGAGAAATAGACAGACAACCAAAAGTTACGCAAATGTAAAAACAAAATGTCAAGCCAACAAGAGCCGAGCAGAGACCTCGAGCAAGCAAACCTTGAAGCTTTTAAAAGAGCCACAGTCGTTGTTGAGAACATGAAAAAAATAGATCTGCAGACATTTAAACCCCGAAGACGATTATTTACCCTGGGTATACGATAAAAGCCAAGACATCCACCAACCCGAGCAAAAACGAACAATATCTAACTTAACTCCAATAAGGCTGCTGGACTGGACAGTCTACCTGCCGGTGCGCGGTTAGTATTTTATCCTTCGTTAGTTGCTAGAAATATTTACAAAAGAGGATCTGTAACTTTAGGCCCCAGTTATAGCTATCATTCAAATGCATCATTGAAAATTTTGTTTTTTCGATCGATTTTAAGACGATTAATCAAACATGGGCGCAGTAGCGCAGTGGTTAGTGTGCTGGACTACTGTGCGAGGGATCCCAGGTTCGATCCCCGGAAAAACACAAATGACATCTTAAAGTTTTTTCTACTGCGCCACCTCTCGCGAACGTCTGACAAACATCCGAGAGTATAACTGTCATGAAAAAGCTTCTCAATTCAGCCGTTCGGACTCGGCATAAAATTGTAGATCCTTTCCATTCGTCCCAAAATAGAAACTCACACAAAACGAATGGTTGCGAGAAGCTAGGCCTTGGGTGTCGCCCGCCTGTTGCGCCACCTATTTATTTATTTATTTATTTATTTGATCAAACAATATTGGCTTTAGTTGTTATCAAAATAAAGGTAACTAATCAATTGTGAAAGAAATTACTTAATTCTGACTAAAACTTATCTTTAAATTCAATTTTATTATTTTACTGATCGAAATCGATTTCAATGAACAGCTGATTTTCGTTTCTCCAATTTGGAACCCAATCGTTTCACTGATGTGTTCGATTCTCTTCCTATTCTCAGCTGTCAGTTTTGCTTTCAATGGTCAACTATAACCTCAAAACCTAAACTCGTTTGTTACTGACAGGAATTTTTCAATGATTGCTATAACCGACTTGTCAAAAAAATTAAACCACCATTCCACTGATTTGTTCCAATGATGCATTTCAATGATACCTATAACTTGGGCCTTACGTGTTGTAGTTGGTAAAGTTACTGAGTCCAGTGCGTAGAAAATTCTTTGCTCAGTGTGAACGCCTGAACCCTTGTCCCCTTGGTCCGTACCAATGAGGCAAGTCTATAGAAACTCCACATCGATAATTACCGCCTTTTTTGTATTTTTAAGGCGAACTTTACAGAGCAGTGTCTATAATAATTTTGGCAATCATTCCAAACGCGTCGCAGGCTATGCAGAAAGATGATGAAGAAGAACTTGCGCAATTGTAATCATAATGATGGTAAAAATAGGTTAAATTACGGTTGAGGATAAAACAAAGCATATGCTGGCAGCAGTAAAAATTAAGGACACGCAAAACGTCAACGAATCGGCGCTTTAGACAGCTATAACATCGAAGCACTTATGGACGTTATATATACCCGAGTTCCTCCATAAACTCAGACAATAACATCAATAAACATCAGAAATCAAGCGAAGAATTGAACATAAGGCCTTGTATGTCAAGAAACACTGCGAAACCTGTATAATTATAAGGTTTCATCCCACCCCAAACTTATCTTAATGCGCAAACGCTTAGATGACAATTAAGGCGAAAATAGTTCAAAACCGCTCTAACTGAAAAGGCTAATTGTTGTGGTCAAGTTCCAACCCCTACTGCGTCACCTTAAATGAGCAAGTATATCTACTTGAAACAGTTCAAAAATATACGGAACCTTTTGATATACATAGTTTTGAATCATCTTATAGAAAATTACATATCCGCCATAATGAAACTAAACTGCCTCAACCACTTGGGAAGCCAAGAGATTTCTAATGAATGGAAAAAAGGTATGATTGTATGCGAACTTCTAAGGGGCGAAATCAGTAGCAGAAATCATATTGGAGCGAAATAGAAATATGCCCAAGCATTTGATCTGGTAGGGACATCTTTGGATTCTTGTTACTATTGAACATTCCGTCAAATACCTTTCCCAACTTCGTAGGTAGGTCAAAGTGGTTGGGTATGAAACCCAAGGCGGGAAGGCAAGCAAGGTCATACTCATAATGGAAGTCTTTAACGCAATAAGTCGCCCGTCATTCATTTTTAAGATCCTAACAAAAATTCTCAATACAGTTGTAAGATTCAAATGTTTGACGACATACCAAAGGCGAATCAATGGAAATAGCTCTACACGAAGTCGAAGGAAAGGTGAGAAAAGCCTGCACTGCCTGCGGAGAATACACCTTAGCGGCCTTTCTGTATTTATATAAAACTTTCTCTCTGGCAGAGGTCAGTCTTTAAGAAGGTCGGTTACCGAGATGATACCGATGTCGCTGCCATCTCCTCTGTTGTTGTTAATTTTTTAGGTAGAACCTTACAGAGCTGTATTTACTCAATCATGATGACGAGTCAGGCCTCCCCCAAAGTTCCAATGAAATACGCTTAACTAGCTTACAAACTAGCTTACCTATAGGTAACGCTGCTAACGGTGAACAGCTTTCCGGTATCGGTCTCTATCTGGCAATTGCGGTATATTAAAACGGAGGAGCTCCCGAGCTTTATCGGCGTACTCGTCGTGGATAAGCCTTTAATCTCGCGCGCCGCGATGGCTGTGGTACAATACTAGCACACCATCTTTATTCTGGACTAACCCTTTCATGTCTACACAAAGAAATGCGAGCGTACCTACTCTCGTAATGCATTAAATTAGGGTAGTAACCCCTATATCCAATCGAGCCCAATTGCGTAGGGTCTTGTTGGAATAATATTTAATGTACTCAGACCTGGTAATGAGACACTGTCTCTCAAACACCAGAATCTTTCCCAGTACATGTACGAAGGAGCTATATTGAACCAAGTGGACAGCCAGATTATCGGCCTAATAAGATCCACGTACAAATTTGATAACATTTACAAATAAACTTTTCATATTCAATGGATAGTCTTCGCCTTCAGTCCCTTGATTTTCGCCTAGGAACAACTCTTCCATTTTAATTTCTTTAAGTGGCCCTTTACTCTAAGAACAGGTTGAGTGCTGCGAAACAGTCTTCTTGTCAGACGTAAGATGAAAACAGACAATCATCTATATGGGTATCAAAATATAGACACTGATCGAGCCAGATGTTCAGGGGGCTTATTCCCAAAAGAGCGGCGGATCGTTTTTCATTATGGATTTGTATTTTTGTACAGTGAAACCTGCGTAAGTTGGCCACCTGTGGTACAGACATTTTTTGCCAACTTAGAGAGGTGGCCAACTTATAAGGGTAGGTAGGTACCTACCCATTTTTTTTTACACCTATTCCAAAATAAATGGAGCTGTTATCCATTTTATTAGTTTATTAAAACCATTATTAAAAACGACAAAAATCCACAAACGAAACGGTACGAAAAGTTTTAGGTATCTACATCTATATATATAAAAATTGAGCCTTAAAATGTTTGTCGCCGATTCACGCTTTAACGCATTTACCGTTCTTAACCAAACTTTCGCACATCTTTGGTATTGGTCCATACATGAATCCTGTGAAGTTTGGTCAAAAATGGACAAAGGGGCGTGGCACCCCCCATACAAAAAAAAAACATTCAAAATCGTATATATCGAAAACCACCAAATCGATTGAGCTCAAACTTACAGATAATCTTAGTTATTGGCCCTGGAGTTGTCCTGTGAAGTTTGGTCAAAATTGGACAAAGGGGCGTGGTACCGCCCATACAAAAAACATTCAAAATCGTATATCTCGAAAACCACCAAATCGATTGAGCTCAAACTTACGGAAGATCTTAGTGATTGTCCCTGGAGTGGTCCTGTGAAGTTTGGTCAAAATTGGGCAAAGGGGCGTGGCACCGCCCATACAGAAAAACACTCAAAATCGTATATCTAGAAAACCACCAAATCCATTAAGCTCAAACTTACAGATGATCTTAGTTATTGGATCTGGAGTGGTCCTGTGAAGTTCGGGCAAAACTGGACAAAGGGCGTGGCACCGCCCATACAAAAAAAACATTCAAAATCGTATATCTAGAAAACCACCAAATCGATTGAGCTCAAACTTACGGAAGATCTTAGTTATTGTCCCTGGAGTGGTCCTGTGATGTTCGGTCAAAACTGGACAAAGGGCGCGGCACCGCCCATACAAAAAAAAAAAAAAACATTCAAAATCTTATACATATCTCGAAAACCACCAAATTGATTGAGCTCGAACTTACAGATAATCTTAATTATTGGCCCTAGAGTGCTCCTGTGAAGATTGGTCAAATTTGGTCAAAGGGGAGCGGCACTTCACATACAAAAAAATATTCAAAATCTTATACCTCCTATACAATAAACATCTTCTATGGAGTGAAACTCGATGACGTTATATCTCCATAACCGCTGCTGGTCCGATTTTCATTGTTCTTTTTTTTTGTTTTGTTCGTATTGCTGTGTTTCAAGTTTAGGCAGAAAGAAAATTCCACCAAGTCGATTTATTATCATTTCTCGCATTTTACGAAAGAACATTATTACCTAAGACCTAAGCAATACAATTCCTGTGCACGGGCAAAGCCGGGCGGGTACAGCTTTTCGATAGTCTTGGAATTGGAATCCAAAGTTTTTAAAATTTGTAACATCGATATAAAGGATGAAAGTCAATAATATTGTCTAGGCAATACAATTTCTGAAAAAAAAAACAAACAAAAAATGTTGTGTAAGAACTATAGAGCATTACAATAAAAACAGTTCTTCTATTTAACTATTTTGCACTACGAAGTGTGCACGGGCTACGCTAGTAATTTATAGAAATTTAGTTTTTTCCTGATTTTTCGCAAAAGGCAGAGGAACACGGAAGTTATTTACAAACAGTAGAAACTCTGTCAAATTTACCCCAACTAGATTTAACACGAAAGAACATTTCGTTATATTGACCGCGTGTAATGTGCTTAGGCACCTAAATATTCAGGTGACAGTTTATCATAGAACCTAGGCAGAAAAAGTTGCCTTACACACGAAACTTGCCTAGATTTGCAGGCAAATCGACAAATCAGAAGCTATTGACTACCTAGGCAAAAGCGTATTGAATGCGGCCATTTTGTTCTATGCATTTTTAAACACCGACACGAAAAAGTACGAACGCAAGGCCAACTTTTGCAGGTACGAAGTTGAACTGAAATATATAAATGTGTGGTCAAGTTCCAAGATAGACAGGTGGCCAACTTACGAAGGTATTTGGTCAAATATTTGTATGCAATTTTCTTGGTGCTACTATATACTGGCCAACATCGGCAACTTACAAGGGTGGCCAACTTGACAGGTTTTACTGTATTTCCAAAAGCGATTTGCTCTATTCAAAAGCAATAGTTGTTAAGGTGACTGAGTGCTGTAGGATTGTTTGCAGATAAAATATAAACAAAATCCATGTGAAGGAAAAAAGATGTCAAACTTTTGGAAAAATAAGTGGAAAATTTTAAGTCAGAATGGAAGAAACTAGAAATACAATTTTCGCCCTCGTTCGCATTTGACTATTTGAGAGTACCTAACCAAAAGCGAAGGTCGAAATTGAGGTATCCACTTTCAATACGATCCGCCATCTCTTAAAGGAATTTTTAATTCGCAGTGAAAACCACATTCAAAGCCATTCAATATAGGTAATACCATTTAAAAAATGTTTTCGAGGGATGCAAACTTAAAACTATACCGCTTCAACAGCACCTCACGATTCTCGCAGATAGTTCTTAGGTTTAACTGGAAATATGTTACCTGCATCAATGTCCAATCTTGAGTATTGTCCACAGACGGAGCCGTGAGCCGCACAGCTCTAGCCAAACTAATCAGGTTTATAATTCTTAGGTAAAGCTGACCTATTTCTGTTAAAGTCGTTATCAGGCCTCAACTTTGTATGGAAAACCAATGACCTTAGGGTAGTTCCCAAACGTTCACCCAATCCACATATTTTCGTTTTTCCCCATTTCCATCCTAATCACAATGACACTTGTGAAATATATTGTCGGCCAGCCAGCTGCTCTTAGTACCTATCTATATGTGTGTATGAAATATCAATAATGTAATGACTAAGGCACGAAAATTCGAACGTTACCCTTCTCACGTGCACCAAACCTCCCTCGTACACACGGCCGTTATCTTGCCCCTAACTAACGTAATCAATCACCAAACATTAAGTGATTATATTCTATGGAAAAAACAACTATTGGATTGCTTTAAAAATTTTAATTTCCAAGTGACAATTCAAATAAAAAACTCTGACGTCTCTAGGGATGATGGTAACATTGGGTCACAACACAATATTATTTATCTTATCATCGCATACTCATCCACATATGAGACTTTTGCCTTTCAGAACAATACAAAATTTTCATTTTGTTTTTATCACTAGATAACGACCTTCATATTGCAGAACAACAACTACAAACGTAATAAAAATTGAAAACCCACCGAAGGTCAAAGCGGTGATACGTGAATCCGGATCACAAGACCCCCCGAAAAAAAAAAATAATATTCTAACACTGACCATCAAAACAAACCCAATAAACAACCTTCAACCGTATCCATAACCAAAACAAATCACGTGTCCAAAATAAGGTTACCACGACACGTACGATTACGACGAGTATTAATTTCACATTTTGTCTTCTCATGTTAATCGTTTGCGTCATAAAATTTCATAGTCAGAATGGGAGAATAAAAAAAAAGACGGTCGCATTTAAATTTTGTAAAATATTTTCATGATTTCTCATTTTTTTTTTTTATTTTCTTTTTAACTTTTTGTGTTTGCTTCTTTCTTTTTAAATATCTTAAGAATAGGTCATAAATTATGCAATATAATAGAAAATATTTAAATTAGAAAAAAAAAAAAATTATATTAAAAATAAACTGTACAAATTAGAAATATTTTATAATTAAAATGTTTTTTTCATTATATACAATATTAATTATTGAGAACATCAATATGAAGTATGTAAAACATGCAGTAATGCTAGTGGAAGACTTGAGGGATTTCATTGTCAATTTTTGTGTGTATAAGTATTTTTTTTTTTTTATTTTAACTTACATTTAGTGTATTTTAATTATTTACATGACTTGTGCATTAAATTCAATTTGAAATTGCATAATACATTCACAGCAATTTGTACCTATTTCACATTCATTTTGATGCCTGAGGTAGTGTGAGTCTTGCTAGCAGTTAATTGTTATTTTTGTAATTCTGTAACTGTTCCCGAACAGATGGATCGATGGATGAAATGAGTGATTTTGGATTCGTTGAGATTTTGTGAGCGAACGTTTCTATTCAAAAGCTAATCATTGTTCTTGACCAGTGAGCGGTAATGATGATAAAGGTGGCTTCGTTCATATTTTCAGAGCAGTGATTTGATGATGAAAATACAAGGAAGATGAACGATGATGTGTGTGTGGATGAACTTTTCATGAAAGGCATTTTGTTCGAAGAAAATGTCAGAAAAATGTTCTTTTAACTTAACTAAGCACAGAGGTACAGTGGTTTTTGTTTTTTAAGAGTTTAGGCTCTTCTCATAACCTGGATCTGGATGTCAGAATTGAGGGATGTTGTCTCAATGTCTGCTTTCTTCTTCCCCTCCCCCGAATACTAAGCGAATTGAGCTGATTGCCCGATTTGATGCTAAACCAAACTCAATTTGGCATTCAAATGAGTTCCGCGACTCTTCCGTCTTCGGTTTCAGTCTTATAATGTGTATGTGTTTTTTTGTTTGCCATTTTTATGTGTGTGAGTGCATCTTTTCCACCTTATTTGGTTGCGTTTTCTTTGCTGAATGCCTGACCTCTGGGAAGAAGTTTTGTGCTCACCACGGCCTCCATGGTTGTTCTTCTTCTTTGATTTTCTTAACAACCAGCGAGAGTGGGGCAACTTCGGGACTGTATTGCTGATGAGCGGCTTGATATTGCTGCTGCTGCTGCTGCTGGTGGGCATGGGCAGCGGCATGATGAATAACAGATGGCTTGCAGTCCATGGCTTCGTATGAATTCGCCGGACTTGGTGGCGCATAGTGAATGTTTGTGGGTGGCGAGAGTGTACGCTCATAGCTGGATGACGCATGCGATGAAGCCGATCCCGTAGATGCGGTACGCGATGGAATGGGCACCAGCCTTGGTGGTTGGTTGTTTTGGGGAAGTGTTTGCGGGAGGACTAGGGCAATGCTGCCGTTGGGTAGTTTGGTTGGAATTACTTGCAGACCATTGGGAAGGAAATATCCCCCGTTGACGGAGTGGATGATTTGTGGAGTGGATGAGTGCATCGGTTGGTCTTGCTGTTCCGGTGAGCTGGGTGGCGAGGGCAGCATATGCGACTGAGGTTGTTGTTGTACAGTGGTTGACTGCCGATGATGATGTAATTCGGATTTGACGCCGTTGATGCAATTGCTGAGATGCTGAAGCAGGCGACGTTTAACAACTGGATCTAGGCCGGGGAAACGGCTGACTTCGTTGGCACAGTCTGTGAAGCCGGCTTTGAATTTGTTTATCACTTTTGGGTCGGCTGCTTGGGCGAGCGCGGCCTGTTGACGCTGCAGTTCTTGTAGGTGTTTGACTGTCTTCTCGAGGATGTCGGCTTTTTCTAGCTTGGAATGACGCGCTGGCTGGAAGGAGAACAGAACAAAAGATGCAATTGGTTAGTTAAATTTGTCAAATGGAAAACGATTTTGTTGAGCTCTTGTAAAGTCAAATGATTTCAAATATAACTACAAATGAATTCATAAAATTACTGATATGACTGTTTTTATGCTTTGTGGAATGCAATTGAATTGTGGAATCTATTGAGTTTTAAACGATTTTCATTGCAGAGAGCATTTTTTTTTAATGAACAAATTAAGTTAATCGAATCAACGGTCTACCGTTGACAGTCGTAAGTTTGAAGTTTGAACGAATTTCAAGAATTAAGTCTCAAATTGAACCACTGAGTAGACATTCAGTTAAATTTCTTATATTTGTGGAATGTGTACCTTTTTCTATTCAGTAGAGTAGTTCAATTGATTTAAAAAAGTTTTTTTAATGAGCTATATAGATAAGAAGGAAGTTTGAGTGGATATAAAAATACTTACGTCTTTTTTGGTGGCGTCCAAAATGAGCGTTTTCAACTCATTTAGGCAATTGTTAATCCTTGCTCTGCGTCTTTTCTCCATGATCGGCTTATTAGACTGTAAATAAAAGAAAACAACAATTAGATTTGTGATTCTAAAATGTGATTAGCAAATTTTTAAACACATCCGCATATATATTCCTCACTAAGTGATCGCGTGCTATTTTATTTCACCCCCAAACGGTTAAATTGTTTTCAAGATGAACAAAAAAAAAAAAAAAAAAAACGAAAAACAATCGACTAGAACAAATCTAAAAATATTTTCGGCCGCAGAATAGTAGAACGGATTATCCTAAAATAGACACGTGCGCTGTCTAAATATAGATACAAAAAATAGTAAGCGATAAGCGTTTTCGAATTAACACACACCGAGAGCAAAATTTGTTTTTCAGGTTGGACAAGGTCATGAAAAACGTCATCGTGTATAGTGATTTTGGACAAGTAAGTGACCGCGAAATTGTTTTGTTCGGTACGCAAAAATACAATGATGCCACTGACCCGTCCGCATGACCATACCAGAGGCGAAACAACCTACATCCATTACACCGGAAAGCTGCAGGCCAAATCGAGTGTGGCGTATACCTACGTAAAAAACGCCCTCACTTTTGCCGTCGCCAAAATATTACCCACATTTTGTGTTGGGTGATCGTGCGAGCATTAAAGTCGCGTCAGGTAAAAGCGCAATTTAGCCTAAATAGGTGACACACAGTGTACACAGCGCAGACCAGCAACGAGGCGGCTATTCAGAGACTTATAACTTGCCTCACCTCCGCGTCTTGCATATACAGAAAAACTCTAATGCGGGGTATATAGTATATTCAAGCCATTGAATTGAATGCGTGATCGTGCCAAATTGGTTTAATTAGACAATGTGTAGTATCCACGCGCCGATCACTTTTGGCGCTGGCCGATCTTACTACGGTGAGTATAGGTAATTGTTGTTGGCGGACGACATTAGCGAGGAGACGGCTGTCTGCTTTACCATTTTAGGGGGCGCCCCCTTGTAGCATTTTGTAGGTTGAATGGGGGAGAGAGATAGGGAAAGATCTAACTCATCCATGTGGGTCTGGCACTGATCGTATTTGGCTGCATACGACGCCGACGACGACGGTACACCGACGCACTTGCGAAAATATGCCGTCACCGAAAACGCGTCAAACGGAAACTAGTGGGCAAGGGCGGTAATAGCGTTGGACCACTATCTCTATGGACATGATTTGATGTAGTAGATCTAGATACATACCCGACGATCACTTTTGACTGGAGCATCCTTGATGGCTGCTTGAGATCCAATTACGTTTGCAGTCATTGTTGCTGTTGGCGCGGTAACTCCAGTAACCATTATACGATGGGGCAAACGGAAATTGTTTATTTTTTGCGTATTTTTTATTTTAAGATAGATCACAAAACTGTTGGTAAGTTCACTTGAAAAATCACTTCACTTGTGTATTTTATTTTATTTTTCCCAAAATGTGGAAATATTTTTATTTTTGTTCTTCAACACGATTAGAGAATATTAATTATAATCCGTGTGGGGTGCCGTCTGGGTGGTGTGGCACGATCGACGTCCGATAAGCGAATGAGAGCTGTTCACTACAACTGAATGTTTAAAAGTATCTCCTGGCGATTTTATTTTTAGCCGGCGAAAGTATCTTCACATCACCTACGCGATATGAATGACTATGACTACGACAATGATGACGATGCGGATTAGTTGAGTTCTGTTAGATAGCTCTTAACCGCTCGGAATTCAGAAATTGACTGAATGTTGTTGATCGGCGAGCTGGGAAGTACATTCGTTGAGCAGCTAGCAGCAGCGCAGACAAGCCACACGACCGTTTTGCGGCGAATTGTTCTGTAATCAGCTGAGCTACACACACACAGATACTTTTTACTCTCGCACCTCTCGCGTACGAATACATAGATACGACACAATCTATTGTTGATAAACACATTTTGCCCGCCGCGTACTCTCGCTGTCGGTCGATTTGTTCGTCGTCGTCGGTGGAGCGTGATTCATGGAAACTCTACGTGACTATATGAGGACGTACGAGCGGCAATGGCAACGGCAACGGTAGGCGCAAAGTGGAAGTACACAGGGCAAGGTTGTCCAACGCGACCATATCTGAGAATCGGAATCTGAATCGAGCTGGTATTTCATAGTGTGAGTGTGTGTTGGTTAGGTTAGGGTGGTTGAGGTTGTTCGTTGACAAACGCAAGGATGGAGAGAGGGGAAGATGATTCGCTTCGCAAGCACTTGGTTCGATTCGGGTTGCCGACGATGGTTTCGCATCTTGATCGTGTCGTGTGCGGCGGTGATTTTGATATGTTCTCACTCTGTGGAGTGGGGATGTGTTCGTGATGATCATCAATTTTCAGGTAGGTAGGGGAAACAAATTTCGTTTCTCATGTCTGCACAGTTGGAACAGGTACACGGTACACGTAGAGCAGGTATGCACCTTTGTCTTCTCGTCTGCACATTAGAGAGAGTAAGTGGTCTCCATCACCATCATAGAGCTGCCTGCCCCATTCTTGGTGGCGATCGTTTGTGGCTTTGTTTTGACTCGGGTGGTGATCTATTTTTTTGTTCTTTGTTATCCGTTTTGATCCATATACTCTGGAATTCTAGCTGAAGGTCGTTTGGATCGGATAATTGTTTTTGTTTTTCACCTGAAACTGGGAATGATATCATTATGGACATTTTCAATGAATGAATAGGTTTACACACACATTTCTCTTCGGACTATGTATACGTGGGCGGCGGTAATGCCTTTACTGCAGCAGGTTAATAGACAGACATAGGCATGCCGCAGGCACACTGTGTCGGCGGGTTTTTTGCAATGCAAATGAGAAGATTTGAAGTCTATTTTCAAATGTTTGACGCGACTTGAGTAAGCCCTCGTTTCGCATGCGACAGCGACGACAATGACGACGACGACGACGACGATAGCGGAGTGTGGCATTTTAGCGTGCGCATAGTAATTAATTGAGCGCCGCGCCGTATGGTGTAAAATTAGAATGTGCAAAAGGAAGTGTTGAAAATGTATAAATTATTAAAAATGTAGTCAATAGTAAATTACTTTACAGGGTGTTTGAGTTTATTGCACGTTAATTGTTAAGGAACGAGGATGTCTTGTAATGCATTTGGAATTGTTGTCTTGTAAAGACAAAGTTATGTTACGTCAATTTTCTCTTATTTTCATTTTTTCTGAATTTGATTAGTTTTCTAAAAAATATCTAAATGTCATCTCATCATCAATGTTACTGATGATATAATATTTTAAGAGTCATTCTGATGACAACCTTGCAAAAGGTGGAAAAGACATTTATTATGATGATAGTCACACGTTCAAAACGAAAGAGTTGATGTACGAACTGGAGTTTTTGCGCATACGTTATCTCAAGAAGATCTATTTACATCTTTCATTGCACACGCATTTATATTTACTATTAAGTTGTATGTGTGATTGGGTAGGTATGGGTATTCAAGAAGACATTGCGCCGCATCTACTAGTAATCCAGGCTAACTTTTAAGAAGCCACAATGGCAAACATTTCTAATTGTGACCGTCAGAATATTTAAGTCGAAGGTTATAGAAATGATTATTGGTAGGCCATTGCTTTTGCTTTATAAGCATGAAGTTAGTTACATTTTGCTCGCAGAAACAGTAAGAAATGGACGGTAATTGGATATTTATTTGTCGCTTTTGCGAACCTTGTTGGACGACAACCTCGTAATAGTATATCCTTACTTTTTACTTAGAAATTGGTCCTTACTAATAATTGGCGCTGGGATAGCCAATTATGAATGCATCGTATAATATAAGTAACACATTGAAATTAATGCCAGTTACTATGAAATAGCTTAACAGTCAGGTTAAATAAATAAATAAATAGGTGGCGCAACCGGCGGGTGACACCCAAGACCTAGCTTCTCGCAACCATTCGTTTTGTGTTTTTATTTTTGGGACGAATAGACGTTGCCGCAAAGCGATTGATTGTATATTGGAATTTATTGGTCCTGATATGATATGATATAGTACTTGTCGCCGCCCTATCTATTGAGCCGGGTCTCCGGCTTGATTATATAGCCCTAAGCAACAGAGTAGTAGATCAGCTTATACATGAAAATATGGCTCCAAGACGTTTTTCGCGCAGGCAAGTCCTTGCCAGACGCGAACAAAGTATCGGATTAAACCCATTTTTTTTTAATATTTGACATTACCTTACTTAGGTGGCGCTACAGTTCGGGGTGGACCTAGGCCTCAACCAGTATACCTCCCACTTAAGGCGAGGTCTTCCTCTATTGCGTTGTCCCTCTGTGTTGGAATCGAAGACTCTTCGGGACGGTGCGCTGGTATATTCATTCGCTCTACGTGTCCTAGGGATCTGATACGTACTTTTCTGGCCAGGTCGATGTCGCTGTGCAGCTCGTAGAGTTCGCTATTAAATCGTCTCCTGCAAAGCCCGTCAACGCGAACGGGACCGAACATCACTCGAAGAATTTTGCATTCGAAATGACCAAGAAGATCTTCATCCGCCTTTCCGGATGCAGAATCTTCGGGACCATAGAGATGGACTGGGATGGTGAAGATCTTATATAGAGTCTCCTTAGTGTTTCTTGACAAGGCCTTACTAGTCAGTTGTCTTCTTAGGCCAAAGACACATTTGACCCAATTTTCTTTTCTAAGTCTAGAGAAGACTCTGCTGAATATACAAATGTAAGTCCATGATGTTTTACACACAGCGATTCTGTCGGATTTCCAAGCTCCAAGTGGATGCATCTCTGCTTTCGCCTTGTTGGTTGTCAGCGCTTTGAACGTTAATAATATCGTTTTTAGCGGGAATAGTGGTGCGTATACTCGTAAAATTGCGACCTCGAGCAGCTTAGTCTGACTTGGAAGCTTGTCACTGGTGTATACTCCAGGTTCCACTCTCTATATAGTAATGCTTTAAATGTTTCTGTGTTGATTTCTGTGTTTTCTGTAGCTCTCGTACTTAGACTCAGGGTTTCCCATTGAGAAAGTT
The DNA here is from genome assembly GCA_949372485.1 of Cheilosia soror. NCBI lineage: Eukaryota > Metazoa > Arthropoda > Insecta > Diptera > Syrphidae > Cheilosia > Cheilosia soror. The sequence goes on from OX443561.1 coordinate 19,564,767, forward strand.
GCGTACTGCGCTTTACTTCTCTCATCTTCATGCGATTAGGAACTTTAGCCCGATCCACACCAATGCAGGCTTAAAAGCCACTCGTACGACTACTGTCGTTGAAGTTCTTCGGAGTTTGGACTGCCACAGTTGTTGAGTGAACACATTAAATCAGCTTAGAACACGGTTGACACTTAAATGTTCTTGATGTGTTCTTGACATCGGATGGCTTTTTGTGACCTCAACATAGCTGATGCTTTGCAATGGTCGGCCTGCTTTAGATCGGAGCGGAACTTCGAACTTCCTCTCAGTGAGTATATAACCCTCAGTTTCTCAAGTGACCAGTGGCCACTTGCGTCCTGACATTATGGTCACGCGGGCTTTTCGATGGGCAGTTGTGGAGCTCCTGTTTCTTCATGGCAGCGTTAAGGCGCTTCATGGTGACTTGGTTAACTCCGAAGGTCTTCATGTGTACAATTATACCACTACAGGGTGGATCTAATTTTTTGGTTTAATGTTGATGAATGGCATCACGCATCCGCAACAAGAAAGCATAACTTCTTCGGAAAACCACCCAATTGGGGTGCGAAGCTTAGTTCCCATAATTAACGGCCGACCGGGCGTCGTTTCGTGCTTGACACGCCTGAAATGGCGACTGATCGCAAAAAAAATAAATTGCGTGGTCAGTTGCTTGATTTTGTGGGAAAGGTTATAGTAAGGCATGGTTCCATGGCGCTGGAGAAACCAACTAAACGTCCACCGTTGTCAGAGCGATTGCCTATATTTCATTTGGGAAACCTTCTTGGTCGCTTCAAACCTTAACATTGAAATCCTCCATCACTATAACTCTATCGCAATTCGGTTCCTTGCGCCTGACCGCTAATAATTGGTTGATTGATGGTTGGTTGAAAGTGGCGGAAAGATGGGAAACCCCAACACACTTAGACCGGCATAGGTCCATTGTGATACCATGAAAAACGGATCATTATAAAATGTTCTTACTTGAACCATTTTGAGTTCTTTATACAGCGTATAGAGGCCCAAGTCCTTGTAATGAAAGGTTCTCACGTTAAGCTTTCTTCTACGGGAGATAGCTTGGCAGAGACCAAAAAGATGAGAAATAGTTTTGTCCTCTTCCTCATCCCTACAACTTCTGCAAAAGTCGTTTGCGAAAAGGCTTAGTTACGGCCGATATAATTAAAAAAAAAACAAATTTCGCTGGCCTCTCAGATCTGATTCGTCCGTGCCGGACTTATTTGTACAAGGGTCGAGACCCTCTAAACCTTTCTAAGCGTCTTTTTAGTTAGGGATACCCTCACATTCTCTTAATATATTAAGAGTTGTTTCTCTCGTATCTCCAGCATATCTTAAATGTTTCTCTCTCTATCTCGCTGAGACGTATACCCCTTCTATTAATCTGAGCCCAATACTCGTAGCCTTACTCTTCTGCTGGCAAGTTCTTTGGCGTTGATAGAGTAGTTAATAGTTAATAATGATACTTACATAATACTTATAGTCTAAGTATATGGTTTGGCCGAATGTTCAAAGTTTCCTCCAAGGACATACAATCCAAAGAACTGTTTCCAGAACTCTTTTAATATACCTAGGGCACATCGCACATGGAACACATCCTCTTGTTCTCTGAGGTTGCAAAGACTACCCTCGTATTTGGAAGATAGTGCTCAGCTTGTCGGTTGAAAAATTGTCCAGAAAATAAGATTGTCCGCTAAGTTAAGCTACCTATTTGGACCAAAGGGGTACTTTAGTCCCAAGCAACTTCTCCTTCTCTACAAAGCACATGTTAGACCAGGCTTGAAATATTGTTCTCATGGAGTTTGGCCCCAAAACAAAACTTAACCTACTTGACAGCATGCAGAGACCTATACTCGCATCGAATCTACAACCGTTGGTGCACAGAAGACAAGTAGGTACTTCCATGGTAGATGCTCCGAGGAACTCAAAGACATTATCCCTCGAAATGCAACTTTTGGGCTCCCCACAAAACAGGCAGCTAATGCTCATGGTAGTACACTTGACAACCGCGAGGACATCAATTTTCCAAAACTCCTTCTGTTACAGGACAAGCAAACTTTGGAACTCGCTACCTGGGGATATATTTCCAGAAGACTACAACTTGCAGCAACTTAAGTGCAGAACTAACATACATCAGCAAGCATCTCGGGGCGCTGATGAAGCGTTATAGGTTTGACTTTCCCGGGAGAAGTATTTAAAAAAAAGAGTGATGCGGTTAAATTTGCTGTAATATAGACGCTTTTATTGAATCACCCAGATTTGGTATTAATCACAGGCATTCACAAGCTCTTGTATTCAGATTTCCAGCTCGTCCTCGGAGCAACTGAAGCGATGTGAAGTTTGTTGACCTACTGGAACCACCCCGATTTGAGTATGAATCTCAGGAGTTTCCTAAGATCAACATTCTCCAAATCCTCTAGTTCATCGAAAAAGAAGCTGTTGAGAATTTACGTAAATCTGACATAAATTTTATGACCTGACTTCTCCAGCGAGATATTAAATTTTTGATTGAGCAAAGTCGAATGCTAGGACTTTCCATTTTTCATTCTTCTTCAAAGCATTTGACGCGTTAATACAGTATATCTGCCGCAGCGGATCGTCTCCAAGTCACGCCTTCAGAGCATCCTCTACCACGTTCTGTATAAGTAACGCTGTAACGCGTTTATAACCACTACATGGAATGTGCGATACGCTTAGTCTCAATCCCGCATGGCTCACACTCCAGGGTTGAGTGTTTCAGGGATTCATATGCGCTTTACAACTTCGCGCAAAGTGGTAGGTATTTGTATCGCCATTTTGGATTGTCTGCATTTTTCCACCAATGGTCCCTTCGATTTTCCATTGATTTTCAGCCTTGTTTGTTTTTTTAAAACCATCTGAAGGTCAGAAGGGGAGATTTTTTTTTGAAAAACAAAATTCCTCTAGATTTGCACACCTACGATAGCGGCCATAAATAAATCCATCACTGACTTCCGCCTGCATAAAGCACAAAATTTCCCCTAAAGAAAAAAAAGAAAAACAACTGCCCACCTTCGGATGTTTTTCAAAAACAATTTCTTCTTTTTTTTTTTTCGCTTCGGCAAAATCAATCCCCATCCCTAAGCAATTTTTATATTTTTTTTGTTTTTCAAATTGCTTTATGCTTTCCATTTTCGAGTCGCGTGTGAAACCATTTAGTCCGATTTAGTGTGCTCCTCCACCTCCTCATATACAGCAGCGTGAATCATACCTTGTTTTCGTGAGAATATATTATTTTCTTCTTAAAATTGAATTCTTTCTCTGCCGTTCCGTTCGTCGTCGTCGTCGTCGTCTTCATCTTCTGCTGCTGCTGCTGGCGGCATGGCGTATTTTTAGGATATGTGGTGGCGGCAGCAGCTACGGCGTCGAATGTGAGAAATTGAGGCAACAATTCAAGGTATAATAACAATAAAAATATTTCTCACGTGGGCATCCGCTTTTTGGGCCGCCGCCAAACAAATCACACTTAAACACACAATCAGCGTGAACGCTGAACGCTGAGCAGTGAGCACTAAGCACTGTATAGCGATGGCGATAGCGAGGCGACTACCTTTGGCAGCAGCAGCACGGCTGTGTGTCTATAAATAACGCGCAGCAGCGCTTTTTTGGCACTCGCAACACTTGTTTTTTTATTTACACCTTCGCCATCTGCCCGTTTATCGCGGGGGCAATATTCATTGCCATCGCCACGATAGAGTTACCTGGCTCCTGCCCTGCCATGCCACCGTCGCCGGTCGCCATCGTAGTCGTCGCCGCCGCGTATCGTTAAGTGTTTATCGGGGCGTATGTCGCACAACGCTCATCCTGTTTTGTGCGGCAGCGGCGGCGACGATAAAAACACCACCCCAAACGTACTCAACTCATACTCACCGTCGAAAATGTATTTTTAGCGCACGTTTTAGATTGTGGCCCAAGTTGTGGCCAAAATAGTGTATGTGCGCAATTTTGGTTGCCTCAAGGAGTGCACCTTATGGTATGGCGCGATGCGGTTTCTATCTGGGGCATGGGGTAGTTGTGGTGGCGGCAGCGGTATGCCCACTTCATTGAGATATTTTTAATCGCGCATTACATTCGCGGTCGTTGTTTATCACCAACAACGTTGCGGTTCTCATGATTAGACTAGAACTATAGAGGGTAACACCATAACACACATGAATGCTGTTTGTTTGTTTGTTTGTGTATGCGCACTATGCCAGGAATGCGGTGACGGTGCACAAAAATAGACTCAGACACAAGTGGAGTCCTTTCGTGGTGTTCCTCTAAAAATAGTTATCGCCAAAATACCGACAAAAATAGCTCTAGTCAGTCTATTTGTTTTGACTTGTACCTACGCGCGATCTATTATACCAACAAATTAAAGTCCTACACCCAGTCATCCAACTAGCGAAGTGCTTTATCTTTATCTTATCATATCGTATGTCGCATGATTCAAAGGTTAACCGTTCTATTACTCACATTCACGTAAGCAGCCAAAGTGGTTTTGCTTTTTGGTGGTTTTTTTAGGTTATTTTTCCAAAGCCGGAGGCTTCCCAAAGAATCCAAAGATATTCGTAGAAATTTAAAAAGAGAGCGAGAGCGACATCCCTTGATCAAGAAGGTGTTTCGAATTAGTCACCCAGAATCACGATGAAGTAGTTTAGATGGTGATCGCTGACATTTCCCCCTTATGCAGTGACTCATATGAGTCACGCGATAGCTAGATGTGTTTTTTTTTTTTTTTGTGAGTGACGAATGACGGTCAGACAAAAGAGAATTTCATGGCCTATAGCTGCAGCAGTTTTTCAAGGTATTGTGCAATACCATACGAACCGATGGACGTTGCACAGTATATACGGGAACGTGAACGTGATCGTTCGCGAGCATTCTTTATTGGCGTAATATGACGTGACAAATAGAATGATAACTATCAATGAGTTAGCAGCTACATATATTCTTTATGAGTATTAGTAGTATAAAGTGTCATTCAAAGTGTTATAAGCCCTAAGGGGCGTTAAGACGATTACGACCGACGATGAAAGAGGCTTGGTAGTTGTACCTTTCGAATGCAGTAAAGCCAGTGATTGCGTGACTGCTATATGGAATCGTTCTGGGTGATTGCCTAACAAGTTTGACAGTTGTTAAAGTTGACACGCCAAATATGACCTCGATTTGTAGTTTACGTCAAGTGCTTACAATCTTTAACTCAAGCTATTGGGTTACTGGGGATCAATTGATAGTTTTTCACAAATGTTGTGCTGAATCCGAACGGCTGAATTGATCAACAGTTATATAGTAGGATCAGTTGTGGGGAAAAACGTTAAGAAGTAGATAATTTGAGTCTTGTCTTGCCAGGAGACTAAAAAGATCCAATTATAAGCACATTAGTAGGTGTCGTCACGGGACACAGCATTATTGGGAGACATGCTCTCAGACTGGGCCTCCCTTCTAACGATATCTGTAGGTAGAAGCTGCATGGACTATTCTTCACCTCTTATGCACGTGCCCTGCCCTCTCATGGTTGAAAACTAGGTATATCTCGGAGATTACTTCTTTGACAACCTCGGCGAATTCGCTAATGCAAGCATGAGTTGCCTCCAACGTAACTCTCAGGTCCTTCTGGTTCAACGGATAGTTGTGAGAACATTAGATTCTGTGGTATCTCAAGGGGCCTCCTCTGGCATAAGTGAGGTTGTTCTTGTTGCGGCCAGCCACCAACTTAACCTAATCTAACCAGAAGACCCGTCGGTCGTTCAATCGTTGATCAAAACGACATAAATGGAAACCTTTTAAAATGTGCCTCTGTCTACATAGGTTGCCACACAAAAGGATATAGCTGGGCTTACAGATTGAATATATCCCAAAGCACTGGAAAAATCAGCTAGAGGTCCAAATATTGCCGCCATTCGTATTTCGAATTTCATGTCAAATTTCATTGGAGTCATCTACGAATTTGGCATGAGAGGTAATAAAATGCATTGAAAAGAAAAATTATGACGATGCGCTGCAGACCTTCCATGGGTCTACATAAAAATCAAAAGACTGAGGTGTTAATATACCTACCTAATAGTTGTCACTTGTGGGCGCAGTACCGCAGTGGTTAGTGTGCTGGACTACTGTGCGAGGGATCCCAGGTTCGATCCCCGGAAAAACACAAATAACATCTTATAGGTTTTTTCTACTGCGCAACGTCTGACAAACATCCGAGAGTACGACTGTCGTGAAAAAGCTTCTCAATTCAGCCGTTCGGACTCGGCATAAAATTGTAGGTCCCTTCCATTCGTCCCAAAAATAGAAACTCACACAAAACGAATGGTTGCGAGAAGCTAGGCCTTGGGTGTCACCCGCCTGTTGCGCCATCTATTTATTTATTTATTTATTTAATAGTTGTCACTTCTTTGTCAGCTGTTTGACAAACTACACAAGGAACTATTTTATTCGCAAAAGTGTCAAAAAAAAACTACCAACTCCAACTTTATTCAGTGCAATATAAAACAGATTTTCAGAAAATATTTTAGGTTCCGTTTCCGAGCTCGATTACATTTCACTCGTGATGAAATGATTGTGGAATTTGTTAAAAGTGTTTTATGCACTAGAATGGAATCAACATGGTAGAGACTTTGGCCCGCGTGGATCTCTGCCTGCAGCTGCGTTTTTCAACCTTTCTACCTTTCTTACGTTTTTCTAGTTATCCAGCGAGGTCCTGATTTCCTTTGAAACAGGAGTTGTATACCCAGCAGTGGGTATGTGGCTCCAAAACAGAAAGATTTCCTTACTTACTTTACTTTAGATGGCGCTCACGCAGTCTGGGGTCGACAACGGCCTCAACCAACAAGCCTCTCCAGCTAGATGCCCTAAGCTAGCTGCCTTACGCACACCAAGTTGGTTGAGGTCGCTCTCCAATTGTGCGGGGCCACCTGAGGTGGGGTCTTCCTCTGCTTTGTTGTCCCTCAGGGGTGGACTCAAGGACTCGTCGGGCTGGTGCGTGTTGTCCATACGTTCCTTCCACGTGACACAGTTATCTCAGTGGCTGTATTTTGAGCTTTTTTTGACTAGGTCAACGTCGCTATAAAATTCGTCGTTGAATCTCCACCTCCATACTCCATGTCGATACAAACTGGAAAAAAATCATTTGAAGAATCTTTCATTCAAATCGTGCCAAGAGGTTTTCATCAGCTTTCGATAAGGTCCATGCTTATACACCATATGCAGGACCAGGATGATAATAAGGTCCTGTACAATAATTTCATTGGTTCTGCGAGAGAGGGCTTTACTTCTTAGATGCCTTCTTAGCACGAAGAAGTTAACTAGCTCGAAGAAACAGCGATTGACAAGAGCGATTCTTCGTTTGATCTCTGCGCTGATGTCATTTTGCGAGGTAATGGAAGAGCCTAGGTAGTAGGTAGACAATGTCTTTAACTATTTCGAAGTTATATCTGTCCACTGTGACGTTTTCTTTCTCGATGATAGCATATTCTTCGTTTTGTCCGCACCCATCTTCGCCGCCTCCATTTCAATGCTTGCAAACGCGCCATTGACAGCTCGCTGAGTAAGAAATCATTGAAACCAACACAACATTAGCACAACTAGGTTATAGGTTAGTTTAAAGTGGCTGTCGACAAAAGGCCGAAATGCTTCGAACACTGTAAGTTCCCTTGTGATACCACATGAATCTAGAAAGAAGTTTTGTCCTACTCGCTGAACCAGTTTGAGCTTCTAATGTCTATGTTTGTTGAGAGAAGTTTTTGGGAGAAGTATAAAGAGAAAGTGGAGAACGGCCTCCTCCTCCTTGTCCAAACAACTTTTATAAAAATCGTTTAAAAGTACGCCAAACCTTCTTGCATACCTGCCTCTATAAGGCACTGTCCCGCAATGCCTTCTGTCATCAAGAGAGATCAAATTCTTCGAACGTTAAAGACTTAACTTTGGCCAAATCTGTTTTGTCGTATGCATGCCACTTGTCCACCTAAGGTTTGTTCTTTTGATAATATCCAGCTTTAATATGACTTTCCATGTAACGACCGGAAAACCTAAGGTACCTTTGTTTGGTATGATAGGTAGTGTAGTTCTAAGTTTTCATCAGCCTTATACAGTTTGCTGGAATATCTCTATGCTACTGCAGGGGCTCTACCCCTAAGGGGCTCAACATTTGTGTTAACCTGCTTTTGGGCGAGGACAGCGCTACTAGGAGCTGTTTTTTTGTCAGCAACTGACGCACATATGCCTCCGCTAGGACCACGCCTATCGGTGGGCTCTATCTATTTCAGTAAGATTCTGACGGTGCAGGGAACTTTTGAAGTCACCGCACCGGCTTCATCCGATCTTGTGCACCAGGCAGCTCCACCCATACAGGGGAGCTCACAGCAGAAGGGCACATTACTCGTATACACACACTTCCTGCATTAGGTGCCGCACACAGGTTCCTTCTCTTCCGTTTTACCCTGATGTTTAAGTCAAAAGAACAGGAGGGAGCGTCGAGTCCAAGATTTAGTCGGTTAAGTTTGGAGTCCCTTCTGCCGACGTCATCCTTTTCTCCTTCGCCACTGAAAGCAGACAAAGCTCAATGCTTGCGCCTTCAGCTGATTGATCATCTATGCGCTGCGCGAACGAAGTCTTCTTACTTTGGCTCTTAGTCGGAAGCACAACGGAGGGCGCAGCTTTCGGTGCTCTTTCAGCAGATGCTTCCCAAATCAAACCATCATATCAGCCGCAGCACTACGACGACGACCAACTGCCCGATTATGTTGAGAGAGATTAAGCGTAGTATCGGGTAAAACCTTTCCGCCACTTTCTCCCTTCTTCTAGTCCATTCTCTCGAACGAGTCGGATATTGAACAGCAGGAATCTTCAGAATCTTCTTCAGTGCACAGGAGCACTGGGCCCGGACTTGTACCATCGCCTGAAGAGACGAAGCTCGTTCTTAGATGCTGAGTGGGGCCTCCAGAATCCTTGCCACGACCGCAGTCAAAAAGACCACGGATGAAATATATAACCCATAGATTCTTCCGACATACTTGTTTTGACAGGTTTTACGTCGAAGTCAAGACGTGGATTTTGGTCGCCTCTTATACGACAGGCATGTCTACCTCGGGTATATTCCAACCCCTACCCGAACAACCGCGCAATTCAGATTTGATAGATATTCCGCAAAGGCAAAACAATTTTGAATCCCAAATTCATTATGAAAAATGGTCGAAAATTTCCAAAAATTCATAATTCAATTCAGTAGTATTTAAGGTTCAACAAAAAAAAAAACAAAATTTCATAATGAGCCGAAATATAGTCTTGGAAATATCGTCATCTCTTCACTTCAATTAATCATACGAACCATCAACTTGATAAGGTATTCTTTGTTCTCAGCGATAAGGCTCTCTTATCTCTGAATACTCGTAAAATGGGGAAATACCTCGACACATACCTTTACTTGATTTTTTTTTTTTTTGTTCCAAAACACCTCAAGCTTATCCATGGTAATTGGCCAAAGTCATCTGTGTTTGCAAATAGTTTCCCTAATACTTCGAAAATCACATAACGCTGAAAACCCTTTTCCACTCACACTTAATCCATCAACCCGAAAACGAAAGGATTGCAATATTTCATTCGCAAAATTTGCTAATCACTTTAGTTATGCTTCTGTCTGGTCAGAACACACTTTATGTACCCCTTTTGGTCATTTGTCCATGACCGATGGCCGATGGCCGAAAATGGCACCCGCTCGCAAAGAATTTTAATCCTTTTTCACCTCACAACAATATACAAAAGGGGTTTTCATTTTATTAGTGGGATGATCATGTGCATCAAAAGGCTTAAACCACACACCCATAAAAATGGGAAAATCATCTTTCTTATGTTTGTTTGCCATAAAAGGATTAACACAAAACATTATCCTTTTACAGGTATACACAAAACCGGTAACCCTTGCCATAAAAACGAGTAGAAATAGAAAACCCTTCCGCGGCACAGGTATAACCCCTTCCTTGGTGTATACGCTGTACGTACGCACGTGAAATATTCATGAATATAACTCCTTCGAATTTGAATCCTTTGCCGTATAGCTAGCTGGGCTGTGCACGGATGAGAGTTGAGAAAACGCATTTAGGTATCTGTTCGTTGATTTTGAAGCCGTCCTTCCAGCGAAGGGATGCAGTTTCGGCGAATTTCGAGTAATTAGTTTTTACGCAATTTTGCCATGGAACTGTTTTTTTTATTTCACTATGCCAAAGGATAATAATAAAAAAGTTGCGTAAAAAACGAGCAGCCTTTTTCGTTTTCCGAGGAAAACTCAATTATTATGCGAAAGCAACCCTAACTGTACTCAGTTCACTTCTAACGGGTAAACGTAATATCCTTGATTAAACAAAAGAGTTCCTCTGAATGGTTAATTGCCGAGGCATGCAAAAAGTAAAAAAAAAAAAAAGAATCGTTTGCCAAAATTGTCGTAAAATGATAAACTGCACAATTTTGCAGGATCAAGAAAGGCGGAAAAATTCCAAGCAAGAGTCCGTGAAAGACATCAAAGGTAATATATCCTTTGCCACTCTTAGTCGCATCCTTTTAGTGAGTTAAAATTGAGAAATTTTATGGTTTTATTAAGGGTTAGCACGGGTTGCTTGCTGGTTAGCTGCCTACCTCTATCACACACGGGATAGAGTTACACAGAAAGAGTTCGGTATGAGAGTATTGAAAAGAGGTATAATCGTCAAGGTAAGATAAATCTTAGGTAGCTAGGATATGCGTGGAAAACGTGTGCTGTTTGTAGAGAGACTTGATGTTTTTATTATTTTACGGTTTGAGATGGATAGCAATAGCTACAGGGTTGTCCTTTCAATCTACGTATATATGTTGTTGCAATTCTTCGACCGAGTCAAGATGTGATTGCGAAAAATTTCTTTGAATTCTCAGAAGCAAGGTGGGGAAGGTAGACGATGGTAAAACCATTGATTGATTTTTATTTGGGTTTCTATTTTCCAACAGAGGGAGCTGAAGTATACGAACGTAGATTAACCAATAGAAGATATTCGCGAAAATATCACAGTCCTTGGCAGTCTGTCAATTGGTCTGTAGGGTTGCCAAATTATTGGAATAATTTCACTGTGTTGGAGCTTATAGTGAGTTTATCTTTCAGATAAAAGAAGGCGTCCTGTCGATTATGGCGTTAGGTATTAGGGACCAATTTAGATGTTTATTTTAAGAGACACACTCTAAAGAAGTTTTGACTTTTGATATGACCACATAACGACCATTGCTGGGAAGCAGTGCCTGACATTTTGTATTGGGCAATTTTTTCCGAACTTTAACGCACAATTTTGAATCCTAGGGAGTCAGAACGCAACAATGGCGCACAATACCATTTATATAAGGTTTATACATATTATATAGTTTGGGGGAAATAAATATCGTATAAATAATGGTAGATCAGATGAGGGTATATATTTCTTGCATTAATTCGTGTGCCTAGAGGTCCCCTGCTAGTTGGGGACATGCGTTTAACATGACCAAACCACCGAATCATGGACCGCTCCGTCCGGAGAAATAGCTGCTCGAAATTGAGTTCGTCACGTATTCTGGTGTTCGTTATACGAACCCCGTGCGTCATACCAGCAATACAAGGGAGGGATTTCATTTCGACAGCTACACGAAGTGATGATAGCGATATCCAAACAAAGCTGCGGGGGCGGATGGCCAGATGGGCTACAGGTCGAGCTTTTTTAAAGCAGCGGGAAATGATTTACTAAGGAGCATGCACCAATTCATCTGTAAAATTTTGTCGGATGAAAGCATGCCCGACGAATGTAACCTCAGGATCGTGTGCCCCACAACCACAAGAAGGGATAAGTCTCCTGAATTTCGCATATACGATTTAGTCGTCTTAATTGTGTGAACGTCTAAAACCTTTTGACAACAAACTGATCGGCTCATATCAGTGGGGTTTAAGTGCAGGAAAGTCTGCCATCGACAACATTTTCACACTCCGACATATGTTACAAAAAAAAAAGGAATTTCAGATCGATATACATACATCACCTTTTTATCGACTTTAAAGTCGCCGTATATAGGGACCGGCTATACAAAGCCATGTCACGTTTCGGCAATCCTGCCAAACTCTTTCGTATGTGCAGGGTAACGATGGAGAAATCCCACTGCTCCGTCAAAATCGTCAAAAGCATCACTGAGACCTTTGATGTCGAAAAAATTTCGAGACCAAAGCGATGCGCTATTGTGTAACTTTTTTAACATCGCATCCTTGAAGCAATTGTACGAAACTCACAAGCCAACATCAGAGGTACAATTCTTCAAAAGTCTGTTCAGCTGCTTGCATATAGCTGACGCTATTGACATTATCGGAAGATCGCAGCGAGCTGTCAGTGGCGCATTTGCAAGTATTGAAACGGAGGCGGCGAAAATGGGTCTGGCTGTAAATGAGGGCAAAACGAATTATAAGCTGTCAACAAGAAAGGAGGCTCAGCATCGACGACTCGAACAAAACGTCACGATTGACAGATACAATTTCGAAGTATAGTTAAAGACTTTGTCTACCTGGGCTGCACTATCACCTCGCAAAATGACATCAGCGCGGAGATCAAACGAAGATTCACTCTTGCCAAATGCTGTCTCTTCGGACTAAGAAGGCATCTATGAAGTAAAGCCCTCTCTCATAGAACCAAGGAGGTATTATCCTAATCATCCTGTTGTATGGTGCAGATGCAGATGAATGGGCTCTGTCAAAATCGGATGAATACATATCTCCTAGGATGTTTTGAGAGGAACATTCTTCGGACGGTATTTGCTGCAGTTTGTATTGATGGAGTGTGCGGATTTTACGACGAGCTGTATGGGCTCTACAGCGACGTTGACCTGGTCAAAAAGCCGAGGATACAACGGCTGGGTTAACCTAGGTTAGGTTAGGTGTGAGTTCATCACAGAAGACTAGGCACCATATTGGGTCAATCGCCATCCCTTCACGGTCAAAACCTAAACTAATTCGCCCAGAACACTTCCCTACAAATCCTAAAAATGTTTTGAGAGGCCAACCCCAACATCCTCCAAATAGTCGAAGAAGTACCTTCTAAGGTATTTCCTCCTGTACCGAGCAATAGCTTGACATTTACAGAGAATATGAGTAATATCCCCTGTGACATGTAAGTTTTCGCAATACCTGCACGTGTCCGTATTCGATAAGCCTAATTTCCTAGCGTGCTTCCTAAGAAGACAGTGCCGAGACATTTGTAACTTTCTTCTGCTGAGTTTTAATAATTCTACAGATTTTTTCCGATCTAATTTCAGCCACAGAGCCTTTGAGATCCTACTATATCAGACCAACTATCCCTGTTCTAGTTGCACACCGAGAGCAAATTTAAAAAAAAGACTTCTTCTTTGGTCAATTGGTCTTGACAATTCACCGAATTGTTGGCCTTTAAAATGTCCCTTCTCCCACTAACACATTGTATTCCTTGGTCAAAAATGAAAAAACTGCACAAACTTAAGATAAATTTCAATATTCACTGATTCAAGCACCTATCTGGAACAACAATTTCCTATGAACATTTCAAGACACGTTCCTTAAATGATTCAGCCTTGGCTAATAAAGAAATACTTATAGGTCTACGAATACCCATTTTTACAGTCGTGACGAGTCTTTTGCGTTCAAGCACTGCACATATTACTTCGATTACCACGGCTGTATGTTTTCACATGGCGAAGGATGCAAGATATACACTACGACTAAACTATATCCACGATATAATTTGGCCCTGATAATCTTGGATAAACCAATCATTCCGTTTCATCCCATCAGCTCATTCGTATAGGTAACGCAATGCGCTCGCTGGGGAAAACAGAAGACCAAATTAAAAAAAAAAAAAATACTTCATGAACTGCTGCATAAATTATCCACACCGACTCGGTAGCAGATAGGTTGCTTGTATCCATGGCATGGAGCGTGTATCTTTCTGGCCGCTGGCACGCTTATTTTGACTCGGATCGATGTCAGTCGTGAGATGGCCCGATCATCGTCACTTGGATTGTACGCTTTTTTTGCTGTTAACTTGTTGTGTTTCTTTTTTTTTTATTTCTCACAGACACAGGCAGACAGATAAACTTATGGTGGTTGGATAGTTTTTGTTTTTGGTAAGTCACGATTACTACTCGCAGTCGCAGCATCATGCCATGGGTTCCCTGAAGTAAGATAACACCACACGACTAAGCTCAAAAACGGTCTGGTACTGGTACTGGTCAAATCCGAACCGAGTTCGAAGCCAAAGCCAAAGAAGAGTCAGTGTTCGGAGCGCGGCGAGCTAATGGCGTGTTATGTCAACGGCGGAGTGGAAGTGGGTTCGTGATATCTAAAAAAAAAACAAACCGAACAGGAAATCATGAGTGAAATCAGTACACGACTTTTCCTTGAAAAATTCTTCAATGTTTTCTTGACAGAGTTCAACGTTTTTTTTTTGCTATTTGGAGGTGGAACAACTGGCGGATGGCCAGTTGGACTAATCAAGTATTTTTTTTTTATTTCTCGACAAGTGGCGCGGTGATCACTGATCAGTGACATCAGCTGAAGTATGAATAAGATACTTCTTTTTTTTTTTTTTGTTTTAATTTATTGATCGTCTGTAACCTATTGACTTGGATATTTGATTTGTTTATCATGTTTTCACCGACAGTATGATGATTTCGGTTTGAATGTAGGTAACTTCCTGAAAAATGTATATAGGATGTTGTTCTCATTTAATTATTATCATTAGTGTGACCTTAGCTATTTTGGGCGATGATGGCTTGGTGTTGGATTACAATAATGTTATTTGCAAGAGCATTGTTAAGTTAGATTAGAGTATAACAAAAATTGTTTCTTCGACTATGTGAATCGGGAAATTATTAGGTTATTCGGTTTTATTATAAAAGGAACCAACTTGTTCCTATAAGTTACGATAAGCTACTAATTGATTATAAAAATAAAATAAAATAATAGCATTTAATATTTATGGACATTTTGTGCAACTCTTCTTCTTTTTCTCTGTGACAAATTGCAAGTTCTGGAGAGAACCACTTTTTTCACTTTAGTTTAGCGTATATTGAAATTTAGACAACATTTTTGCGGCACTTGAATAGAAGATGCATTTTAGTATGACCTTTATCTTTTGCAGGAGCGAATCATATTTTTCGTTGATCGAATTTTTTTTTTGTAAATTTCGACTTTAATTCAAGAAAAATACGTAAAAAGAATTAGCTGAGGCGGAAAAGGACAAATCAAAGCTTAAAGGACGCTGGCCTATCCATTGCCCAAATAGCTTCGAAAATCGGAAGGAGCCGACACATTATATCCATATTCTTAAGTAATGAGGTCTCATCATCATCATTTTCAATGGTCCGCTTGTCCATTAAGTGGGTCGCGGGTGTAGATTGCTCAAGTGAACTCTCTATAGCTCTCGAATCTCCGCCATCGACTCTAAATCATCAAGGGCAATCCCCATACGGGTATATAGGAGAGATTATGGACTTGATCTAACCATCTCATCCTTGGTCTACCTAGAGGACCTACCAATAATAAAGAGTCCAAGTTTTAGCCAGTTTTCTTGGAAACTAAAAAACAGTGCAATTTATATAAAAAGATAGATTTAAGGCCGAAAGGCAATAGTTATAAGGATATAGTTAAGTTTAGAGTGCTCGTTAAGAGCCAGTAAGCTAGATTAAGATACAAGTTAGTTTTAAATTAGATTTAGTCATTTTTGTCTAGTAAGTAAGTTTAAAAAATGAATTAAGAAAAATGAATTTAAAAGTAAAAAGTAAAAGTAACTACCTAGAGGACCACATCTCTACGGGTCACACCAGCAATACTACGGAGAAATCTCATTGCGGCAGCTTGTATCCGCGATCTTATTCTTTCGGGCATTACTCAAACCTCATGACCATAGGTAAGAGTTGGAACAAACACCGAATTAAAGAATGACAACTTAGCTTTGACACCAAGTTCAGTCCTCCTAATAACAGAATGACCAAGCTGTCTCAAAATTGACACAGCCTGACCAATCCTACAGGAAAACTCGGCATTGCTCCTTCCATCACTCGTGAATAAGACCCCGAGATACTTAAACTTCTCCACCTGTTTCAATGGGACTCCACTAACATGCAGAGTGCATTGAACAGGCGTTCTGGAGAGTAATGAGTCTAACTATGGAAAAACATGAAAGGCTTAAAAAAGCGTCAAATTATCACGACACTTTTAGCAAAAATCAGGGAATGTGGTATCACAACTATGCGTCTTATTATTATTTCGAGTGCTATATTAAGCATATTTGGAAGTATATGAACAGTATATTCGCAATGACATTCCATCCAAACTGCACCAACAGCTGCGCTCGAGGTTATCTTAAACATCCCACCCCTTCATCTAGAACTCATGAAAGAAGCAATGGTTAACGCCTATACGCTAATCACAGAAGATGAATCAAATTCCAATATAGTCCACACTGATATCCTAGAAGAATTCAGACAAAATGAACTATGTACTTGGAATACATTTGACTGACAAATGTCTACCACGCTATAACTTCCGACACAACTTTAAGGTTACATTCCCAGACCAAACTGGGAACAGAACAAACCAATATTTGCCAACGGTTCACTTGTATGGTATACAGATGGATCCAAAACAGATGAAGCTGGAGTATACGGTCCGTGCACTAAAACGTTCCTATTTGCTAGTATGGACATAAACAGTTCCGTATTTCAGGCCGAAATACATGCAATAGAACTCTGCATTAGAGAGAGTCTAAACAGGGCTATAACAAATAAGAACATTTATATTCTTTCAATTTGCAATTGACGCCTTTGAAATAACATCAAAACTGGTATGGGACTGCCTCCAAATCAAATACTGGCCACCACAAACAATTCCACCTGATCTGGGTGCCAGGGCACAGTGGATATGAAGGCAATGAAAAAGCAGACGAATTAGCCAGAAAAGGATCCGCATCCCAATTCATGATGCCAAGACCATTCTGCGGGCTACCAATCAACACTATAAAAAGTAGTGTGAAAACTTGGCTGAACGAAAAAAAGCTTCATTTCTGGAGGAACACCGAAGGAAACAGACAGGCCAAAAACTTCATGCCAAACAGTTCCCACAAAAAAACGAAACAACTACTACAATTAAGTAGAAGTCAGATTCGATTAGTCACAGGCTTTCTCACAGGACACTGTAGAGTCAAAAAACACCTGATGACAATGGGCATAACACAAGACAACACTTGTAGACTATGCAACGAGGACGCAGAAACAGCGGAACACATATTATTGGACTGCAACTGTTTAACCAAAACACGTCAACGTTATCTAGGTAAATTCTACCTCGAAGCAGCGGACATAGCTGCCAGCACACCCAAAGAGCTAGCCGCCTTTATTACAAACTGCGGCATCAAGGATGAGCTATAAATGGAGGACATCACAATAGGCCCACTTGTGGCCGCAGTGATCTGGGATTTGTACTATACCACCTCCCCCCTACAATCTACAATGACATTCCAGTTGTCAGCTCTTAAGCGCTCCCATCAGAATGCACTTTATCTTTATCTTTATTAAGCTTTTTCATCTGTCCTATTCTTTTGGAATCTTCCCAAAAAGGTGGAAAACAGCATTTGTCCAGCCCGTCCCTAAAGAATCTTCTTCTCCCACCAATTACCATCCCATATCACTTTCGTCCATTCTTTCTAAGGTCATGGAAACGCCGATAAATCGTCAGTTTATGAAATATCATGAATCACGGAAACTCCTTAATGACCGGCAGTATGATTATCGTGGCAACAGATCCATTCTGGTGATTTGATGGCTTATCTCACCGACAAGTGGAACCAATCTCTCCATCACTTTGGTGAATCGAAGAATGTTGCGCTTGATATTTCAAAGGCATTTGACAGAGTTTGGCACCAATCTCCTTTGAATTAACCCAAGCCATCGAACTAGCTTGGAGCTCGATTTAGCAAAATTATTTAGTTTTATCTTCCTGCTGGTCAAATTACAAAAAATTAAATGAACTCTAGGTCAACAAAAAAAAAAATGCTGCCACCCTGCAACCCCCCTGTGGTGGTGAGTGTAGATAATATTCACCTTATACCATTATTGTTTCAAAATGATTTCGGGCATATATACGCTCTACGGCTAGTCCGAAAGAAGCGCAGTCAAGAAGATACATTTTAGACAACTTTATCGAGCAACTGGGGTATATACATATAACACGGCGAATGTTGACTTCCAGATCGTCCAACGTCTCTGGTTTATCAGCATAATTATAGCATAGTTATCGAAAGGTGTGAGATCACAGTATCGTGGACGCCAGTCCATAGGTCCATTACGTAAAATTATGCGCTTAGCAAATATTTTCCGCAATAAATTGGTGGTGTCGGTCGCCGTGTGGCATGTTACGCCATCTTGTTGAAACCGAAGCTCTGTCACGTCAATGCCATTCAACTAAGGAACGAAGAAGTCAGAAATCATGTTTCTAATAGCGCTCACCATTGAAGTCAACATTCTGGGCTGTCATCGTCCTTAAAGATATGTGGGCCCATGATTCCACCAGCCCATAAGGCACATCGGCCCATTTACTGAACCTACGACGCTGGATCTTATAAGCTTTTAAGCCAAGCTTTTAAGCATATCCCATAATTGCTGTGCATGATGGCGAATTGACTCATTCGGATTCTCCTCAACGCTGCGCTCCACAACGGCAATAACTTCTTCTGTTCGCACATTTTGTCGTCTTTGGGGATGCGTATTGTCCACTAGACGGTACGTGGTGCGCAAACGGCAAACGATTCAAGTTCGTTAACAAAGACAAAACGATCTAGGTGGTTGAGAGATTATTTTGCGAATAATACCCCTAAACCTAAACCTATCTCATAGCCATTAAAATTTATTAGCTATAGATATTTATAGTTGTAGGGTCAACCATGAGAAACTTGTGGACATTTTTTTTTTGCAACAACACAAGGAAACATTCTTTAATGACTACACTTATTTTCTCGTATACTTTCTGGCGACTTCCTTCTGCATTAGTTCAGTAAACTGTCTTCTCTTCACCTTCGTCGGGGAGTAAACTACTGAAAACATTCACCTTCAAGACCACTTCCACATATACTTATCTCCCGAATTAATGGTGTCTTAACGAGCCAAGCATAATTGACTGCTTTGCAACATGTTAACGAATCCTTATTAACCAGATTACAGGTCCAACCGGCGAGAACTTCACATCGTTCAATAGTAATTAGCTACTCCATTTCTGGGGATGAAATTCCCTTTTATCCTCTTCTCTCTGACGTAATAACACCCATGGAAAGGAGTAATTCTGCACAAAAAAAAATACACTCGGATATATGCAAAACCGTAAGTAGGTGTTACGTTATACTTTGGCCACTTGCAGACCATTCAATTATCTCACTTTAAGTGTTAAATCGATATTATATGCGTCTGTCTGTCATTATAGAGGAAAGAAAAAGCGAATTCATGAGTAATCTTCATTTTTCTGTTAAATTCCAAAAAAGGTCACTTTTCTTATGCCAAATGGCGGAGGGCACACTTTTTAAAATACACACACTGTACAATAATTTATTATATCCCAATAAGTCGCCATTATGTGTCATTCGTCCTTTGGAGAGATTTTCCAGAATTATTTTTTTTCTATTCTCAAAAACGACCTCAAAACGACAGATTTTTCCTTTTTTGCTGTATATGGAGAATTCCACAGAAACGTGACTATTGCGTAAACTCACATCTAGAACATGCTCTGGCAAATGAATCTGTGGCCGACCTAGATAAGTGCCCGAAAAAAAATATCCCTGTCGACCTTATTGTTCTCGTTTTGCGAAAATCATTTCAAGGTAACCTTACGTAAGAATCGTTTTATGGCCCAGCAACTATTTCATATTTTATTGCAGATTCCGAAAAGGAACAGAAAAAACCTACAAAAATGAAATTTTTTCCAAACAAAAAAAATCGCGTGTCGCCAAAAACAGCATGCAGTCTTCCAAGAACGCCTTGCTGTCGAAAATTCTGAACTGAACGCATTTAGTGCTCTCATTTTTTGTCCTAATTATTTTTTACAAGCCGGACAATTGAACTACTGTCTGTCGTCCAACACATCTAGGTAAATATTTGTTTTTTACTTTATTTGTGATTTTTTGTGTGTGTTTTTCACAAACAAAACCCTGAGGATGAGGTCTGATTTTTAGGACAGGCGATAATTGGGTCATTTTTTCGCCGCCATTCAGTTGTGGTCTGTTTTGTTGGCCAGTGCGGGATCGTTATTAGGAAAAGTGAAAATGACCTTAAAAGAAAAACAGCCTTGAATTGTGTTTTGCAGATAATTTAGCAAATGACGTGCTGAGACGTCCTTCACCCCTTTTCGCTGAAAAACAATAATTCTCGTGCAAATTTCCGCACTGTAAAAAGAGTTGAGCGAAAGGATTGGCTCTCCAGGAATTCCAAAAGGCAATAAAATAAAAAAAAAACCATTGTCTGCCGAACTTATATAACCACTGACTTATTACCCAACACAAAGGACCGTAGTGCGAGCTCAAAGGCCAAAAACCCTAAAATTACCACAACATAATTTTTGGCCATTCTTAAAAAAAATAACACACGACCTAAGTGAGACAAACAATAATGGCGAGGAAGAAAAAAAAAAAGGATTTGCAGCGACAAAGGCCTTAAAAAAATGCCAACCATAAAAATGCGAGTCCCTTTTTTTTGCGCCGCTCACTGGCATAGAGTAAAAAAAAAGGTACGAAAACACATTCATTATTACCTCCTTTCATCGCATCCTTGCAATGCAATTTTAGTGTTGCATCCTTCAGTGTAATCGGTTTTCTGGTGAATTCTTTGAACGACACTCGGTGCCATAAAACCATAGCCAAGCCAAAGACATTGCTAATGTTATGTCCTTTTGTGTGCCGCTTTTCATGGCACCCATGCAAATATCCTTTATTGCCAAATTGTGTGCGCTGACTGTCCGCTGTCCTCATCCCGAATTGCCAATATTTTGATTTCAAGAATAAACACCACGCCTCGAAGCAAAACAAATGTAAACAGACGACGAATATCCTTGGAAAGGATTAAGCGGAAGGGCTGTCTATTATTTGGCGGGCATAAATTGCTACAGTTCCCTACCTGATATGGATCGCTTACGCTGAAATATGTGTAATCCTTTTCAGTCGGAATTTCACGAAATGTATATCAAAGGCTTACCATTATCCTTTCGGCAAAAATGCCTGATGCCATTGAGTTTTGACCATAATTAGAGAAAACAAGTAATA
The DNA here is from genome assembly GCA_949372485.1 of Cheilosia soror. Classification (NCBI taxonomy): domain Eukaryota; kingdom Metazoa; phylum Arthropoda; class Insecta; order Diptera; family Syrphidae; genus Cheilosia; species Cheilosia soror. The sequence continues at coordinate 19,586,075 of OX443561.1, forward strand.
AAGCCATTTAGAAAGGATGTTGCATTAGTGCTGCATGCACAACAACACTTTCTCCTTCGCATAGTCTTGCATGCGCAAGGACATGCTAATGTCAAGGCTGTTGTCTTGTCTGGGTGCGTGAAATCCACATCGATGGCGAAAGTTGTACTTTTTATGTAAATTCGTTAGAAAGTGAAATGGAAATAAATGTTTTATTGATGTGTGAAAATCGTACAACCCTTTCGAAACGTTTACGATCCTTAGATCGTGCTTAAAGGATGACCGACTGACATGCATTTTTTTTTGTCATAATTTTCGGCTTCACTTTCGACCTTTTTCGAATTTATTTGTCGCATAGCGTGCTCGTGTTCTAGTTTGGTGTCACGGTGACATTTCATTAAAAGGGTTAATGAGTTCATAATTTCACTTGGGCGCGCAGTAAAAGGATTAATATTTATGGACCAGCACAATGGATTTACTGAGGGGTGCTACGTATATGACTTCCATACTTCTAACGAAAGTGAATTCAAAGAAGAAGTAGAGCAATTTTTACAAAAGGATATTTGTTCGCTTATTCTCTTTTTAAAATTTTGTATGTTTTGTAGATTTTTTTGTATTGTTTTTAACCCCTTTTGGGAAAAAAGGAATTCGCGGAACGTTGGTCTTAAGAAAAAGGGTTAAACCATTTGGAAAGAAGATCTCAGATCGCTGTTAAGTTGTAAAAATGTAGGCACCTTCCTGAAAATTGAAATTCTGGAAGTTTTTTGTAAGTAGATAACTATTTGAACAAAAGGTTTTCTGGTTGTTATTTAAATCAACTAGTACTAGAACCTATTGTTTGAAAAATGGTTGTTGCTTCTTTATTTAATTACACAAATTCGACATATTCAACGTGCTGTCGAGACTTTTATAGAGACTGGTCTATCGTGTGTCTGACACGAATAATTGTCTTTAGATACAAGTTAAAATAAATATCGACAGTTGTCAAATGCCTATAGTTTTCCAAGCATCTGGGATTGTCTTAGTCTATACTCATGGTCATGATGTTAATGGCAATGAGCACAATTCAGCTATAAGCTCTCAAATTGCGGTTGACGCTGGAAAATGTTGACTATACTAGAAAAATAAATAAAAAAAACAAACCTTAGAGAATTTTTGACATTTCGTTACAGTTGTCAAGCAGATTCCATGTAGAAATCCTAGCGCACTTAATAATTTAAAGGAAGCACATTTCTCGCATTCAAAGGAACTCCCCAAAGTTGGGTGGGGTCTCATCAGTCAGTGCCAGCGATATAACTTGCTGCGACTGTGCGATTCTTGGCTGAGGGTAGCTACCAGAAGGGTGTAGGAATACATTTTAATTAAGGACTACCACAGCCTACATTCAAAAAATCTTTAACGTGATGCTAACAAAAACTTTCTGCCAACATTTGCATCTTTTGATGATTTGGTCTATAGGCTGTGTTATAGGTACATAAAGGCAGTTATTTTTAGATGTTTGGTTTTTAAACTGGCAACGCTGTTCCTACAAATTGTGAATTTGACAACTGAATTGTCAATTTTGCCATTTTACGACAAGATTATAACGTCAGAAAAAAGCGTGCAAATTGTGCAATAACTTATTTTGAAAACCCTGGTTCGTACTTCGGTTCGCCAAACTTATCTTGCGCTACGTGCATTTTACGGTCGATATAATCGACCATCTAAGCAAGTTATTCGGAATCGTTTTCATACCACGTACACTTTAGTGGATAATACGCATCCCCAAAGACGACAAAATAAGCGAACAGAAGAAGTTATTGCCGTTGTGGATCGCGGTGTTGACGAGAATCCGAATGAGTCCATTCGCCATCTGGCACAGCAATTGGAGCAATGCCCATCCACTTTGTGGACAATTTTACGGAAAGCTCTTGGCTTAAAAGCTTATAATATCCAGCGTCGTATGTTCCGTAAATAAGCCGAAAACGTGATTCAGCTTGACGCTCATTTTCAACTCAACATTTGTTGTCCTATGAGGTCCATTTTTGGTTAAATGGATAGATATGTAAACAAGAAAAATTGCGGAATTCGGAGTCTAGGAAGCTTTTGTCGCGACGCCATTACATTCATTAAAACTCACTGTTTGGTGTGCTTTGGTGGAATCATCGGCCCATATCCCTTTAAGGACGATGCCGGTCAGAATGTTGCCTTCAATGGAGAGCGCAATGGAAAAATATAATTTCTTTCGTTCCTCAGTTGAGTGGCATTGACGTGACAGAGCTTTGGTTTCAACAAGATGGCGCGACACCATCAATTTATTGCGGCAAATATTTGCTGAGCGCATAATTTCGCGTAATAGACCTATGAACTGGCCTCGACGATCCAGTGATCTCACACCTATAAATTTCTTTCATTCGGGGGGTATATGAAATATGAAGTGGTTCTGGTAGCATTATTTTATTTGCGACGCGACGCGAGATGATATGGCCTTAATGTGTTGGTACACAATATCAGTACTACTTACGTTGATAATGACGAAGTGATCTATTGCGAACTACGGTCAACATTTCATCCGTGTTTACTAACTTCCAGAGACTGATCCAATTGACGCAAATCGTCAAATGAGTTCATCAAGACAAGTCATCACATTTTTTTTTGTGTCACCAATTTTCGACTCTACACAAATGAGTGTCCGTTTCTTATCAGCAAAGCTCTCCTAGTATGTTACAATTATAGTGAAAGTCAAATGTCACACGAGGCAATTACGTTTTTTTTTGGCAACTGAAGACAAAGAAAGCAATTAAATGAGAGGCTATAATCACGTACTCGTATTATCCCACAATTAAACAGTTTTTTGGAACAAGAAGATTCGTATATAGCACGGGACAAAGTTTACTGATATGATTTTGACAGCAAGGCGTCACTTTTGGTAGACAGAATTGGTATAGGCAGACGCAGAAACTAAGCAAAATTGTATCATGCGCTATCTCTACGATTTTCTTTTACAACTTTAAATAATATTATTAAGACCCTTGGAAACCCTACAATCTGATACATTTCGATGTAATAGTCTAAGAGAAAGATTTCGATGGCGATATATATAGTGAAACTCGACTTAAACAGAATTTGTTGAGGAAGAAATAGGAATTTTGTAGGAAGACGTAGGTATCTCAAAACGAAATTTAAGAATTCTAAAAATACTGTTCGTAGCTAAAGTAGTTAGTTTAATTGACATACTGAAACTCCCAATGATATGACTTAGCAGCGCAACCCATACACAATACTCGTAGGTATATCTACTCTTTTCAACTCTTAGGGCCAGTTTCAAGACTAGCTGATAAAGTCTTGGATAGCCTATCCTGAATTTATATGTCAGATAAACCTAAACCGGTTTCAAAGGTTTCGGATAGTAATATCTGACAGATAAAGTCTCGGATAGTCTATCAGCCAGTTCAATCAGCTGTTAAAACCTCTATCCGGAAGATTTAGACAAAATATTTATTTGAAGGGTCTGGAAAAAATATAGTTTCAGAGCATTCTTTCGGTGACGGGTGTAGACAGCAGTCAGAAGTCATATCATGAATTTATTTGAATTCTTAAATGTCGAATGAGATGAATATTACAACCATATTACAGGGCCCCGTAGGAACAGAGTATTTTAAATTATTTTGCGAAACCCTCGACGATGAAGATTTCTGAATTTTTACTATTTTGTTTAAATATATATCCATGCCCAGTGAATACCTTTCACCGTGGGCGTTGGACGTTGCCAGGGGTTCATTTTGTCTCCTCTCCTTTTCATTACTTATATGGACTGTATGTTAGATCGCAGTCTTGGGGAAGAACGTTTTGAATTGGGCGATCTGAGGATAAGTCATTTGCTCTTCGCTGATGTCTTGGTCATCCTTGGATCCTATCAGACTGAACTTCAATGGTCAGGTTGGTCAATTTTGAAACAGCTCGGTTATTCTGTTATTATAAGAGGACTGAAGTTGGTGTCAAAGCTAAATTGTCAAGTTGTCAGTCGTTGATTCGGAGTTTCTTCCAACTCTTACCTTTTTGGATAATGACCGAAAGAATAAGATCACGGATACAAGCTGCCGAAATAAGATTCCTCAGTTGTATTGCTGGTGTGACCCGTAGAGATGGTGGAAACACCAGAATACGTGAAGGACTCAATGTCGAGCAGCTTAACGCATGTCCCCAACCAGGATCTTACGACGTGCTATGGAATCCGTACAATCGGGCAGGCGTCCTCTAGCTAGACCCAGGATGAATTGGTTAGATGAAGTCCATACTATAATATCTCCACTACCCGCATGGGCCGGGGATTGCCCTTTATGATTTACAGTCGATGGCGTAGAATCGAGACTATGCACTTGAATTTGCGCAACCTACATCCGCGACCCCACTTAAGGGATAAGCGGGGTATCGAAAATGAGTGAATGAATGAATTTATCCATGCTAAATTAAAAAAAACTAGAACAACACAATTCACTTCAAAATGTGATAAGCGATAAAAAACATAATTTACATTCCTGTCAAATGCCTGAGATTCGCACTGCCACGTAGCTTACAAATGTCAAATTGACGATGTTATAGGGAGTGGACCATTCCCCAAATTGATCCCGTAAGGCAATCCTCTCGGTTTCGTACCGTAGGTAATGGAAGACGACATGCTCCGCAGTCTATCGTCTCGCAATGCGGACATTTTGGGATGGTTTCTTGTCCGCGTTTAAACAGATGTTCTGTGTAACAGCCATGACACGTCAAGAATTGGGTCAGATACAAATTAGTTTCCGTTAAATCCATGCATCGATCGCTGGAATGAGACTGGTATTGTTGTTACCAAGTTCCGATACTGCAATTTCTTTCATACCTTCTTTTATCGTCATCTACCCGGATTCGCTCGGGTCTTAGCGTTTTCATTTCTTCAGCGAGTAAATCGATAGGTAGCATTGAAAATACGACTAGTTCGTTTGAAATAGTTCTGAATGCACAGGCGCTAAGACGGTAGATGGATTCAATTCTGCGTACATAACACTTAACTTTCGATGCACCTGACTATGTATCTACTCACTGCGTATATGAGTATTGAACCGACAGCTCCTTCAAGAAGTGGTCTCTTATTCTGTTTCGGGCCCCCGATGTTACTCGCATCATTTCATCAACCTCGAAAGTGCATTATTGCATACTTTTTTGCATATATGTATGCTCAAGATGGTATTTGAAGCTAAGACAAGCATCAATAAATCACTCTCCTAAGTATACTTAATAAATAGTTGAGAAACTACTTTATGCCCTCCCACGCTAAACGTTATCGTTTCCCGAACTTTCCTACTCGTAATAAGCACTGCCTCCGTTTTATGATCTGCGAGCTGCAAACCGGTATTAGCTAGGCAACTATCTATATAGTTGCAACTGTCTCGTTGCAGTGCAGCTCGACCTCTTCTATTGTTTTGGCCACTACGGCCGGCAATGTCATCTGCAAACCCGATGATTAACGCTTCTCTTGGAATCGATAGGCACAGAATTTCGTTATACATAACGTTCCACAGCAAAGGACCTAGGACTGATCCTTGTGGCACTACGCCAGTTACTTCGTATTCTTTTATTCCCTCATCAGAATCATAGAGCAGGACCCTATTATCGTAAAGTAACTCGTTACCATTTTACGGATAGATTCTGGTATTTCAATCTGGTAAAGACAGCTCATGATACGCCCTCAATTCGTTGAATTTTTTTACGCGCCCATGGTTATAACAGCGCAGTTTTTCTTGGTGTCCCCTTTCCAACACCTGCCCTCTACAGCGTCTTGGGCTCTCAATATTACCGCATTGATTGCGTCTACGATAGATCTTGATTTACAAAAACCGTATTGGTGTTTCGAGAGGCCTCCTACCGTTTCAATTGCTGGCTGGAGCCTATATATTGTAAATGATCCGCTTAAGAATTTTACCATAATTAGGTCTAGTAAACAAATAGGGTTATTAGAGGATGGCTCGTTTGGATTCTTCATTCCTTTCGGTAGTCAAATGTATGTACAGTGAGCGCCAAAAGTGAGTGAACACCGATGCCTTTTCAAGTTTTCTTTAATGTCTTAAAACATATCTTAAAAACCAGCAATGTGTAAAAACAGTAACAATAAGAAAGCATATTTCATTTCGACATCAGCAAAAAATACTTCATAGATGTTTGAACAAAAATTGTTTCTAAACTCCAAAGACAAATCAAAACAGCATTGGTCTTGACTCACTTTTGGCGCTTACTGTATGTCTTTCAACAATTGGGCTCAGTAAAAAGAAACAACAAAACTTTGATCTCATTTATAAATTGTTACGATTTTCTATAATATGCTGCCCCTTTAGCACTTAGTATACTGATAAGTGATATAATTTGCATATTAAGACAAGTCCTATCAGTCAAACTCAATACCACTAATTCACCTTCGACCCAACGACGCCGACGAGCCCTTTTAGATAACGCATAGCACTCAACACCAGTTTGCGTGCGATAGAGTCCATCATTTTTTATAGAATAGACAGATGATGTTATCTTTTCATTAGATAGCCTTCAACGACCTTACTTGATCATGAAATACAATTCAAAACTTTCGTCGACTGGATCTGTCTTTTTTAAAAATGCAACAAATTTCTCCATATAGGAACGAAAAAAAAAAACTGTACCTAGAAAATGTGTGAAATCTCCTTAAAAACACTCTTCCAGGATCTGCATAGTCACGCAGTTTGTTGAGTTAACAAACCGTGAAGTTAGACGATTGTCTTTTGAAAATCGTCTGGTTTGCACATTCCAGCGAATGACCTTGGATGCACAGATATTTTAACAGAAACATTATCTTCTATAATGAATGTGGCCAATTTGTTGGTTACGCAGCGGGAAATGAGTTTTCCGCATGTTTCCTTTGGAATGGAATCTACGAGTACTCGTAGTAACGCAGGCTGGATCGCGTTAGTAACAAAAGAATTCGGGTAAAATATTTACACAGAATTCTTGTTTGTGCGATCCACCAAGAGTGGTAAATTTCTTATCCATCTTAACCTCCATGTATCTAGTGGATTTGAAAGTCTTCTCCTACCTACCGATTTGGGATATGTGTAAAATCCTTTGTAATATTTACGTTTAATGAAGATATCAGTGGAAGATAGGTATATTGGAAGTGGCAATAGGAGTTGTTGTTGACAGATGACAATATGACAGTTGGCGAGGCACAAATGAATAACTGGATGGGGTAAATGAACAAATATTTAATGTCACAATGTCCATGGTTATGGATGATTAGTGTTCTATATATGAATTCTGAATGTATTTTAGATAAATATGTGATTTGGTGTTGCCCCAAAAAATGTCGTTTAACGATTGGTCCCTTCTTTATGCAGTTTTTTTTTGATACATAATGTACATACATACTTTCAATTTTATATTTTTTAGTTAAGTCCAACTTGATAGAGTAAGAGCTAGCAACGCTTAGTTCGTGGTGACTACTGAACACGAAAATACATTTCTGGCAGCGCTGCGTTTGGTTTATATTAAAATGCCATAACCTCAAAAGTGAAAGAAATTTACCTCATTTTAGCAAACTTAAGACTTTGGTATATGATGAAACCGGAGTTTTGGTTTAGCTTTGAGGAATTAGTATTTGACTTTTGCTATTATGACTTAAATTTTGCCTTTTTTGCACTTTAAAACCGGCAAACTGATATGGCAATTGCATTTTCTGTCTACATCGGTCGTAAATTAACACATACCAAAATCTTAAGTTTGCTAAAATGAGGTGCCTACATTTTTTACCCTTTTGAGGTTATGGCATTAATATATTATAAACCAACGCAGCGCTGCCAGAAATATATTTTCGTGTTCAGTATTCAACCCGAACTAAGCTCACAAACTAAAACAGCCTTGCTAAAATGACTTGAGAAAAAACGTTGCTAGCTCTTAGTCTATATGAGAAGTCTTTCTGTAGCTTGTTCGGCACCAAAAAAAGGAAAAAAAAACACTAAAAATCTTTTAACTGAATGTGGAAAAAAAATAAATCATCGAGTCTCTGTCGACGTTGATCCAATGTTTGAGAACACTACAGTAGTTTGAACGAAATTAGTTCTTTTTAGTATTTTGCATAAGAATCTATACCAGAAGAAGAGAAAATATATAAAAACCTATCAGCCCCTATTGTGAGTGTCGATAGTTAATCGTTGATCGACAACTGTCGATGGATCGAGAACTGTGATTGTCGATTGCGATCGATATTTGTCGATTTGACAGTCGCTTGTAGTCGATTACAAATGTCTGATCGATGCTTTCTCTTGGAAGTGAAAAAATTTTGTTCGTACGAATAGCTAAAATCAATCGACGCAATCGACAATTGTCGTGACGATCGCTGATCGACAATCACAATAAGGGCCCTAGTATAGCCCAAACATAGATGCGCCAACAAAATTCATCAATCTCAAGCTTGAGAACAATAATATGAAGTGTTCTGATGGCGGTTTATATGTCAATTGTCAAAAGTGACAGGGTTATATTTGAAAATACCGATAGGTCAAAATTAAAATGATAGCTCGTTTATTAGTTTCTTAAAATGAAACACACGCAATAGCATTCATTTTAAATTTCGCGATTTTTTTTACCATTTTACACAAAAATCTGTCATTATAGATACTTAACTCAATTTTTGACTGTTCCTTGACTTCTGGTATGTTGTGGTGAATCCAGGTTTCATCCACGGTTACGAAACGGTGCAAAAACCCAGTCGAATTTTTCTGAAACATCGCCAAACATACCTTTAAAGTTACGAATGCGTTTGTTGTCGATTGTGAGCAAACGCGGCAACCATCTTGCTTTCGCGCAAAATATTTATTTTCATTTCCAAAATATTTATGTAAAATCGAAATCACTGAGACATGTGATAAGACTGTGACTTCTTCAAGCTCGCGCACTTTCATTCGCCGATCGTCCATTATCAAACCATAAATTTTGTCGCCCATTTCTGGTGTGGTGACCTCAACGACCAGAACATTCGGCGTCACTTGTGCTTGAAGGACCGCACCGAAATTAAGTAAACCAGTGGTGAATGGTTCCAATAGTTGGTGAAGAGTCCCCATAATATTTATCAAGATTTTGTTTGCGTGCTAGTTTTTCTCGCGAAAATAGTGTTCAATGAGCGCTGGAAATTCACTTTTTTTCATTATATGGCTGCAACAACAAAACTATTTGACAGATCTGTCTAAAAATTTGGGTGCGTTCTTTTGAAAGATGATTCTTGACAAAAAAAAATGATAAATTTAAGGTGACGGCACAATTTGTGCTAGTTTTCAGGGACTTATTGACTACAAACAAACAACTTATCTAATTCGTAAAAATTTAGTACAAAATTTGGTTAAATGTACGCACAAACACTTCGTAAACGTTGTTTTCTTAAAAAAAAAACTGTCAAAAGCTATGCATGTTTGAAATAGTTCGGAAGAGCTGCTTCCAAACTGCACGTTGCAGCGCGTGTTTTCCAGCGTCACGCGACACAGCTGAATCAGTTTTGCCGAGATTCCAAATTTGGCCATCGCCATATAGAGCTCCTGACGATGTATACTATCATACGCGGCTTTGAAGTCGATGAATGAGGTGAATGAGGTGGTGAGTTTCGATTTGAAATTCGTTGGTCTTTTCCAAGATTTGCCACAGTGTCAAAATTTGGTCTATAGTCGATCTGTCGGGCCGGAAGCCACACTGGTACGTGCCGATTAGTGTGTTGCACAACGGTTTTAGACGTTCACACAGTACGTTGGATAGGATCTTGTATGCGACATTTAGCAAGGATATGCCTCGATAGTTCTTGCAAGACATAGGATCGCCTTTTTTGTAGATGGGGCATATGGAGCTGATAGTCCAGTCATCGGGCATGTTTTCTTCCACCCATACTTGGTTGATGATTCGGTGCATGCTCCCTACCAAAACATCACCACCGTATTTAAAGAGCTCCGCTGGTAGTCTATCAGAGCCTGCGGCCTTGTTGTTCTTAAGCTTTTTTATAGCTAAGCCAACTTCTTCTATCCTAGGTGGTGGAACTAGTTCTTCATTGACTGGACGTGGGTTCTCTTCTTGCCCTATCACTCTCTCTACATGATGCCCATTAAGCAGCTGCTGGAATTGCTGCTTAAACAAATCTACTATTCCCTGAGCTTCGGTGACTAAATTTCCTTCGCTGTCTCGAAGAGCCTGCGTTTCGGTTTTGTAGCCAGCAGCTATTTGCTTAGCTTTTTTATAAAACCTCCGGATGTTATTACGATCGCGCGACTCTTCGATCTCCTTGAGCTGGGAAGCTGCGTAAGCCCTCTTCTTTCTACGAAGGATCTTCTTTTCCTCCCTTCTCCTGGCTCGATACTCTTCTCTCGCTGCCCTTGTTTTGCGCTGCAGCGCTTTCTTGTGTGCATCTTCTGTCACCTTTTTCCTGTACACATTTTCCTGTATACATTCATCATCATACCACGGGCTCTTTCTCTGGGGTGGCTGGTATCCTACAGTGGATTCGGCTACCTCCTTGATGATGTCGCGATACTGGCACCACTGGTTGTTGACGTTTGTGGTAGGTGAGTGCACAGATGAGAGTTTCGTAGTCAGACGCTCCCTGTAGGCTCTGGCTACTCCAGGTGTGCTAAGGTGTCCAACGTCGAATTTCTTCTTCTGGGCGGTTCGCAGCTTCTTCTCGTTGGACAGTCGAGCTCTGAATTTAGCCGCGACAAGAAAATGGTCAGAGTCGACGTTTGCCCCTCGAAATGTGTGCACGTCGAGGATGTTGGCGGTTCGACCGTCTGGAGAGCGCCAGGTTGCTGTGTGGATCCTTAGCCTTGGAAACTTTGTGCTACTTATCACCGTATTACGAGCTTCTGCAAAATCGATTAGTCGGTAGCCGTTGTCTGTTGTCGTTTCGTGGATTCTGTGCTTACCAACTAACCCGCCAAAGATGTTTTCCTTTCCGACTTTAGCATTGAAATCCCCGAGTACAACTTTTACATCATACTCCGGACAGGCTCCGTAGGCTCCATCCAGGAGGTCATAAAACTCCTCCTTGATGGGATCTTCAGCCTCGTCGGTAAGGGCGTGTGCGCATATTAGGCTTTATGTTTTGGAAAATAGCTTTGATGCGGATCACAGAAAGGCGATCACTTATCGCCTTAAAGTCAATAACTTTTGTCCTATGCCGATTTCCCACGACGAATCCGCATCCTAATACATACATGCAGTATTTTGTTGCAGCTGTAATAAATGTCGCAATCTTTTCTTTTCATCATGCCTGATCCTATCCATCGTATCTCCTGAATCGCGGTAATGTCTATCTTGTACCGCATGAGGACAGACTCAAGTTTTTGAGTGGGGTGTAGGGTGTTCTTACATTCCAGGTACATACTCTTAAATCGTAGAACGCAACTATGTAGATTAAGTTTGCGCAACTATAGGTGTAAACTTAATCTACATACATGCCAATTATACCATAGGTATTCATCAGCTTGGGCCATTTACTACAGGCTTCTTTTTATATTATGCTCCAAGCTGAATTTTCAAGGTCAGAAAAAAAAAAGGAAATTGGCCTCAAAATATCAGCTTCCTATAGCTGTTACAGTTTGCGATGGGCGTTGATTATCAATCGCCAATTGATCCATTCGTCTCAAAAATACAAGCTCACACAAACAAATGGTTGTGAGAAGCTTGGCCTTAGAATGCCTATATACGGACCTGTTGTGCCACCTAATTTATCATCAGACTCTTTTAAGTGATTATTTGCAAATTATGACAGTCTGCGTATATTTCTGACAAATTATCTGACAAAATCAGCATAGTAATTTGTGGTCATTCGGTCATTATTTATATAAGACAATGTGCATGACATTATTTTGACACTAAACACTGTGAGAAATGAGTAATAATTTAATCTGCTATTTCTTTTCAAAGTCGATTTGGGTGGATTATACTGTAAAACTGAAAAACATCAACGAAATTCATAGAATAACGGCTGGTCGAACTAACCACATATAATATTGGTCACCAGTGATTTCAAACATCAATGTGACAAACCTGCTGTAGTATTAATCGGGCGTGTGACTTGAAATAGGTATCTACCCATTTAACAAAAATATTGTGGTATAGCCATGTCAAAATTATACAAGCTGACCTATTTTTCCAATCAGTTTCTGATTTTTGCCTTACGTACATAATTATTCAAACTCTTAACTTACATCTGTTATCCGCTTACAATTTAATAAAAAAAAAAAACATTTCTGCAATCCTGTCAGAAAAAAACATAATGTTGATATAAGTTCACCACAATTGAACACTAAATATGCAAGCTTAACACGCGAATTGTGGTTTGTACAATCAATGGCATGGCTGCGGCACTTAACCCAATCCTTTTTGGACAACTTTTTTCGCCCTTAAGCGGTTTGAGGCACATATGCATTCAAGGTCCGATTGAGAGATTTAAGATTTCAGAACACGACTGCAATCATCTGAGGGTTAGCCTATATACAATTGTGTAAAAAGTAATCGCACGGATATTATATGTTGGTCAAGTGTAAATCGTGTACCATCCCTCATGTGACCCACAGAATGCGTGATTATGTGGTTAATTATATTTTCTGTTGTATACAGTACTTGACTAAACGTATACACGCATCCATCGTACAGATGATCACTTAATGATTGCACTAGCAGCACGCATTGTCAACGTGACGCCGAAATAGTCGAATGCCACCCTGAAGACGAACGTACGTATAGGTATACCTACTTGTCTACATTTGGATTTGTTCGGTAGTTATTTACATTAGTTTGCCTCTCGGTTTAGCAGCGCAAATATGCACAGAGGCCTGATGTACGCACATGTTAGTGGCTGAAATGGATTGTGAAAATATTTGTCAAAAGGATATACAAATCGGCCTTCTGTTGGTTTTCAAGAGGTGATCTTGACGTTATCCTTTAGAAAAACACTTTAAAAAAAAGGGACTGTCGTCCGGTCCGTTAAAATTTGTTTATACAAGCAGCCAGACAATCGTATAATTGCGGTATAGACTGTTGTTGGTGCGTCTGCACTTGGAAACAAATTGTGCATAAAGTTAATTAACACGAGGGTTTTTATTCACAGAACCTGAAATCAAAGTCAAACGTCTCAAAATTGTAAATTATAGGGGAACACGACAAAGTATGACTAACTTCATCATCAAATTTGATCACGCACAACCCATAATTAAGGTCCTGTCTTATAAGTATTAATTATGTTGAACATTTAATAACCTTGCACCTCAAATATGTGCGTATATTAATTAAAATTTAATAAAGATACCACCGCCCTAAAGTACACACGATCAACATATACCGACCGACCGACGGACGACCGACAGCGATCAAAAGGGATATCGTGCAGATTAAACAACGTATACGTTGCACACCTCATTTCCTGCCGTGTTCCTTAAAAGACATCGAACAAGATTTTCCTGATGTAAATTATTAGGTTAAGCAATTAATCAAGAAACCGTGTGCCCCATCTGGACGTGACCAAATAAAAAAGAAGTCCCTTCCACCTTTCTTTCCAAAATTTTACTGCTATATAGGCGCAGAAATAAGAACCGGCCGCGAAGACAGTTGTTATTCTATACCCTTTCTTCTTTAGTGTCAACTCGATGAATTTCCATCATTAATCATCTCAGAAATGTGAAAATATTTTCCCCATCCTGCGATATCGATCTGGTGTAATTTTATGCAAATTTAAATCACATTTCACCGGGATCACAATCGGGTTTAATTGTGTGCGCCTTTTGTTGTTTGTTTGCTGTGACTTGTCATGCAAATTAAATTTTGCCACATTTATGACATCGTGATAATGGATTGTAATTGTGCAGCCGATAAGGGCTTTGATCCTGTGGCGATGAACAGATTGCAACGATTAATTTTAAATTTAATCATTTCAATAGCCTGACACATATCACTCTTGCACGTGATTTGCAAAAAAAAAAAATAAATAATCCAAACCCCTACGGGAGTTCAAAAGGTAAAGGAATATTTTTGTGACTATCACCCTTTCTCTAGTATTTTTTTGCTGAAAAGGTATAAAAGTAATCCGACGTGACTTGCGAGGAGGAATATCTTGAACTGATGTATGTCTTGGGTATCGCCATCCATTACTAAGGGTTTTCCAATGAGAGGTATTATTGTGAATGGCCCGCTATTTCGGTAGCCGTCACTTTCGAAGCTTTTATTCTTTGACATTTGACAAGCAGAAACTACGCCATTACTAAAAATGTAACGATACACGCTTCAACAACGCATTGAAATTATTAAAATTCACTACAAAAATGGTGAAAATCTTGCAGTCACAGTTCGTAAAACTAAAGCATTTTTTGGTCGTCGTGAAGAACCTTGTTGGACCGCAATACAGAAATTGGTGGAAAAATTCGAGGTGTTGGGACAAGTTGGTGATGTGAAGAATAAAACCCGTGCACGTCGCTCAAGAACAACTGAGAATATTGCTGCTGTAGCCAAAAGAAAACCCAGGTTTGTCCATTCCTCGTCGTTCTTTGGAATTGGTCATAAAGACTTGGGTCTTAAGGCTTATAAAGTTCAGTTAACACAATAACTCAAGTCGGCGGATCATCAACAACGTCGCCAACAGCCTAGCGTCGATTTAAGACCTCAAAGATCAAATTCGTGAGGCTATCGAAGACATAGGGCAGCCACTTTGCGATTTGGTTATGGAAAATTTCATGAAAAGGATATGGTCCTGTAACAAGGCCGTAGCCAGGATTTTGTTTCGGGGGGGATTGCTTCCAAATCTTACGAAAAAAAAACTATGTATATTCCTATTCATTGATTCCTGTTAGTTTTTAAATCGTATGTACTTAAACGAGCATACTTAAATCATATTTTTACACACATTTTTTCAAAGCAGTAGACGTCTTAATTTTTTAATTTTATAAAGCTTTTTGATGTTAAAAAAAAATGAAATTTAAATAGCTACAGTAAAGATAGCAAGTTTAAACTTTTCACATATTGTTTTAATAATATTTAAACGTTTTTGACAAAAAATGAGCTTGGTCGAATAAAAACTACCCATACTTTCCATACAAATATATAATTTTTTGATACTAAAATATTTTTTACAATAATATAGTACATACCGGGTATTTGAGCTTAGGCATAGTTGAAGATAATTGTCTTAGGCGGCTCTCAGATTGAGGCAACAAGCAATAAGCAACTATTGTTGCTATAACAACTGCCAATAAGCAATCAGCAATATTTTTCGTTCGAGCGATATTTACTTGCTTTGATGTGAGACCTCTAATTTAATTCAGAGTTAAATAATTGTGAGCGATAATATTGTGTGTTTCTATTGCCAGTTGCTTATTGAATGTTGCCTCAAAGTGAGAGCCGCCTTACGGTTTTTTTTTACATGAGATCAATCACTTTATCTGGATCCACAATAATATCCGAATGAACAGATATCATAGCAAGCTTAGCCTTGCATTCTCCATAACGCTTCGCGGGACATTGTTTTAATCCTTTTCATAGCTGAAAGGGTCCTTTCAACACTAGCTGTGGTCACTGGAAGCGTTGCTAAAACCGTAATCAAGAAATTTGTACTTCTAAAGTAAATCTTGTCCAATATATCAATCAATTTCAAAAGCAAAACCTGCGAGAAGAGCTTAAAACGATGCGATGGTAGAACGTAACGAATTTATGCAAGGAATCAGTATCGACATCGACAGTCTAAAATAGGCTTCAGTCGGAGAGGTTTTTGGATTCGAACGCGTTGTTTGTTTCAATGAAGTTCTTCAAACAAGTCCTGGGCAAGTTAGAATTCGGATTGAAAAGGCTCTCCAGAAAAATCTTCGGCATTTTCTCTGATGTTCTTAAGAGAATTCAGAACTTCTTTTGTGCAGTCGATTGCAGAAACGAGATCTAAGGATTTGTTCTGTAGGAAAACTGATAAGGGTAGGGTTAAACTGAATAGTGTTTCACACACAATGAGGCTTACCTACTAGGAAATCACTTTTTTGGACCGCTGCCAAAAGTGTTGATACTTTCAAAGAAATCGCCCACGTTCTGCTCGTTATTTCTTCAAGACTTATTGAGATGCACATGCATTTGAAGAGTTCTACCAAGGAAATAATACTGTCATGCCTTTCAATAAATCTTGTTTCACAAAGGCGTAGAAGTCGAGTTTTTCGGCTCGGGTTTTTTAATGACATTTTTGAAAGTTACATATGCATTTGAATAGTTGCGCAAAAAATTAGCTTTTTTACTAACTACACCAAGGCAATTGCGAATTGCAGGAGTTGACATGCCAGATCCAGGTTAAAGCTATGGCTTTCACAGCACAGTGTACATACCTAGCGTTTAGATAATGTATACCTACCGAATCTTAATTTGTAAGCCCCATTTCAATTTACTCGTGATTAGCCGAAGGCATTCAGCCCCATTTAGACGATTAGTTATCAATTCAGTTCTTGGTTCAGTTAAAAAAGGCAGTGCATTTAGACTTCAGTCATTTTACTTGTGAGCAACCGAAAGTTTGAACATATATCTATGTACTTCTAAAACTGACAACTTATGGGAATTCCATCAGTTTCAGTTAAACGCTTCAATTTTTGCATTTCGACATCAGTTTAACTCAAAGCTTAACCGATAGCTCAACTGAAACTGAAATGACCGTCTAAATAGGGCTTTAGAAAGTTTTAGTTTTTTTTTTATTGTTTATACCCCCTGGCTCACGTGCCTGTCCTGTAAGCGTGCTCGTGGTGGCCATTTGGCTGATGTTGTTTTTCATTATTAATGACATACCTTCCTCTTTATTATGAAATAAACATCCCATCATTTATCTCAAAAAATGGCACTTTTCTTTTAATACCAAAATAACACCTCTTATTGGAAAACCCTCTATAAGCAACCGTTTTAAGACGCGCCAAATAATTGTATATTTTTTAATATGCTTTTACATACATATAATTTTACATACTAGAAGACCCGGCAAACGTTGTTTTGCCTGCTCGCACATTTTCATTGTCCGTCAATTGTTCTATGGCCGTTTTATTTAACCGGTGTGCCCGGCCTGATTCTGTACTTCGTGTGCTTCGACCGATATTTCCTAAGACGTGTGCCCACGAATTGTATTGTCTAGATATATTTTTTCCCATAACTGTCGAAGAATAGCGTTTGAAAAGTATTTTTTTGTTATGAGAGGTGTCACGCCCTCTTTTTCCAATCCCGCCAGGTTTTGTTAAATGCTTCAATCAGGCAATGTTCAGATATTTTTTTTAAATACTTCTCCCGGGAAAGGCAAACCTATAACGCGGGTATGGTATAACTCGCGGTTTTTTTCTTGCATTTTGTTATTTCGCTGCGATCATTTCGCATTTTATTATTTCGCATATCAACAACTCGCATTCTGTTATTTCGCAGTTTTTATTTGGCAACATTTCATTTAGCATTGTAATTAGTTTACCGTAAGATATTTTGCATTTATTATTTCGCTATAACTTACTTTCGCATTGTTTTATTTCGCGTTTCTTTATTTCGCTTTTGCCAAATAAAATAGTAGCAAAACCTTGTAAGATTCTTAATTTTTAACTCTTTAACATTGTTCTTTACAAAAACCCCATAAACACTGAAATATGTTAGGGGGGGCATGCTGCCCTGCCTGTGGTCACTGTAGGATTTGGAGTAGGTGCAAGTTTGAGTATTATGCAAAGTAGGGGGCCATTTTACATATAAAAACAAACAAAATCCTCTTGAAAGTGACAAAAATGCATGCTGATATAAACAAGAGGCTAAATAGCATGGCGCGAAATAACCTTTTACGAAATAAGCAAAAGCAAAAAGTACAAAAGCTAGTTGAAAGAAAAGCAAAACATAGCAATGCTAAAGAAAAAATGCGAGTTAACCTTACAGCGAGATGAATGCAAAACGAAATGGCAATTTGCCACATGACTTCTGCGAAATAATTGAAAAATATTTAAAACGTCGCGAGATAATAGTTTGCGAAATGAAAACCGCGAATTGACAGGCACCCCTATAACGCATCATCAGCGCCCCGAGATGCTCGCAGATGTATGAAATAGTGAATATACTTCCATGACCCATTTTCCAAACCCACACACTTCGCGCGGTTGTTTGTTTGGACAATGCACAATAATGTCTACAATTTTACAACTTTAGCTCCCATCCATGGGTGTCAAGAAATAGCCTTTAAAGTGTATTATACAAGAGGTACGAGGTACCCTTTGTCAAATTCTGATTAAATTTTTACAGAAACACCTTTGGGCCAATAACAAATATTTTTAGTTTTCTAGATATAAGATTTTGTTGGTTTTGTTCAATTTTCACCAAATGTGAATCTAAACCATCCTTGGACCCACTCAAACCCACACACGAAAAATTTTATTAAATTCGGTCCAGCCGTTTAGGAGGAGTTCGATTACAACACACGTACAGAAGAATTAAAATATAGGTAAAGAAAAAAAATTGGGGACGTTCAAAACTCTAGTTTTCTAAGTCTGACAGCTGGACTACTGTGCGAGGGGTACTACGTTCGAACCCCGGTAAAACACAAATTACATCTTAGGCTTTTTCCGCAGCGCCACATCTGGTGAACATCTGACAAACATCCGAGAGTATAACTGTCTTGAAAAAACTTATTGTAGGTCCCTTCCATTCTAGGCCTAGAGTTTCCATGGCCTGTTGAACAAAAATTTTTTTTACTGACACATTGAAACTGAGTAAAAAATCAGTGTAATCATTTTAATGACAAAATGAACCGAGGTAAATCATTTCAAAATTTGAGTACGTAACTTCTGTGTCTGTTGTATAGAGGTTATCGAAACCCAAAAACTCCAACTCGCATCCCACTATATAGGCACATGATACATATATGTATTACAACTGCAAAACGCTCCCTTGTTTTGGCAAATGATTTATCCCCGTTCCGCAGCAGCACACGAATCGCAAGGATGTGCTCAGCTCTTTTGAAAAATAATACCTTTTCTGCACAGCAAAGATTTTTATCGCTTTGTGAAATGTGAATGGGCTCCGTAGATATATCTTCGCAAAATCAAAGAGAATCTCTCTTCCAGTAGGATTGGGAGATAGTGTGATAGTCGGTCGCCTCCATCCACCATCGCCACAGTATACTCGTATCTATACCTTCCGTTCAAGTGTTATAAATAAAAGATCTCCACATTAAGCCGATTAAGTGCGTTTCCATGATGGTGATCATGATACGATCAGACATGCCGCTCACATGATGATAACGATGTAGGTACCTCCCTACGGTTCAGCGCAAAAAAAGGACTCTATCCGCAAAACCCACACTTCAGTCGATATGTAAAACTGTAAATACATATGTATACGCATTTTTGTTTTTCTTTTTTAGATCTGTATAGAGAGCCATTCATTCCGCTTTTGGGGCTTAGAAACCTGATACCCGCTAAAATATTACGCCTTTCGAATTAATTTTCTGAACGTACAAGGTGTGATATTTGAACCGCTCATGGTTTATAACGGGAATCCTTTATATAATTAGCAGGCTATAATACAATCGGACATTTAATCTTGAAAACTGCGTGCGAAATTTTTAATATTCTTCAGAAAATAGTTCACAAAAATGTACGTGCCATATCATCTTTCTTATCCGGTTTGGGTTATCTTACTGGAATGCTGTTTTTTTTTAAACCTAACTTAACTATGCACATATATGAACCCAGAAACCAATTAAGAGGTAACGCCTTGTGCGTAAAAATTCTTCAGCATGAGGTTATGTTTGTAACATCAGAAGCGGCATCATTGCATTGTCTATGCGGGTGAGTATAAGCAAAGTGCCGCATCGGGATCCTGCTGTGTCCGGTGGCCCACAATGTGCAACATCCTTCAGCAAGTGCATATTCGTGTCAAATATAGGAGAATGTAAATCTTGGAAGTGACAGAACCCAGAAAGTGGGCGAAATTGAAAAATTTGTTACGGTAAACCCTAAGTAGTTTGTACTTAACATTTTTGCCGACACATTTGTAGATAGATAGGTAGATGAGTGATTTTGGGAATCTGTGCCAAGGTCTTTCCAGTGTTAAATACATATTAAGTGGAATAACTTACATTTACATATATGGACACGTTGTTAAAGATCGAAAAGTAATTTTTGTTATAAAATGTTGTGGTTTGGGCTGTCAATATTCTGTTACAAGCTTAGAGTTCTCTGGGCTAGTGTATGGCTCTATATATTTGATCCAGATTTTTAAAGTTTTAAGTAAAAATGCACGAATCGAATTACAATTACACTATAGCTTGACAATGGACTTGGCATGTTAAGCCTATATAATGAATGACCTATAAACAAACCTAAAATTTAATGTCGAATTATGCTGACTTTTTGCTGAATTAAGAAGTTTTCTTTGTATAATTACTGGCATCTGCAACTTTCCTTCTGTCCCTTATTGGGAAGGGCTGTATAGACAACTGATTAAGCTACGATTACACGGCCATTTTTTCGAGTCATTTAACTGGCGCTGTGACGTCAGGAAAAACTGTCGCATTAGAGCGACATTGAAGCTACGATTCGTCATTGAAAAAATGGCGATCACACGAAATGACTATCATCGTCAGTTTTGTCCCAAAATCAAATGACGGACACTGCGAGTCATTTAGAATTTTTCGTTGGGATGCCATTTAAATAACGAGCGAAAAATGGCGATCACACGGTACTGACTTGCCTCATCAAAATGGCAAATGGCACCTTTCCTATTATTTCGATTTCGCGTCAGTTATCTGTTTTGTGATCAGACGGCAATGACCTATGAGAAGAATATAGCTACTGTCATTTAGAGTTTTTCTCTCGGTCACGGCCCACGACGAATACGTGCGAATTTTTTAATTAAATTAAATAGGAAAAAAAATTATTATCATAAATAAAAAATGTCAAAAATAACTTTTGGGAGACGGCGTATTTAGCAGCGTGTGTGCTGGAAGAAGACGATCTTGATTACGAGCAAACGCGACGAAAGCGGAGTATTTGGCAAAAGAAGTGGTTGAGCCGTCGCGAGAAGATTGGATTTTGCTCTGGATTACTACTCGAATTGCGCGAAGAAGAACCTGAACTATATCGCAATGTCCTTCGTATGTCAGCCAATCAATTCGATTATTTGCTGAGGTTGGTGAAGCCACACATCGAAAAACAGAACACCAATATGCAAGAGAGCGTTTCAGCGGAAGCACGACTGGCAATCACGCTGCGCTACCTCGCCACTGGTACCTATTCAAGTACACATTCAAATGGAAGTAAGACTGAGTATCCATCCTCTATTCCATTCGTAAATCATCGACTCCCCATTTCTACCACCGGAGGTCACCTTTTCCTAATATAATAATATAATATGGTTTCCAAAAAACCTTGCTGGAATACCCCCAGAGAAGATACATACTTTTCTTCCTGACTGTCTCCAGAGTAAAAAGATTGCTCTAGGAACCTACCAGGGAAGGCACAATATGGCCCTTTAGAGAGGCCGCAGTGCCAGAGCCCAATAAAGGCTCTCCCGACTTAATATCTAATCTAATCTAATCTACACGTTTTGCCACGAGTCAAAAATCCAAATGATATCAGCTCAGATATCGTATTAAATGCTTTGTCATTTGCCATTTGCGTAGAAAAATGGCATAGCATGAATTTCGAGCCTTGCCATTTTTTGGAGGCTGACATTTAAATGGCGCAACAGCCAAAAAGTTTAGTCATTTGTCCTAGGCGTCTTTGAAGAGCGATCACACGGCCACTTTTTCCCGCCATTTAAATGTCATTTGAATAACGCTGAAAATGGTATCCCAAAAATGGCGATCACACGGAACGCCATTTAAATGACTGCTATGTGACGCGATTTTTACGTCAGAGCGTCAGTTAAATGACTCGAAAAAATGGCCGTGTAATCGTAGCTTTACGGTGTCCTCACTTACTTTCTCCACATGCTTAAAGGCAGCGGCTCAGTTTATGTAAACGTTTTTCCACTGCGCCACCTCTCGTCTCCGAGTCGCCGAAAATACATACATACAGCTGTTCTGGAAAAGCTTCTCAATTCAGCCCTTCGGACTTGTATGTCCCTTCCGCTTGTGACACAAAAAATACAAAATAAACTAATAAGATGTAGTGTTTTTCTTTTGTATTAAATTATTTCATATTGCTATGAACATTTTTTTTGTTGATTTGTATTTCTTGGCTGTATCCTTTTCAATGTAAATCTTCCTGTTTCTTGCCGCCTGATGAAGGACGTAATCACGTCCGAAACGTCGCAAAGATAAAAACTTATTTTTGACCTATATAGCCCGCAAATCGTACAGATTGTCACGTCTATACATAAGGTCACTTAAAATTTTCAATTATTCAAGTGTTTTATTTCATATTGAACTTATATATCTCTAAAAAAAAAACACCTGTGACTGACTTAAGTACAAAAATATGGTAGGTACCAAATTTGGCTTATTGATTACAGTTCCCAAAAGTTGCAAACGGATGGAACTCTTTCGAGTGTGGGCTAAAAGTTCAGCTCAAATGAATTATCCTGTATTAAAAATTCAAGACAATTCTGTTTTGAAGATCACACTCATCTCTTACTGGTCCCAAGTCCAAGAAACGCGCTAAGCCCAGAGTAAACGTTTTTGTCCGACTCGTAGTTTCGAAAATCTGGTTTTGCACTAATAGAAAATACAAAAACAGCAGTTACCAGTCTTCTGTTCGTTGGTCTATAGCGGCGGCGGCGTTTTCTTGTAGCACGCTGAAAGTCGTTCCTAGTGTCAGATAAGGTGTCGCTGTCGACAGCCTTGGATTATACCTACTAAAAGGCGCTCCTTAACAGGCTTGATTCTTTTCTACCGGTTCTTGTTCTTGCAGACTTTATTTGTTTTTTTCATAATTCATTGACATGTCACGGATGGCATTTCCTAGCTTGTTACTCGATTTGCAGAGCTATCCATATTGCACAGTTATCGTACCTTTTTCACATAATTTCAACCCTTTTAGAGAGTTTGACAGTCTTGTTCCTAAGCGTATTCGGTCAAAGAATCAAGGACCACTACTTCCTGTGCCTAGTTCTATTTGCATTTTAAACTTAAAACAAGTTTGCTCCGTATTAAGTTTCTTTCGGCTTACCAAACTACAGTCCATCGAAGCAAAGCCCATTCTCACATACTGAACCAAAATGATGACACTTTACCACATCATTCTCAACGGGCCCACCGAAGTAGCTGCACATTTGCATGCTTTTAACAAATCACCAGTCATAATCTGATCAGCGCAGATAAACTGCAGCAGCGCACGTTCATGATAAAAGAATTAATAGCTCAAATTTAGCAAAGATTATCCAAAGATTACCGCCGCAACAAAATTCTGATGTAAAAGAGTCAACCCCAAGGCATCTTCCATCAACAGCATCTGCAGCAGCGTATAAACTTGTCCAGATTTGATGCCGTAAACAGCTCCTTGGATCTGCACAAAGTACTCTGCCAGTATTATGCCCTGGGGCCTTATAGAGTCCTGTTCTCAATTTGCTACCAAATTACAGGTAAATATGTCCGCAGTAATCGCATTCTAATTATGCTTTATGACGGTGATACAAATTAATCACACAGGCCCGGCCAATTACAGTCTTTTCATGCGGAATATGTTTTTAAGCAGTACGGCGGCGGAGCGATGCAATTAAGACCGGCCATATATACGGAATGGCCGCGAATTGAGATGTGTGATTTTTCACATCCACCGGAGATACGTGACTGTCTCCGGCTTCAACGCAATAGAAGTATGGATATTACCCGTACCCGAGTCCAATTGCCTAGAGGCAGTGACAATGCAGAGAAACCTCACACTTTTCTCGTTATGTATGGCATAGGAAATGAAGATGCAACACGCGTATTAAAATTAAACAAGCTCATTGGACGAGTGCAGTGAATGAGGTATACGTGTCCAGGAATTCGTTCCAAACAAGGTGCCGAAATTCTACACGAAATTACGTTCGCCAATCAAAATTACGTATCATTAGGGCTAAATCAGGCGCAGCAAGGCTGTAATTTTCCCTTTCTGATTATACCCATATATGGTGCAGAAGCAGTTCCTCTAACTTTGAGATACAAAGATGATTGATACCACAGATACAATGGATGGCTGTGTTGTAGAGTAGGTAGAAGAGAAAGCTTGATGAACTCATCAGAACTTGTTTTTGCTTATTTTATAGGTAACAACTTGCCTTGGCTGTTAATTGCCTCAACTTCAACTATATCCTGCGCGTGCATGACCCACCCTCGATTTGAAGGAGCAGGGAGTGGGCAACAAAACAAAAAAATGCCTGCACATGCATATATATTACAAATTGATGACCTCCTTCGCGATGGAGGCAGGTGCATCTTGCCAATCGTAATCTCGACGTGAACTTAAGTGCGAAGAACATTAATTTCCTTCTGCGGCAGACCCATACCGTTCCCAGCATTCGAAAGGTTTATACTTGTACTTAACGGCTCTTGCCGTCCAATCATCCATGTTGCACGCGAAAGGGTCGATAATTGCACATGCGTTCCATTTAGATGAGGGCGCGGGCCTCCAACTGCGAGTGGGGGGGAGTGCCGATGGTCCATGATGCATCCAATTTAGCGGTGAAAACAACCAACGACAAAGAGCGTCTTCGTCGTTCGACTATAATCATTTATCGCATTTATTTTGAAGGTTAATCGCGAGCGACGCGGTGGCTTACGCGTTCCTCAGGAGGCTGATGCTGCCGAGCCACAGTGTTGCGTTTGCGTCTGCCTCCTGCCTGCCTGCGCGCCAGGTGAGTATTTGCGATAAAAACTGGAATCCGAATGGAATTTCGCTGCACCATTATACGTGCATTGTCCTTTGACGAGCTAACGACGAGCCGCGTGCTTTATGCGAAAATTTATTGTCCCATATGTACCTATACCTATACCATTCGATGGAAGCCGCAACTGGTTTGTGATGAGAGTGCCGGTGCCGGCCCTGCATATATCTTGCAGTTGTTAAGATGATTTTCAAGTGCATACATTATTGGTGTTTGTGGCGGGCAGCCAACTGAAAAGGATCCGGCTACAGAAACTTAGTTGAGGTAAGCCACTAAAAAAACAGCATGAAATCAGATCGAAGCCATGTGGAACATAAATTGGGAACGTAGTTACCACACTTTTTTAAATTTAAAAATGAGATGATTTCGAGATAACAAAACCAGTGCAAAACCGGATGCCGAAATAAGTCAGATACATTATATTGAGGGATCCTATTTAATAAAAATAAATTTTTGAAGTTCAAAAGTTAATGGTTGCAGTTAGTGTAGACGGAGTATGAGCGTTGACGTAAATTTCGCATAGGTACGAATATATTAGTTGCAGACGACTGGCATTGGGTGCGTACAAAATTCTCCTCTTTATTCTAAAATGGCCGCGTTCCATTGACCGCTGGATCACTAGGATGCCAAACTCCATATAAAAAACTGATATTTAAAAAAATATGGTTGGCGGTTGGGTGTTGTGTGAAGAGGGTAGACTCTGACAAGCATCAACTTGGCGGTGCCCAGCTTGTTGTAACTACTCCATACACATCAATTTTGCTTATTTTATACCGGGTACTGGTCTCGCTCACCCCGGCCTGACTTACTTTTAAGTGCGAATGTTGAACGCGAAGAAAATAGCAACACTATAATGCTCTGTCAGAATCGGAACTGACTGTTTCCTCGAATCTCAGAAGTCTAACCTGAACCCCTCAGGAAGAGGACGTGTGGCAGATGAATTCACGTTATTAAATCAACGGTGACGTCAACAGTCGGCATGGCAGATACCTTAATGATCTTCTTCGACGTATTTGGAGCTAAGGTCATTAAGGATTTTTCAATACTAGTCTAGAGTGTTGAATAGTGTTGAAATAGTGTGTTGTTACAAAACAACCAAAAGTCTCTGATAAGGACGGATTCACATACGGCAAAACAAAATAAGGACAATAAAAATTACAATAACAATAACTGCCGACCAATTAGCAGAGGCCCTAAGCTGTTGCAAAGCAGATAGCACCGCCATCCAGGAGGTGCGGTGGGATTGGTCGGGCAAAAGAAGGATGAAAAACGGTGATATTTATTACGGTCATTCCTACAGGGAACAAAAGCAGCGTCTATTTGGATGCGGATTTGTTGTAAGGTAAGCGGCAGACTTAGAAGTCTTGAGATTTCCGAACTTTAGTGAACGCCTTGTATGACTATCCGCAGAAAGGCTAAATTTGCCAATGTCAGTCTGATATGTGCTCACGCTCCCACGGAAGCTAAGGACGATGCTACGAAAGAGTGTTTCTACGAGCTACTCGACAAAACATATGAGAAATGCACTAAGTATGACTTTAAGATCGTCTTAGGTGATTTTAACGCCAAAATAGGAAAGGAGGACATCTTGGTATTATGTCGGGAAGCACCAGCCTACACGACACCACGTCTGGAAACGGACTTAGGCTGGCTAATCGACTTAGCTGTGGGGCGTATAATGTTTCTATAGCTAGCACACGGTTTCCTCACCTCAATATTCACAAAGTAACATTGTGGTCACCAGACCATCAAACCGTCAATCAAATTGATCACGTTGCAATCGATGTAAGGCACCAATCCAGGGGGTCTAGCACGTAACTCGATACAATCGAGTTCAGTCGATACAATCGAGCTCTGGCAGCACCTAATTTGCCAGTATTCTAGATGTCCGATCTTTCCGAGCGGTTAACATAGACTCGGATCACTAGGTAGCTTGTTATAGCCAAGATTAGAATGCGGATATCTCGAAACCACAAAAACGAGGAAATACTGTGAGGAGATTCAACGTTAAATTGAACTGCTACAAACGCAAGAAACCGCCAGAACGTTTGCCGATCGCGTATCCCTCAACCTCTCCAGAAGTCCTATGCAGGCAGCATGAGGACCAGTGGCATCGATGCCAGGAAGCCATCAGAAAAGCCACAACTGATGTGCTAGGTTTCACCCGATCACCACCGCGAAACCCTTTGTTTGGTAAAGAGTGTAAAGCAACTGGCCTACAAAAAGCGGCGCTGCAGAGAAGGACGAGAGCAGCTCGTGAGCTCTACGAGCAAAAGAGGAGGGAAGAACACCGGCTCCTCCGTAAGAAAAAGAAAGAGCATCAGAAGCGCGCGATCGAGGAAATAGAGATGTGTTACTCCAGGAACAATGTTTAGAAGTTTTACCGAAAGGTAAAAAGAACGTTCCAAGGGAACAAGACCCGAGCAGAGACCTGTATAGACGAACAAGGAAACCTTGTAGTGGAGTCACATTCGGTGCTGACGACATGGAAACCCCATTTCTGCAGACTGTTAAACGGCGAAGACGACACAAATTCCGTTGTCAGGCAGAAAGAACCATTCAACTCGGGCGATGAAAACCAAGACCTCCGTCCACATGACCAAAAGGAAGTGACAAGGATCCTGGACCGGACCGGCTTAACTGCCGAGCTTTGCAAGGCAGCGGGCAAATATGTGCCTAACTGACGGATATGTGGAAAAATAAAATAAATAAATAAAATTTTCTAAAATGAGTTTAACACTGTCGAGCAGGTTTATGGGTATAATTTTCGGATCGAATAATTCATTAATTTATTCATTAATTTTTAATGGTTCGATTGTCCATTAAATGAGTTGTGGGTGTAGGTTGCTAAAGTGGACCTACCATAGCTCTCGACTCGGATTTGATCTAATCATCTCATCCTGGATCTACCTAGAGGACGCCTGCCTATAATTTTCTTAAAAATAATAACTAATACTAACAGAACAGAAACCCCTCAGTATTGGCGCTATAAATGAACGCATAAGACAGCAGAACATTTTTTAACAGATCTTAATTTTTTAATTAACGAATGTTAGCAATTCCGTAAAATGCTCGAACAATGTCCACTCCATCCAGAGGGAATTCACATCATGTGCTATTTTCAACCGAAAACAATGTTCTGTCCATCATCTCTATAAATCCACCTGAACAGCTTGCTATACTTTTCATCATCAAGCGATCAGATCAATAGTTCGCACAGTGAGAAGTAAAATTAAACACTCCACCATCCAAGTCTGTGTAGGCGAGCATTTTATATTGTGCTCAAGCCTATATGATAACCAAAGGCATTCATTTGGGCCACCACTGATTCTTGTGTTCTTAATTTAAACATCAATATCGGCAGGGGAGCTATTCAGTGAGTCTTCATCTTCACATATGAATTTGCGCAGTTCGGCCATAATCGCCTCAGCTGAATTGTTCGAGCACCACCTACGAATCTCAGCGAGCACGAGGTCCATTGACGCACCTCCACCTCATCGTCGTCGTCGTCCGTCGCACTATTACGCCAATCTAAATTTAGAATGCCTCTCGTATTTTTGGGATTCTCATGGGCAATTTGTGTCATGAATGAAATGTATCTAGTCTAATTCTTAGGCGCGCGTTAAATTTAGACGCGCAGGGTATTTTTGGCTTTGCATGTGAGCGGGCCGCAGCGGTGGTGGTGCTGGCTGAGCGAGTTGATGCGCGAGAATGCTCTAGGATGGTAGTTGGTATTGTAGTGCTGCAAGCTCTTCATGGGCTATTTTTGGGTGTTCGCGTAATATCTTCCCATAGAGTGTGTGTATTTATTTATTTGTGCCTCTGCCTCGCATTCCGATGGCAGAGGTAATGACGTAGATGCTCACACGTATTTTTCGTGTGTGGGATTTGGAAATTTTCTTCATTTTTGTTTGTTTATTTGTTTGCACCCCCAAGTCGAGTACATAATAGTTAGTAATCATTTTTTTTATAGATTAACGTCTCTGTGTATGTTAATGACCGCACGAGACCATACCAAACAGACCATAAAAAGGCATAGTCCATTCTCGGACTCGACACAAAAAAGGACAAAGGTACAAAAAATCAATATTTTTAAACGGACCGGACGCCTTGCTCTAATAAAGCGAAATTGGACTAGAATATTAGAGCGCAACATGACTTGTGTGTTTTTTCTAATTTAATTCCGCGAAATGTCATGCAGAGCAGTCTGTAGCGGTCCTTTAGAAATTCCACCTTTTTGCATTGTCCACTTTTGACGGTCATAATTCACTTTTTCCTCGGCAAAAATATTTCCACGTTTTAACAAACAAAAAAAAGTTGTAAAAACTACAGAATACATGCAGATCCTTGAGGAAGAAAAATATTTTTTGCAAAACATTGGCAATAATGACCAACAATTGACGTAGACCAGGTACATGGAAGAGGGTCACTGACAAGACAATGTAGTGAAAAAAAAATACTGATCAGCGTTACGTAAGTTGAGTACAAAGGTTTTATTGCGTGGCAATTATGCAATAATAATTATCCCTCCTCATTGAAGACTGGAATTGGGAAAAGAAAATGCACATCCAGGTACGGCGAATTGATGTTCTATATTAATGCTTTGAAGGAAACATGAATTGTAAATAAGCGAGTAGTAATTATTACCAGGAAACGGTAACTGCATTTATTCAAACAAATAAGAAGGGAGATGTTAAGAACGAAATTGTATATTGGTTTTAGTTACCTAGTCCGATTTAAGCCTGTGTGTAGTTTTTTTAAACAACATTAATTGAAACTCAACACTTTTTTGGATAAATTTCCAAATTGGTATAGTTTGGCTATTTTAACTGAAAGTTTCCGACGACTCGCCATAAAATAGCTGTAATAAAAAACTGTTACAAAAACTACAGCGTATTGCCTGTCTCGGCAGTCGGCATCACGGGTGCGGTGCGCTCTTGCCCTACTACAGCATTAGAAGCTATTACTTACCTCAATCCCAAATATGGACATGTTCTCTTCCACCCCCGACATTATGGTTAGGGAATATAGTTTTGGGAAATTATTTGAAGTAGAAATACTGGACCGCACGAAATGTGACAATGGTGTCCCGACACTAGACCCCAAAAGTTTGGTCTGGTACACTGACGGATCGAAAATGGAATCTGGAGTTGGTGCTAGTGTCTCTGAACCCAATACCAAAGTCTCAATACCTACGGGAAAATTTTAATTCATTAAAGTTTAGACTTTGCCATTAAGTGTGAAAAGTGTGAAAAAAGCATGCGGTCATTTTTAGCCACTTTTCGGGTGGTATTTTGGCTATAACTTGAGTAATGTTGGTTTTTAATGCGTCTAGAGTTCGGGGATTGTTCGCGTGAACACGGTCTTTGGCGTAGGCCCACAGAAAAAAATTTAACGGTGTCAAATCGCATGATCTTGGTGGACAATTGACGTCGCCAAAACGAGAAACTTCTCACGCAATAAAGCCATAATTGGTCGTGTTGTTCGGCTGGTTGCCCCGTCTTGTTGGACCCACGTATCGTCCAAGTCATGATCTTCAATCGCCGGCCAAAAAAAATTGTTGGTTATCATTCGACCATATAGCTTCGACTGGAACCGTCTGCCCATTGGTATCTTCGAGGAAATACGGACCAATGACACCTTTCGACCATAGAGCCCACCAAACAGTCACTTAGTCTATAGATGCAACGGCACCTCTTTGATCACTTGTGGGTTTTCTGAGCCCAATATGCGGCAATTTTGTTTGTTTACATATACCCACCGGAAAGAAATGTGCCTCATCACTGACGAAAATGTTGTTCAAAAAATCAGTGTTAATTGTCTGTTGCTCCAACATCCAAGAAGCGTATCTACGGCGTTGTGAATATGGTCAGCAGGCTTCAATTGTTGCCTAATTTAAACTTTATAAGGATGGAGATGCAAATCCAAAGGCAAAATACGGCATAGTGAGGTGTTCGACGCGTTCAATTGCTACGAAATCCGGGAAATCGATAAATTTGGATCATCAGCAATACGGTGCAGGGAAATAAGTCCCTGGAACTAAGTCCACTGAGGGACTTGGTTCCCACCTAGTGGGAGATAAAACCACTTTTGGAAAGTACACTTAGTTCCCATGTAAGGTGGGAAATAAATCCCGAAAACTCTGAGTCCCTCAGTCCCTGTGGACTTAGTTCCCGGGGACTTATTTCCCTGCACCCAGCAATACTTGCACTTGCGGCAGCAATATTTTCGACTGAGAGTGCATCACAATGATGCACAGGCCTTACGACATCAGTAACGATTCCATTCTTTTCAAATTTCTTCACAATTTTACCGATGGCGTAATGCGCAAAAAGTGGCTACGTTTGAATCACCACTTTTGTAGTAAGTTTTAATAATTTTAACGCATTGTTCGATTGGTAAGCGATCCATTATCGTAAATGGCAAACATTTAAATAATATTATGACACTTCGAATGATAGGTGGGTTTGACAAGTATCAAACGCCAGAGCTACCAACTTCAAACCACGAAATGAATGACCCATTATAGGAACGAACTACACCCACGGAATAATGTGGATTTTATGCAGAAAAGTAACTTACCGATTGCTCGTTTACAAATGACGAAATGAGCCTGTTTGGTCATTACTGACGCAAAGACATCTTCTTCTTCTTCTTGTCACCGAACCGAAATTAAATTTCCAAAGACCACTGATTAACACATTAACACTAAAACACACCCTGGTCCGAGAAACTTAGAAGTTGGAGATCGGCACCCCACTGCGATGTCTACGATGGGATGAAGCACAACTGGTTGAAACTGAGGTGGAAATAAGAAGCAGATGTGCTAAACTTATAAAAGACATTTGCGGCAGTCAGGCCATATGATGATTGGGATTGCAGAAAAATAGCCCATACTTAATGTTAGACTCAAGCATATTAAAGACCGGTTGGGTGAATTGGCGTACTCGCATGCGCATAGCGCAAACAATATGATTCAGACGACGGCATTTTTTTTTGGCACTTCTACAGCAGGGAGCTGATACGCTAGCATCCATCCTGGCCAAAATGTTCGCACCTGCAGCCTATGTTCCTAAGCCTGGCGAAATGTAACTACAGTTAAATACCTACCAAAGGCAGAAAGAAATTTGGATTCATGTTCGAAATCTTATCGCCATCAGCCTCATGTCTTTTAGCTTCAAAAGCAAGGAAAAACTATAGTTGAAGTTGATATACGCATAAGAGACAAAGCACTGCAGACATTTCCGCTTAGCAAATCTCAACATGGCTTATCAACCGGGAAAATCCACCCACCCAGCACTTAGTAACTAAAATTAGACATCAATTAAACATCCACGAACAGAGATCTTAACAAACATGAATCTGTCCCCAACTATTGGAAGATGGATAATGGCAAAGCTGAATAAAATAGTAATTCAGACCCGCATTGATGATGTGGAATTTTTGGCGTTAACAACAACAAGAGGGTGTCCCTTAATGAGGCGTCCTTTCGCCACTCTTATGGTTCCTATAGTCATTGACGTCCTACTCCAATTCCTGTCTAATCAAGGGATCGATGCCGTTGGGATATGCCGACGATATGTAGCAATCGTTGGCAGTGGTAAATTCGAAAGAACGGTTGAGAAATACGGCAAAATGCACTATCTGTAGTTCAAAAATGGTGTAACAAAGAAGGACTGTCCGTAAATCCAAAAGATACGACTATCGTTTTTTTTTACTAAAAGGAGGAAGCCAGACCTCCTTATTCGCCGCAGAATATATTTTTTTTTTAAATACTTTTCTCTGGAAAGGCGAACCTACGCTTTATTAGCGCCCCGAGATGCTTGCAGATGTATGTTAGTCCTGCACTTAAATTGCTGCAAATTGTAGTCTTCTGGAAAAATATCCCCAGGCAGAAGCTTTTTTGAGAAATGTATGTCCTCGCGGTTGTCAAGTGTACATTGTATATGGTCAACATATATCTGGGAACTGCACGACGTGCGGTATAGGCTCCACCGCGACCACCGCACTGAGTGCCTTCCTAGGCCTATTACCTATTGAGGTACACATTTAAATGGAAGTAAAACTGAGTATTCATCGTCTATTTTCATTCGAATAACATCGACTCCTATTCCTACAATGGATGTCACCTGTCTCTAATCGACGTTATGGAGCCTGAAAGATCATTCAGCATGTTTCTAGACGACATGCTACCGGAACATGGCTTCCATAAAAACTTCTCTATCATCATCGCTCCAAGGGAAGACTGGGAAAAATGTCGCGACTTGACCTAGATGGATTCAGGGACTGGATCCGGCATTTATGGAGAATCGCCTCAAGCGAAAAACTAGTCATCCTACACAGGATTCCAGCCCACAGTGGCTTTGTTGAAAACGAATCAGCTGACTCACTGGCTAAAGTCGGCGCGACAATGCCACTTGTCGAACCTGAGCCCTTCTATGGTGCTTATGGAGCTTAGCTTAAATCAAATCTAATGAAGTCTGGCTTAAAACACCTGGGCAGAACTGCACCAAACAGTTCTTTCCGAAATTCTCTTCCAGGAAATCCCATTTTCTTACTAATCTAAGCCCTAAGAATCCTGACAGCTAGATATAATTACTGGCCAGGCCATGGCCTTATGAAAAAACATGTTCACCGAATTGGATTTTCACCGAGCCTCACATGTAGACTATGTCTGGAGAGCGAAGAAACCTTCACATTCTCATAGAATGTCCGACTCTCTTTCTCTCTTTCGACATCGGTCAAAAACGAAACCCATCAGTTATCGGCTTCGAGTTCTATGCCTTGGGCTACGGAATGGGGAATGTCACCACATAGCTCGTAAGGTCCATGTTTAGATCTTCTAAACCCATTGAGGTACGAGAGGTGGCGATGTATTGACACCTGTAATCATGCAAAACAGACCTGGCCACGAATAATTCGACGCAGAACAAAAATCTTGTTAAGCATCAGTAGAACACACGTCGGAACTTTTGTCGGAGTGCTAACAGGAAGACATGACAAGGCTTGGAGTCACCGCTAATGACTTTTATCGCAGTTGCATTGCGATGATGAGGACAAGGAGGAAACCCTCTTCCACCTACTATGTAACTGCCCGTAGGCGCTAGGCTCGATTAGAAGAAATTTCTTCAAAATTCGAAATGGTTCCAAGAGTAGCGGACCTTATTTGGTCTAAGTAAATTACTCCATATGTAATGGATAATTGCCACCTAATCTAAGCTAACGTAGCATTGATCTTAGCTTAAATACTTGCTATTCTAAACTATATTGTTTGTATCTTTGAGAAACCATCTAATTTGGCGAAAATAAATAAGTCAGCCCCAAGTTCCCATATATTTTCAAGTGGTGAGCAATTCAAAT
Source organism: Cheilosia soror (assembly GCA_949372485.1). Lineage (NCBI taxonomy): Eukaryota > Metazoa > Arthropoda > Insecta > Diptera > Syrphidae > Cheilosia > Cheilosia soror. Next base: position 19,620,263 of record OX443561.1, read on the forward strand.
GTCGGCCCCTATATATACGTGTCGGTGTCGGTATACTTTCCTTAGAAGTTAATAAATTACGTTCACTTCCTGGTTCCCCACTGTTCCATGAGAACTCAAATTAATCGAAAATTATCAGATCCGCCCATAACATCATTACACACTGACCCATATGTTATGTCGAACAAGTGGTCAATGCGGAAATGGAAGGTAGGTATAGGTAAGGTATACATATGGGCGCAGCAATGTCCAAAATCAAGTGGGATTCTGTGGGAATGCACATTCATAGAATGAAGCTGAATCTGTTGAAGGTAATGCGATTCGATCAGTCATCGATCAATGACGTTGATGTGAAATGGAAAGTGGTGGTCATTACAATAGCCATTAATGATCTACGGACATAATTGTAATACAGCGTTTGGATTGGGAAAAGAATCTCTTTCAGAAGTTTAACATACAAGTAGCTATACATATGAACGATAAAAAAATTGTCAAAGACCAGATTTTGAGCAGATCTACAATAACATATAAGGAAATTGTCATACCTACCCCATTCAATAAGCAAATTAATTCCAATCCTTATTGATTCAAAAAGTGATAAATGAATGTGCGATTTTTTTAAATAAAGCATCCCCCGGGGACGAGACCACAACATTGATATTTTATGCACGCCGTCCGCCACCGTGTTGTGTGTTTACCCTAAGTGATCTAATTTGCATAAACGTCAAGCGATTCCCCTTAGGGATGGTGATTGTTTGTGGAAAGATCATTTGCGCCAGGATTCTTGATGAAATTGATGGATGATGGCGATCAAGTAGGGTGCCAACTATACGATACGGTGTGCGATGTGCGGTGATGATGATGACTGTTGCCTGTCACCTTCTCAGACAAAGTGACTTTCCATAATCATATGCATATGACACGTGATTGATGACAAACGTTTATTATTTCCATTTTATTGTTCAATTTTGTACTCGATTCAATAATATGCGCACTCTTCAATTAGCTTAACATCAACAAATTAGAAAGGTCGCCCATGTCACAGAGCCCCACCATCCGTTCGTGTCACAGACAGAATTAAGGACTTATATACAAAAAACAAAATTTTAAAACAAGTTCTCCCGATCATGTGAAGGGATTACCGTGCAAATTTACTTTAATGACGAGAAGCTATAAGTATGTGTGTGTGCTGCGTCTAAATAAAAGAGAAAAAAAAACATCAAATCGCTAGGTACCCAACTTACCGCGTGACCAAAACCAGGATGATGTCGGGATGCTGGTTTCATCTCACTGTGCGTGAACAAAAGTGTTCCTCTCCGGGAGTATGGACAAAACAAATTCGCAATCACACAATCAATTTCCTCGCAGTAATCCTCTTAAAAAAATTAGTATCTAAATGGCGAGGGCACAGCATCCAGTCCAGCATGCAGCGCATGGCAAATTATACCGGTTGTGGTCATTCTGCGATCACACTGTGCGTTTTCAAATGAGGATAAGGTTTTCAATTTTTGTTGGTCCTTCAGGTTATTAACAAAAGGTATGGATAATTTTTTACCAAAAATGTTTCAGCATGACGTCCATGTCGGCAGCACTGGTACTAGAGTCAATTGAGCTACCACCGAATTGATATATAAATTGACACAGTCGGAGTGGCATTCGATTTTGGTCTGGAATTCACCCTTTTTGTTACAAAATCCGTTTAATTCTCTTATTCCACATGACAGAAGTTGTTGTCGATGAAGCACGTGCATCTACGTATAGATCCATCAAGTGATTGTCGATTTGAAGGTCAGAAAGAAAGGTTTTGCATTCCTGTTGCAGCTGTCTTGTTGTGGCCAAATCATTGACCAAACTTTTTTCTTTTGATTTATATGCAAATCGCAATGACGAACCATTGCCCATGTGAATGGGAACTGTCAATGCAGACAGACTGGTTGCTGCAAACAACACATTTATATGCAAATCTCATTCGCGAGGCGCTGATATCGAGCGGCAGACAAGTGTGCCGCGCACGAAAGAAAGAGTCTTCCTTTCAGAATAGGTATCCATAGCCACAGCCACAGCCACACGAGCTATTAACGTTTGTTGACGATGGTGATGGCGATGGCGACACATACTCGCATATATTCTCGTGCTGTCTATTGAAACGCTGATTTTGCATTCAATCTGTGTGTCGCTGTCGTTTTAAATGAATGAATGAACGAAGAGAAGGTGTTTAGAATTTGGCCATGCCATCGGAGAATTCCAAGAAATTTCTGTGATGTCTTTATCATAACGCATGAGGTCGATCGCACAGTGCAGAAACCACAGAGTCGCAGTCACAGCCACTCGTCGTTGTCGTCGTCGGTCGGGGGCATTAGCATAAGAGAGCGGATGTGCATTTGTTCTTTTTTTTTTTTTTTTTAATAAAAGGAGTTGGCGCAAATTTAATACGTTCTTCGACGGAGAGTCAACGTTTTCTATACATAAATGATTGAGCTGCAAAAAGAGCGTGGCAATCCATAAAAGATTAAAGGGCTTCCTGGTAGACTTATAGATGTAATTGTTAGAATTTCAGGACAATTTAAATTGGCATCTATACGATTATCTAGACTCTAGAGGTGCAGCGTGCAGGTGTTGAAAGTTAGGAAAAATAAAACTCAAAAGTCTGTCAGGGGTCGTAGTATTCCCAATGCAATATTCATACCTACCATCATATATGTACTTGGTTTTGCCTTCGTTAACTGTTAAACCGAATTTAGCCGCTTCCGTTTTTATGTTAGCAAATGCAATGCACGAGTGACAGCTTGCTATAATGTACCATCAGTTTTGTCAATATTGAAAGATCGTGTCCTGTGAATTGACCTGTAAGTTTCGCACAATTCTTGTCTAGATTCTTTTCGGTTTGATATTGTTTCCAACCTTAATGGAGCAGCGAGTATCCTCTATCGCTAACCTGCACAGCCTGACGAGTTTGCCAGGAATGTCAAAATTTAACATGGCTCTTGATCTTTATAGCTCATCTCTATAAATGCTGTCATCATTGACATATTACAGATGGACTGCTAGTGAAATATCAGTTTCATACAAACCTGCCAGGAAAAATGAAGCATACATACATGGAAGCGACCAACTACCTACGAACGAACGAATATTCGCAAGTTTTGACAGTCCGTTCACATGAACACTTTTCTAGGTCGCGGCAGTTCGCGAATTTCAGCCATACCCGCAATGTCTAAGTTGAGGTTAAGTTCGAACAATATTTATTCGCTAGTTTGTGGAACGTGAATTAAATGATGTGGATTGCGAATAAACTTTGACAATTCGGTCCAAGGGTGTTTTCGTTCGCTGCAAAAAGTTTGGAATTCGAAATTTCGTTATTTAAAATGTTTAGAAGGTTGTTTTTTTAATACATTTTGATGGAATCATTAATTATCCTCCTCTTGGAATAATAAAATGTGCAATTTTCTATTTATTTTCTAATTTCAGCGCGGCGAAAGTATGAAACCTCTGTGCGCCATTGCTATTTTTTACATAGAACATAGTACCATCCATTATAGAAACATTGCAACTGCGAAAAATAACGATTTATTCAAATTATTTCGAACTGTCTATAACAGATGGCGCACTCAGCACTCAAATAAAATCGATGACATTTTGGTGTTTTCGTTTCTCTCCACCATGAACCAAAAGAGCAAGTAGTGCTTAAGTTTGCTTCAACGAAAAATTTGCTGCTAGCAGTCCATGTATAGCATGTCAATGGCTGTCATATATATGCGGCCTTAAAATCGATAAACAGATATTGGGTATCGATATGAACTTATTGGATTTTCTGTATAGGATCTGTCGCAGTGTGATAGTTTGCTTGACTTACCGTTCCTGAAGCTCCACTGGTAGGGGCCAATCAGTTCGTTCAGAACTGGCTTCAGTAAGAGTCTGAACCTGGTTTGGGATGTAGTCGAATTTTCACGGATTGCTCCAAAACTAGTCAAAGGTCCGGATCTGGTGTCTTCATGGAAATCGACAACATTAGACTTCACTACTCGTTAGGCAAGCATGCCTCTGTTTTTCAAGCGGAGATCTATTATAAGCTATCCTAATGGCTGCCGAATATACTTACTTACTTACTTATCGAGCTCCCGACCCGTGAAAAGTCTCTGCCGAATATATAGGTGGAAGGGTTGGAGTGCCTCTACCGTCAGTTAAGCTTCTATTAGGGCCTTGCTCAACCGTGTTACCCGTTTTAAAATAGTTCGGGAATGCAAGAACGCTTTGAATTCAGGTCACACTGGGATTACTGAAATGAGATATCCGATGAGATCGCTAAGTAAGGGCTCAGAGGATAATTTCTCGGGACCAGAATCTGTGCTGGGTCCCTGCGTCGTCTGTCAGGGCTTCCACTGACGATTGGGGTTATAATGAACACAATTGCTTATGGAAAGGGTCGCAGGATGTGGGCAGACTAAATGCATCCCGATCGTCAGTAAGAAGTTTGCGGCATTCCTGTAGTCTCTCAGTAGAAAAGACCGCAGAAAACTTATTGCCGTTCTTACGGGACACTTCGTTTTTGCTAAGAATCTTAGTGTGGTATGCTTAAGTGATACCACTGTCTGCGACTCTTGTGTAGAGGGCGACGATACTTCGGATCATTTCCCTTGTTTTTGCCCTGCCTTTGCTCGGATCAGGTGGCAAATATTTGGCGCTGATGTGGTGAGTGCTGATACTGTAAGCTCATCATTGCTGAATTGCATTCTCGGCTTTCTCCGAAAGTCCAAGGGATTCTAGTAAAATGGGTAATACTGGATTTGCTTCCTGGTAGTGCAATGGACCAGTTGCGCCTGTGTGCTTCAGTTAAGTGTGGAGACTGACGCTTACCTACATAGTTGGGCAAAAAGTTTTGAGGTTTCATTTAAAAGGCATACTTCTTCCCACCAAATATGAGAGATGAGTTGGTGCACTCTTCCAAGTCATCGCCCGCTGCCTTAAATAGTTCGACTTTGAGCGCAGTAGCCTTGTTGGACATCGCCCGCACTTTATATTGTATGGTTCGTTCGTAATTTCTGTCGTTTTCGCCGTTAAACAGTCTGTCTAGATACGTTCTTTTTACCTTTTGGTAAAACTTCCAAACATTGCTCCTGAAGTAGCACCATTCTATTTTGTCGATTGCCCGATCCTCGTGCTCATTCCATATTCTCCTGAAAAGCCAGTGATCTCCTCTCATCCTTTGCTTAAAAACCTCTCTCGCTCTTTTCTCGCACCAATATTTTACGTGAAGTCAACCATTTCTCACAAAAGTGTAAACATTTTTCTTGTAGGTACACTTGTAACTTGTAAGCTCTATTTGAATTCAACCTGTGAACATATGTAGGTTTTTCCCATTCCAACATTTAAGGGTCCCACCACACTCGAATTGTGGAAGGCTAGACGTTTTCTGAACGCTTTACCTACACATTTTATGGAGGGCTTTCAAAGTTGAATTGCTATATTCCCATGGCAGTTTTTTCTTAGTTGAAGAGTTGATTTCCCAGTCACAACAAATTTCTATGACTGATTACAAATGGGCCCACATCCTTCAAAAGTCTGATCACCTACTTAAGATAAATCCGCACATCGGAACACTAATGCCGGCACCTACAATCAAACGTCAAACCTGTCTTCAAAAATCTAAAACATCCATTCGATGGGTAGCACACAAAAAAAAACTGTTTCGCATCATCCGTTCGCAGACCAAAAGATAAAAAGAAGCCATCATCCGATCCAACATGGTAGCACAGCATACCCGCGAAAAATAGCAAATCATAATTTGCCAAGTCCTAATGAGGGGTTTGGCCACTCTCGACCGACGCGACGTGTGTATCGATAACTTGCGCCAGTTTGCGCGCTTCTCCATCCCCCATGATGTAGCAAAAAATAAAGGAACTCAAACAAGAGACCCGAAAAAAAGTAGTCCCAACCATTTGAATTAAGAACCAAACCCGACTGTGGCGGCAGCGCGTCCAAGATCCAAAGAGACAACAACGACAACGACAACGACGAGGACGGCGGACGGCTACTTCGGAGAAGGGCGCACCACACCAAACCAAAACCAAAACCAAAACACAAAATCACTTCACAATATTTTCTCATATCTTCTAATTTTAATCGCCTTACAGTTCGGCCCCCGACGAGGAGTTCCATAGAAGCGCTCTGCGGAAGACGGGACGGATCATTGCCATTATGAATCGCCGATTTTGTTTTGTTAAACGAAACGAATTATAGCCAGTCGCACGCCTCCTTTGGCCAAGGCAACCCAACGACAGACGATGATCGTGCATGATGATCATCATCGCGAACGATCATCAAAGTCCAAATGTGGCTTTGGAATTTTTATATTTTTTACTGTGCGCGCCCAAGCGAATGCGCGCTCAAAATCATTAACAGTTTTTGGCACTTAGCAACGCCAGCTATGTGCAACATTTGGCTCTAAGGGGTTATTAAAATCGCACATTGGTCTTTCGGATATACTGAGCAGCAGATTAAATGCGCGCCCATCCAAACATAGCCCCACGACCTTTCCCAGGAACTCGCCCAAACTGCGGAGTGTAGGTAGCGAGTGTCGAGTAGGCTGGCAACGAATCGGGATCATAAACTTTGAATCTTAATAAGGACTTAAAATATTGGGCCGCAGATGTACATCTCAAAGAGTGTGAGGCTGAGGAATTAACCAATTCGATGGCTTCTGGCTTTGCTGTTTGTGGTACAGATCTGTGCCAGGCCCAGCCAAGGACTTCGGGAGCTAATATTTTTTGTTTCGTAAATTTGCTTAAAACCGCCAGCGGCTGACTTATGGGGCAGGCTACCTTAAAACAACCGCATACGAGCCGATATGCTGGGCATTCGTTTCTGCATTTCCTCAGAAACTCACTAACTAGGTACTGGCTGTGACTGCTGACCGTCCCGCCGATGTGCGATAAACGTCATGACACGTCTGTTATACGGGCCCGGCAATAAAATTTACACAATTAATTATGACGTTCGACTGCAAAATTGCCCAGTGCTGGCGTGTGCAATTAAATTGTAAATTGTATCCTATGAGCAGCCTAAAGATGCAAGTGAGTGATCCAATAAGTAAGAGCAACGTGGCACCGCCCTTTCGGAAGTTGTCCTCCATATAGGCAAACAGCTTGTCTTGTTGTTGGTCTCGCAGTCTCACGGCCAACAAATTACAAGGTAACGTGCGGTTGAAATATGCACAGATATAGCTATGTAGGGGTATATCCTGGTGGATTATAGCAATTTCTGACGAAACCTCCAATTAGATGTGTTGAATCTCCCACTTTCCTGTTAGGCATTCGCATTATCCAATCCAAAACCAAATATTTACTTTGGATGCCACTTGATCCTCCGACCGAATGACGCTTAAGTGACGGTTGGTATGGGATTTACTTATAGGGTCCAGCAGCAGCTTCCACCAGGTGTAATAAGGCATTTCTGGGAAACACTTTTGGGACCTGTGAAGATTCGCACCAAATTGGTGGTTAGGTGTTATGAGTGTCTAGAGACATCCTGTATTTGATGTGCAGGGCGTTCCAGGCTGCTGTGTGGTATGTAATTGTGTGTGCGAAGGTAGATTTAAAAAAAAAAGTTCAAAAAGGCAGATTTCAAATGTAAACTTTTTTTTCCTTGAAGTATGTAGTTTTGGAGCAGATTTTGAACTAAATTCATCAACCAGATTTTTTTGGAAATTTTGACTATTTAATTAAAAAAAAAAACCTAAAATGGGTCGAGGAAAAGCCATATTGTGGGGGAAAAAGCTTAAAGGACGCTGGCCTATCTAATGCGCAAATAGCTATAAAAAAATTGAGAGGAGCCGACACGTTAAATCCGTATTTTTAAGTAATGAGTATATCTATGGAAAAAAGATGAAATGCCACATACACTACACAGTTTGCAAAAAAAAAGGATTAAAAAAAGCGTCAAATTACAACGACGCTTTTATCAAAAATAAGGGCAAATGTAGTATCAAGGCAAGTCTTACAACTATGCGTCACTTCAGCTGTCAGCTCTCCCAGATTGCGCTTTATCTCCAACTGATGGTCCGCGAGAGCGTCCAATTTACCGTGGGACAAATCCATTTTCACACTCGTATACAGTTGGAAAAGTACTACACGATCTCAACATAAATAAATCAGCTAGTCCAGACGGTATCTCCCCCATCGTTCTGAAAAGGTGTTCTTCCACCACTGCATTAGCTTTTTCATCTGGCCTGTTCTTGTGGATTCTTCCCGAGAAGGTGGAAAACAGCATTTGTCCAGCCCGTCCCTAAAGAATCTTCTTCTCCCACCAATTACCATCCCATATCACTTGCGTCCATTCTTTCTAAGGTCATGGAAACGCTGATAAATCGTCAGCTTATGAAATATCATGAATCACTTAAACTCCTTACTGACCGGCAGTATGATTTTCGTGACAACAGATCCACTGGAGATTTAATAGCTTATCTTACGAGAAGTGGAACCATCAGTCGCTCCATCGCTTAGGTAAATCGAAGATTGTTGCGCTTGATATTTGACAGACAGAGCATTTGACAGAGTTTGGCACCAAGCTCTTTTGTCGAAATGCTCCGCCGGGGCTCGAACCAACGCCGCTCGGGTCCTCCGCCGTGCTATTTAAATACATTTAAAGCCAATGTACATCGGAATCTCCTATCTTCTCTACATCACACTACACCATAAGAGTAATCATATAACATCTAAGCGTGTCAATTATGAAAAAAAAGACTACAAATCCGGTTCGAAAAGCGCAACCCCTTAGTTTTTGTCGCTCACATGTGACCTGGACTTCGGAGTGGCATCGTGTGATCTTCTCAGAGGGGAAAAAAAATAGTTTGGAAGGCCCCGATGGCTATAGCTACTATTTACAAGACCTCTGCAAAGAAACTCATCATTTGACCCCCAGTTACATAGCAGGGTTGGAGGTGTGATGGTGTGGGGTGGCGTTTCGCACTATGAAACCTGCAAATTACAATTTTTGTCAATCATGAATGCGTTGTCTTACAATGGTAGGTAGATTGAAAGAAGCCTTCCATACTTTCATAACCTCTTTAGACCTCTGACGTGGATAGATTAACGTGATAATGAGCCAATGCATACAGGCCGGGTTGGTACAACGTACATAGAGAGCCAACATGTGGAGCTATTACGCTGGGTCCGCCTTACTCACCGACAGGTATATCGTGCAACGTTTGCTGATCCTGTGCGGCCAACCTATAACTTCCCGTAAGCTATTCTCTCCACTAGCTTACGGTTTTGCAGCCCCCAGCTTAAACCTTTATCAGTATGGTCTGCGTCTAAGGTGTGGATTGAACTCTCCTTTTATCTACAATTGTCAACAAAGGTCGCAAGCCAAGAAAGTGTTTCTTTCAAGATGTAAAGTGAAGTTATTTTTATTTGAATATTTTTTTCTCTATTATTATAGATATATCCACTTCGACTATATCGATAGCCAGATATTATGCCTTATCAGCATATTTTGTGCGACGAGGGTAAACGTCCAAACGCTTCAAGTGTTTTGGGTTCATTTGCGTACGATGCTCAGTTGACATATTTATTGTCGTCCACAAATGTACCCTGGTCCGGTCGTGCCCTCGATACAGTATCGCTAATATTTATCTACAATGTGCAGAGTAATATGACTCTTTCATTTAATTGTTCCCTGAGTGTCTGTAATCTGTATGTCATTCAAAGATACCACTCCGATGTTTGAAGCAGTGCCATACCATATACAATACAATGCATTGGATGGGTTTTGGGTGTCAAGTATCGAAGAAGATTTGTATATACGAGTATTAATATCTTAAGTGGCCGCAGGAGTTGGTCTGATCTCTTTTCACATATATATCAGGACAACACTATTCGAGTAAATCTGAACTGAACTGACCCAAGCCATCGAATTAGCTTGGAGCTCGATTTAGATAAATTATTTTGCCAATTTGTATGCATCCCTTCAAAACTGGATGTGTGAAGTTTTGGAGCTGAAAGGTGGCTCAACACAATATTAATTTTTTTTAAATTCTAAATTCTCCAATTACCTTAAATTTAAGTAATGTTTGTGTTAATGTCAGAAATCTCTAAAATGTTTTTGTTTTTTCGTTTAAGTGTTCTATTCAAGTGGGCGCCCACATTTTGCCGGTTTTTTTGTGTTAACATTTTTTATTAATACTTAAAGTTTTAGTTTTAAATCTTTCTTCTGGTCAAATTACAAAAATTAAATAAACTTTAATTCAAAAAAAATTGGTTTGGGAGCAATATATATAAAACAGACATACAGGGTGTGCCTTTCAACTGGCCGGAGTGTACCTAGTAAAGCGAAAAAAAAACAATGTACACTTTTAAGTAGATTTTTTTTTTTGGCATTTTTCTTCGAAATTGTTCAGTTAACGAAAGTCACATCACATTATGTATATAAGAAACACGCGTACTCGTAAAAATAATTGAAATTTTATACAATAAAAAAAACTCCGATTAATATGAAGGTAGCTTTATAAACACTTGACAGCGTATTTACTTTTTATTAGGCACACGCCGAGACCGAAGTGGTGTGGTGTGTGGCAGTAGCAGTGGCGTGGTGACCAAGTGGCAGATAGCATAGGCGATGTGAACTTTTGTCGTGGTGATGTAAAAGTAATGGCGGCAAAGTGCGGTATGGAAGTGATTTGAAGTGGCAAACAACTTATGGTGCCACAGATTCATCAGCTCTTAAAATGTCATCCTCTTTGTTGTCTTGAATGTTTTTAATTTCCGTGAAAACAAAAATAGGTACGAGTTGTCGTAAATTCAGTAACGATACGAATATGAATTGCTTTGGCACACAATTTGAAATGGTATTATCTATTTAAAATAAAAATATAAAAAATATTTTTAAATTAAGCTCAAGAGCAAGTTAAAGATTACATAGTTAGGTGTGAGATGACATAATGCCATTAGAGTAAGTTGACATACCGCTTACAACCACATTTATTTTTCCTGAAGTCTTCAATAGCCTTAGCCTTATCGTCTTTTGGCTAAAAATATGCCTTCTTGGTGTTCTTTTGTAGTTATTTGGCATACGGAAATGACAAGATATATAAATTAAAATACTTGTTCAATATGACGTAATGTGTCATCTTGGACGGTTGGGTATCATGTCATCTTGCCCGATATGAGTGAAAATGCTTATAGCATATTGTAGGCACCAACATTTTCTGCTCAGGTAAAAGTATCACAGAGAAATCACTAAATATACAAATAACAGTATCCACAAAACACTTCAGACGCAGCACAAAACTCACCTTATCAGAAATTTTTCAGTACAATTTTCAATACAAAAAAAGTATTTCGGGCATAAAATTTTTGATTCCTTTCTCAATTTAACCACGTTATAAATTGGCAGCTGAATTACTATGGGGATAAACAACATTTGGCAGAACTGTGGCGCTTATGGTTAATGAGTAATTGCAAATATGTCGTCTTATCTGGTATAGCATCTTAAGCACAATTTCCCCTAAATATTTCCATTACAAATAAATAAAAATATTGGCCTGCGATATCTGGTGGCGAGGAAAAGAAACCTCTCAGATACACATATGAATCTGTCATCGGTAAGCGGTACGTGTATTTTTGTGCAGGTAATTTATTTATTTTATAAATGGAAAACTATTTAAATTGATATAAACGTCTTGTCTGTCTAAAAATTCAAGTATTGTTTATGAAAAATAAAGTAACCCAGGGTCCATAAAATATGTCTAAATCGTTTAAAAGTGGAATGAAAAACTTGTGTTGGTTTTGTCTAAACAATTTGGCTTTTTAGATTAGACTATTTTTAGACTGTTTAAAGTTCTTTAAATTATTGTTAATATTCCATTTATTGTGCAGCATTATTCCAAATATCAATGGCGGACCAAACTAGCCGAGATTTATCTCAGAATTTGTTAATAACCATCTGGAATATTGCAGAATATTTTAGCGGCATAAAACGATCCATTTGCGAAGGGGAAGAGCTCGTCAAGGTTAGTTGGGTCTATGCTATCCCTACCAGATTCAGCAAACAGTGATGTGCGGTTGGCTCGGACGTAGTCTAATCTGATATCTGGAGGTCCAATTTTCGATGACTTTTTCCAACATTTGGGGCCGTATATCGGCAATAACGCGACGAATGTTGTCCTCCAAGTGGTCAATCGTTTCGGGCTTATCGGCGTAGACTAGCGACTTCACATATCCCCACAGAAAATAGTCAAGCGGCGTTAAATCGCACAATCTTGGAGGCTAATTCACGGGTCCGCAACGTGAAACTATGCGGATACGAAACGTTTCCTTCAATAAATCAATTGTGACACGAGCTGTGTGACATGTTGCGTCATCGTGTTGAAACCACAGCTCCTGCACATTATGGTTGTGCAATTGATGAACGAAAAAGTCAATAATCATGGCTCTATAGCGGGCACCATTGACTGTAACGTTCTGGCAAGCATCGTTTTTAAAGAAGTACGGACCAATCATTCCACAAATCCATAAAGCACACTAAACAGTCAGTTTTTGTGGATGTAACGGTGTCTCAACATACACTTGAGGATTATCATCACTCCAAATACGGCAGTTTTGTTTATTGACGTATCCATTCAACCAAAAGTGAGACGATTATTTTGACCGTAAAATCCTTGGGATGGATTGGATGGTCATCTATTTGGATCTAAGGAAGCATTTTTCCTAGAAAATGTTGTGAGCTGTGTCTTGTTTACAACCTTTCAAATGCATATTGTAACTTTCAAAACTGTCATTAAAAAACACGCACCAGAGAGCCGAAAAACTCGACTTCTACGCCTTTGTAAAACAAAATTCTTTGAATAGCATGACAGTATTAATTCCTTTGTAGAGCTCTTCAAATGCATCTCAATAAGTATTGAAAAAAAAAGAGCAGAACGTGGGTGATGTCTTCGAAAGTATCAAAACTTTTGGCAGCGGTCTCCTTCTGAAGCCCATTTTAGAGTGCCGATACTGATTTCTTGCATAGATTTGTTAATACAAAATCTTACGGACAGATTCATGGTCAACGAAGAAGTTCTACCATCGTTTCAAGCACTTCTCCCAGGTTTTGCTGCAGATGAGCTCAGGCTCAGGCCAAAGTTGGAAAAGTTAACACTTTACTTTGAGTGACCCTTATACCGAAGTTTTGAAATTGCTTGATATATGTGACAAGAATTACTTTAGACTACAAATTCCTTGCTTATGGTTTTAGCAACGCTTCCAGTGACCACAGCTAGTGTTGAAAGAACCCTTTCAGCTATTAAAAAGATTAAAACAATGTCCCGAAGCGTTAGGCGGCTCTCAGATTGAGGCAACCAGCAATAAGCAACTATAGTTACTATAGCATAGCAACTGCCAATAATAAATCAGCAACATTTTCCGTTCGAGCGATATTTAGTTGCTTTGATGTGAGACCTCTAATTAAATTCAAAGTAAAATAATTGTGAGCGATAATATTGCGTGTTTCCTATTGCCAGTTGCTTATTGAATGTTGCCTTAATGTGAGAGCCGACTTATGGAGAATTCAAGGTTAAGTTCACTTGCTATGATATCTGTTCATTCGGATATTATTGTGGATCCAGATAAGTTGATTGATCTCATATCAAAAAAAAATCAATACGTCTTCTGCTTTGAAAAAATGTGACTAATAGGAATCAATGAATTAAAATAGTTTTCTGTTTCGTAAGACTTGGAAGCTAGCCCCCCCCCCGAACCAAAATCCTGGCTACGGCCCTGGACACTGGCTAGTTTCACAAAACTTCTCTTTCCATAAATATTGGTTTACAATTTTATTGGTTAACATTTCGTTCAACCTTATATCACAATATACATTCGATGTCACTTAAGAAATCACATTTTCAATTCTAAATAAACAAAATTACTATACATAAATAATATATCACATTACATTGTTTAAACTAAATCTAACTACTAATTTTATTCTTTAACGCATCTGGTGTGTAGACATTCACCACAGAGTCCCATCCGCAATCGGCCAGTTGATGAGGATTATTCACATTCCAGTCAAGCCCATAAACGAATTCCGAATGTTTTGCTACCGTTTCGATAGCCTCATGCTTCTGACTGAGGTCCCAAATCCTGAAATACATTTAAAATCATTTAAGCCTCACGTCATACAAACCACATAACCTCATTATCCTTACCTCGTAGTAAAATCATAATTTGCCGAAGCCAACACGGTCGAGGAGCAAGGCGAAAAAGCCAATCGTCTCACTGCATACTCGCCACTGTATAATTCAAAAGTGTGCTGCCTCAGATTCCTCAGATCCCAGCCGCGTACAACGCCATCCGAACCTCCAGTCACCAGAACATTCCTATCGAACTTACTCCAGTCACATGTGAGTACTTCTCCCGCATGCGCTGGTACACTTATCAAGGGTTTACCTGAAAAATCTAAAGAATTCCATAAGTTCAAATATCCATCGGTACTTACGCTAGAAAATATATTCGCTAAGAGGGGAGAAAATTTAGCACAATAAATTAGATCCGAGTGTCCAACATAAGTGGACACCGAGCTCAGACGATTCGAGTCCCACAATTTCATTGAACCATCCCAGCTGGCGCTCAAAATGTGATGATAGTTCCACTGTTCACCCCAATCGAGACTATAGATCTCGTTCTTGTGCTCTTGCAAGGTGGCAATTGGAGTGGTCGATTTAGATGCTTCTTCGAGATTCCAGATTTGAAGACTTCCATCCCCCGATGCTGTTGCAGCTACACTGTCCACATATGGACACCAGGCAACGTCAAACAGACCATCGGACCATTCAAATTTGCATATCTCATCCACTTCGCTGTCGGATCGAAGTTCTAAATAAAACAGAGTTCCGCCTCCTGCCAGGCCATAGAGTTGGCTAGTGGCCAACAGTAGGTGGTTGCTGTCAAAAGGGGAAAATTTAACATTATAACCATGACGGTCAGGGGTGACAAATGTTGATGACATTTTTGTGTGAGCAAATCTGTAAATAGAAGAGAATATTTTAATTTCATTATTACCGATTCGAACGGTTGGTGTATTAGGTTAATGCAATCTAGTACCGGTTTATATCTTACGGAACATCTAAAATTATGCAATGATAAATGTAAAAAAATAATTATTTTGTAATCTAATGCAGTTGGTACTTCAACTATCAGCTAATTTCTCTAAACATACTAAAGTATGCAACATATTTCTCCTCAAATCTAATACACGAACCAAGCGATACACGGTGATTTTGTCAAATTCCAGGTTGTGGAATGAAATTCATTTTAGAATCAACTCCTCTAAGTAGGCAGTCGATTTCGAGACAAAGTTATGCACAGGATATTTGGCTACATACACAATGCATATTCAAATAATATTTTGTGCATGAATTTGTCTTTGCTATAAAATGATATGCAACATCTTTTAGCCATAATCAAAGACATGAAAGTGAGCGACATATTGTGCTGGCAACCGGTCGGGTTTCTCGTGTCATTCATTTGGATATATGAATTGCACGATAAGTTTCTATCTTTTTCATTGATTTGACCATCAATGCCGTGTGATCTTATAAAGGGTGGGCCAAATGCAAGTTTCTTTTTAAAAATGCAATGAAATGAACAAAATTATTGTTTTTCCATGTATTCTGGCTTTATTCGTAAGAGCAAAAATTCCCATTAATTATGGAACACAACGTTGTTCAAGTGGCTGCCTTGGCTAGCTTCGCAGTAGCGCATTCTGTCACTCCAATTTTCCAAGACCTTGTTGATGGTTTCGGGCTGTAGCTTACGGATTGCTTGGATAATATTGGCTTTAAGTACTTGAATTTTTTCGCAGCCCCGAGGCGCCCAATTGACATCGCCAAGGCGGCTGTTAACACGATTTGTATAAGCGAATAATCTGAGATCTTTGTGCAGAATTCTCCTCACACTCTCGGCAGACACGACCACGGGGACCATGATTTTTGTCCACTAGCATACCAATCTAACGAAGTTTTTGCACAAACGTGCGTACAGCAGGAGCGGTGGGTGAAGCCATTTCGGCCAAAACTTCTTTTCGCACTGTTTGGGCTACACAACACTCACTTTGGAAATAAGTTTTCAATATTTCCCAACGTTGTTCAAACGTAAAGCGACTCATTTCTTTCTGCGGAGGTATGATACTGACTTTTTGTCAATATTTCGAGCGGGAAACAGCTGTCAGTGTCAAAATAACCTATGAGCTATGCTAGTGATGGGGCCGATTTCGATATATACGAAAATGTCTGGTTGGATGCCCTCTATAAGTCGTCCATTATTAGGATCAGCCATATCGTGCACATCTAAAATCTATCACCAAAGGGCGTTGAATTAGAGAGAAGAAATTAAAAAGATGAACGGTTACAACAAGTTTTAGAAACAAAATTAAGAAACTCACAATTTTCTTCATGGTCTACGAACTACGAGTGTTTCACTAACTTAGGCCCGAAACACACATGCGATTTCAATCGCGCGATTGTTTAGTCGCAAAAAATGAAGCGCACAACACAGAGTGTTTCAATATGAATGCGCGCACATAAAATCCAAAATTATGTGCGCGCATTCACATTGAAATGTGTGTTCCATTTTTTGCGACTAAACAATCGCGCGATTGAAATCGCATGTGTGTTTCGGGCCTTAAGCGTTTGGTATATTGGGCTATTGAGCCCAAAGGCCTTGAGTAGAACAACTTGCATATCATTGTGCAAAATATTCAGTTTTGCGTTTCGAAATTGGAAACTTTCTAATCCGTAAATGTCAGCTTTTTTTTATTGATTAGTTTGTACCTATATAAATGCAACATGACACTTGGCACTTGGTATACTTAACAAAGATAGAATCAATTGTCGCAAAGCAAATGCCAATAAACAATCTTAAAATTAATTAGATAATAAGTAGAAGGACCTTTAAAGGATATTCTCTAATCACTAAGCCACATTCCGCAAGGCACAGCTCAGTGCTCATTCTCACCCTCAAATCAATTAGGAAGCCATTAAACACTTTCAAGGGTGGATATCCTATGGTACATTTTATATTTGTTTGATAGATTACCTCTACATAGACGTATTTCACGCATAAATCAACGCAACGTGGTGTGTTTCTAATTTGTTACCTAACCCTAGAATAGAACTGTGTGCTATATAATATCAGCTAAGACTAGACCAATGTTATCGAAGCTAGTGTTGCATTTTTTATCGATCATTTATAGTTAATCCATTTAATTGTTTTGATAGAAGTTTAATTCACCATTATGCTGTTTTACATTTCCGTATCAAGTTTTGTAATTTGTTTTAAGACAAGCTCTATGTTGTGCTTATACATGAGAGCATAAAACAGAGAAGGTGTTTTTGACATTATTCGTTTAATTAATGTTCTTAACGGCCTGCACAATTACCACATCAATGGCTTCTTTTGTTGGGTTGGGTATTTCTATTTTCTGAAAATCGATAAAACGCCATCGCCAGCCAAACTATTGCACTCAGTCGGTGAATTGTGCTTTTATAGACAGCCTTCGGATTGTTGTTTTCGTTTTAAAGGGGTGAACAGTTATTTCATATTTTCGTCGCATGACGTTTAAATTTGTATTCGTTTGGAAGGGAATGTGCTAAGTGCTGACGTTGCATTAATGTTTTTTTTAGGTTCTACAACTGAAATGAAAATTATGTACTTAATGTAAATACAAGTTGGTTATAAGATTTTAACATATAACCTAGTTTTTGCTGTATGGAGTTCTGTTCGTTCTTTTTAAGACAGCAGTGCCTGATGTCGCCGTGTGCACCTTTCCCACATTTTCAGACAGATCTATGTTCAATAGTTCTGTTTCTGTTCTGACACATATTTAAAACAGACGAGAATTTCCTCAAAAACGGAAAAAAGTGGTTCGCGTTTGCATTAAGGTGGGTTTCCACATGTTGGTTGATTGACAAAGATTGACAGCTCTCGCGTTTATGTCATTGAACGTCAGTTTATTTCCACTTATGTCGATTATTGGCAAAAAATCGTTTGTCAGTTGATTGAGAAACTTATGAACTTAATGCCAAATCATTTTCACTGCCAATTATTGACAAAGTTACATTTTGGTTGACAATTCAGTTATTTCCACTTGTCAATCAAATTCTTTGTCAGATATTGGCAAACGCTGTTTGTCAATTCATTGACAAGCTATTTTTCGCTATTTCCACTTGCCAATTGTCAATTTGAAATCGACAAGTGGAAACCTAGCATTAAACACAATTTTTGGAGCGAATTAAACAAATCAAAAGGAAAATATTAGGGTAACTTTTGAGCATCAACGGCAACCATCACAGCACAAGTGACGTCGAATATTCTAGTCGGACAGATGGAGTCCACAACACGAAAATTGGTCGATAACACCACGGTATGATATTGGACGAATGCCAAATAAAGGTATGCGAACTTGAATAGGCTACATGAATCATTTGCAAACATATTATTTGAATACGAAAAAGATATCCGCCAAACGGGTGCCACCTTTGCTCCCAATTGACGACTTCAAAATGAGTATTTGTCGATGTTCAATCAGAATCCGAACTAATTTTTGCGCCGATTCGTAAGCGTGGATAAAACATGGATTAATCAAAATACGCACCAGCCAGCGACCAAAGAGTGGACCTCTGCTGGTAACCCGAATCTCAAAAAGGCCAAGGTGGGTCAAAGAGGATATATACGGCGACATTTTTTTTGGATGCACCCGGTGACATTCATATCGATTAGGTGCCTTGAAAAGGGTACTTTGTATTAACAGAAACAAAATTAGCTCCGATGTGGGAACATTAACCGGACACTGTCTGATAGGCAAGCATGCCCGCAGAATGGGAGTACCCTACAACAGACGGTACAGAGTACCCTGTTCACCACCGTTCACCTCCTTTGCTCCTGTCCAGCTCTTGCCACCTTGCGTAGACCTACGTAGGGGCTTATTTCTTCGAAGACCTAAGCGATATGTCTCGAACGATATTTGCTGCATCAGCAAGTTCGTTACAAAGTCCAACTGGCTTTACTGAAACATCAACACGCAATTATCTATTAAAACAAAATACCAATACGTCTTTCCCGAAGACAAATTGTCAATCCCTTTCGACGTCAAGTTGTAGAGCAGATCTGTACCAGCCACACTTCCTTCAAGCGGACTTTCAGAATTTACAATCGGGGGTTAGACTGTTTCGGTCACCCTTCTTCTTTGCTCTCCCTGAAGGACAAAATCTAACCCTTTTTTCGGTACCAAGCAGTAATATGGTTTCCTTTAATCAAGCTCTTCTGGTCAGCATCAGTCTTGTTCGTGGACAGGTTGTCAAAGGAAATAAACGGGGGCAGACTTCTACGGCTACTCTCCGTCCATATCCAAAGACAAACCGCCGCGCCGCCACCAGGAGTTGCTAAATTCAAACATTTTTAACCTTCCTATGAAAGTCGTGTCGGGCGGGACGGGTAGAATTTTAGGTTAGTTGAGAAAAAAGGGTAGATTAAACTAAAAATCCCTTCTCTGTACCCCAGCACAGCACTCTGTAAATGATGCGATTTCCTTGTCTTTCTCTTTATCAACAATCTCATTGACCCAGGAGGCACCAGTATGGGAGGACTTTGTTGTAGATTCTAGGGATTGCGAAATCTTAAGCAATATATTCTGAATTATAACTTTTTCACAGAACCCGTACAAAGAGGATACGGATAAAATCGATATTATTTAATATTTTGCACGGTAAACCATTCGCGACCTGGGTGATGAAAGCCAAAACTTCGTTCCACCTGATCAAAATGAAGTGAGAATATCAATATCCAAGCTGAAGTCCAACAAGGCTACACAGCCCATGCCACAATCGACCTTCTGCGCGCCAAATTCCCAAATCGTATGTTAACAGCCGTCTTGGCGATGTCAATTGGCTACCTCGGAGCTGCGATTTCACCCCTTTTGACTTTTTTTGTGGGGAACCGTGGAGGACCGATGTTATGACAACAATCCGGAAAGGATTCAAGCACTTCAGGCCAATATTATCCAAGCAATCCGTAAGCTACAGCCATCAAAAAGGTGTTGGAAAATTAGAGTGACAGAATGCGCTATTATGAATCCAGCCGAGGCAGCCACTTGAACGACGTTGTGTTATTGATTTTTTTTTTTTTATTGCATTTTTAAAAAGAATCTTGCATTTGGCCCACCCTTTACACGACAGCATTTATAGAGACGAGTTCTATAGAGCAGTGTCTAGTTTTGGCATCCTTGCCAAACTCGTCAGATTGTGCAGAATGACAATGGAGAACGCTCGCTGCTCAAGACAAGGTGATGCGCTGTCATGTGACTTTTTCGACATCATTCTTGAGAATATGTGCGAAACATCGACATCATTGGCAGAACACAGCTAGCTGTCACTAGTACGTTTGCAAGTATAAGTACAAAGGCGGCAAAAATGGGCTTAATTGTAAATGAGGGCAAAGCAAAATATATGCTGTCAACAAGAAGGGACACACACCATCGACGAATCAGAACTGTACGAGCTGTTTAGCGACATCGAATAGACACCAAAGCTCCGGCCCGATAGAGTCTTCAATTCCAACCCGGGGGGCAACGCAGTAGAGGAAGACCTCGCCTTAGGTGACGCGCGTAAGTGGAAGGGGACCTCAGCCAATTTGAACTTCAAATTTTGAACTGGAGGCCCAGTTTCGTCTCGTAAGTTTATATTGAGAAAGTGCCAACAAAATTATTATGTACATTTTTCTGAATTAACTGTTTATTTAAAAGCTTCTGTCTGACATATTTTGACGTCCAAGTTTAACAATTTTCAGGGTTTCTGAATCTTAAGCTAAAAACTGCATCTAAATCCATTCAGTAGGTTCAAAGTATAGCAGAATAGAAATGTACCTATAATACAATCAGAAATCTTCCTCTAAGTTTTAAGAAACGTCGAGTCTTTCTAACAACATGCCCACACGTGACAAGATTAAAGAAACTTAAATGTTTTGGTCGCTTTTTCCTGTTATTTCGCATCAAACTTCCCTTGGAAATTGTTTTCTTTTTAATAAACAGATACAATTAGATGGCGCACACTACACACAGGGTATTAGCATTTGAACTACTTTGTACGTTAGTGTGTCGACTGTTCAACATCTTACGCCAGCGACAAATCCACTTAGCCCCAATTTGCGAAAGGGAGAGAAACCCTTTCAGTGACAAAGGTATATAAGGTAGTGTCCAACTTAGAATCGGCTGCATAGCTAATTTTGCAAACGATACGGTTGGTTCGAAAAAAGAACGTATACGGTGGTTCTATAATTTAAATCCTCTCCGTTACGCAATCCAATTATATACCATCAACTGCAACCCGAAGACATTGTCTGGGTTTCCTGACGGATTTTATTTAGTTCGTGAGTACTTATTCTATCAGCAAGATGGTTGTTTCTGTGAAGGTGTTCAAAAAAGCGACTCCCAATGGAAAAGTCGTCTTCTACTTGGGTCGACGTGATTTCGTCGATCACTTGGACTATGTCGATCCTGTGGATGGCGTTATCGTTGTGGATCCGGATTACTTGAAGAATCGTAAAGTCTTCGGACAACTTGTTACGACCTACCGTTATGGACGGGAGGAAGATGAAGTCATGGGTGTTAAATTTTCGAAAGAAATGATTCTGTGCAGGGATCAGATTGTTCCTGTGACCAACCCCAATATGGAAATGACACCAATGCAGGAGAAATTGGTCCGCAAACTGGGTGCCAATGCTTTCCCTTTCACATTCCATTTTCCACCCAGTTCACCCAGTTCGGTTACACTACAGCAGGAGGGTGATGACATGGGCAAGCCACTCGGAATCGAGTACACAATTCGAGCATATGTTGCCGATTCAGAGGATGACCGTCAGCATAAGAGGAGTATGGTCAGTTTGGTGATTAAAAAGTTGCAACATGCTCCTGCAACTCGTGGCCAAAGGTTGCCCAGTTCGTTGGTTAGCAAGGGATTTACCTTTTCGAATGGAAAAATAAGTTTGGAAGTGACATTGGACAGAGAGATTTACTATCACGGCGAAAAGGTGGCGGCAACTATGCAGGTTAACAATAATTCGAAAAAGAAGGTGCAAAACATCAAGGTGATGGTCATTCAGCATACTGAGATCACAATGGTTAACGCTCAGTTCAGCAAGCACGTCTCATCATTAGAAACAAAGGAGGGTTGTCCAATCACGCCAGGAGCTAATTTGACGAAAACTTTCTATCTGGTCCCATTGGCAGCTAGCAACAAAGATCGACATGGTAGGTTGATAAAAAAACGTTTTTTCTATGTCGCAGATGTGATATGAGTTTTGTCCAAAGGTATTGCACTCGATGGACACTTGAAAGATGAGGATGTCAATTTGGCCTCCTCGACAATGGTGCAGGATGGCAAATCAACTGGCGATGCCATTGGTATTGTGATATCGTACTCTCTTCGAGTCAAGCTCAACATGGGCACCCTGGGGGGTGAAATTCAAACGGACGTGCCATTTAAACTTTTGACACCGGCTCCAGGTATGATTAATTAAAAAATGTTCCCTACAATTGAGTTTATTGTTATAATTTATCTATCCCTGCAGGAGCTGTCGAAAAGAAGCGCGTCAATGCAATGAAGAAGATGAAGTCCATCGAACAGCATCGCTACGACAAGGGGCACTATCAGGACGATGACGATAATATCGTGTTCGAGGACTTTGCCAAAATGCGTATGAACAATGTGGACATGAACGACTAGTGCTAATATTGACAGATTTCTTTGCCATACATCATATTTTAAGGGTAAAGCTTGGAAAATCATTTAGCAAGGTAACGGAGCTGTAAAGTGATTATATTTAACTGAAATGTATTAATATTTTAAAGTAGTAAAATAATGCGGAACAAAAATGTATTTCACAAATAAAGCGCTTTTGAGGCGGTACGATTATTGGTATAATAGTTTTAATTTGTTTTTGCTGACGTAATTGTGTACGGTCGGTAGTCAAAAGTGACGTCAACCATTCTGATCATTGCGAAACTATATTTAGTATCATCCCGAACTGCTTCGGAATTGAATATCCGTGCTCTATATGTGGACTTCCATTCCAATTTTGATGCGAGGTAAAAAAAAGAGTTAGTGGCAGATTAACTCTGTTTGACAGCCGTTGTCAAACTTTCCAAAGAAGCTTAAGGCCCCGTTAAAGAAATAGGCACGTATACAAGTTGGTATACCGAGAATCTTGCGAAGATATATCGTACGGCTGCAGGAAATAAGGCCCCAAAAGAGAAAATGAAAAAAGGCCCCAAACTTGGGGTGTTATTTCATAATGAAATAATACCCCAATTTCGAATATGAAATAAGGCCCCACTGCGATGAAATAAGGCCCCAAAAAAAAAATGAAATAAGACCCCAAATCTGACAGTAAACCCAAGCAGGGGGGTTGCGGGGGGGCAGCATGCCCCCATACGTTTTCGTTTTTCGTTTGGGGTCTTATTTCATTCCTTCTTTTGGGGTATTATTTCATAATGAAATAAAACCCCAATTTTCATAAGGAAATTAGGCCCCAAAAAAGGAAATAACACCCCAAATTTTATTAAAAATCGTTGTTGTTGTTTCCTGTATAATTTTTTGGGGCCTTATTTCATTTTTGTTTTGGGGCCTTATTTCCCAGAGCCATATCGTACTCCGGTTTGGAAGCATCAGCAATCTGATCGACGATGAACAACTATAGCATCAGTAGCACAAAAAGATGACATGACATATTTTAAAACTAATTCTCATTCGAAATTTGCCATCAGTCAAGAAAGTGTGACAACTGCCTGACAGCAATAACAGCATTCATCTCAGTATTTCGTTCACCTTAGGTTAGGTTAGGTTAGTGGGTTGGCACGACAGGAGAAACCTGTTCGTGTCACACTTAAATCCGTTGTGATGCCCTATGTGCCGTTCACCTTAGATTGGGTTTCACTTACTTATAAGTTATAAGAATAGTGATACCCAATGTAAGGTAGAAGAACCATCCATGGCAGTTGAACATGGCGGTTTACCTGGAGAGATTTTTAACGCAGCTATTAAAGGTCTGTTGCTGAAAAGTTGAAATGTTTCCTTTCTTCGTCTAATCCCTAACCCTATGAGACTGTTATAATCCCAGTTCTGGCTTTATAGATCTAAAGTCCAAAGCATTGGTTTGGTGGTCGATCTTTTCGAAGAGGTCGTTACGAGGTAAAAATTCATCGAAAGATATCGTGTCACGCACGTTTGCATTGAGTATAACTTCGGAGCAGTACGGAGCTGTACAGCGACATCGATCTAGTCTGAAAACTGTTTGACAATTGAGATATAGCAAAAAGACCGAACGGACGTCAATGCTTTCTTCAGCAGAATCTTTGCTTTTAGCCCAGAGAGTCTAGAGGCAGACAAAGAAAAGGTGCCGGTTATACGCAAGTAAAAAAAACCCGTGCCAACTTGAAGCACACGTTACTGGAGGCAGTTCGCTATGGGTCAGTCAAGCTTATGAGATTTGTGGCTTAAGTACAACCAAATTCATAATTAATAAGGTTTATAAAGGGTCTAAATAAAAAGTGATTTTTTTTTTTTGCGGTTTGGTTTTTCAGTCTGATTTTTTTTGACCGTTTACGCGTGATTCGTGACACGTGTAAAAAGTAAAAACTGTTCAGTTAGCATTGCCATTATTCACTATGATAGACTTACTCCCAAACAACGTTTGCAAATTATTGAATTGTATTACCAAAAATTGTGCTCAGTAAAAAATGTGTTCAGAGCACTTTGAGCATTTTATGGTCGTCGGAATTGTCCTACTGAGCAGGCTACGTTAATAATCAAAATTGCTGTATATGATCTGCTGAGCAACCAAAAACAATGCAAGAACTGCCAATGCATCCACAAAAATGTACCATTTGGTGTGGTCTATCGCCGGTGGCATCATTGGGCCGTATTTCTTCAAAGATGATGATGGCAACAACGTAAGGTTAATGGTGATTTCTATCGTTTAACGATTTTGGACCTTTTTTTGCCCAAAATGGGCGCGACATGCCGCACAGCACGCTAATACATGGACATATTGCAAGGCGAATTTGGTGAGCAATTCATTTCACGTTTTGGACCGGTAAATTGGCCGCCTAGAACATGCGATTTGACGCCGCTGGACTATTTTTTATGCGGGGATATGCGAAGTCTCTCGTCTATACGAATAAGAAAGCAACTATTGCCGCCTTGAAAGATAACATAGCTCGTGTTATTGGTGAGATACCGGTCGATATGTTGGAAAAAGTAGGTATGTCAAAATTGGACTTTACAGATAAACCACTCTTGAGGCATGGTCTAGCTCGAACCCGGTTTTGCCACCTGTCGTAAAATGCGAAAAAAAACAACTTTCTCTCTGCCTAAACCGGAAACACAGCAATTCGAGCAAAACAAAAAAAAAAGAATCATGAAAATTCGTCCAACGATTATTGAAATAATGACGTAATCGCGTTTCACCCCGAAGGAAAAGATTTCGAAATAGTTATAATTCCAAACGACGAGTTCCTAAACGCACAACAAAAAATCTAAAACTGAATACTAAACAGGCTCTCACGCAACCGTTTACTTGCTTGTCTCTTTTGGATTCAAATAACTTGTAAGCATAAATCGTGAACTGAGAATGTAGCATTACGCGAATTAAATCTTTAAAATAGTCTTAACAGTTCTTTAGTTTAAAAACTGTTTTATCACTTATTCCTACAATAATAATGTAGGATTTTGAATTTAATTATGAATGAAAGCACAGAAGCGGCAAAAATGCGTTTAGCGGTGAATGAGGACAAAACAAAAAAAAAGAAGTTACACACAGCATCGACAAATCAGACAAAACGTCAAAGCTACAACTTTG
Source organism: Cheilosia soror (assembly GCA_949372485.1). Lineage (NCBI taxonomy): Eukaryota > Metazoa > Arthropoda > Insecta > Diptera > Syrphidae > Cheilosia > Cheilosia soror. Next base: position 19,646,125 of record OX443561.1, read on the forward strand.
ATGTGGTTAGGGGCTTCGTTTAACTCGGTTCCGCTATACAAACTCTGACAATGACACTACAGCAGAACTCAAAGGAAGAGTTACACTTGCCAACCGCTGTTTCTTTTGACGCCAACGCTATGGTCCGAAGAGTCTTCGATTCCAACCCGTAGGGACAACGCAGTAGAGGAAAACCTCGCCTTCGCCTTAGGCCCTAGTTATAGCTATCATTGAAATGTATCATTGGAATAAATCAGGGGAATGGTGGTTTCATTTTTTTGACAAGTCGGTTATGGCAATCATTGAAAAATTCCTGTCAGTGAAAAAACCTGTCAGTGACTTTTCAACAAACGAGTCTAGGTTTTGAGGTTAGAGTTGATCATTGAAAGCAAAACACTGACAGCTGAGAATAGGAAGAGAATCGAACACATCAGTGAAACGATTGGGTTCCAAATTGGAGAAACAAATCAGCTGTTCATTGAAATCGATTTCGATCAGTGAAATAACACAATTGAATTTAAAGAAAAGTTTTAGGCAGAATTAAGTAATTTCTTTCATAAAAAAATTCCACAATTGATTACCTTTATTTTGATACCAACTAAATCCAATATTGTTTGATTAATCGTCTTAAAATTGGAAAGCAAAATTTTCAATGATGCATTTCAATGATAGCTATAACTAGGGCCTTAGGTGGCGCGCACAAGTGGAAGAGAACCTCAACCAACTTGGAGTGCGCAACTGAATGCAGTTAGCCAAAGAGGCGTGTTAGTTGAGGCCCAGGTCAATTGAATATCCTCCTGTTTCCTCTTATCCATTTATATAAGAACAAAGAATTAATAGCCCTCAGTATATAAATAACAGCTGTAATTGCCCACACCACCTACAATAGATTGCTTTTTTTAATCACCCCGCACAGTTTAATATTTTAACCCAGAAAACACTATCGGCACCCCTTGCTTCTTCCTTCACTTCCTTAATAATATAGGTGCTGCTGTTTCATATCTTCAATAAGATAAAAATAAATATAATATTTAACACTTACCTAAATAAAAAAAAATTATTTAACACTCGCGTTCTAATAAAAACAAAAACAAGAAAATATTAGTAAATTATGTCTTATTAAAAAAAAATATATTTTGTTAACACAGTAGGTAATTAATTTAATTTAATCGAAATTAAATACAATTTTCTTAAATCTGTGCAATGCAAGTCTTATATAGCGGTTAAGATTATTCTTGTATCAACTCCAGAAGCTGAATGAGAATAAAAGCAAAATCGCCTTCCATAAACCTAAATTTCTTGGGTTCATCTTCAAATGATACCAGTAAGAGTAAGTTATCCCCTCCATTCTTCGGATGTGTTGTTAAGGGATGTCCATATCCAAAAGGTGGCAGTTGAAACCACAGACAAATTCTTCACCAATCGCAGTTGAGCAATTATTTCGACCCTCGCTGTACCATATAATTAAAAAGGGGTTGTTAGAATTGCACAATCACTTATATAAAGCATTGTTGAATGAAGAAATACATGATGGGGTGACCACACAATGTACTCCAAGATTTGTCCGTTAAAATGCAGATTTACGACTATAGATTTGCCAATCAAGGTGTTAAGACCGTGACCATGCGGAAATTGAGCAAAAACTGCAACTTCGTATTGCTATGGATCATTGCTTGTGAATTCGGTGGTTTTTTTCTCCACCAGTGGTTTCCCAGTAATGGGATATAAGATCATCGAATCGGATATTTTGTCAGTTTGATTTTTTCATTGTGCCCTGTAACACACACGTATTATACCTGTAACAGTATGAATTTTATAGTCCAAGTGCAGTTCGCAGCGTTTCTATTGTGTTGTGAAGAAATGTTCGCAAATGTTCTACCGGCCACCCTGTCGTTACACAAATACGAAGGGAATTATTATCCTACCTATGCCTCTAAAAATGTCAACTCGTATATTGCTGAGGCACTACCCGAACAAGGCCTAATAACGAGGTACCTAAATCCAGTGCAATTAAGTCATCAAATCTATCACAGTGATGATGAAGCACCATTTGACGCAACACCCAGTGATCATCAAGTGCAACCTTTGCAACAAGTCAGTTCAAGTAGTACATCGCAGGTGGGAGATCTGAAACTTTCTACAATGCTGCCAAAGAAGCAAAGGGCAATTGACAAGCAGAATGCCAGTGTTACTCGTCATTACCAGTAAGAAATTAACGTCGTTAACTTATGGATGAAATAACAATGTAAATAATTGCACCTATAGTGATATATTTTTGAAGTTGAAATCACCACAAGATTTGGTATTTGGACATGTGTTGAACTGGCCGGAATTGGCAGAGAAAAAGTTTGAAAAACGCCAGAGAAATAATTACAAGGGTCAGGTGAGTCATATTTGTATATGACACTATTGTCATCAAATTGCTATAACATTAGTCGTATTTAACTTATTATCGT